>OX383255.1:7210000-7949137 GCA_947522985.1 Lithophane socia | reverse complement strand
TTTGCAATTTGAGAATATTTCCACCATATTGTGTTGTTATTCGGATTGAGACAGTATTTATATAGGCTTCTAAATCCTTTTTTTTTTCAAAAACCTACCTAAAGTAAAGTTATAGCGAATTGAATTTCGAACATTTTTACAGCGTAAATGACATGTTTTCATACTGTTTTCTCTGTATTATAAACAACAATATTTGTAATATTGTTTCAGCAGCAGCACAGCCTATATTATCAAGTTACAAATTATCGATAAAGAATTGGAAAAAAATTAGGTTTTCATTAATCATTTTTGGTATTACGGAACACATCCAAATTTCTCATAAAAATTCAATAGAATTTTATTCGCTTCACGCGTGTCAATGTGTGCGTGGTCGTGGTAGCTGTCTGTATCGCTCCGACAGGCACATTAGCGTAACGTGCCTCTACTACACGCGGGGTTTGTGTGGGATTCTTTCGGGGTGTTTGTTATCTTATCAGTGAAGTTTTGTTTTGTTTACGGACTTGGAATATTTCTTACGATTTTGATTTGGTTGAAGACATGGACTCCGGACGTTGGGATTTGGGATGTACTTACTTATCTCACAGTAAGTATTACCCAATGATATAGGCACCTATTATAACGTTATAGGTACCTCTTTAGCTACTAATTATTTACTTATAAACTCAGCCTAAGAAAATAAAGACATTTTTGAAGTGAAAACTTCTTTAGGCGCATTGAGCACTTTTTGGGTGAACAAAAATCATGGAACTCGCGTCATCGTCACCGCCAGTGCCCGTCCACACGACGCCACGACAGCACCGCCGCCGCGCCTCTAAACTGTTGACACGGCACCACAGCCACGCCGCGACCGCGCCGCACCATTCCACTTGATCGCCGGCTGCTTGCAAAAGTGCAAGCTACCGGCAGCGGCGCGGCAACGGTGCGGCGGCAGTGCGCCACCGCCGCACGGCATAATTATATCAAGAACTCAACACTTGAAAGTGATGTTTGTCCAGCGTACCCGGGGTAGGGTGATTTGTTTGGACAAGTGCGGCTTTATGGCCTCGGCCTCGGTACGGTTTTTGATCGAACTTTTTTGTGAAATTCCTATTACATAGTATACATACATTACATTGATAAAACTAAAATGAAAAGTTCAAAGTCGTTGAAGTTTATATACACTTTTAGTGCCAAGCACCCGGCTCGCAGGTAGAACATAAGGTAACAAGCCAAATCCTATAAATCTGCGTGTTTTGTGTGGATCTTTGAGACTACATTATGTATTCTGATAATTGTATTTTTTGTAAATAATTCGTTCAGTCGATAATTAACCCTACACAACTTCATCACGATTCGACTTATATTTTTTAAATTATGGATTATCATTATCTCTGAAGTAAGAACCTAAACAAAAGTTTTGTCTTTTACTAATAGGTACTTTGCTAATGTACACTTTTATTATTTGACTTGTATTCAGTTTTTCCTAATCACAATATTTAAAGTTTAGTAGGTAAAAGAAATAAGTAAGTACCTACTTACTGAAATAACAAAGAAAAGCCTTAGTTTTTTAAAGTTGAGGCCACCCACCCTAAAGAAAATAAATAAACTTGTACAGGCTTTAAATAAAGACACTAATAATAAATATATCCTAATCCTAATAATTTATAATTACGCGCCGTGGGTGGTCAACTTTAGCGCCGCCCGTTCGTCTGTCGATTTCCAAGGCCACTCTCGATAACGATGCATAGGTACACACGGCTACACATCAAGCTATACATTTCCAGTATAAGCTGACCTCGCATTGTACGGAAATCCTATACAATGCGAGATCAGCATAAACTGGAAATGTATAGCTTGATGTGTAGCCGTGTGTACTAGGTAGGTACCTTATTTGAATGAAGTAAGTACCTATCTACTTACTAGATTTTCTCTACGAGGCGTAGATCTCTGAGATCCTAACTTTATATCCATACTATAATATTATAAACTTGAAAGTAACTCTGTCTGTCTGTCTGTATGTTACCTTTTCGCGCCCAAACCACTGAATGGATTACGATAAAATTTGGCAAGGAGATAGATGGCCGCCCGGGGAAGGACATAGGTTACTTTTTATCACGCGGGTGACGCCGCGGGCGGATGCTAGTATAAACATTTATAATATTAGTAGGATTAGTGATATGTATATATATACATAATATCACTAATCCTACTAATATTATAAATGTGAAAGTTTGTGTGTTTGTTACTCAATCACGTAAAAACGGCTGAATGGATTTGGATGAAAGGCAAACAGATAGTTTATAACCTGGATTAACACATAGGATAGTTTTTATCCCGATATTCCCACGGGATCGAGACTTACGCGGGTGAAACCGCGGGGCGCAGCTAGTAGATATATAAAACTCGTGTCATAGTGTTAGTTGCCATACTCCTCCGAAACGGCTTGACCAATTGTTATGAAATTTTATATGTATATTCGGTGGGTCTAAGAATCGGTCGTAATCTATTTTTCGTACCCCTAAGTGGTAGGTAGGCTAGGTAGGTAGGTAGGGTAGGCAGGTACTTAGTGCTACCCGTGCGAAGCCGGAGCGGGCAGCTAGTAATATTATAAATTCTAAACTATTCGAAAGTGAGGTTGTTTGTTTATTTATTTGTTTGTTACTCTTTCACGCTATAACGGCTGAACGGATTTAGATGAAATTTAGCACATGGGTAGACCATTACTTGGAATAGGACATAGGATACTTTTTATCCCGATATTCTTACGGAATCAAGACTTACGCGGGTGAAATCGAAGGGCGCAGATAGTAATCTAATATCTTGAGATATTGACATGGTAAAGAAATTTCCAAAAAACGCATTACTAGTCTATACATTCAATAACGATTCCCCAAATTAGTCAACAAAAATATAGCAAATAATGAACATACCTAATTATTAATAATAAATATAAAAGCCGATTGAACGACTTGATAAGAATGAATGGCCAATAATAATATCTACTTATCTCTTATCTCATTACGCACACATACACGGCGGCGCACCGAACGAAGTTTGCACGAACTCCAAACTGTAGTTGAGAGCATCATACGGTGGCCCCCACGAACCGCGAGAATTTACATCGTTCGGTGTTGTTAATTACAGATTATACTTTTATTTATATCTAGCTTTTGGTGCCGCTTTAAATCCTGGCCTGTATGGGAGAACAAGTTTTTCAACTACGATGTTAAGTTTATTCTTGGGATAAATTCATCCCTACTACGGATCCCTTCATTGTGCGTGGCTCGACACGCACTTATTTTGGTACAATTGGGATATGTTTAAGCTACGTTGTAAGTCAAAAGTTAACGGTAAAATTATATATAAACCCATAGTTTTTCTATCTCAATAATAACTCTATTAATTACTGAATAATTATTGTTTATTTTGTAACTTGAAATCAATATTAAGAGTCCTAGACTATTAACGAGTGACACTCGAACGTGTAGAATTTTCAATTTTTGTAAGCCACATCGTAGGTTCATTTGTAACGATATGAAGTCCATAAACCTAAGAAAGTTTCTACAAAAGGAGCTTTTAAGTAAAGGAATGGAGACAACAGATTTTACCTGTTTACTCATTTTGATATGGCGAACTGTGGAAGTGGGATTCTATGTTGCCTACGTGCCATGGAATTATTTACAAACCAACCAAAGTTGTGGGTTCAACCAGTGCTCATCAGACCGAAATCGAGAGCCTTCAAAACTTGCTTGATTGGATGTGAATTCAAGGGCCGTTGCGTACCGAACTTAAACATCTACAGGCAACACAAATCCATTACATATATCACGCAACGTGGCTATATTTAATTCTGGAATAAACCAACAATACTTACTTACAGAGCTAACTAAAAACTTTTCGGTAGGCAGGTCGGTAGGTACTATTGAATCGGAATTTCTGAGTTTGTACCTACTTGTGCTAAAACTTTCCACAAGGTTATTTAGCCAATTGTTTTTATCCTGGAAATCAATGCTCACGATACAATTGAATTAGGTGAAATTGAACAGACAGAAACCATTCGGGTATAGGTTATATTAAGCAGGAGACTATGGGGCTAGAAAAACAAAAATGTTACAAGAGCCCAGTGCAGAACATTACAAGCCTTCAAAAATGTGGCGAAAAATATTGTAGGACGTCATTTTTTATTACAGGTGCTTCACCCTCTGACCCAAGGTCTTTGACAAAGACCTCTCATACTGTCCTACCGGCCTGCTGGCTTAATTTAATGTTAATGTATGAGACGAAGAGCGGACGTAAGTATAAAGCTATAAAACAAATGGGTCAGACAGACTTTTCGAGGGGACGAACGAAAACAGTTCCGTAACAAAAAGCAAAATGTAATTCTTCGTTTCGATTCTTATCTGGCGCTGTTACGTCTTTTTCTTCTGTATAAATGAGCTTTTTTTACGTGTATCTTTGAAAACGCCTCGGCTAGTGTAAACTTTTGGACATTGAATTACATTT
The DNA here is from genome assembly GCA_947522985.1 of Lithophane socia. Taxonomy (NCBI): domain Eukaryota; kingdom Metazoa; phylum Arthropoda; class Insecta; order Lepidoptera; family Noctuidae; genus Lithophane; species Lithophane socia. The sequence goes on along the minus strand of OX383255.1, from coordinate 7,944,655 downwards.
GTAAATTATACGTCTGGAACTTATATTTTTCAAATGACATCGCTCTTCCAGTTTCTAGCGTCGCGTCGTGAACTCGACAGTGTGGGAGAATGGTGTCTTCGCCGGAATTTTAATTTTGTCGTGTTTCTCTGTACCTACTGTGGGTGTGTTTATACAAAGAAAGCCTACAGCCTGAAACTTAACGTAAGAAATGACCTGAGGGAAATACCGATATTTTTGCGGTTGCCGGGAGCAAACCACGGCCCGCGGCAAAACGCCAAATTGACCTCTTACGGCCCGTCGGATCATCAGTTTAGATATCAGAGCAATTTCAAAGTAAACCCTATTCGATTAAGAATCAGTAGGCTATCTATAATAATCCAATGTTACATGAGGATTGTTCTAAACCCCGGCGCAGCCATAATTAATTGAGTTGAATCAGTGCAACAATGCCCAAGTTGGTAGTTGATTGCTCACAACTTCCAGTAACAAGCAAGTATTAGGTACTAGTGGACTACAATTTCCTTGAAACAAGTTTCTGGTTTATACCTACCAATATATAGAATTTCTATGATAGATATTAACGAAACTTATTTCCCATGTCAATTTAGAAGTATAATATTTATGAGGTCGAAATACCTACAATTGAAAAAGCATTTAGATTAATAAGATTAACTTTCCTGTACGAAAAAGTGGACAAAGAGAAATGAAAATAAGTAAAATACTTAAATATTTTTCTTGACTCATCTTTTCCTTGAGAGGCAAATTTTACCATTGAACCAAAAATGTTTTCGTCCTTTGATCTTAAATCGGGAAGGATTTTGAGTTATTGTTAACGTAACGTGAAATAAATTGTTGTATCTCTTTTTTGCAAGTAAGTCCAATTGGATATTTCTGAAGGTAATAGCGTACTTGGCTCAATTTGTCACCTAATTATAAATCTAAACTAAACGTTGTGACATCAAGTCGCCCATGGACCGCTCGCTTAATGTCACATAAGAAAGTTTTTCGCCAGAAATAATTATAATCATCCATTATACTTTGTCAGTTCCCGTCGAGTCTGATCCTTTATTATAATAAAAGCTATCAATCTTTGACTTTTTTTCCGCAAGACAAATAATAAGCCCCTGTTTCTTAAGCGTAAAAATACACTAGTTATTGTGGTTATCTGCTGGATTATGGCCACTTAAATTACGTAACTCTTATACATATACAAAGATGGTTCAGAAAATGTTTTTTTTTTTATGTTTAGTATACATGGACATCTAAACCATAACATACAAACAAAAGAACTCTCACACAAATGTGATAAAACCCAATTAAAAATACCTACCTACATGTTCTGGTTTGCTCGCACAAGATTCCCCGCTAATATTCTCTTCATATTAGCTTCAAACGATGTGACATAGGTAAAGTGGAAAAAGATGTCAGGTGTTATAAAATCCTAGAAGATCCCTGCGCCCCTTTTCACATCTCTAATCACATGTAATGTGGCATTAATCTATTGAAAATGTAGGATAATAAAATCTCGGTGTAATAAAAGTTTTTCTAGTGCCTGCATAAGTCTGCGTTCAGGCTCGGGCGCCGCTTTCAACTCGCACCATAAGCCGAACTTGATTGGACGATTTCGAATGCATCGAACTGAGTTTTCACTTCGTCTCGTAGTACTTGGAGTCTGGAAATTTCCAGAATTCTATTTCCAATGCGTTCAGCAGCGCATTTGGGAACTTACCGGGATTTTACCACATAATATTTTGCTATTGTCAGTTTGGACTAAAAACGCTTTTAGTGATTTTGTAACCGACGAAGACCATTACTCGTTAACTTCTGCGTAAACGAATTGCAGTGTGGGCAATAATTCATGTAGATACGTGAAACTTGCTTACTGTGTATGATTAAAGTTTGTTGTCTAGTTTTGAAATTGTTGTTTAAATTATGAACTTGATCAGTACCCCTAATTCTGCCAAGCAATATAAGGAATGGTCCTTACCAACTTATATTTTTATTACTTATAGAAAGGTTGCCAGAATAAAAAACTTACACAGTCACAGTAATTATGGGGGAATTCAAAATAAAAAAGCCATTCTCAAAAACCTTAAACAAAGTATACCTACTTACTGTAAAAGATCACAAAGTTTGTTTTAATTAAGCTCCCAGCATAATACCAAGAAAACTATAAAGCTATGTTTAACGAACGTTATAAAAAGAAGGAATCAAGTCATAAATGCCTAGCTTTGTTCCAAGTCCAACTAATACATAGGTACATATATCGGTCAGCTCCCGGAATCTAATCATGAGCCGTCGAGCCCTTTCCCTGCTACGGGGGGTCAGTTTTCACTCGATTCGAGTCGGAATTTAATCTCTTTAAAATATGATGTGGATTCAGAAGCTACGTGAAATAATACTACGGCCATCAGGTCATAATCTTCGAAGCTAAGGTCCGCTTATATCATTCTACTTATCAAAGCAATTTTGTTTTAGAGCGGCCGTTATGAGCGGTAGCAAAATAATTGTTTTTATGGTTATGGCTCTAAAAGGACATAGAGAATAGGCGGGGGCGTGAATGTAATTGTTTTAATTATATTTTATGTGCTCTTATAATCACTTACTGCGGTTTGGATTACATTTATAGTGTGTTTCTAAAAGTAGTTTTTGGTGTTTGATGTCTTTATTAATTTCTAGGTTAATTAGGGATATAATCCTGTCAATCTCGATGATATATTTATACGTATCTAGTGTGTATGTGCGGATGGAGGTTTCCATCGTTAGGCTCGGCTCTGATAAAGCTGAGGTGCGATAAGTGTATGTCAACAGGGATTAAGAGGGGCGATTAATTGCTTCCTTTGCTTTTCGTGGGAAATACTTGTATGTTATGTATTTGTTGCTAAGGTAGAATGTTCTATTTTAATGTTATTGGGTGGCAAGCAAGCAGGCAGACCTTAAAAGTAAAATGATAAACTGAAACTCATAAAGTTATTAATACAAATGAAAAAAAGTAATAAAAACTAAAACCCAACTACGAAAAAAAAGTCAATCAACTAAAAAGGTATAAACAAGACTCCACAGACAGACAAATTAAAAATCCGAAATCACACGTGTTAGAGCATAAATCGAACAGATTACGTGTGACTCCGGATTTTTAATTTGATTTGTCTGTCTGTGGTGTCTTGTTTATACCTTTTTAGTTGCCGATAACCAGCGGACGATCAAGACGCTTCCAACGATACATCATTTGTCAAATTGTGATGAGTCGTTCAGAAGATATGAGGGAACAGATGAACATACCTACATGCATACATACCGGTCAAAATCATAACCCTCCTTTTTTCTTCGCCGTAGTCGGGTAATAAAAGCATATTCACGAGAGAAAAGAACAACGTATGAGCTTACTTTGTATTTCAGACAGTATACTTAGAACCCGCAAATACCGCTCCTTCATTATTTGAGCTTCCCTAGCCAGCTGAAGTTACACGTTATGTTTTGTAGTTTTCATGTAAAATAATATTTTGGAATATTTTGTGCTGATATTATTTCTCACTTATAATCTTGCTTTGTGCTACATTTTCAAACATTACTACTTATCGAATAATGTTTAACTTTTAGAGCACACTAGCAACGAAACACTTTGTTAATCACTGCAATACTATTGGCTCAAAATTTCCTAGCATCGTGTAAACGGCTCTAGAATGTTCAAAGTGCCATGCCAGACATGCCTAAAATCCTAGCTTGATAAAGATTTTTTTCAAAAATAAAAAGGACTTCAAAAATAAACCTCAAAGTGAAAAAATACTTTAATTTCGGAAGTTGGTGTCTTTGGTTTTGTATTTTCGTTTTTGCCACCGACTTCCGAAATTAAAGTATTTTTTCAGTTTGAGGATTTTTTTTGGAAGTCAATAAAAAAATACATATACGAACACAGAACGAACATAGAACCTCCTCCTTTTTTTAAGTCGGTTACCACGTGTAGTGGTTATTTAGTCTATGCACAAACAGCTCACTGAACTTAGAGGTATTGCAGCAGACTAGCTTTCTATTTAACCCTCAAGGGGTGTTTCTATACATATATTAGGATCAGTAGCTGTTTAGCAGCCCAGTACAACTTAGATTCTTAGTTTTCTCTTGAGACTTAAGTACCTACCTGTCTTTGTTTATGAAAATGGATATGAATTATTAGGTATTTAATTCTTAATATATACATTGGATAAACTTCTTACTAAAAAACTAAATTAAAGGACTATCTAACTAACTATACCAATAAATACAAAAACAAAAGGATACTTAGGCGTCGAAGTATCGTATCGCTGTCATCTGGAAACGTGCCCAGAAGACTGGCAGCATTGCCACGTTCGAATGGCAATGCTAATTCTTTGGCCAATGAACGAGCCAGCCCTCTGGTCTTGTTAAGTGTCGACCAGTCGGTGAGAAACCTTAAAAAATCGGTATACCTACTTTTTACTGTCACTAGTTTGTCAACCTCCTTTGCAATGGCGATATTAACGGATATGACTTTGCAGTATGATACATTTTTGCCTTTCCGAGATAAACAATTTTAAACAATTTTTTTTATGTTTAATAACAACTGTTAGTCCGTAGTTTGTCCTCTAAAAGGTTCGCAATTTCTCTTTCCAAAGAATCGAAAGGTTTATACTATGTAGGTCTATAAAATGGCCGGAAATGTAAACATTATAATAATACTAGTTCTCACTAATGCTAAGGGCGCAATTTGCGTCACATATTCACGAGATGCGGACTATTTTTATTAAAACTAATGGATGGATAGATTCACATATGATGCGTACACTAGTAGGTCAGATAAATCTAGCAATTTAGGTCATAGGTCCGCATTGTGGGTACTTAGGATTCGAGTTGGTGTTAGCATATTCCACAATATGGAATACCGACTAGTTATCTATACTAAACATATTATTTTATTTTTATAAGAGTGACCGTGGAGTTTCTTGCCGGCTCTTCTCCTTAAGAAACGACCAATTGGAACCGTACACCTTGCTTCTGAAGTTTCATAAGTGCCCGTGTAGGTTAATGTGAAATAAACAATTATTATTTTGTTTATTAAAATTGTTTAATTTATGTAGATTTGTATTTTTTGACACTGTTACAATTAGATGTGATGTTTTAAAAAGAAAAGATTATATTTATCCATTTGGTAACATTTTGGTTTAAAAAGAAAAAGTTTAAATATCGATGCATAAGATTTTGGCGAGAGTAAAAAGATGAACGACGATGCTACGAGTACTTGTTTGTATCCACCCTCGCCAAAATCTTTTTTGTGAATTGCACTATACACAACTTCTGTAATAGGTACTTTAGCTATTTTTTCCGGATGAATTTTACTATAATAAATTCCCCCATATTGTAAATGTGATAAATGGAAACCTTGAAGTTCGCCTAGTGAACCATGACGCAGATATATTAGAGCGATAGGTTTTACCGATTCTTTTATGCGACGCGCGGGTCTAAGCTATTAGTCTTCAGTCGGTAGGCTGAACGAATGACTGGGCCAACCTATTTCATTTTTATTGAATGGTATATTGAGAAAAGCAATGGGTGTTCATAGATACCTAGATTCTGTTTCATGACGTACGAAATGATATCCCGAATAAGAAAGTTCAGTGGAGAAATAAAAATAAAATACTTAACGCTACTGTTTTAAAAGATTTCTTATATCGATGTAAGTAAACAATATCTCAAACAAAGAACTTACAGGAGAAAAGAAAACACCCACACACAACGATGAATTCTGAAAAGTAGATGTAATGCATTGAAAATGGCGATGTGACGTCTTCCCGTTCAGCATGAATTATCGGCGCAGCGTGTATCGAGAGTCATTCATCCAACCACGATGACTGGCACTTGAATAATCTATGTTCTTTTGTTTATACCGCGAGAGAAACTGTGCACTTTGAAAGTTTATCGCCACGTCGCCAGCTAAATGGAGGAAATTCGATATTTTGTGTGACATGTGTTCAATTCTCTTCACACAATACGTTTGTTTGCTGAAACAATAGTTAAGTACAGTATTGTGCGTGTTAATTTGGATAGTTTAGGATGTAATTGCGTGTTTGATTATGAGAGAGGTGTTGTTATGTTATCATTTAATAGGAAAATTCGTGGAGGAAATAGCAGGAGTAGTATACATTATTTGTGACGAAATGATTGTAATTTGTATTGTCACCTATCACTTAAAAAATAATGAAGTATATCGAAGTATGATGATAAAAACAGTATTAATGTAGGTTATGGTAAGTTATTGTTTGATGTAGGTCTAGCTCAAGCAATAACTAATACACCATACGGTGACTGTCTTAAACTCTCAAGTAGTACACGTTTTGTTGATCTGAACCTAGCGTAAGCAAGTTAACTCATGAATCAAACAACTTGAGTATTGGGTTACTTGTTAGTGCCTATCTATATCTATCCACTTACTGAAACATATGGATACAAAGTACAGAACAACTTCAATGTACTCCTACTGCCTACAAATTGGAATGACTAAATATATTGTATGTAGGAAGGTACGGTGGTACGGATTAGGCACCAAGAGGCTAAATACGTTTTTTTCTTCCTTTTAAAATATGATGGCTGCGTAAAAAATTGCCAGGGCAGGTTACAAATAAGATAAAAAATTGGAGCTGGAACTTTTTCGAGCAATATTTTCGGACCGATAATTGCGCTCAGAGGAGTGCCATAAATCAGAACAGAGTAAGCTCCTGATAAAATCGATACCCCAAGTCGAAAAGGATTCGCGAGTAAAATACCGACTATCGAGAAAGTATTTCCGAACATAAATATCTTCGCCGCGATTTGTGTCGTTTAGCATTCGATCATTACTACAAGACAAGATATATCGTGGTCCGCGTATTTATCTGTTTGTGCACGTACTAAAATAAACTGCCATTCTTCTTTGATACCGATTAAAAGTTTTCGATGAATTCAATAATAAAATGGAATATTGAGGTTTGCGAATTGACTGTAAGTTCAAAGAGTCGCGGGCAGCCCGATTCCGTTTGAATTGTCGGGAGACCCCAATTTCAATTTTAATTGAGGATTGGTATAAAGTCTATTTTCGGATGTGTTTGCCAGTCATTGAAATGTTTTTAATTTCCTGTTCAGGTGACTCATAGTTTTCTCCGTAGGAATCGTATTATGATATTTATACGAAGACTATGTCCAGTACTGTTGTGACAGGTCACTCGTGAGCACATTTTTATTAAATGTTAGATTTATCTGGGTTCCGGGATTCAGCTTTTGAACTCAAAAACTGTCACAGCCACACCACGGCAAGCTTACACGACGTCAGGCATGCAGGACGGAAATATTCTCGGTCGCCGGAAAGCTCTACGCCTTTTCTTTATCCATAATAAGAATGTCCGGGGACTTATCTGTTTGTCTGCAACTCTAAAACTAATTTAAACTTAGAACAAAAACTATCGAGAGAATAAAAATTTATGGAAAATTCTGAGAAGCACTTTGAATTTGGGTCGCATAATACAATATTTTTCGTCTCATCACGAAAATGTGATACTCGTACATTAAATATAAACAAAGGCAAATAATATTTATCCTTATCTAGTAGTTGTGTTCTCATAGCGACAGTGTTCGTGTAGTGGGAGGGTCGTTGTAATACAAAGATAAAGATATTACTCGGAGCCATCCCAATAAAGCAAAAGATCAGGGTTGTGTTTCAGGTCAGGGAATGTAAACAATTAAATCCTTGGGGCGAGTGCTTACTCCGGCTGCTACCCGTGTAATCTCTCAAACGAACAGAGACATTGGCCTACGGAGGTTTTCGTTACAGAGCAAGTTTTGTGAAGGTTATTTGACTTGCGTTTGCGACTAGCATAACCTAACCGAACAGAAAGAAATCTAGAGAGTTTTTTTTGGTTTAGTACAGTTTTAAAGTAAAAGAGCAGATAAATGAAATCTAGAAACTATTTTAAATGTGGGGGTAGATTTCACACAATACGATAGTGGAGCACAATTTCAGTATCGCACCTAGGCTACATTATGATGCTCACTCTGTTATTTTTCTCACCCGGCTTTTGTGTTTTGCGCAAAAAGATAAGCTCAGCTTATCTGTATTTTTTCCTTCGTTCTCAGATCTGAACGTAGATAGAAGTCGTCTTTAATGTTATTCCGCTTTTATTACAAGGGTCCGATTTCATCTGAAGTCATCTTTGCAATTTCCATTTTCCTCGTTCAAAAACTAACATAAACTATGTTCAAAGCTGTACGGCATTAGCCCCGTCAGAAGGCTCTACATCTCCTCGACGCTTGAAGAGGGTCAATTGTTGAAGGATTACCTGTTTGTCTTAACGCCTGATAGTTCTTGATTTATAGCCGAAAATTTCGGATATACGATGACAAATGATTTGGGTGAAAGCGCTTTTTAAGATTCTACATGTTTAATTGTTACGCAGTCATATTGTATTTTTTTCTTGATCATTTTCACATTTGCCTCATTAAATATACGTTATCAACGGCAAAATTAAGCCAGTGGTTGTTCCTCGGTAGTTATTACTTATTTAAACAATATAAAAGCTATTGCTCCCATGAGTCATATTAAAAAGCAATTTGCAAGATATTCCAAATGTGCAAAAAATTTGGAGTAAAACTGAGGAGTGAAACTTTTTATCGTCACGTTAATACGAATGCAAAGTTGGGAACCATGTACACGGTACTTAGATGACAAACTTTGTAATGCTGAGAAGGTGATATTCTCCGCCTTCCCATTTTTCCAGGATCAAATATTACATTCTACAAAAACTTGGTCTTGTAATCTTTAGGACGCAATATCTAAGTGAGAATACGCAACTTAAGGTTTCTTGTGGCTGTACTACTATTAGTAGACTAGTATACATAAAGTTTAAAAGTACGATTTACGTGTCTTAGAGAGTAATTCGACAACTCGTCCTACACGCCTTTTTTTTGTTGACGTTGTGAAATCATCGAATGACTTCTCTGTCAAATTTTTACTGACTAAAACCCACCCGTGTTCCTTCAGTTACCTATTGCCAAGGTCCCGGTATCCCTTTCGGACTTTCCTGTCAGTCCTACATGCCTACGGCCCATTTAGCACGATTGTACATTTATTTTGATTTTCTACAAAAATGGGCCGTAGGTATGTAGGATGAGTTGACGAATTACTCGAGTTAGAATGTAAGCTATGACGAATAACTTAATTAAGAATGTTCATAATCGCGAGTACGGAACTTTGAAAGTTTGCTATGAAGAATTACTATTCCTTATTTCAAAGTGGTAGTTATTTACTAATCGTTATATCAATATTAGCCACCAGGTACACGTAATGATAACGACTGGTGTTACAGAAACAAACTTTATCCACGTTTGTGCCCCAAGGGGGTAAGCGGAAATGTATCATGTTACTGCTCGTGGTTAGATCTTCTATAGTCAAAATAATAATCTTGTATATTAGCAACAAAATGTCTACAGTTTCTCAAATAATTTGATTTATTGTTGTAGAATTTAATTGTAATACAAATTACACCATATCTCGTATTTGCTATGTTGTAGCCATTTAATACAACAGATGTGTTATGAATATACGAACAGTTGAAGTTGGTAGCCAATTTGCTTAACAATTAATTTCCCTGACTTTACATCATTCATATAAACCATATTTGAAAAATCATTTTCTTTAATGAAAAAGCTATGTATGAAATTGAATCATGATTGTCTTGACTAAAAATAATGTGTGTACACATGAATTTAAGCACACTGTGACACTGAAGTTAGTGTGATGAACTCCATCCAAGAACCCGGTGTGCTATTTTTATGTTCTCCCAACTCAGGGTCAGGGTAAACACTGTGTATATTTATATATATCTATAGCAAGAACAAGTCTAGTTCATCCAGTTCATTGAGTTAGCCACTCCATTCAACCATAGTTTGACGGGATTCTAGTTTTACGAAGTGACAGTCTTCTCAGCTTAACAAACCCCTGGGAAAGTTAGCTTTTCGTAGTTTGATGTTTATTCGTGTATTTCGTTGTATTCGGTAAATAGTTAAAGTCTTATTATATTCTATCCTACTCTATTATATTACAGGGATGACTCTGTAATATATGTAATAACTCCCTCAATTCAAAATTTACGGATAATTCACTTCACGAATCACTGTACCCAGGTAGTAAAAGGTTTCCGAAAAATACCTTTGAATATTCTGCTTTATAAAATAATAATATTATTGCTAACCATATTAACTTCGTATCGCTTTTAAATAAACTTTGCGTTTCGCGATATCAAATAAAAATCACAATTATATTGCAATGAATATAATTTTTGCCGCGGTGAGTGACTAATTTGCATTTAAAATCGATGCCAATAAATTCGGGAAGAGCGAGAGATGTAACTGGTACTGTGTTATTAATTAACACCGGGGTAAAGATGGCGGCCATAAAAGAAGGGAACCTTATTTATACAGCAGTCGATAAAAGCGAATATAAATGAAAGTAATTAATGCTCGGACTAAAATTACAGAAAATTTTAACATTTTTACTACCTGCTAAATATTTCAAACGGAATTATAATTTTCTGTTTATAAAACTAAAGTGCCTAATAGTGTAATTAAATGTATGGGTATTAGGTATTGTTTATCCGTGATAATCTATTTTTACTGACAACCAGTCTAACCAAAGGGTATCGTATTACCCAGTTACTGGGTTGTGGAGGTCAGATAGGCAGTCGCTCCATGTAAAATACTGGTATTCAGCTGCATCCGGTTAGACTGGAAGCCAACCCCAACATAGTTGGGAAAAAGGCTAGGCAGAAGAAGAAGAATCTATTTTTACTGAGGGCCGCGGCTTGCTATCATCTGTACAAACATTCCTCTTCATTCGAAACAAAAACCGTTACTTTCCCGTGGCCTTCACAAAACCGTATTATTTGTCCAATGGCCACAATCAGCGAATGTTTACTTGTACCTGCGAGAAAAATGTTTGCCCGTAGCACACGAGCGGTGAAAAAACAAACATGGAATTAATTCCAACATGTCGACTAAGCTACACGTTATACTGTATCGCAGCTTACACGTGTTTGTACTCAATAGAGTATACATAACTAATGAAGAATAAATCTTATCTTAGCACATGACGATTTCTTGTTGCAAAGTTTCATAAAAAGTTGTGAAATGTGTACCAAATATTAATTCTTCAAGCTTTAGAACTTCTTCTTGGTATTTAAGAACAAAAACTTGATAGGTGTAGCAAGTTCTTACTGCCAATGACTCATATGAAGAGGCACACAGGGTCCTGAAAATGTTCTTTATCGTGTTTTTAACCCGTTTGGATGTCGATCTTTTAAACTTGATTCCCATTTGTTATCCTGGTGCTATCTATTAATAACAAAAGTCAAACCAAAACTAAGGATAGCAATCTATCAGTGTGCTAATATGAAAATCTGTGCAACAAAAAAACACATTGATAAGGCACGGGTTGCCATGCCGTAGTGGGTACAAATGGATGTGTCAATATCGGAATCCTATTTATCCCGGAAGGTAAAAGTTCGTGATGATACATAAGGGTCTCCAATATTTTTATCATTCGATAACACCCGGCAGTTAGAACCCAAAGGTATTCCATTTATCGGAGTCCGTTCGCCGATCAGAAAGGGATTCGCTTTGTATGTACATACCGTTTAGGTGCCGCAGATAATATTTAAATTATTCCTTCATTCAACGGTTCCGAATTTAAAAGATATTTATACGGAAAATTATTTCAATTATTCTACATGTGTAACAGGAAAATTTCAAAGAATTTACAAAAGAAAGATTAAGTACAGAAGATTTTATAAAGCTGCTTCAGTGTTACACATTCCACCACTGCGCGGTAATGGATCTAATTAAATGATGCGTCTTTCACGACTTGCTCTGTGTATTATACAACAAAATATTCCATGCAACCTAATCACATTTAAAGCTTTAATCTTCCACTCCTCGAGTGACATGCGGAAACGCTATCATTTAGCTTAAGTACTGGTAAAAGCGGTTCTTGTCGTGCGAAATATAATTAATATTATAATTCTGCGTAGGTTTCATAGATACGATACCTACTGCAACGATCATTAATATGAGCTGATGGTATTATATTTTATTTGTCAATTAATGAAGGGTGTTTTATTATGTCGATTTATGTGGCATAAAATAAACTTCCATCACCGTCACAGGCGCCACACTTGACATAAATCATGTTTCAATGGGACGCACTCGGCTCGGATTTGTTTGCTTTAGTACTGTTAATTTGGGCGTATTCTCTGGAAAGATCATTAGCAATGACAACGGTATTAATTACATGCTTTGTTTTCGATTGAAGCAGGTTTGTGACGGCGACAGAATCGATTTTAGCTCAAGACGCAAAAACATTGGTCCAAATGTTCGGCAAATTGATGTTAAATAGTTTCATTGATTTGTTAGAGGAGCTCGTGGCTAAGTAATAACAGCCGCTCGGGTCGATCCATCAGGTTAAGCTACGCTTGCCGGGGTTGGTCCGTGGATGGGTGACCATTTTCACATATCGAGACTCCTCCGTGCCTCGGAAAGCACGTTAAGCCGTCGGTCTCAGCTGTCATTTGTGGATCTTTGACAGTCGTGACGAGTCGTCAGAAGCACGAAAGTCTGACAACCAGTCTAACCAAGGGGTATCGTATTACCCATTTATGGGGTTGTGGAGGTCAGATAGGCAGTCGCTCCATGTAAAATACTGGTATCCGGTTAGACTGGAAGCCGACCCCAACATAGTTGGGAAAAGGCTAGGCAGATGATGAGTTTCATTGATTTGTTGGAAATGCCGCTTGGATTGTACATAATGTTTTAGAGATTGCAGAACTAGCTAGCTATGTTAAGCTCATGCATAAAACATGTTGCAAACACGTAGGTGCAGAACTATTTCCACTAGGCTTACTATATAATTACTCCACTTAACGTAGACATGCAAAATTCATATTCCTTACCAGCAAGTTTGCATGATTGTAAGTAAATATAAACTGTAATGATACTAACTTAAATTAAGTGAGCATTATTTTAGATAACATTTTAATGATACAAATGTCGGCAGCTGGTAATAACGGCTACTTCGATCTTTAAGTTATACGACAACGCGCGTAAGTATATTTTATATTTAATAGGTTCTGTACCATTTGCGTCATCCAGACACTAAAGAGCACAATTTTAAGATCCTGCGATTCCCAATATTATTGAGTCGACCCCATTTACTGTAATGATGATGTCACTAAAAAATTGATGGACCATGTAATTTTACTTTCAGGCCTATCTCTTCCATGTCCACATATAGATGAAAAACAGTATTACGTACCTACATAATTCTTTCGGGCTGTCGAAATAATACAAATTACTGACTTTCTTTCTTGGAAGCTAAACCAAATAGACCAATTCTACCACAATATTAAAATATTTATAAACTATTCTATAGTAATACATAATGCTAGAAAATTCCCTAGAAAAAGCGAAGTGTTATTTTCCGTAACCATGTCAACTCGCTTGACTGACGACGGGTAAACTTTGAGGAGTGCCCCAAAGGAAATACCTATTCGTCAAAATATTTACGAAGCCAACAGACGTGAACATCGGAAACCTTGTTTATCTATCTAACTGATATATCCATGACTTTTTTATTCGTTTTGGAAAACTTTTTTGTTTCATCCAATAATTACCTTACTAATTGAGTTCAGTGCAATTTAGATCAATCATAAAGTTATGTTTATTTTTTTAATTTTTATGACAAATATCCTCTATATAGTCTTCCTCTACTTTTCTTTTCAGATATGTATTTGTCCGTACTAAACCGCCATATCCTTAAATTGCCGACCGTAATATCTGGACCATAAATTACAAGTTTGGACAACAATAAAATAGGTACAATATAGACATACGAGGCGAAGGGTCTCTCGTATTGTATCTAGGCGATGAAAAAGGAATATCGTGAAAAGGTTGGAAATGAGTGCGTTGCCGCCCTCGGTCGGGAACTAACAATTTTTGACCCACATATTTCACTCGTCCCCTTTCCGTACAAGTTTAAACGAAGTCATTCTATGCCACTAGGGATTACGAACATTTTTAAAATGAAATTTGTTAAACTTCGCTAGATCGTGAAAGTTAATTTGGCTGTCCTGTTAGATAAAAAAATATACGAAAGTACATGGATACTGCACGTAGGCACGTGTAACAATAAAATCACGTTTTTGTTTGTTTTAAAGACCGCGCTGTGGCCGTTTTGCATTTTAGTTTTAGTAAAACCCGTTGGTCGTTTTATCGTTTAAAGCTTTACATACGGCGTACAACAACGACATATTGTATTCAAAGTTTGATCATCAATCACGCTGTAGATATTCCGTTTTATATTAAATACGAGAGTAGGTCGGTGGAAGGAGAGAAATTTCCATAAGGTGAAAGTGGTGCGCATAAAATCATGTAGGTTGAAGGTTCTGGCGTCAGTGGTAGTGTCCCTCGAGGCAGCGAATGGGAGTCTTCGTACATGTGGAATAGAGAAAGAACCCTTCTTCCACAATAGTGATTTATTTTGATAGATGCTACGTTTCTGCCGAATTTCCTCCAGACTTTTGGACGGCTCATTTCGTTTTAATTTGAATAAGGGCGGCAATTGGCTGAGGTACAAAACTTCTTCGGTTTTACATCCAAGTAACATGTTTTACAATGAAAAAAGTTGGGCACATGCTTTTGAACACGTTACCTCAACGAAAAAAGTTGGGTACATGCTTTTGAACACGTTACCACAGCGAAAAAAGTTGGGCACATGCTTTTGAACACGTTACCACAACGAAAAAAGTTGGGCACATGCTTTTGAACACGTTACCACAACGAAAATAGTTGGGTACATGCTGCAAACTGGTAACGTGTTCAAAAGAACACGTTACCAGTTTGTTATAAATTAAATAAATTCTCATCTAGGTCCGTAGACACAACGTGCTCACTAAAAGAATAGGGAAATGTTATGGACGTTTGAGTGGGTTGCAAAGCCTATGATGTTTCCCGTGGGGCTATAACTGACGGGTTCACAACCATGATAAAATCGAGATTGCTTTGAAACGTGACATGATTTATTTGCCGGTTGAGCGAAGGTTAAACGACTGGACACAAATGCATTTGTTTCAAGTTCAAGTATGGTGAAGCGCTATCTCGGCTCCTCATGCTCTATTAACATCGTTGGATCTGAAAAAAAGTTGTTTGCGTCAGCTCATGCGTGTTGCGAATGTGGATTAAATTCTTGCGATTTTGAATTAAAAATATTCTTTATTCCACATGTTTATTCTCTATTTCACATGGAAGACTCGCTGCCTTGAGGGACATTACTTATAGTAAACTAGCTCGTCTTGACAAGGATCTTCTGTAAAGTTTCTATTTCTAGATCCAACAAAGTCAACTGAGCAAGATGAGTTTGTATCTACTTATGTTCAATGTTCACCTTCATTAAATACAATTAAACCCACATTCGTATACGTGCCCTGTACCTAAAACCCTCCATCGCCACAAACTGCAGATCATTTCCTTTAGGACGGAGCAAATACGTGAACTCCATCCCTTCCGTTACGCGAAAAATTGTTCTTTTGTTACTTAGCATATTTTACATTTGATATGCGTTGTACCGAAAAACAACAACCCTAAAGAACGATACAATTTATTGTAACAACCCGATGTATGTTTATTTTGCGGTAAAAATATTTCCGTACCGTAAAATAAAGGTTTTGGTATTATAGCTTTCTGAAACGTATTGAAAATACATGTTCGAATTATGTTTGACCAAGAGATTTATATGTTTACCGATATATGCAATGCATAAATAAATATATATAAAAAGGTCATCATCATCAATATTTTAACTGAAAGACGTCCATTGCTGCACATAGGCCAAACGTCGCCTCATCGATCGGTTCTGTGCTTCTCGCATACAGCGGAAAGAAGGGTACTTTTGATTAAAAAAAAGAGCGTTTAATGAAAATTTATTGCAGTTAAACGTTCGTTGGTTAGATTTCTCATTGAGTTTTGTATGTAATTTGTGCTTGACGATAATTTGTTCCGACTCTCTCGGGAAACTTGGCAGAGGGCGTGGAAATGTAACTTATTCACAGATTAGAAGCCGTTCAAGAACGAGGTTTATAGAAAATGTTTGTTTTGAACAACGAGAATCTGCTCCGACTTTACGGGATAATTTGCTAAAATTAAGAGAAGTGTGAAACAATAAAAAATTGAAGTGTATATATGTATAAAGGAACAGAAAACAATGGTAACAAATGAGCAATCCTAAAAGTGGGTAGCAAGAAAATCCATGTAAGTACGGGACCTAAAATATTTGGCAACTAGGTTAAAGTACTTTCAGAGTTATAAATCATCGTGCCCGCAAAGCATCAATGAGGCGTACAATGAAAAAACCGCAAAAATGGCCACCGGGTAATATCGTAGTTTTGTATGAACGGCGCGCGGTCAGTTTTGTAAACGTTTTCAAGCACTCGAGCTTGACTGTGCCTGCCTACTTGTGCATTTAATGACGTCACGAAAAATTATGTTTAAAAAAAATGTTTCTGTTCAACTGAAAACAAGTGAAAATTCTGCTTTTTTAATAGCGAAATAAACATTCATCCTTTGAAAGGAGCTGTCAAGTCGTCATTAAAAAAATGCTTGTATTAAGTTTGTAGTACACCAGTGGTTACAAAATGGACATTTGCTCTGAATGAAAGGCATTTCATCATTTGTATTTTGTTCGTGTTTCTTTTGCTCGCTGGACGAAATAAAATAAATCTTAGTCCACGTTTAGTAGTCTAGCAGTCTGCACGTAAGTTAGACTCCTGAGAACGCAGATTTTAATTATGCGGAGCTTGGGTAAATACTACAGTGGGAAATACTGATTCTGCTGATCATTTCAACAGTTTCTACCTATGTTTCTGGTTTCTACCATTGTTCGAATAATGTACGTAATCTATACTGATTTTACTATTAACCAGTGACAAGGTGAAGGATACTTGACAAAGATTTCTTCCCGTGATTGGGAAACTAAGCCTGAAAATGAACAAATATTTTTCGTATTATTTCATTTACCTAGGCATTTCATGTCTCGTAAGAACCGGGTTTTATTAATCAAATCCTCGGAGATTTATATGTTACAGATACAGATAGACAAACGTTAAACTTTTCTTATGAAAAAAAAATCTTTCTTAAGATTTCTTTCCTTCCTTATTGACCGGACCCTAAAAGTGTGCAAAGTTTTAAGTTGTTTATAAATATCAAAGCATTTCTTTGGAATACTTTATCTTTTTGTTTCGTCGGTATGTATTCTATGAAATTGTTAAAAGGCGGAAGCTTTGACTAAAGAATGCAGTGTAAAATGTTTAAGCAAATTGTTTGTGAATATTTCGAGTTTTTTGTAATATGGTAATGTAAAAACATGAGAAAATCACTGAGTCTAATCCAGACATACCGACCATGTATTTCTACATCGAAGACATTGATTGCCACATAAAAGAAATAAAATAAATGTTCGTTTCCATCGAGTACTTTTAAGTAATGTTAAAGCAGATCAAAGCATTGTAGTGGGTGTTTGTATATCTTATCATAGAATCGTGAATCTAGCGAGCAAAAACGTGACTAGACGTTTTTACTACACTGCTTAGCTTCAAAAATCCATAGAGGGCGATTGTAGTATCTATGCGAACGAAAAATCGTGGGTGGAGGGAGAAATATAATAATAGAAATATTTAAGACCCATTGCTTAGTATTCATGAGGAATAACAATAAAATGAGGCTTCTATTAAGTCACGGCCGACTGGACTAAATAAATCCCAGGATTGAGAACAATGAGGGTTGTCTGTAGTTAAAGTTAGTCCCAGACCAATTAACTAGGTACTCACAGAAAGGTAGGTGGCAGAAAAAAATAAACTATCGACTGTTGTGACGTAATAATGCTTTGCTGGTGTTGGCCATCTATTTGTAAGCACCATTCAATGTTGTTATGAAGGGTTAATCGCAATATTTCACCCTTAATTATTTTTCATTAACTGGCTTGACTTGTGGAAAATTTACACGGTTTTTTGGTATTTCCTGCGAGTTTGAAGTGAAATATAGCCAGAGTAGCGTTGCCAACAGTGAAGTAGTTTTAAACGGGCTCAATGTATTGTGTTTTCGGAAATGTGAGAGTAAATCGTCGTAATAACTTGGCCGAAAAGCCATGTAAGTGGACTACTAATAGCTCAGTTAAATTGGCAATGATTCATCACAACATTACTGAAAGGAATGAATGGTGAAACAAAAGAAGATGAAAAGAGTAGTTGCGACCGCCCATTGTGTTCAGTAGCGATTGTAAGTGTCACCCAAAACAAATAGTCCCGGAACTATTTGGTGAAATGAAAAAGAAAACAGGCTCGGTCACCCTTTATTGCTAGTGGAGAAATTCTTTTGACAAGACTTTGCTCAAGCGATGTCGGTCGTGCCTCATGGCCGGAGGAGCGGTCCTATTATCTTTGAGGCATCGGGACTTTGTAAACGAGTGCTTGGCGCCGCCTCGTCAAGGCTGCGGGCGTAAACCTCCGAATGTCGTAGGACATACAGTCAACAAATGAAGTAAGTAAGTAAGCAGGCATCTAAATACAAATCTTTTTAATACTGCATGTGCTGAGTAGTATAATACTTATACAATCAAAAGCGGCCAAGTACAAGTCGAACTCACACACGAAGGGTTCCGTAACACCGTAGGAACTATATTTAACACTATATATTTTTAACTCTCAAAAACGGTGAAGGAAAACATCGTGAGGAAACCGGCATGTCCTAGAACCAAAAAAAATTCGAAGACATGTGAAATCTACCAACCCACACTGGGCCCGCGTGGTGGATTACGGCCCACTCCCTCTCATAGAGAGGAGGCCTGTGTCCCAGCAGTGGGAACATTATAGGCTGATTATGTATTTTTAACTCTAATTTTTAATTTAATTTTATTTTTATTATTTGTTCATTAAAGCGGCCATAGTAGTAGATACTGTGAAAATTTCAAGTACCTATTAAAGATCAAAAGATTCAAAAGATCAGCTCTGTGAAACGAACGGACAGCAAAGCCTTAGTAATACGGTCCCGTTGTCACCCTTTGGGTTCGGAACCCGAAAACAAATATTTCATATTCACGTGCCGAGAAGTTTATTACTTGCCTGCAAACTAAACCTTTAAATGTCTACTGTACACACACAACGCGCTAATTACGCAAGAACGAAGTGCTGACAAAAATCCTTAACTATTAAACTATCTCCGACACTACACTAAAACTCTCACACAATCTTTATGAAATGTAAAAATATAATCCCGCGAAGTTTTTTAAATGAGCGTAGGCATTGGTCGTTAAATGTAATGGGTAGTCCCTGGTCTGGGAAAAACACATTACTAATATAAGTGAAAGACTTAGTTTGTACTACTCTTTATTCTGGCAGCGTGATGGTGTTTGTAGGTTTACAACTTGCCAAGTTCAATGCCCTCTTTATTTTCAGTTCTTTCTCGTCACGGGAGACAATGACGACATTGTAGGTACCTACCAAATAGTTTTGTTTAGTTTCCCTTCGATTTTCTTTTGTTACGAGCTCGAACGAGTAAACTCATTCGAGCTCGTAACACTCAGCTTTTTTTCTTGAAAAAAAATACAAATAAATGCAGTTACCTACAAGTCATGCAATTTAACTATAGGTACTAACTTTCAACAGTGCATGAGTGAAGTGTTTTGTAGTAGTAAATATTATGTAGTTATTTTTTTTTCCTTAACCGCTATAACAACATGTTTTTCTTGCACCTTAGTTTGCCATTAGCCTCTTGAAAATCCCTATAGATTTATTTTACAGCATAATGCTCAAATTATTAGCTTGTTTAAATTAAAGATGATCCAATTATTTTAATGGAATGTTTTCCTGCAACAGTAAACAATCAACTATAAAAATGTTCTTAATCAAGCTTTATTTTATGATGTGTTGTATTTAGAACACTTCCCTCTGCAAATATGGCTGATGAGGATTTCCAATAATTCCAGTAATGCGAGCATAAAATACGGTCGACTGATTCGGTGAAAACTGTACTCGTACCCTAATAAATGAACTGGAAAATCATTTTGTAAATAATATTTGAAAGGTAAGAAATGTAGGAAAATTCTTAGTATTAAAAAAAACCGCATATATTTTTGTTGAACGAAAAACAACTCGGAGATACAAGTTAAGCCCAGTAGCTGAAATAAATAATATACGTTCATAAATATGCGATAATGCGACAGCCATATTTTACACCTCGGTTCATATGGCTTGATATCATAAACCTACAAAATGCTGTTGCGATGGGGTCGAAGCCGCGGAATAAATTGGCATTTATTTGAGAAGTGCACCTTTTATGTTGGCGCGCACTGTAAATTAATTGCGTTTATAGAAAGAAATGAAATACAAAGGTCTAAGCTTGTGCTTTCGTTTGCCACTTATTTACCGCTACGGCGACACAAAACAGTATATAAATATTTAAAAAAATACAGTTTCTTCATGCATAAAAATATTTCCTTCATAACAATAAAATATATGGACTAACCAGTAGCAAAGTTGATTAGCGGTCAGTCCCGCTAGCAACGTTGCTGATTAGCTACGATCTACACGAGTTATGCGACAATAGCTCATGCAGACATGACAGAAATAACGGCAGTGTATTATTTATTAACATATACTAAAGATAGGTAAGATAAATTAGTGATAGTTAATTGATTCAGGCGTGACTTTGCGGAAATCCATTATAAAATACAATAGACGTAGATATATTTAGTAACCTATTCATCATTCATCATCATCCTGAGGATGCCTCGTTGAAAGGTGAAACACGTGTCGATTTCTTACAGGGTTTTTATGACTCTTGAAGAATAGTTAAGCGGAATAGGTTACTAAATATATCTACGTCTATTGTATTTTAAATTAATATAGGTAATGTTTGGATAATTACTGTGAACATATTAGTCTGACTAGACGCGGCATTACTTGTATCCAGGCGAACTCGAAATCGCAAAAATAAAATGAAAAATGTTAGTTAAAAGAAAAAACTTATGACTAGACGATAGACGCTTGAGTGCCTTAACGATTCACCGCACATTATATGGTGGCACAGCAAGTGGCGCCGTCTATCTTTGTTACGAAGTTACTGGATCACCGAAAAGGTCGGATAAGAGTGACACTGGCTGGTGACAGTCACTCTAGCAGTGAGTCGCATCGACGGTTGTGTGGCGGCTGTCTTCTGATGACAGAAGATATCAGGGGAGCCACTGTGTACCACGTTATTCCGGCAAAATCCTGATGAAGCTGTTGAACCACTACATATTGACCACTTCTGCTAAAGACTAGGTATATCCTGCGCCGTTAAATTAAGTAAGCGTGTATCTACCTACGAGAGGAAACGGACTTTTAAATACCGAACATACTTCTTTACTTATGTATAGAAGTATGTTCGGTATTTAAAAGTCCGTTTCCTCTACTTTTCGCCTCGGGTAGTTTATACATTACGGTTCTTAAATACTGGTTACTTTCAGGTACAAGTTCAGTTCCGAATTTCATTAAACAGATCGGACAAAGGGGCTTAGACTATTTATGGTTATTGCAAAATTTGTTCAGTGAAGCCTACTGTTTTTATAAAAAACAGAGCTTGGTGGATTACGAGAAAATACAGACAGTACTTAATTACAGTGAGAAAGGTAGGTAGCTACATGCTATGATGGACGGTATTGGTAAAACTATTTATGTTTTCGGGAAACAAACATACCTACACGAAAAAATAAATTTTTGGTTTTAATGTTGCGCTACAGGATATTATGAATTGCCTCAAAATATTGAAAACCAATTCATTTTGACACTGAAACATCATACATGGTGAAATTAATATGAAACAAACATAAAAGAGAGCAAGTTTAGCAATGCAAATCATATACCCACAAATAATTACTAATGTGAATACGTGAACCGTATATATAGGTAAGGAAGTTGTACCATTTGTACGTCCTCTAACGGTTATGAATACAAAGCAACAGCTGTATTTTTAAAATTCATTTATCTTGTCAGCCGGAAGTCTGTTGGACGTCCCTATAGACGGTAAGGTAACGGGACAATTTGGGACGGCCACGCTTGGAGGAACGCTCCACAACAGAATAGATAGCTGTACAGAAGGTCGGCTCTATGTGAGCTCGTGGCTAAGTAGTAACAGCCACACGGGTCGATCTATCAGGTTAAGCTATGCTTGTTGTTAAGCATCGCTTTTAAATAGGACACGCCCATAGCCACGCTTTACGTACAGCGAGTGTAAGTGCACTCGCGACAGTACGCGTAGTAGTATCATTCGTACCTACGTGTCTATGTAAGTGTTCAGTCGTTGAAATAGACCTTCTGTGCGAATCTATTTTGTGGCTTCACGATGTTAATACAAGTTCACAGGTGAATGCTGCTTGTTTTCCCTTGGTGGAACTTGTTAGCAGGATATTGCAAGCGTAAATAGAGTCTTTGTTGATGAGATGTTAACAGGAGTGGTGTGTAATTACAAGGAATTCTTGAGATAAAATTATTTGTACCCACGAAAAAAGGACAAATTTCTTTTAAGGTATTAAACCTTTCAAAGTTGTATACTTACCTATACTTAGTAAATTAGGGTTCCTTATACATTTTTATCACGTTTGTCACTATTGTTATGTTAGACACAGAGTAGGACGTTAAAACCACGGAGCTTAAAACGGTCACTTTAGCAGAATCATATTATGGATCATCGTAAAATATCACAAACTGACAATTCATAATATGATCTGCGTTTTATTCATATTACGAAATAATTCATCTGTTTGACAGTTTTCTATGGAGATTCGTAAAATGGTCCACAAACTATGAATTGCTTTTATGTCAAATTAGAGGAAATGACAGTTGGGATTCAGGAAATGAACTGCTTTTAGAGGAATTGCTAATGTGGCCGGTTTAGGCACCCAGGTCAGAACGATGACAGTTCTTTTAAAAATAATAGAAAAAAACCAACGTTCGATTTATGTGAAACAACTATAATAATCAACAATGTGTTAGTAAACAGAGACGATAATAATAATGCATAAACAAACGTAGAGTTTTTCAATTTTGTAACATTCCAATTTTATGTTTGAAAGCAAGTATTTTCAATATTTTTTTCATTTACAAATAAAACTGATGCATAAAATAAGTGACATCACTGATTGCCAAAGCTAAATTAAATGAAAGCAATATGCAGTTCCGAATGATTGAATATTTTTTGTAAAACCAGGATTTGCAGTATTTTGTTAAATAAATTCCTGAACAAAACATAATATATTGTAACTAAACATTAATAAATCGAAACTGATGAAATGAGATAATATTATTATAGAGGTTTTAGGTGTGCTAAAGTTTCTGCCAGGGTTGAGGGTTAGTCTGAAAGGGATACCGGGACCTTGGCAACAGGCAACTGAAGGAACACGGGTGGGTTTTAGTCAGTAAAAGTCTGACACGCCCTTCCGCTCCACCCAGAGCGGGAGAAGTAATTGGATGATTTCCAACCGTCAAAAAAAAAAAAAGGTGTGCTAAATTTAAAGAAATTACTTTGATTAATGTCACAGAGTAAGGAAGTTTAAGGCCGAGATCTATAAACATTACTTAGCTCGTAGTTAAGCTAAGCGTTATTCCTGCCAATGTCGCACAAGGTCTACCAATTACCAAAGTACATAATCTATACTAATTTTATAAAGAGGTAAAATGTTTAAGGTTGTATGTAAGGGTTAATCTTCGGAACTAAAAATCGGATTCCGAAAATTATTTCACTAATGGGAAGCTACGGTATTGCCGTGACACATAAAATATTTTATGTTAAAATAAGAAAGCTGTTTGTTTATAACCTCATAAGCATGAAAAACAATATTATTGTGTTATCCTGATAAAACATACTTATCTACTTGAATATCTTACGATACAATTGGCATTATTTCTAAGATAAACCATGGTACTACGAATTTATTGGACCGTTACGTAAAAAAAAGCTGAAACCACGAACTGTCGGTAAAGTTTGATTTATTCGTACTTTTGGGATAACTCTGCATTCGTGAATTGTGTGTGAACTTCGCCGTCCCGGAGTAATAGCTTTTATGTCTAAAAGAAAAATACTAGATAGGATCGAAACCAACCGAGCTGATCAATGGTTGAAAGTAGATCCCAAAAATCGTTTTAAGTGGTTTATTTACAAAATTCTACTTCTTTAGTTTTTGTATGCAAAAATTCTTATTATTTCTTTAAAAAAAAAAATTAACACCAAAGGGTTCTTAATATTTTTTTTATTAATAAAAGGAGCTGCATTTTCATCCTTTGTTCCCCTAAATCATAAAAAAACACGAGTTTATTGCATAGGACCGGCAACAAAATTAAAGTGTTAACATTTTTCACATGATTTTTCCGCCCTGACTTTCATTTTTCCACTGAGGCTTCATTTCAGCAGCCTTTGACAAGTCCAGTGGAATGAGACAATTATGTATTCGTTCCATGCGGAACTTATTATTTTTAAATAATGGCCGCTCTGTAATGAATGAATCATTTCAACTTTGTTTAATTAAAAAGTCTTGAATTGTGACGCTTTTTAATAAGATTCGAAGCAGTTATGAAATGAATTTAGTGTGTTTATTTTAACAATTTTGAACTGGACTAACTGAAAGAAAACTACTGAAAGTGATTTGACTTCTAAACGTTACTAATGTACCCAGCGAAGTGTTTTATTAATCTCTCCTATATGTTAGTTTTATTCTTATAAGCTAGTTGGCTGGATTCCAACTAATTAGTTCCAAGCCATTACACGAACAGCACTCCTACTCCGGAAGTATCGTTAAAAATGTAAAGCTCGATTTATACACAACATAAGACTATTCAGTGTTGAGTCGAAAGCTGCTTGAGGCAATAATATAACTGAGTACTGTACTCCACCAAGTATACAAACATTATTCCCCTTAGCCAGCACGTTCGCCTTTTCCTTTAAAATTACTTCTTTGAACTCGTTGCCGAATGTGAAATTGTGAAGCGTACGTGAAATCGTATTGGTATATTAATGGATTATTAAAATATCGAATCAGAAACGTGGGAATAATTTTAATTTGGTTTTGGCGTGATCAATCACTGAAAGACATTTGTACATTTCTCAATTTACTGTTAAAAGACGTGCTATGAATGTTAAGAGTTTGAGAATTGTTTTTACTTTTACCACACTCATATTTAGATATGGTTTGATAATGAAATTTTTGTCATATTTCGGCTGCTATTCTCTTGTACAGTCGTAGAAACTTAAGTCCCACTAATAAATGTAAAGTTGCCATAACGAGCGACTTTTCAGTGACAGTAAAAAAGATTGCTCTTGTTACAAGCATTTGCGGCACTCGGGGCAAGTATAATCTGTTTAACTTTTAGATTTTGTTTCGTAAAAAAATCTCTTGCGGGGCGGTTAAGCTCGGCCGCTTATGCTGTTAGAAAGATAAGACAGTTAACAGATGTAGAAACCGCGCGTTTGGTCTATTTCAGTTACTTCCACAGCATTATGTCGTATGGCATTTTACTGTGGGGTCGGGCTGCTGACATTGAATCCATTTTTATTTTGCAAAAAAGAGCTGTCAGAGCCATTTATAATCTATGTCACCGCGAATCTCTCAGGGAACTATTTAAAAGGATTAATATTATGACGGTACCTTGCCAATTCATTTATGAGAATATTATGTATGTAAGAAAAAACTTAAATCTTTTTAATAAAATAAGTGATAGACATAATTTTAATACTAGAAATAAAGATAAAATAGATCAACCATTTTTCAGATTAGCTAAAGTACAAACATCTTTTATGGGGTACTGCGTTAAATGCTATAACAAAATACCTCGTGATATATTGCAATTAAATGAAAGAACATTTAAAACTCATATAAAAAGTACACTTTGTAAACAAGCTTATTACAAATTAGAGGATTATATCCAAGATAAGAATGCTTGGAAACATGCTGGTCTTGCTCCATAGGACGATTTAGTGTCTGGAAAAAATCAAACTGATAGCTAATTTAGTTTTTATTTTATTATTTGTATGTCATAGACTTTTACACTTTGTCAGTTTAAGTAAACTCACGCACTGAATTATTAGTACTACTTGTAACAATGTTAGGACTATTGTAATATCGTATACTTTTACAATCTTTGTAAATATGTGAGCACCACGTACCTATCTGGTAATTAATTTATTAATTAGTGCTCCATTTATAATTCTTTTTACCTTTTGTGGTACAGTAATCTTATTGTAGGTGCATCGTCTTCACATATAAATTATATAATTGATATACCTATACAAAATATTGTAAAACATTTTTAAAAAGAGTAACGGTGGAGTTTCTTGCCCATTCTTCTCCATACGAAAACTACCTTTTGGAAGGGGCAACTAGAATCAATTCTATTTCTTTGTTTTGACGTTCAAATGTGCCATATATGTGCCTATTTGAAATAAATTATTTGACTTTGACTTTGACTTTGTCTTTTGTACTAGAAATTAAACTTGCACGTTATTTACAGTAATTGCTTCAGATTTTGGTCTGAAGTCCTAACCTAGCTTATTGAACTATTATAGTGAAGCACTAACATAAAAATGCTTTGCTATTGTTAAAGGCAACGTTGGAAATAATGCGTCACACATTCACAAAAAAGCGAGTGTGTAGAACTTTTTCAACGCCGCCGAAGAACTTTTAACTATTGTATTTCTCGAAAGAAAAACAACTTTTAATGGTGGCTTTTTCTGCTATACCTAATCTTTGGGTACAATATCTAGCACTGCATTATCTACTTTAGGTGTGAAAATACTTTCCACAGTCTCGTATGAAAGTGTAAACGTAACCCATTTACCTGTACCTAGAATCTACAAACGAAAAAGTTTCCGTCAAGATGCTTTACTAAAGTACAAAGGCAGAGATGCAGGTACATACCTTAGCTGGGATATACTTATATCATCCTCTTTGCCGCGAGTCCAGTGTATCGTGTAATAGGAACCTGACGCTTAAGAGCAACTCGTCGTCGGGGCATATGTTTTCGATCCAGTATTTTCTGTAGTATGTTGGAGTGTATTCCAAGCTTGCCTGCCACATCACGTCTGCTGAGATTGCCAAGATGTTCTCGTTGTGAATCGTCTAGTTTCACCTATACTTAAATATTTATTCCTCAACTTTTCATACCGATTATTTTCACCTCATTTTTATCATTCTCTTCTCCTTTATCATATATACACGCGTGTATAATAAATCGTAACGGAGTAGGGCCGTAATTTATGGATGCGTTTAATTTTTCTCCTGCGAGGGGTGGATTTTTGGTTTGTGATGTGTATGTGAACAATGCAGAACATGCAAGCAATTTTATTGAATTATCGTGCTTTCCGAGCTGAGGGTCCGGGTATAATATTTTCGTATGAATACTGTGTACTGGTGCATGATTATTTCAGCGAATTGTTAGACAAAGATTTTTAGTTTTCTATCAGCACTATTTCAGTATTGTTTCCGAAAAACTTTTCTGTATAATCCGAGTATTATTCAATCTATTTTAGGTGATCGCACTTATTCATACAGCCTTACACATGATATTATAACTCACGAGTGTAGTTTCGGCTCTTATATCGTTTTCACACTTCGGTTCTGAAACCCCAGGCATAAATTCCTGGTAAGCCCTTGGGGCGAGAAAACACCCTTTTTAAAATTACGAACTCTTTTTCAGGCCTTTTTTGATGATCGTAAAAATATCGAGTTGATAAACAACAAAAAGAGTGTGATGAACGGCGGCGTAGTAAAACGCCAATGACGTTAAGCGCTGAGTGGCACGGCCCGTAGGTTATGTGCCGTTTAACCTACATAGAGAAAAATAAAAATATCTCAGGACTTTAGTATCCACTAAAGTCTGCCCTCTTTAAGTCA
The DNA here is from genome assembly GCA_947522985.1 of Lithophane socia. Taxonomy (NCBI): domain Eukaryota; kingdom Metazoa; phylum Arthropoda; class Insecta; order Lepidoptera; family Noctuidae; genus Lithophane; species Lithophane socia. The sequence continues at coordinate 7,916,679 of OX383255.1, read as the reverse complement.
TAATTATTATTATAACGTTTCAAAGGGTTAGACAGGAGCTACAAAACACTGCGTTGTATAATATCTTTTATGCATAATATTACTACCCCGATAAAAGATTTTAATAACCAATTCGAATACCGTTAAAGGATCCAAAGAAATTGTCACACTTTTTGTCCTAAGTATGCAATTTTTTTTTTTAAAATGTGAAAAGGTAAATGTAATTTTTTAACGACCTCAAATGAAATCAACCTTTCCTAGCTCCTACTTAAGTGTTTCCTATTCTCAGCGCGAAGCTTTCAGACAAGTCACATTCAGCCTCTGTTTTATATTCATGTAACAACAGCAAAACAATAAATTCGCATTTGTATGTTTGTAATTTGTCACGTACTGTTGTACTTAGTCGTTATAATTCTATTGTTGAGTTTACCACGAGTTTGCGGCGAAGAAAAGTAAAAGCTATCATAAATCAGTCTAGAATTTAGGTTAGGTTGAAATCGATAAGAGCGACATATAATTTGGGTACTACTACGGAGGAACAGAAAGGCTTTATTCTGCCGACCGTTATCTCAAAGTTGTTAAAGACAGATTTCGTTAATGAGTTTTTGTTAGCCTTTCCCAGATGTTGGTTATCAAAATCACTAAGCGTTATCTGTTGGGATTTACCAGAATAATGCTTATCTGGTTCTTTTGTTATTCAAAGAGTTTATAATGACTTTGATTTGTAAACGGTACCAACATGATATTTATTATTTATCAATGTAAAGATGGTTCATAAATTTCATACGTAAGTTCTCGGAAAATAAATAAATTTTAGGAACAATCGTTCATAGGAGTTTCCAAGAAGCCAGCGCAAGTAAAAATCAATTTTTGCTCGCTGTAGCATCTTCAAAAGCTTGAAGATAGCTTAGGTTATTTATAAACTTTAACGGAACTTTATACAGGAAAAGGTCGTTGAATTCAAACCAAACTATTATTCCCTATGTAACCCCTTTACCCCAACAGGGGTTAAATAAGTTTTCAAAAATCTTCCTTAGTGCGTTAGTGCCTCGTTATATAGGGAACTGTTGTACACAATGTCATGCTTCGATACCTAGCGGTTTATGTTGTGCGTTGTTAGTCAGTGATTTAAAGATTTTTATTAAGCAGATTTCCATAGTAAAATCGAAAGAAGAACCGGAAAAAAACCGAAAAAAGTTTGGAGTTTGTGAAGGACATTATAAGAACTTCTTTTTTTCTATTTCACTATGGAAATGTTATTCGTCGTATCAGCATACAAAAGGCAGTGACACAAATAACTCCCATCAGATAATTATGTTAGTATTAACAGCTTCGGGCAGTTGTTTGATTAATGAACATAAGTTCGAGAGCCGATACTTGAATGTAGCTGAAAGAGTTTTTAGGTCGCGAACATTCTTAAAGCTAAGGCCAACAGAAGCCTCTGCTTGTTCTCATTAAACTTACTACGTCACGTCTGCGAATAACTTAAAAGTAAAAATCGTTTATTTCAACATTCAAAATTACAATTTGGTGGTATCGTTGTGTCAATGTCAAAGTAGGCACAGCCTGTATCTTAGGCACCATCAAATAGGTACAAGATTTTGGTATTTCTAAATAAAATAAAACAAAAGTTGAAATTGTCTATAGTTAAGCTAGTTAGCCTCATCGAGACTACAAATCTAAATATGTATACAAACAAATTGACAAATTAAGGGAAAAACTAAAATCAATTCTTGTAATATTTAAATACAGGAGCTCGTGGCTAAGTAATAACAGCCATCGATCGCCATCATCGGGTCGATCCATCAGGTTAAGCTACGCTTGCCGGAGTTGGTCTGTAGATGGGTAATCTTTACATACCGAGACTCCTCCGTGCCTCGGAAAGCACGTTAAGCCGTTAGTCCCGGCTGTCATTCGTGGATCTTTGACAGTCGTTACGGGCCCACTTACTGGGTTGGTCAGATAGGCAGTCGGTCCTTGTAAAATACTAGCATTCAGCTGCATCCGGTTAGACTGGAAGCCGATCCCAACATAGTTGAGAAAAGGCTAGGCAGGTTGATTTTAATATTTAAATACAAAAAATAATAATTTCCGTTTATGCTGCTGTTCTGGATCCTTACTATCCCAAAGAACGAATCCTACAACATTTAAAGTCATCGCCTTCTAAGCTACAAGATTTTACATAGAAGTTCATAGCACTCGATAAAATCGCAAATATTTTATTTTCAGTATAAAAAGTAATCGCCATATATTCGCAATAAAAATCTTATCAACAAAATCAAACGATTCAGCGGTGTAATTTTTATGGGGCTATAAAGACAGCGGACCTTTTTCGCGAGTAAACATCTAAACTCTGCGAATCCACTTTCGTTGGGTGGAATGCTTATATACAGGGTGACCATTTCGAATGCATACACATGTTTTTGGCCACCATTTTCATTTGGCGCCCAATTTTACGGTTATTTGATATCCACTATTTAGTTAAAATGTGGCGTTATGGACTATTTATAAGACCACTAGCTGCACCCCGCGGTTTCACCCACATAAGTCTCGATTCCGTAGGAACATCGGGATATAAAGTATCCTGTCGACCCATGTGCCAAATTTCATCCAAATCTGTTTAGCTATTTTAGAGTCAAAGCATACCAAACAAACTCAATTAACAATTTAATTATTCGTGTATATAATTAGGATTGGAATTACTACCGCGTTAACTTCAGTAATTTTATCCCAAAGTTCCTAAACGAATTGAAAAACGACCCAATTTTTTATTCCTCAGGACTGTTCTCTATCTACTGTGGCTGACACGTGATAACTTGAATCTTATTTGGTTGAATTAATGCTTACAATCATTTATCTTTGATACTGAGATCTTTTTAGCAGGTTTAATACATTGGTTTTGGACAAGACAGTTAGTCTGGATCTAGGTCCCCGATTTTCTCAAGGTCAAACCGGTCCCTCACGTATTTGAAATTGTATTGGAGGACAAAATGGCAAGTAATCTCAACCTAATAGATTACCCGTACCCAAATCACATGGGTCCCTAGATAAGTTAGATTAATTACAATCTTATGTGAGAGGCAAAAAGTAACAGATCTATCTAAAGAAAATCCGACAATACAAGGCTTTAGTACCTATCCACTTGTAATTATATCTTGTCTAGTTGATGTGTCTAATTTAATTTGAAATATATTTTAAAGAAAATTTATGAATACTATGCTTCTCTTCAACTTTATTGACTCCACGTCTGATGAGACTGAATATTTCAGCAACCCAATTTCATGTTACAGCTGTATTCGTTGAAATAGTTTTGTATTCTACCTACCTAAATTTATATTTAGGTAGATAACAATTTGGTAAAACTATAATGTTATCAATAATATAGTTATACAAAATTTTTAGGTATACTAGTAAACACTTACTTAAACATGTCCCAGAATTAATGCACAACACCAAACACTCCATTATGATAAAATTATAATACAATACATACACAGAATTTTTACTATTATGTAAATAACATTGCTTATTTATTAAATTAGTTACACTCATTCAATTAATGAATTTAATGTAAATTAATTAAGGACATTTGTTTGTAATAATAATGTAATCTTAATGTAATAATAATGTCATCTTAATGTAATCATAATGTACTCATAATGTAATAAGGTACTAATAATATAATCCGCATGATAATTAGGAAATACTTGCACGCTTGCTTGAATGCATAATACAATGACTTTAAGGCTGTAAGATCTTCCCCTGTAAACAATGTATTTTCTTGCAAATAAACAATTTGAATTGTAGGAAAAAATTGTGGTCACATTACAAATCTACACACGTACACAGTCGCACTCGTATATAGGTCTAGCGTAGTAGCACTTGTACTTTGTCATTTTGTTTTTTTTTTTAACTGTACAGCGGAAGTGTGTTTTAAATTTAGGTACGTACTTTTAATTATTTTTGTTATGCAAAATAACTTTATTAAAAATGCCAGAAATCGATTCAGTAAACGATTCTGAGCAAACTACTTTCATAGTGCATTCATTCAGTTACACATTGTATAATTACTTAGGTAAGTATAAAGAAGTTGCGGGCTAAAGCTAAGTATCTCTTGCACACGTAACATAGTGATTCACAATCCAGCAATTTAATAAAACAAGATAAGTTTAAACTTTACATTTACGGAACGTGAACAATCACTGAATTTAGATTTCCTCATTTGAATCGATCATTTCGGCAGACCAATGGAATTTGTTCATTGCGAACCTTTTATATTAGCATTCGGAACGGGACCGCGGTTTGAATCAGATTTGGTAATGACTAGGTAAACGATACCTCTTTCGGTTTCTTAAGACGTTTAAGTATTTAAGCTTTCTTTATGTTTTTAAGGAAGTTTCCTACATGTAGAACCAACATAAAGACGACACGTTGACACGTTTTTACTCTTAGCACAACTTTTCCTAATAAAGTGGTCGTCTTTTGCCGATTCTGTGACTATGAAAGAAAAAAAGAAAATAAATAAAAATTGTTGTTGAAAAAACACAAACAAAACGCACACAACAAAAAAAGCCAAAATAAAAAATAATACAAAAGTAGGCAAAAGCCTCGTATTCAATCAATAAAAAACAGTATGAATGAGGCCGAGACAAAATTGTTGGCGAAATTCGAATCTTTCTTACAATCTTATAGTTTCTGCCCTTGCATGGTATGTTTGAAAAACCAAACCATTGTCGAATTGCCACGGTCAAGTTCCAATGCCTGGAATCCATACCTATTTCAACCCTACTTTAAAGGGAATATTAATAATAGTACGGGAAATTAATTTATTTAAAATTTTAGAGACTTCTGTACAGTCTGAAAATTAACATGAATATCTACAGCAACTTATTTTAAATTACTGTGAAATATTCATGTGGCGGGAGAGCGCTAAAATACTAAATTACCATAAAACTTAATTGCGTGCACCTCGTTACGTTTTTACACTTGTTTCATCAAGTTGTGAATGTTGTTACGAATGAACCCTGCTTGATTTATGTTCAGACGGCGTTACCTCTGAATTTATTCTGAAAATATAGACTTGTATTTTTTTAGGTCATCCTAAGTGCTTGGCTCCGAATATCCTTTTTCAGGGCTCAGAGATGAATCTCGCTCGATCTACTTTTGAACGTGACAGAGACAAATGTTTCAGTAAGTTGTATTTTTATACACCAAATTTTTTTTACATTAATCTTAATTTTTAATTGTTGCATTTGTTTTAATGATATTAACACGATGAAAATGAACAAAGAACACTGAGTGGAAAAGAGTTATTTTTGTGTCGAGTTTCCTTAAGCGAAATAAATAAACATTTATTTTTCGTGAAAGCCTTTTCCTTTTATTATCTTAGAGAGTGAGTAGATTAACTGGATTTATTAGGAATGTGATGTTTGGGAAGCGAATTATAAATCCTGGCTATTAAAAACGTGAAGACAGCATCAGAATTAACTGCTTTTCTCCTCGTAAAGTTGAGGGAATAAATTCCCTCACACGACATTGTTAAGTCCTGCTTTGATCGTGAGTAAGTTTGAATTTATCTACGAGGAATTCCGTTCTTACTTTGAAAAATAGCACTTATAAAACTTAGTGTATCGAATAAAGTGATTTTGCGGTGAAAAAAGTGTATCGATATATTTTATTAATCGCATTCTATATTGTATCGCTATGGTTGTATGGATATAGCAAAAGTATGCACTTCACTGTAAAAACGAACAATACTCTGGCTCGTAAGCTACTAGAGCTTATGCGTAATGTTCGTTCCACCCGCCATCCTATCCGTTAGCATTGAGCTGCCGATATCCATAAATATTATCATGCCTGGCAACAAAAAAAGGAACAGTGTTTGAAGAGTTTTTTGATGATAAAACATAATAATAAACTCTATGGAAAAAACGTATTTTCATAAAAATTACCATTTACGTCCTTTTACATACTGAAGAATATATGAACTGGCATCATAATAGGCATGAAATATAAAGTACCTACATGGATTAAGAAGATGGCAGTAATAAAGAATAAGAAAATGGTCAATTCTGTGGCCTGACGTAGGAGAGACAATATCCGTACAAGGGCAAACGATAAAAGAAATTCGTCCCCGGAAAGCTCGGCCTTCAAATTGAAAAGGCCTATAGCCAACATTACGCTGGGATTGAAACCAAGATTATGAGAAAAGTATGTGATATTTCTGCTTCAATGTTATAAGATTTTATCCACGGATTTCCTATAAAGTTGGAATATTTAATATATTTTAAATAGGATATTTTTTCTGGAGTGTTAGTTAGCATTTAAATACTACAAAAGCATTTACGTATTCTAATAGAGTTCGGACGAGTAGGACATACCTACCCTAAAAAATCTGTTAAGTAGAAAAAACATAACTTCATGCCTGTTTTTCCCGATATACTTAGTTAAAATAAACAAACAATTTTATTCCGTTCTAGATCAAAAAACCCAAAACTAATAAAATCCTTGTCAACAAACCACGTTTACACAAAAAACAAACCACTTTTCGACCCAACTAAATCAATAACAAGCTCTCTAAGTTGCCTGCAACTAAAACATTGGATAATGTAAATTAGTTTAGCGCCCCAAGCAGTATCGGGTGGGCATTCCGTCAGACGGCAGACCTCTAGTACTTACCTACCTTCGCTTTTTACTCGAACCGCGTTCAAACTTTGTCGGGTAGGTAAATAGTTAATACAGTCTACTTCTATTTTCAAGCCGTTGGCTACAAAAAACTTGAGAATTAAGAATGCTTGTTTGTATCTCTTTAATTAGGTTTTTAGAATGAATTAACTTAATCAATATTTTGTTTATTAAATGTATATTTAGTTAGTTAAGGTCACTTATAAAAAATATTATGCTGAATACGTTAAAGAATTTTACAGATTTGTCAGCTAAAAATTATGATCTATTTATTTATCAATTACCATTCTCGAAGCCGTTGCCGCTTTCGTGAAAGTTCCCTTCCTAAGATTAATTAATGCTGGTTTTAATCACTTGATTAGTAGCTTTAAACATTATTGTGACTATGCCCTGAAGGTGGAGACAAAGATGTGTTTATGTTCACCCTAATTTTGCAATTCATCTTTTAATTTCCACGTAGGGAACCCTTTTTACACGAGACTAAAACAAGAAAAAAAACACATTTCACGCAATAGGCTTTATTGCGTGAAATGTGTTTTTTTAATATCTATATTTATAAAAAATGAATCCCTATTTCCCTTGTCCCAATCAACATCAAACTGTCTTTGTATTGTATATGCTGGAATGGTACTTTTTGCTCCTGTTGAGCCCAACAAATCGATGTTCTCGCGACATATCGACTGAGAACGAATTATGTAATTGGCATATCGACGATGTATCCCAGTTCTCTTTTTATTCAACTGGGAATTCTGTGTGTGCTTGCTAAGATTATTTTCTGATAGGTTATGTCTTAGGTAGGTAATAATTAAACTGTTCCTAGATGACGGCGGCGGCTTTTGAATAAGATGAAGTGTACTGAAATGTACTGTCAGTAGACAATTTTATAACTTTAAACTTTTATTTTTTTTCAAATACTAAGCTTTTGGGAATCTATCGTTTTTGTAATGTGCATTTTATTTGAGTAGGAAATCATATTTATTTATTTCTGTCTAATTCTAATCATTCTGTACTCTCAACTAGTTTCACGTTAAGACTACCTTAAATCAAGCGTTAAAGCGAAAATACACTTGGCCGCTTAGATACTTGATCATGTCAAGCCTGATTCGTTAATCTCCTTTGAAGTATCGTACAACCACTTCAAAGATAACACGTAAGCTGAAGAATGTTCCTTATCGTGTCTTGTTTACAGCAACGATTTCACAAATCGTTAAAATTTCACGTCACACGAGTAATATGGCACGTGGCTCCTAAATTACAGAGATTAAGTGTGTTCCACCGTCCTGGGTGAGGCAACGATGCTGTACTTTTATATCACACTTAAGTTCCAGCGTGTTAGCAATTTGTGTATGTATGAAGGTTGGTTCTGATGGGCCTAAGTAAAAAGGCAGGTGATCTAATGTTACGTTAAGATTAGATTAATTTGATATATTTTGCTAATGAGCTTTATCGTAGACTGATGAGCGTAAAAGCAAAAGTTGAATCCGCACTTTATCGAGTAACATGCATTATAGTGTTAAGTGTTTTAACTTTAGCTAAACATAAATGTTAATAATAACGAGATTGATCTTATCATGTACTCTGCCAAAGTGCCAGTACAGCTTATAAGTAGGTACTCGGTGATAATGGATTTTTAAACTCAAAAGAAAAATCTGGTCGTCTTGGAAAAACAGTCTTGCAATTCAATCCTGGGACACAATGCGAAATGCATTCGAGACTCCATTTTGTCTGGCTGCACACATCAATTGATTTTTAAAGTGAGAATAAATTGGCCAATCTTCGATAGCGCTTTTTTCGACGGCGAACGTTATAATGCGATTTTTAAATGGGGAAATTTAGACCACATTTTGGTATCGAATTTGAAATATATTTTAGATTGCTGTTCAATACTAGATTGTGTTTTAATATATGGTTTATTAAATCAGCGATATACGTAACGTTTTCATAATACGAAATAATTAACACGTAAAAAATTTAGTTCGATTTTAAATTGCTTAATAATCTAGATCGTAATTCATTATTAATGGACCTGGTTATTTTTAATAGGGTATAAAAAGTAAAAAATAAACGACTTCGATTCAATGCTTAACCTTCGTAACGTACTCTTTACTTATTATTTTTCAAACAAAGCTTCAAAGTAAACGCCTCGTTTAATGCTCCTCCACTCGAAGACCTTAACAACGTGTGTGCAACGAGTTTATCTTCCTTAATCACCTTGGAACCGATCGTATCGCCATAGATGCGAGATGTAAACAATCGATACTGAACGCGGGGTGTGAAAATCGAATACACACTTGACTGGTCTTATTTTATTCAGGAGAAGTAAAGAAAGAAAGAAAGAAGGAAAGAATAACGTTTATTTGGACACAACAAAAGTACGAATTGGTACATATGTATGTACCAGTGTATACCGCTAATCTATTAGAAAGGTTTGCATAATTCTGTATATCGCATTGGGATCTACTATGCATGCGTCTCGTTCTCTTTGATATCGGAAAAATGTATAGGTATGTCTGTGTTATTTAAATTGATTGATTGTCGCTGATTTTACATTACTTTTGGCTTTCATTAAAGTTGATAAATGAAAATATAATTGAAAATATTGGTACACTTTTTTCTAATCATACGTTTTTGGGAGAAACAAAGTTCAGAATGTATGCCTTTACCAGTTCAGAAAACTTGACATACGTAACTCTGTATAGCTCATCTGTTTCTCAATTTGAAAATCCTCTCACCTGCCGTTAATGAAGACCGGGATACTAAACCTTGATAAACAAAAGTTTTGACTAGTTCACAATATTATAAGTACTCTAAGTAATAATGTTTGCAAATGGTTGCAAATTAGTATTCCAACTTAGTCTACAGATAAGTCAAGATTAAGGGATTTGTGTGTTTATAACATGTGTGTTTGACCGGTTGCCAACTTTCCATGTAAACAGTGTTTTGTAAAACATAGTGAAATTACCCTACTCAGCAGTCGTGACAAAGAGAACAAATAATGGGCGGTTGTAATTTTACTTTAGCAAAAAGTCAACAGAGCTCAATGTGGGCTGGGCATAGGTAATGACTCTACAGAATTGCGTACTGCAAACATAACTAGTACACATTATAACATACATAATGTTGAAGTAGATGAGACTGATTAAAATGTTTTTTTAAATTTTGTACACACAATATCCCAATAATAATTTGAATAGCAGTTTAGCTTTTTAGATACTAAACGCATTCATTTGTTTCTTTGCTTATCACAAACGATTCCTTTTGTTTTTCTAATGTAATTTGCCTTTTAATATAAATATCGTATGTACAGCCAGGGAATTTAATTATTAAACAAATTGACACCATGTCAATTTGCTGTTTTATAGCCATTTCATACAACTGTCCAATAATGACAGTTGTGATTTGAGTATGCGGACAGTTTAACTTGGTACACCTTTTGAACTATTGTTTGGGTAAATATTCAAAATATTTTATGTAGGTACATAAAATAATATTACTAATGGAAATATAAATTACGTTTCATTCAGTAAAATCGCACGCACTAATTGATAATTAAAATTCAATAATTCATATTAGGTACTATCGTAATTATCAGTATCTACCTACCTACAATACAGATAGTATAATAAATTATATTATTATTATACGAATATCTCCGAGGATAGTAAGCATAGATAAGAGAAACATGGTTCTGTACTTCAATTGCCCTGGGGCACGCTCGCAGCGGCTTTGTACTAACTGGAATTATTTTTTTATTTACTTACGAACACACTTTGAATTATATAACATTTTAGTTTGTAATGCTTTGGGCAAAAATAAGGGCCGCAGAAATCTACGTGCTAAACAGTTGCCAAGCGATTCTGATTATAAAATAAAAAAACTGAATTACTCATCACAGAGCTGAAACTACTGAAATTATAATCATGTTATTTACTTTTTTTACAGTTCTAAAATGCTATATGAAAGGTTAATTCGAAAATAAACTTAGAACGGAATGAAATGGAAATACAGTTATTATGAAAAATCTTATTCCTTTGGTCACCTTGAAACTTGGCCTAAATACAATCAGTATTAATAATGTATAGCGCCTCGTCCATCAAAGGTCTGAAGCTCATTTCGCCCGCGTGGTATGTCGATATGAAGTAGCCTACGACCTTCCCCGGGATGCCATCTACCTCCTTGCCAAATTTTATCGAAATCCGTTCAGTGGTTCAGGCGTGAAAAGGTAACATACAGTGTCTGTCTGTATGTTACCTTTTCACGCCTGAACCACTTACTACAGACAGACAGAGTTACTTTCGAATTTATAATATTAGTATAAATAGTTCATAGCACAACAATATCGCTCGCCATACATTTCCAATAATATATAGTAGAGGAAAGTGTGACCGTGTTCTAAATCAATGTATGGCGAGCGATATTGTTGAGCTATGAACTATATGCTATAAGCTATTATATTATAGCGTAGTCTGAAATGAGGTATAATGTTCTCAAGCTATTGTTCTAACTCACATTTTTGCCACAACATACAGATGAGCAATTACCATCTTTTCGCTTTTTATAAAGACATTGTTTGGATTGAAAACAAATTAACAGGCAACACCAGAGACCTATAAACCCACGCTAATTATTGAAGGTGGTTATAATCCTTTCAATTGTTTATTCATTAAACAACCGAACGTATGGAGGTATATTTGTAGAGGTTGTGTCTCTAAATCTATACTTATAATATTATCAAGAGGTGTGAGTTTGTGTGTAGGGGTAATATCCGGAAATTACTAGTCCGATTCCGAAAATTATTTCATCAATGGCAAGCTACAGTATTGCCGAGTATCTTATGAAATATATATTATATATATTCAAGAAATTTCACGCAATGGCTGTCGCGGGCAGAAGCTAGTGTTTCAATATTTTTAAATACTCAATTATATTATGAAGCTATGGGCAACTATGTCTCCACTAAAATGAATTATCTTTTTGTTACAGGTAAATTAGTAAGGAACTACTTTGAAAATCTTTGGACAAAAAGGACGTGAAAAATCTCTAAATCATATGAAAGCATAGTGTTTGGTTGTTAGTAGGTAATCTCCAAAATGTATTTCTTGCCAGTAATTATTTACCGAGGAGTTTATGTGCCACACACGTATGGCAAAAATGCCTTTTATTACGTCGAGCCCTTGAATTATGGGCTCTATCTATATGAACCAGCTTCTGTTTACACTCGATTGTGCGACCGTATGTTTGTATTACTAACCAGGTACTATAACTTATACTCTACTCTTTTTTATGGTGATTAATATGACAGCGGTATTTTGTACCTTTTTTTTACATAGCGTACAATGCGAGTTTGAAAACACTACACATACATACCCTAGTTCTATATTGCTTCGTTTCTCAATCAATCTGCCTAGACTTTTCCCAACTATGTTGGGATCGGCTTCAAGTCTAACTGGATGCAGCTGAATACCAGTATTTTATAGGGAGCGACTGCCTATCTAAACTTCATAAACCAGTAACTGAGGAATACGATACCTCTTGGTAAGACTGGTTGTCAGACTTTCGGGCTTCTGACTACACGTAACGACTGTCAAAGATCCACGAATGACAGCCGGGACCAACGGTTTTACGTGCTTTACGAGACAAGGAGGAGTCTTGGTATGTAAAGATAATCACCCATCCACAGACCAACCCCGGCAAGTGTAGCTTAACCTGATCGACCCGTGCGGCTTTTGTTTATTAATCACGAGCGCCTCAACTTAATGCTTCGTTTCTAAACCAATGCGTTTCAATGTGACAGTACCATTGTTCCGATATTTTGTTCCTGAACATTCAGTTAAGGATGAAATTGTCAACTGAAAGACCATTGGTATATCAAGACTTCAGAAAACGGACACTTAAAAATCCATCAAGCGTTTGGCAAAATGGCTTGTGACTTGGTACATCCTTTTCGGGTGACCACTGAAAATCATGTATCACTCAAAATCAATCACTGCTGTACTATGGGGGACCCCCAGGTCCCCCATAGCCCAGCATCATGATGTGTGGAAGCCTTTTTATCTCAGTCACGACGACGTGCAGCTGTCAACTATCTCTGTTGTGTGACTACAAATCTGTTTTGTGTTTATTCCAATTAACTTAATTTTTATGTGCACGTGTTTGTGTGATAAATAAACTTTGTAGGAAGATTAGGCATATAACATGCAAACACACACGCATACACGCGCCCGCGCCTCCCGCGCCCCGCGGTCGTCCGCACCCGCTCCGCGCCCGGCAGTCCGGCTCGCATCACGCCCGCAAACGGCACGATTTTGTACTGCCTCGTTGTCACTCGAATTTAGCCTTTTAAGTATGACTATTTGTATCGGTCAATGATTATAACATTCAGTGATTAAAAACTTTATTTTTATTTCATTCGCCCTACAACTGTTTTTCTTTCATTCTTTCCCTCTATACAATAAACCGAGTTTAGTAATATGTAAATGAAATGACATCTTCACATATCAGAAATGTTTGTATAAACATTGGAACAATGTGGACGTACCGTAAACATTATGAATTGCGAACAACGCATTGTTTGAACAAAGTTAAATAAGGGGAATATTATGGTATTTGTAACATTTGCATTTATCTACTTTAACTATTGATTGAAACGCGTACACATTACGTATGATCTGTTCATTCTATGGTTATTTCATTTAGCTAAGAAAAGTTGTGGTATAAAGATATTCAAAAAATTATTTTGGCTTACGAGTACATAATACTTCTTTAGCTCTGAGTTAATCATTTGACTTTACCATGTTCTCATATACATACATACAAATAATTGTAACTACAGCGAGCAAAGAATAGAAAAACAAGATTTCGCAGGAGACTCCTTAAAGGAGAAAACCCCACACCCGAAATGGTACAGTTTAAAATTATCCGGGCAGCAACTCCATTTTGACACGCTTGAACTTCCAGCTTTTCTCTCCTCGCACAGACGTCTTGAAACACGGAGATATTGCAAATATTTCAAAATGCGGAGGAATTTTTCGACGCCATATTTTAGTCAATGGTTTATTTGTATAGTTAGTTTTAATCAGTAATTTATATTATCTATTATATAATGTAAATAGTCATTACCTAGTAATTGTGTTAGAATTAGACTGTATATTCAAAAAAATCACATGTTTTGCGATGGAAATAATTGCTATTATGTGCAGAAATAGGCAAGGCCGAATTAATTCTGGGATTAAATATTAGATGATAAGTAGGTATCACATTTGCATGTTAATAAATTAATATGTACGTAGACGCGTGAATATTGCACAGAAACAGTGCATAGGATTTAGTGGCAAGAGAATTTCATATACCTATGTTCCTATAGTTTCCGCGATAGGTACGTGTAGGGGTTTACTGCCTGCTTCCTTGAAGATAACCAACGTTCAGAGATAAAAGCTAGTGGTGTAGTATGCATGGAGGTAGCTAGGTATGTGAAGATCATAGCGTTGGCATTCGGCTCAATGAGTAGCTTCCTAGTACACTTCAGTGATATAATATCAAGGATTGTTTTAATTATACGTAAGCTGCTCAGATATGCAGCGGAATTAACGCGTGGCCTCGAAAGCGGTAGTTCGCCGCGACAAAGTAACATTGAGCCACTTGTCTCAAGCTCCACCACTTTTGAATATGCATGATGAGCCTCGAGCCTAACGGGCGCCCATATAGACCTACTCGACTGGAACCTGTTACTAACTCACAAATAACCGAAAATGAATCCAACAAGAACAAAGAGCAGTGTATTGCTCAAAGTGAAATTAATCCTTTAGAGGACTAACATACATATACATACAGAGTATGTATATATGTATGTGGCACCCGCATTTATCTATGATGAATATGTAACGGCCTCTGTGGAACGTTTCACATCCATCAATAGGGTTAGTGTGTGTGTGTGTAACGATTAGTTGGCAACTGAAGTTGTTTATTTGTTGGCACTAATAAGTCCGCACTGAATGCACATTAATTGGAAAATTGTTTTATTTTTTCGTAGCTTACTGGCACACTGCAAATACTCGGATTAGCTCGTTTTAAAGTGTACGTTTTACTCTGAAGTGACTATAAACAGTTTTGGCCGTTAAGAATTCAGCTCGCTTCAGTGTTGACCTTCAATTTGGAGGCACGTCGTGGGATAGAGAAACTAGAGCAACTCTGCTCGTAAGAATTATACAGATAAACGTCTTCATTCTTGTTGATGACCTAAACTCAATTCAGTTGGAAATCTTCTTCCATATAAAAGCATCTCGGATTTATTCTCTTGCACTGGAATGTCTGGTGGTTTGTGCTCCTGGGACAAAAGCAATTTTCGTTAAGAGGCTATTTGGGGGCTTGCAACGGGAGTTTGGCGGTCTTATCTATTTATTCGTTCAGACAATTTAGTAGTTTATACTTACGGGTATTTTAGCAAAATGAAAAACTCTATCAACAAAATTGTAACTTAATTAAGCAAATTGCTAAGCGGTTTCTTTAGGGGCTAGTTTAGAATATAAAAGTAGACGTTGAACACCGCAAACCCTGTAACAAAACAATGCAGAACAACAAAAGTTTTCTCTAATTAAATACAACTTCGCAACTGGCCCATTTATTCTAATTAACAACTTTTAATTTTATAATCTGGAAAAGAAACTTTCATTCTCGTTCTTGGGAAATCCAATAAAGTTCCGTGAAGCCAATTGCGCCGGGATTCCCGCGGTGTAGTCAAAGCACGTTTTTTTTTCTTTCAATATGGATGCGCGTGTCATGTGGCACAATACCTCTGCTCGTGACGTGGCTCGCCAACTCTTGTATTGTTTCAATATTTCGCTTATTTTCCACAAAACACTGCAGCTTCTCTTCGTCATTTCGAATGAAATCCTCTATCTCTTAAATGTGATTGGAAAAATATTTCTTTTTGTATCTCAACCATGTTGCCATTATCCCGCCAGAATAACGAAACGGTAAGAAAAGGGACGTACAAGTCGTTCAAGTCCTTTTCTGTGATGTAAGCTTTCTCCGCCGATTGTTTGACCGTCGACCGTCTACTCCGCCACAAACGCGATTTAATAACAAAGAAACCATTTTTGCATTTAAAATATTCAATTGTTTGTGAAAAAGAGCAGTATTTATTCGCGCGTTTTATGCAACCATATGAGCTTCAATATTATAAACTAATTTGTGCAATAATGTATGCTGTGCATCGAGTATGATCCGATAGGCTAGGACACTATAACATAGACACTCTAGTCAGTCGTAGTAAGAAGTTGGACTTCATTATCCTACATAAGATATTGAACGGAACAATGGATTGCAGTGAACTTCTGAGCTCATTACCCATCCAAATTCTAACTCGGATTCCCAGGCATAACACATTTCAGTTATTTAACATCCCCGGCTCAAAAACAAACCTGGGTCATTACGCCGCTGTGCCAAGAATCTGTAGGCAATATAACATGTTGGCTAAAACGACTGATTTAGATATCTCACAAGGTATGTCTAAATACAACAAATGTTTAAAAAGTTGATTAGTATGTAAGCCATAATTTTATGAAAATGTTATTTAGACTTTTTTTATTTCACTTTTTTTAATTTTTCACTAATTTAATTTTTCACTTTTTAATTTTTATTTTTACCATGATTGTTTATCTTTTAATATTTTGTATGTAAATTTTAACCTTGTTAGTTGTACTTTATTTCTTTGCATGCTGTGGTCTCCTGTAAGTGAGGGAGTACACCTACGTAATACCTATGGTACATAACATAATATTTGTCATGTCCTGTGTACATCTTTTGTTGGAGATCCTAATAAATAAATAAATAAATGATTAATCAGATTGCCTGTATTATTTTCGCTTCAAGAATTTTCGTTATAATAGGTAATCTGTATTGTGATCGTGACCTTCCTAAAGTTAAATAGACTGAATTATAAGCGTCTATCATATATATAACGAATACTAAGTAATGCCGCATCTAGAAGACCATAATTATGTATTGACATTATTCCAGCTTCTAGAATTTATGCAGAAAGTTCTCGTATAAAGAGTATTTTACTTTTCAAACACGACTCTATAACATGAAAAGTTATTGGGTAGGGATACCCAGCGTGAGTTATTTTAATTCATTTTTATTGTAATTTCTGGCGTTACAGTTATTTTAATTCATTTTTATTGTAATCTCTGGCGACTTCACTGTACAGACACAGATATTTTTGCCAGTAATTATTTAAATAAGTAAATGGTGCCTATAGCCGAGTATAAAATATTTATACGGAATTATCATCAGTATTCAACGAGCCGGATAATCTCTTCTCCTTATTTCCATAATCACGCCGGGTGCGATATTCAACTCACTCGACTAAATAATCTTGACTCTTAATTCTGACTTAATAGATAGTGTGTAGGTCTGTTCTCTTATATCCTTTGCTATCTTAAGCGCTTATTTAACTGAGTACTCTGTCTAGTTGACAGCTAGAAGCAGCTCTAAGGGATACTAGAATTCAGGTCAAAATGTTGCATAGTTAATTATGTAGTTTGTTTCACTTCCGAAACACAGAGCTTTAGGAGCCTTCAAGAGTTAAATTTTTTGTCATATGCTGTGGTTGGTTAAGATTTTAAAGCATATTTACTGATCACAGAATCAATCAGACATTCTGAAACCACGAGTTGTACAGTAAGACATAACTTAGAAGTAGTATAAATTAGAAAATTTGCATTAATTTATTTCAATTTTACAGATTATTTGGTTATATGACTTTACAAGTTATTGCGGTTGCGTAAAGATCATTTTCAGCTAAAGCAGTATTAAAGAAGGGTGATTTTAAAGGCGCACTCAGTCGGATGGTGATAGGTTTTACGAATTTTGCCGATGCTACATCTAAGTTGTGTCGTACCGTATCTAAGTAAAGATCCGGCCCCGCTTCGCACCATTTTTCCAACTTGACAAAACATCGAGATTTCTTTAAAATGAAAGTTTAATAATGATTAATTTGTTATTATAAGTAAACCTTTCAGAATTAATTCTATGATGGTGAACACGGCATCAAAATCCGTCGCGGAGTTTAGAAAAACAACGCGGTCACAGAGAGACACGAAAAGCGACATGTAATTCAAGTGGCTTTATATCTAGCCCAGAGTTCATATTCGAGTTCAAGTTAATGGCAATAGACTCGTGGGACTTAAACATAACGGACAAATGTGACCTCTGCCTACTTTGGATAGATACAGCCTTATTTTGATGTAGTAAAATACTTTACTGAATGGTTATTAAATGTGACTGTTCCTAAATTACTAGGCTGATAAAATTTTCGTTTTTCCTAATTAGTGTTTTGGTCGGTTTCTCTCTTAAGGGAAAAGACCGTGCCCCTTCTTTTCGCACGGTTGCACCTTGTCCCACCGATATAAGAAATGAATTTCCATAAACTAAACTGCCTTGCCGAAAGAGTATGGTATATACTGTTTAAAAGATACCTAATTATTACATAAACATTCTTAAACTCTCGTCTCTTCCCATGGGGGTAGGTAGAAACAGAACGCTTGCTACGATCTTTATATAATTCTAGTCCATACGCTTCATACATCTAGTCATACACGCACGCCTGTTGTGGATAATAGGCACCTGACCTTTCTGAAGAAAATTACCAATAAGGTCTCTTTAATTATATTCTAGGGCGTCGCTTCTCGGCGTTTCCAATCACATCTGCCTTGTAAATAATTTTTGTTAGTCGCCTTTGGTTTATCCTCTCAACGTGACCAAACCATCTAAGCGTAGATATTCTTTTAAATCACACACTACATCTGCTTTTAAACCGCGCCGTTACATCATTCATTACGCCTAATACTAATGTCTAATATTAATACCTAATTATTATTAAAATGGTAAACAGAGTGGAATAAATACATGAACCACAAACTAGGATTACTGAGCGACAAGATCTACAACCCACTAATCAATTTTCCCAACACGGCTTGATGTATGAAATGACAAATAATTCTGTAGAATTATTTGTCATTTCATACATCCAGCTCAACAATTTCAATTGCATTTGTGTGCAAACAATGTTTGTGTCACTTCCAAATATTTGAAATGTACGGTCAACAAAAAATATATTTAGGCATCTAAACAACATTTTTTTTCTCAGATTGAACTTCTGCTGAGTAGTCAAGTTATTACCTCTGATAGAAATAGCAAGCACTGGCGGAGTTTCTTAAGCTAAAAAGTTTTTTGGTACGCAATTACGATGAATATTGAATTATTGATCCTCTAGGTCTAGGCAAAAAAGTTTTTTTTTCTAAACACAATCTGTTTTGTTGACTGTACAATAATTTCCATGGATGTAATTTATTACATGTGGCGGGACGTCATAATTTGTTTTGTTCTATTGCAACCCTTTGGACGCTCGTAAATATGACTCTGTTTTAATTAAAATATTTTTGCCGATGGATTCCTTTTTTTGGGATGGGACCTTTGTGACGTATGTTCGAACACTATGCCAAGGTTTTCCAGTGAACATTTTAATCTCGTTTTTTACTATTTCACATGAAGAAAGCAATGAAATGGTGGTTTTCAAGTTCGACTGGATTCATGAACAAGATTTTCGGCAGTTTACCGATAATACTTAGGTGTAGCTGTTTTATTGCCAAAGAAAATATTTTGTTAATTATTCTGTCCCAGAAGGAAAGAAAAAATATAATAACCCAGAAATTACAAAAAATTAGCCGTTAGTACCAAAACAAGCTTTTAAGCCTGTGGGCTAGGCCTTGGCCTTGGGACCATGATGAATGAGATGAATCAAATAAAACAAGGCAATTTCAATGTAGTATTTTCTATGTTTTTTATAAACGCACGTTTCCCTAAAAGTTTAGCGATTAGAGTCTGTCAAGCGAATCATGTCCACGACCATTTAGCTGATTTCTTAAAATGGCAATACTATTAACTGTCAAACGGATTGTCATTTGTCACAAGTTCTATTCTACAACATTTGATACTTTTAGCTCAATTACCGAATTTTATTTAGGTACCAATGTACATATTTTACTGTGATGTGATCACGATTTCGTATTTAGATTCAGACATCTTAGTCATAAATATAAAGTATGGGACAGGATAACCGAAACGGAGTTGGAACCCTTCATCATTTCTGTGCGTAATAATGACTAATGATAATACTTACAGTGATTTCTCTTATGAAGGCATTGAATTTCTAGATTCTGTTTGTAGTTCTGATTGTGATGAATAAATACCTTCATCCGGGGACTTACCGGGGATGTAGGTACTTGTACCGTATATTTTGTGTCTCCGGGATTCCAAACCGGTGCCTTGGAGGATGCTCTTTTTTAATTTATCCCAAAGATTTTTTTTTCTACAAAAATTCAAGTATCAAACCAGTTTTAAGCGTACTATATCAGTGTTGACTCCTGTAAAATTTTTGATTTTACCGCCTTTTTCATGAGACAAGACTCGCTTGACAGACTCTATATTAAAATATTTAAGAACAAAGATGATGTTTTAGAACAACGTTGGCTACATAAAAATCAAAACAAAAATAACAATGAAGAACAATGTTGCACTCTGAAATCAAATTGAATCAGAAAAGTGAACCCATTTTATCAATATTCTGAATAAAATAAAATAATAAAAGTACCTAGCTATTTGTTGAACACAGCAAAAAAAAGTTCAGATATTATGCAGATAGGTCGAAGCAACTAAAAACAGATCAAATAAAATCGTTGGTGTAGTTTCGGACGCACCAACCGAAAGTAATCCGTTTATTTCGTTGACGTCGTTTTATTTTTTTAATTTGTGCGTAGTACACAATTTTTGCTAGGCCTTTCGGTAGGTATAGCTATGTTGTCGAGTTACACAAGCCATTAAGGGAGGGTCTTAATGGAACGACACCCGAAACGAGAAGGTCCGCTGTCGTAAATTGACGTTCTGCCACAGACTTCCTATGTTCTCAATCTTGGGATAAACATTCTTACACATCGATATTCCGGTTTTGTTTTACTTAACAATGTACACAGCGACCCATTCATTCAACCCAACAATATAAGAAGTAAAATCAATATTGATTTATTCTTCAATCTTTTATAAAGCTTTTGTTCACGAAGACTTTGCCAGTAAAGTTAGATTTTATGAAAAGTATTTGCCGATATATATAATATCGGGATATAGAATTAAATAATTGGAAAGCCGTGGAAAGTGCAGAATTAAATTTTTCCATGGGTTTTTATATATGTTCTGTAGTTCCAGAAACTAATAAACTTTTGTGTGTGAATATTTCTGAAAAGAACTCATTACATAAAAATTACTAATTCTCTTGAATAAAATAAGTTGAATTAAGTTACCATACTAAGTAACTTTTAAGGACTAAAGTGGCAAGTCAAACTACATTTCGTCTTTTCTTGAACTGTCTTTATTTTTAGTAACAAACTTGGACCTATCTGGAACGGTATCAAGTGAAACTTCATTTGAGCTGTAATATTTGTCGTGCCACGGAATAACTTTGACAGTTTAGCATAGTTTCAAAGAAGATTCACGAGATTTAAAATTCAAATGAGTTCGTAATACCTAGGTATATTGTATGGATGTTCCGCAATCTACGGACAAGTTTACTTTGTATTGAAAATGTTCTGCGTGGAGCATATCCGCCTGGAGCGTCACTCGCCCCTATTCGTCTTCTTTATTTAATTCTTTCACAAAAATGAACCTTACCACTGAAGATAATTAAAAAAATGTTGAAACACGATTCTTTTTCGCACAGCGATTAAGAAAATAATGGGGCATTACAATTATGTAATCAGGCAAAGGGCGGAAGTGCCGTCTATTTCAAATGAACTGAAAACAATTCTCTGGAGACATTCCGTCTCATACCTTTACTTCGGCGACCTGCTCCAAAGTTTTGAAGCTTACAAAAGTTTTTAGTAAAGATTGTCAGATACCGTGATACTTAATTTAGATAAATGTAACCGTTTTGTCCTTATGAAAACCTTTATTAAAACTTTACCAAACTTTATCAACTTTATTTGAGTTGTTACTAACCCAATTTAGTAAGACGAAATTTCATCCCAAACTTCGCCTTAAATATTTTGTTAGTAATAAGGACAATATCCATCACAACAAAGCCCGGAGTCAACTAGTATTAAAAGGTTATTTTCAAACGAAACTCGGGTGTATTATAATGTTAATCTGAGGGCTTCTTACAAGCGAACCTATTTTAATAAAATTATACGTTACTAGCGGGGAGGGTACACATTCAACAACATTTGCATTGATATTGGGTCGAATGAGCGTACCCTTTGTAGTGGGCAAGCGTGCTCATTGAAATCACACGAGCTTGCCGCAAGCGTCCCGGTGCTTTACAGGTATTCATCAATAGGCTACACGTCATTGTCCATATATGAAAGCTTTGTATGGTAACATGGTGGTAATCTATCTGTATATAATCTTCTTCTGAGTGAGTTCGTGTCCTATTGTCATTTCATAAGATGCGCTCTGGTCGATGCGCCTTTGTTTGTAAGTGCAACTTACAATAGGTGAGTGAGAAACCAGATTCTTCAGTGCGATGCTGTCTATACATAATGTTAAACTGTATAGGTGCTTATACTCTTGATTCATTTGGATTTGGTAAGAGACATAATTTACGAATGCTAATAAATGGTTGGTTTCAGACATTTGTGTTGTTATCAGGCTGTTTGAAATTATTGCATGTTTTCCAAGTTAGAATCCGATTGTAATTGTCTTTTTAATAATACGATAGCTATCTACCATATCGTTATACATCGGTATACAACCGAAATTGATTTAACAAGGTACTTATAAAGTCTTTTAACGGTATTCCAAGTCAAGTACATAATAATGTAATGGTTCGTCTTTTAAAACACTCGACTTTATTTTTGTACAAGTGTCAATTTAACCGTAAATCAAAATGTTCAAGAGTACTTCTGATAGATCTACAGTTGCGAGACACTGTTGTTTTATTTAATTTCATTTAACGGATTTTGTTGAATACGGTTTTTTATACAATACTGTCTGTGAATATTGCAAATACACGCATGAAAAAGCATACCTATAAAATTCAATTGGTATACTTTCTTCGCCAAATTCTCAATGAAAACTAAATAATAATGTATAACAAACATTAAACTACGTAGCACGTTTGCTGTAAAAAGTCCATGAACGCTATTGCGCGCAAAAAGAGATAAAATAAAACTGAAATAAATTGTAGCGCGCGAACTACAGAGTGGCTCGCTAGTCACAAATAACATGTTTCCACCATTACAGAACTGCACCCGCTGGTGAACATATAGGGAACACAATCTGACCTATCAAACGGGCTTAAAGTGTCTACTTTGCATACAAAGCACATTTTTACAGCTGTCGTTATCATAGGCAGATGCGGTTATACCGACCGATCCCTTGGCGAGAGTTGTAGTCACGGCCGATGTACTAGTGAAGTTCTCTGTAACGACTGCGATTTATTTGATGTACAATGTTTTTGTAGTGGCAGAACCCTCGGGAGCGAAGGGACTGCGTTTGTGTCTACCCACGTCCCGTTATAATAGGGGCAATATTGATTGTCACTTCTTCTATAGAAAACTTAGAGATTTATCTCGAGGGACACGTCTATTCCTTTCCAAATTGTTAGTTGCCCGGGATAATGTCATAAGCATTTAGGAAAAACGTTTACTTAGGTTTTGTTTTTAGAAAGGGGAAAATCAAGCCTTTAGGCGTTGAAATAAGCGATAACGTGAATCTAACGACTAAGATAACATTTATGAGACTGTAACACTGCCCTGCGAGATCATGGTAGGTATGTACTTCAACAGCGATGAACAGAGTCTCGGAGGAAATCGAAGCTTCTTTTCTTAAATTGCTCTTGAGGCAATTCCCAAAAGATTCGAATGTTGTCATCAGCTCGGGCTTACGTTTCGTTTATACAGAGATATTAGATAATGCCGAGCCATAATTTAAACTCGGTTAATTTTATTGTGACAAATACAAAAAACATACCTTTTATAATTATTTTACGTATCGTTAAAACGTTATTATTTAACGGAAGCAATCACATTTATGTTATGCCACAACTCTCTAATAAGCAATTAGCGTGCTTCTGAGTTGTACAATGTACAATTGTACATAGCGTTGAAGTAGTATTTTATATTACCTGAGTATACAAACATCTGTATCGTTAAACTCTGTTTACCAGCAACAGGTACTACGCTAAAAGCACTAATGAAATCACTACAGTTAATAGTTCTAGTTTATCTATTTATGTCACCAATACGTCAGCTCGTAACGCTATTGCTTTATCGTCTAGCGAGTAATCCAATCATCAGTCTCTGAGGTTTCGTGCTACTGGCTGAAACGTATTCCTGATCTACATTCCAGTTCATTGTTCCCACCATCCATGATAAGTTACAAATTGAATATCAACATTCTTTTTTGGGTTAAGTTACTTTGGTCGTACGTCATGGAATATTTTGTTTATGAGATTTATTATCCAGCCTACTAGTGATGGATGACTTTAGCCTGACGTCCTACAACAACTTTTAACTTTTACTTCGCGTAGTTGTTTTTAGGCTCTATACTTCAGTTACTTTGTGGTGTATATGGTCGGTTGGATGACTTATACGAAGCAACTAGGGTACTACATAAGTGCTGGGCGCTGGCCTTCCATTTAATCACGGTTCTAACTAATAGCTTAGCCCCTTAGATTGAAGATGCTGCTCTCAACTAAAGTACTCGAAGGTTTTAATTAATGAAACCAACTTTAGTTTCGTAAGCATAGCATGCAATACATTCACGTTCGTTAGTGACATAAAAAGCGTCATATTCCAAGTAGTTTTAGGATGTAATATGCAAATGATAAGCTCAAGCGTTATGTCTCTGCTAGTGAGTAAATTAACGCAGTTTAAAGTAAAATGTCGCTTGTTTAATGGCGACTAGCACGACTATATAATTTACTTTAAGTTTACAAACTCGAAGCGCTGTTCATATCACACTTTGCTCGCACCACGTACACTGTCATAGAAGTGTTAGCCTTACATAACTCAGACAAACTCAATGCTGTGTAAAAACTAGATCTAAATTCTTCTGTAAGTGCAAGGTAAGGCGAACTGGGAAATCTCTTGGTGTGAACTTATAAAACGTTCGACGAGTCAAAATATATCGAGCGTGAAAATGTGTTTTCTTAGCAAAGTGATCTCTTCGGCTTTCGTCACGAGTGTCATTCTGGTATCGTTGTCGTGTAAAGTGAGCAATTTGATATAATGGGCCATTTGCATGTTTAAAAAAAAACGTATAATTATCTCGTTGGATGTAACTAAGCTGTACAGCTGTCTTGGCTTAATTCCATTCGAAATAAGCGGCCCGCTGCTACACGTCCAATTACAGCAAGCCGAGCTGGGCGCTCGACGAAACCTCGAGGCTTATTTTAACATGAAAGTGCCGTCAGTTTAAACTATAAAGACTCGTCAAATAGTCACCTCTGCGAAATCAAAAGCCTGTAATAACGAATTTATAAAACCATTTGTTATTAAATTCCAACAAGTAGCTATTCTCATTTCAATGTTTTGTGAAATTAAATAGGATCTTATACAGTATGCATGTAAGTTATTATTCTGTACAAAAAGAGAATTTCGATTCATCTTCAAGAAACGTTATTATACGAGATAGCTAGGTAAGTCTGGAACTGAATACTCGCAGACGGATATTCTATTAGATGAATGCCGAAGAGTTTTGAAATGCCTCGGGAAACGAATATAAAAAAAAATGGCTGCGTGGAAGCCGGACACAGTATTAAATTTCAAAGGTGATGTTTTAAAATGTTTTCTAAACAAGGACACAGATAAAATAAGCCGTGTCCTATTTTTTCATCACAATGTTACTCGAAAAGTGTCAAGCTGTTATTGTTGAATATTCAAAGACCAACCTATTGGGATTGTGATGGACAGACGAACCGGGACTGTGCCCACGTGATCGATAAATAACAAATACGGACTAGCATTTTGGCAGTTTGAAAAGTAAGACTAAAATCTGCTTATACAGTAGAACAAGAATCAAAATGTAAAATTTTTCAATCCGTTACCTATCAGGTGGACGCACCTATAAAGTTAGAGTTATGAAACATGTTGAGTATGAATAATATTTCATTCTGAATGCGAGTGTCTGCGTAGAAAATTTTGTAAAGTATGTTGTCCGTGAAACACACACAATGCAAATTAGAGTGGGTACCCTGTGGGTGACCCTGAGATATATGGAACTGAAGAGGTTTTGAAGAATTGTAAGGCATTCACTAACAAGTGTTGTTTCACCCTATTTAATCTGTAACTTATTAGAACGTTTGGTATTTATCAGCTCGTTAATGTGACAAAGTTCTCCCCTTTGATTGCTTCAACGATTGATCGCAGTCAGCACTTCAGGGAGTCTTTCGAAAATGGAGAGCCTTTGATTAATCAATGCGCTGAGGAAGTGGATTGGTGACTGCAAAGCTCCTATCTTTACTCCTTTCTGAGGCTGTTATAATCAGGCCTGTTAGTTACAATGTTTAATATCCGGATTACTGATCAAAAACACTGCACGGATATAAAGTAATTTTATCCTTAAGGACCGAAGTTGTTCTTTAAGTCACCGACGTCATAGTCTATTTGCCGAGACCAAGCAATATTAGGGTACTTAGGAAACTGCAAACTCTTTCCTATCCCACCTAGATAAGGACTTGTTAACAAACTTCGTGTTCTGAATTGCATTAGTTGTATGAACTACTCGTAACTTGTTACCAATCACTTACTAAGTTAGGATTAAAACTAAGTCTAGCTGACCGCAGCCGACCTGGCCTCATAATGTGACCGCAAGTAATTAGTAATTAATTAATCCGAAATCCTACACAATTCTTATTAACTGAAACCACGTATAAATTGTTGGTTCGTAAGTACTTACATCAAAGGAAAATTCGATTAATGAATAAAAGCTTTTACGAATGAAGAAAATATAGGAGGGGAATTAGAATTTGTTCATTCAATTCAAATATTGAACTAAGAGATGCTCTCGATCTTCCAGGGTGGGAAGATTTCTCTAAACAAATCTTTGCCATCTCGAGCTTGCCGGTATTTTTGTGAGAAGTTTTAATTAAGATGACGTGTCTCGCCGCAACTGCATGTAAATCTCAAGAAATATTTTTTCAAGATTTTAACCTACGCTTAACCTAATTGATGAAGTTACTGGTCTAACTGTAGATCTAATGTGATTTATTTATTAAGTTATTTTGCTATTCAATTTTTGATTGCGTACTTATTATTTTCGTATTGTACAATTATCAATAACACTCTTTTATTTTTTTATTTTAGCCTATACTGTCCCACTTCTGAGCAAAAGCCTCCCCCAAATCCTTCCAAACAACCTTTTCTAGGGCCACCTCGTTCCAACACTCTTTTTACACATATTAAAACCAACATCACCTCTCAATGTAAAATATTTCAAATATAATACTATAACCTAACTGCTAAGACGTGGTGATAGTTCAGTACTACATAGTTTGCATACACATACATAGTTTCAATTAGTAACATCGCGAAGACGTCGTTTGACGAGGGTGTGTTTTGAATCCAAATCAACACTTCACACGGGCTTCACATTTAATCCTAGGGATTTAATTTTGTACTAGCTTAATCAAATAATCATCTATCGGAAAATGTATAGGGAAATATATAATTAATTGGATATATGACTACATTATAGTTTTGTTTATGATTATCAAATTCAGTTTAAGTTAAGATTAGATGCTGGCAGAAAAGTTGATAACGACTCAGTTGCCAAAAGGAAGAAAAAAAGTTATGATTAACAACGCTTTAAATACTCTAACCTCTACGCTTTGCTAAATTACTTGCGTATTCGAATATTAATACTATTTTATTTTTTATCCTTAAGTATATATTAATTCAATCAAAAACATAAATGTGAAATGGGAGACAAATTCAAAGTGTGGTTATCGACTTCGCCGATAAAAGAATTGAGATCTAAATGGGTACCAAGTTCTATAGAAAATACTGTTTATAAAGAACATACAACATTCTAAAATAAATTTAAAACATTTCTTGTTTTTTCTTAATACTGTACATAATAAAAAATACTTCCCATAAATTGCGCTATGGGAACGAACTACTACGGAATATTGAGATCCAGTAAGCTGTACTATATTATCGCTTTTATTAATAGTTTATGGTCTCCAATATCCATAACTATGAAACGTGACGTCGTCGACTATTTATGGGAAGATAAAACTAATTATATTTATAGGCCCTTAGTGTAAGTAACGTTATAACCTTATTTGATATTAACGAGTGCGTACATAAGTACTGAGCCATACCGTAGCGGATATCAATAACAAGGTTACTGCTTCACTAAGTACTTCACTAGCCAAAATAATTAATGAGTAGCGTTAACGTAACACGATTTTTCGTGAAAATAAATAGGTTATGTCACGTCAAGAACTCGCTAAATTCGACCGGGAACTAAATTGAGCCCGACGGCGCACAACCGACGAAAGAGTGTGATAACGCCAAACATAAATTAATTAATGTGTACTAGCTGTAAACAAGATTAAAGGTGCAGTTACTTAAATCAAGGACGAGGACCCACTAGGTAGGCCAGGTAAATGCCAAGTAAGGGCTCTGTTACTGACTGCTTGTTATGGAATGGGAGGTAAAGCGTAATTAATGAAAATTGGTAGACTGGTAAATATTGTATTTTTTTCTACTTTTGACAAACAGTTAATAGAAATAGTCTGAATAGTCCACGCACAATGGTCCACCTTAGGGACTAAGTGGGGAAACCAAATCCCATAACATAGATAAGATAGTCTGAATAGTTATATTATTACGTTTAATAAATTTACCTACGTATTACACTTATATACCTACCTATATTTGCATCTGGGCACCAACTAAGCGGTACAACAACATTGATCATATACAGAGGCGCACATAGTACACAATCTTCACCCAAGCTTTCTCAAACATAATGATATAAACACCAATATGTTTGAGACTAGGGTGAAGATGTGACAGACCATTCAAACCAGATGTAGGTACCCGAATATCAGTATTATCCTTAACCTATTCAATTAAATTGGTAGACGTTCGGGGCCTGCTCTTATCCCGGTCCTCTTGTATTTATAACAAGATATTCGTATGATAACTAGGATCACCTATTTGACCGCAGCAAAACTCCCTTAACTCGTAGCCTCGTAGCCAGTTGCTACGAGATTATCCGTATTGGCGTAGCACTGCTACGGAAATGTTAATATTGATTAAGTCTAATTTGTAATTACAATGTTCTCGTTAAAGTCATTACCATACAAATAGATGTCCTCCTTTTGTTACAGATACGCAAATGAGCCGAGTACCAGGGATCGCGGAACAGAGAAATATAAAATTTAATTATGATTTACCGTCCATAATTCTGTGTCATAAACAGTAACATTCATCGGGCAGTGTTATAAACTGTTAATATAAACTTGTAAATAAAAGTGCAGTAAATGTTGGGGTGGGTGACTGTGTGTGGTGGGACGGTAGTTTGAGGGTGGATGGTGTTGGTCGGGCGTGTGGTATGGCGTGGCGGTGCGGGGGGCGGGGGGGGCGCGGGCGGCGGTGAGGTCCGCGATGCGCGGGCGCCGGTGGGCGGCGTGCGCGGCGTGGTATGCGTGGTGCGCGTGTGCGGTGCTGGCGGCGTCGGGGGAGCTGCGCGTGCTGCAAGCGGACGCGCGCACCGCCTTCTACGTGGGCATCGCTGCGCCGCGCTCGGCCTCCGACGCGGTGCGTGCATTCAACCGCTCGCTCGCCGACCTGTCTCACACGTACCTGGCCGGCGACTACCCGCTCCATCTGCGCAACATCACGCTGCTGCCGCTGTACATCGAGCTGCCAGAAGATGAAAAGTAAGTCTGCCTCCGTCATATTTGTTTTGTCAATTTTTACTTACGTTTATGGACCAGCTTGGACTAGAAAAACTAGGAGTTGAAACTATTGCTGAACCGGTTGCTTTTTGTGTACCTCTCATCAAATCTCCAAGTATATATAGCTAGTCTAAATCCACGCATCTCTCAGAACAGCTAACGCTTTTGAGATCCAGCGTTCAATATTCCACATCCCGAGTTGGCGGATTGTTCCAATCCCCTGGAACATGTCCGATAAATGGAAATAGGCTCGCTCGCCACCCATCACATTGTAACGATTTACTAGGCTGTGGGAGTTCGAAACTTCAGACCACTAGGGATTAAGGCATGCATAAATGTAGCTATCTCTAGTGATCGAGCCTGCAATATTTAAAAAAATTGCGATATATGAATTTATCGCCACTTTAGGGGCTAGTTCTTAGTACCAACGTTGACATAGGTATAATTACATTACCAGTGTCAAACCGAATGGGGTGAGTGACACTGTGAACCTTAAGGCGGGGGTTCGATCCCCAATGAATAATCAAAATGGATGGAAAAATTTATAATTCAATTCTCTTTTCAGGAGTAGGTATTAATTGCCAGTTATAACTCGGGTTCCCGAGGCTGTACAAAAGCCCATTAAATTGTGATGGGGTCTCGCCCTAGCACATGGGGCTTATTAAAATATTGGTACATGTAAGATGAGGCTTTTTGTTTAATCTTTTTGTGCCATACCTTGGCATCTTATTTAAAAAATAAAAAAAAAACAGCCAGGATGGTGCTTCTGTTATGAATTTTCCTAAGCAGGTATTGTTAACTAATTTGTTGTGTCAAACCTCATCGTAGCTATTGTGATAGGTTGACCAACCAACTTGTGTTGGCATGAAGGCGGTACTTTTGAATTTGGTTTCATAATCTAAAGATAAGTAAAATATTTGCAAGTAAATCTTTGCCAAGCCTTTGTTATACTGTCTGATATAGCAACAAAATAAAAACAAGCTACAAAACTACAATTTACAGGCTCCGTCCAAACAGAAACCATTACATTGAAGTCAATTGATCAGAAGGATTTTCCAGGATTGTGGCTCAATAAAATCTAGCGATAACATGAAGCAGCCGTCAATTTATCTCCGCAACATAAACCGACATGAGCCGTCAAACAAAACTATTCAGAAGTTTCGATTTCAAACAAACCCGATACACGTCTTGTTCGAGCGAGCACTTTATGGATATTGTTCGAGTTGTTTCGATTTGATCGGAACGCGTTGAAGCGCCGCGCCGGACCGCAATAGTTTCGCAGTCGGAATCCAACGGGATGCGGCTTTTACTCGGTATCAATATTAGCTTGGATGTTACATTTTCCAACTGATAGAGGGCAAGGCAAATGAGGGACGACTTTCATTGCGGTTATTGGAATTATTAGAGAATCTCATTCAGCAATCATATCTAGGTACAACAAAACTGGTGAGCTGATATTCTAATGAGACTTATGTACAATTATCTTCGTCCAATTTTCACCAAAAAAGAAACAGATAGACAAACAATTCAACGAAATATTCAGAAAAATGCCATTTACCTCGCAGTTAATCAAATAGAGTGTTTGAATTTGTTTCAATTTTCCTCACGTCTGGTAGGTATTTCATCCTTCCATTGTGTATAGTATTACTTTCTAACAATTCTCTCTTTAAAAACACCAGAACCAGGAAACTCTTAATACTTACAGATTGAAATATTCTCTCTACTTTGATAAGACTTCAGGAAGCCCTCCTCAATTGATTAGTGGTTTACTAGATGTCTGTGAATTAATTGTATTGGTAGTACACCAGGGAAGATCCTCTGTTGTCTCACTGCTGTTATAATGATAGTAAATCGAGTAAGTTGTTCTGCTATATAATTGCTGGCCAGTAATATTTGTTTTGCAAGCTTGTTTTCAGCGAATTTTTACCGACTTCAAAAAAGGAGGAGGTACTACGTTCGGATGATTGTTTTTTTTTTTATGTATGTTCACCGATTACTCCGCCGTTTGTGAACCGATTTTAAAAATTATTTTTTAGTTCGAAAGGGTATACTCCCGAGATGGTCCCATATAAATTTTATTAAGTTTGCTTGCGTAGTTCTTGCGCTAGCTTCAATATTACGTATTTTTCCCACAGTCTATGTAGACGATATCATTATTAGACTCCTTCACTGTTATTTACATAGCAGGTAGTAACTTGTATGGGGTAGGTACCACCACTAAAAAGTGAAAAATAAAAACTTTTTCCAAAAAAAACAACCGACTTCAAAAAAAAACACTAAAAAAGTGAAAAATAACTTTAATTTCGGAAGTCGGTGGCAAAAAACGAAAATTAAAAAGCAAAGACACCGACTTCCGAAATTTAAGTTATTTTTCACTTTTTTAGTGTTTTTTTTTGAAGTCGGTTGTTTTTTTTGGAAAAAGTTTTTGTGTGCAAAAAAGCAAGGAATGGTTGTAATTAAACCGTTAGTGTTTATTGTAACCGCATGGAATCTACATACGTACCTACTCGATTTTATATACTCTGTGTTTATTTAAACGTGTATTTTATTTGAATGATAATAATGAGTTTTATCCTTGTGATTTGTGGATTGGGACTTGGTGCCTTAGTAACTAAATAAATAAATTAAGATTATTCCAATAAATATAAAAAAACAAACATTTAAAGAACATAGTAGGTATATTACAATATATACATATTTTTATAATATATCCAAAAGTGTCAAGATATAGAACAATTTGCAAATCGTTACATTCTAAGCACTTAATTATTTAGGCAATGCTATTTATTAACTTCGTGGGGCAAATATTTTTTATACCTATGTATATTGTATAATATAAAGAGAATTCAGTGTCTTCAGAGCGAAATAAAGAGAATAAAAGAAACAATTACGACTCTAATTACAGTTGCCTGTGTTTTGTTTCTTAGTCTAGAGTCACACTGTAGCTTTAGACACACTGGCTTTTCTGTAAACAATACAGCATTTTTTTAAAACTTTAATTGGCCGTTGGCCGTTCATGTAGAGAGTACAATTTTTTTAAATAAACAACGGTGCTTTGCGGAAATGTCACTGAATGAAATAAAAAAAAAAATGAAAATAACTCCGAATGTTATGTAAATACAGAAGCAGCATAGTGACTATTTTATCCTTTAACTATGAACAATAAACTTATCGGTTAGAGAATAATGTACCTGTATTTATTATTTCACCGTTAGTCAAGTACAATTTATAGTTGAGACGTAAATGCTCCAATCCTGCCCTCAGCGCACCTCAACCAATTAGAATTCGAGTGGAATGCAATGTGAAGCTCATGGTTATTCTAGGCGATAATTATACTACGCGTTACCAGACACCACGTTGCTTCAAATAACATAGGTCTTTGTAGGTTTGTAATTGTGTATGAACTGTTTTCGTGATAACATAAATCTTGAGCTACTATAGAGGTTAATCAGTAACGTTGCAAACATTTCGAAAGCTATAACTAAAAGCATGCATAACTTTCGAAATTTTTAGTTAAAAATACTGATGTATGCATCAGTATTTTTATATATAATTTTATCCTCAGCATAATTTCCTCATATAAGGTTTTTAGTCGGCATTTAATGTCACTTAGTCATAAAAGCCATTTTACAAGAAATCTCAGCGTCTCACAGCTATGATAAGACACTCAGCTTTAGCTTTTTCATTATATTTTTTTATTTTATTACTCCATCCTTCATTGACTAGTCGTAGGCACAATGGAATTGCTACGTAGTCGTGGTATGGACTACGTATTTCGTAGTATGCTACGCTTCGTAGCACACGGCCTACGCGAGTAACCAATAAATAAGTCCTCAATATTCTGAAAACCTTACTGCCGGGTTAATCTGAATCGACGTTATTTGTAACTAACTATATTTATAACTTATCTTGACACGTTGGTTACAGCGCGAAAACTATAGGGAAATACCGCAGCGTATTACCATAAAGTAATATTTTATGATACGATGCTCCGATATTAAACCTTCGGTTCTACCCGCGCTTTATCGTAATGACTTTATTGAGGATAAAATTTGATATACATGTAAATATAAATACATATATTATGGACACGTGCCCACATCAGAAAGTCTGGGAGCGTTTAACGGTCAAGCCTCAAAAATCTTTTTCGTACAAACAAAATTGTGTTAGCAGAAATATAAACCGATTTCTTATTTTATTACCTAAAGTTTAGCTTAGAGCTTTTGATGACGATGTCAAAAACTAAGCGTGACCTTTCGTTGTCACCAATCATAGAAAAACTGAGCTGACTAATTTACTTAGGCCGTGTCTGATCAGCAGAAGAAAGTATCTAATAAATGCAAATTTCTACGCATATTCATTATTACTAATAAACTTTCATTCCTCGGAAAGTTTCTTGAAGTATACGGAAAAGAATATTAATTAGATTACTGTTTGTTTTCCACTTTGCACTGAACGTGTTTAGTTATCTTCATAATCATGAAGAAGAATTCAATGTTAGTTTTTAATTAGGGTTTAATTTGCGATGCATGTACAATACAGAAGGCTGTTCGACGCCAATGTTCTGTCTGTTTTTTGTTTTAAAATTCACCAGAGTTCCATTTTATCAGCGATAATTACGACAGATTGGCATAAGCTACCGAAAACTTTATGTCAAGCTTTTTGAAAGTTGTTGTAGAAATGCAAAACGCTTTAAAAGCGATTGCCATTTGTCTAGGCCCGCTACGTTTGACAATGTTCTCACAATGGAAGTATTACTGAACCAAGACAGTCCTTCCTTGGAATCATACTCAGAACAGTGCAAGTTGACGACAATATCGGGGTTGCAGACAACATGGGCTTTCCAACATGAAAACTAACCTGTTTGTTGGCTGCTAAACTACTGACAATATTTTTTCTACGGGATTTTCCTATTTTTGTTTTTTTTAGGTACAAAAGCTACTAATAATATACATATCTGGTTTATTATTTGGTTACATTTTGCCGATATTAGGTATTTCACGTAACAGTTGGCATCCAATTGTTTCAAAACTAAAGTGAAATGTTGTTCAGCTGTTAGCTTACTCGGGTGTTATTTGGGCTATAAAACTATCTTGTTGAATAACGGCTCCATGTTATGTTTTGTTTTCATGTTTAGAAAAATAATCATTGTTTTTGTTTATTAATTAAAAATGAATACCTTATGATAAAATAGTATTTTTGATGTTTAATTTAGTAGCAAATTCTCGGAAAAAGGGCTGATAACTATTTTCTAATTTTGAATCTAAGGGAAGAAATTGTGCTTTAAAGACTCTTCATAGAAGTACCTAACCAAAAAATCAATCTGCCTAGCCTTTTCCCAAAAATGTTGGGGTCGGCTTCCAATCCAACCGGTTGCAGCTGAATAGCATTGTTTTATATGGAGCGACTGCCTATCTGACCTCCACAACACATTTACTGGGTAACACTATACCCCTTTGTAAGGCTGGTTGTCAGACTTTTGGGCTTCTGACTGCCCGTAATGACAAAGATCTACGAATGACAGCGCGGACCAACGGCTTAACGTACTTTCCGAGCCACGGAGGGGTCGCTATTATGTAATGGATGGTCCACGAACAGACCGCGGCTTGCGTTGACCAGAGTGTAATCATTGAATTTAAATCCTGCAACGTTCTATAAGTTCAGAAGATGGTGAATTTGTGATATGCTTAATATTCATTATGATTTTTAGTAGATGAATACCATTTGCAAGATGATAAAATAATATCATTAAAACCAATTGAAACGAAAATGTTCAGTCTTTATTTTATGTATTTGTGATTTGTATTTTTTTTATGTCTGTAGATTTACTTTTGTTTTCAAAATGTCTGTTGAATTTATTTTGAAAAGAGCTTATTTACTTGCCAGCTAAAACTGACAGGCACTTTACTGATTTATCTGCATCTATACTAGTAATAAAGCTGAACAGTTTTATTTTATTTATTGTTTGCCGCCAATCTCCGGAACTACCAATCGGATTTGACAAAAATCTTTTTTGCTTTTTATAACCCAAATTTTAAGGAAGGCTATAGGTATAACATAACGCTAGGACCCTTAGGTGCCGAGCAGAAAGAAAAAAAGTCAGAAAGAATGCCAAGCGAAAACGAAATAATAGCACGGGCAGGCGATGCGTTGCGATGTGGTTGGTCAGTGGACAAGAAATTTCACGTAGATGAAGTCGCGGGCAGAAGCTTATTATTAACATGCAGATTCCATGAAATAACCTATTATACCTGGTTATATGGAAAAGGCAGATCGAAAAAAAAATGTATTATAAACATCCGAACAGATAAGCTCCTCCTTTTAGAAGTGTTAAAAATTGTTATTAAATAATTTTAAACCAGCCATAAACTGATAAGGCATAAATTCTTCCTTAATTAAATGTTATTTATTACTAGCGTCGAATAAACATTAATGTTTCAATTAGAATTACTGGTTAAGTCATAAATCCAAAATAAGAATGGGCTATTAATTTTATTCTGCAATGGCGTTATAAACTACAAAAACTAAATCGGGGACGCTCATTAAAAGTACAAAGTACGCTGTAATGTATCATTAATACGCATGACCTCGAAAGAAAGGAGAAAAAATAGAGCACTGGGAAAACTTCCATTGAAACACAAAATATCATTTTAGAGCAGTGTAATAAAATAAAGGTTACACTGCCATGTGATATGAATATTTTTAATAGGAACTTTGTCTACGAAAACATGATTGTGGAACAAAAAACAGTATTTAAAATTAAGAAGAGATTGGGTTTATTTTTTGCGGCAAAACCACAACTTGTTATTGCGGTATGTCCTGAAATTCGGCCTCTAGGGCATTAAAAAAGAAAAAATGTGTTCTCGTAAAGTGAATTGGGGTCTAGTTTACTTGTTACTGTTTATTCAGTTCGGATAGCGAATATTTTCAGGTCTTCTGCGTCCGAATCAAACACTATATGGCAATGTTTTCCAAACTTCTTGTAAGGGATATGGTATAGGCATTCCATGCCCGCTTTTTCAGCTGCTCTTTGTGCTTTTGCACTTGTGAATATTCCGCCTGTTGCACGGAAGCCCAAGTTCTTTGAAACATTTATTCTGAAAATAAAGTAATACGGGATTTAGTTAAATTAATCTTTCATTTTGTATAATGATACTTAACTAGGTTAATAGCAGTCGGGAACGCCAGCTCATAGTTATATCCAGTACAGTTGCCCTCAAATGGATTGCATTTCGTAGATATTGACATCGAAATGCAGTTGCGGTTGCTGCCCCTCCCACAGCTGGCACGAGCGCACAGTTCGCAAATTGTTCGGGATGTATTTTTGTTAACTTGCAACTTTGTCACTTTGGCCACAGCAGTTCGACATTTGATAAATGTATTCCATGTTATATTTTGCTGAGAATTTTTTACACAACCCTACCATTTTCTAATTTAGCTTAGATGCTCCACTAGGCGGGATATGAAGGCGTAGATTACCTCGTAGACCTTAATAGAGTTACTAAGGTCCTTTAGAAATGTCGCCCTTGCCGCGGCTACCTGCCGTGAGTCGGGCCGTAATTACGGGTACAGTATATAGGCTGGCCAATGGGCAGTTTTGTGAGGATTAAGGTATATCATTTACCTGGCCCTGAGCAATTCCACCGCAATGCCCAGCCTCCGGTATTCGGGTGCGACAGACAAGCCTGCTCCCATGAGGTACGTGTTCACATTGTATTTATCATAAATCGCTGTCACTTTCATGGCCTCCGCGAACATTCGCAGGGATAATAAACCCGCTTTAGACTTGGGCTGTAAAGTAATAGCATTGTACATTATGTATAATGTTGTTTGCAAGATGATAATAGCGACGCGTATTTACTGCGGATTTAAAAATAGAATGCAGCGTACAAAAGATTTCATTTCCGTGATAGAGTTCTACCTGGTTTTACAAAAAGCAAAAAGTACATCCATTAGTTTCAAGATAGGCCATCTGAATAATGTGGTGAACTGATGGGTGAAAACTAGGTCGCCTTTGAATAAGAAGGTACTAGCAAGAGAATGAATGCAAATGGATCAAGGGACACTACATAACACTAAAGACAAAAACATAAACAGAGCATAAAAAGATTAACAGTTTCCGTAATAACGTGCATTTTGAAAGCCCTCGCATGGTAGTATAAAAATAGAATTAAAGGTGGTTTCAACCCGTGAAATAATACGTAGGGCTGAAAAGAGGTAAGACAACCGTTATTACCGGCCTGTGTTCAACGAAGCGTCCCTTTTCCTGCGGCAAGCACATGTTCACGGCGACGAGTGTGCGACCCGAGCCGTCTCCTTCGGCGAGGAAGCACGCTACGCTCATTTTCTGCCTAATGATCGATGTCAGCAGCACACGGTATTCTTGTACAGCATCTAAATCCTGCGCTGTGCCTGTCAGTAAAATTAGTGCAAGATTAATTATCCATATCCTATTAATATTTTCGCTTCAAAATTTACAAGCACGTCCTCTTAACTTTACATGACCCAATTCGTCTTTGAGCTTTTGCAAAAATAAATATGAATTACAAGGTTCATTTCAATGCCACTGATATTCGTAATCGTGTTTATTAATCTAATTCGGTGAATCAAGATTTACTTTGTCGACATTATTAAGATTAAGTAACTTTTTCTTTGAAGGCGAAGTCGAACTTGGTAATCTACCAAATTGATCTGTTGTGAATTTAATAGGTAAGTTCTAAAGATTCATGAACCTATACTGAAATCGTTTCAGTCTGTAGATTTTAGTAAAGTTTTGCTGGTCGGTGATAGAATTAATTCAGTTGTTCTCATGGCATTAAACAAAGTTTAAAATTCAGAAGTCGGCCGATGAGAGAAGATAGTCGAGAAGGGTGCCTAATGACAGCACATTTAAGGTTTTTCTCGGCCTCGAGATAATTGGGGGTCGGCGCGGGTCATACTACTGCTAATGACTTAGGTATTTTCTTGCGTAAGAAAGTGTGTGCTAACACAAAAAGTGATTTTCGTAATTGCAAAAAATATCCAATTATTTGCGCCGACAACAGATTAGTTAGATTGCAAACGTTTAAAGCGTCGATTTCTTTCTCGAATCGAATCAAGTTGTGCTAACCACTCACCAGCAGATTTCCACCAAACGTCTTCTCGGATGTAGTTGCCAAGCATAAACTCGACTGCAGTACTCCACATACTTTCTGGGATGTCTTCTATTTCGAATTTCAGCATTCTACCGTCTTCAACTATTCGTTCAAAATTACTCCACACGTTAGGATACCCAAGGGTAGACATTGCTTTATATCGCAAGAGCAAAGACTGGAGCCAGAGACGCTTTTAAAGCTTTAAATTTAAAACGACTTCTGAGGCACTGAACGACTGGATTGAGACTGAAGTGTACTTACGATGCAGCCCTTTGGGTTACTTTATTACGATGTGATACACAAGGTCTGACGTGTTATTGGATAACAATATAAACAGGGTGATTAAAATGTTTCAGTTTTATTGTTCGAATTAGTCATTGAAGAATAATGTGCATTTGTAAACCCAAAATAAAATTGTATTCCTTTGGTCATCCGATTATCTCAAAGTCATGTTAATCCTATCATATATTGACCTTTCACATAAATTATTAGAAATGATCTAATCTGGGAGTTCAACATTAAAGACCGTTTGAAACAGGCTGTATGTAGTTACTAATGCAAATAGGTCAATGCGGCGTTGTGATCCGTGTAAATGATACTCAGAGAACTAATTGTGGTCATAATTGAGTTGTAGGCACACTTAGCTATTCATACTTGCATCAAAAATGTACAGTACATATTGTACGCGGTGAATAACGTCAAGTACAATGCTGGCAAGTGCTGGCTTACATAATGTTGTTGGTATTATTATGAAGTTGTTACTCGTATGTTAGTCGCGAACAACCCTTCTTTGTTTGTTAAACTCCATAGTTTGAGTTGGAATAGTTAAGTGACGAACCCTGCTAAAAATTAATATTTGTAAAGTACAAGAACAGCGATTTAAACAGCGTCACATGTTTTGAATACCTTCTCGTTATAAATAATGTGCTTCAATTTAATCTATGTATTTCACAATAAGCGTGTGCTTCATAATAATGATCCAAAATGTAATTTAACGTACGATTTATCTCCAGCCTGTCTAGACATATTAAATTTTATGAAAAGTGTCTATATTTACACAAAGGGTTTTATAATGTGATATTATTTCATTCATTTTTATTGGAATAAAGAACTCTTACACACATGTGTTAAAAGCAACAGTTTATCATAGGGGACACTCGTGGTGTAATAATTTCAATCCTGTGTGTAATGTTAAACATGAGACACCTAAATAAATTTCCGAGGAAACCTCTCTCTTAGAGCTATATTAAACTTAAGGTATGTCACTCACCTGCCACCTTAGAAATGAATTACTGGCTTAACGTTGAGCTTCAGGCACCCAGCACGATGATTGACACAGGATTATGCACTCCTGCTTACAGCGCTCGGGATTTGGCGTGAAGCCATTGTTCATTGTTCATATACCTCAAAATATATAGGCACGTAGTCTTTTTAAAGTATAACAAATTACTCTTGTTCCAAAATAGAACACAGTTAACTCGGTCTTAAAGTATTTTTTCATAAATCATCCCCCTGTGACAAATGAGGATTTATTCGATTTATCCAGACCGTAACAGAGACAGCCTTAAAAAGTTCGTAATTTTTCGTATAGGCGGGTTCAAAAAAGTGCTTTATAAAAGGTGACCCCTAGACTCGGCTCTGTTATTAAACTGTTGCAATTTTGTGATTCATTTTCTCTGCAAAAATAAGAGTAATGAGTTTTCTAAAATGACCTCTAGAGAGAGAGTATTCACTACTAAACTTTTTAGGTTTATCTGTGGTTATTTAGGCTTTCGTATAACACGAACCATTTAGATTAATATTAAGATAACACGTAAAATATGATACAGTGTCTAAACAAATGTTCGATTCTGCTTGGGTAAATATTTTTTTACTCGAAACACAATTTTTTACCCTTCATAGCAGAAGCACGAACTCAAATATTTTTATTTGTATTAAAAGGCTTTGATTCTTCTTTTGTAACGCCAAAGCTCCGAATTCTGTGAACTGTTATGCCGAAGTTATTGATATAATTTGGTATCGTTAAAATAATTGAATGTTCAAATTATTCGTGAAGCGGTGAAGTGTTTTTATTTGTAGCAAAGTATTCCATTATTGGTGCTTAAATTAAATATATTATGAATGAAAAGTTGAATTTATTGATCACTATCTCAATAAGATGTCTATTGTATTTTTTATCGAATACAAACAGATGGTTCCATTGGAATTATGGTTCATCCTTGTAGAAGCTACAACGTCACAGACTGACTACAGCGTACAGTCAAAGTACGTCTCCGTTCGTTTCCGTGTTTAAGAATACCAAGAATCTTACAGTCTTGTTTGTTAAACAGAAGCATTGTTATCAGGTTCGGTGTTCGAGTGCTGGAGCGTACATGCTCCGCGCTCGACGGGCGGCGTGTGGCGGCGCTGCTGGTCTGCGGCGGGGGCAGCGCGGCCGCAGCGGTGGTGACAGCGGCAGCCCGCGCAGGAGTCCCCGTGCTGCGCGCCTCGCCCACACACGTACACCTCTCCTATGCCATCGCCAACGTAAGTACATTAAAAGTTAAAATGAGAAAGGAAGAATTCATGTTACAATTGAACGCGATCAGCACATTTCAACCGCGTACGAGAGCTGTCACTGTCAATATTCCACAATAATTATGACACTGACAGCTCTTGAACGTGGTTTAAATGTGCTGATCTTGTTCAGTTTCACTGGTGGAATTCACCCTTCGACTACAATTCTTTGATCTCTTATAACGAGACTTAATGCATACCACTGAGCTCTATCCATGGATGGGGCCAAGGATGACAAAAGTTTCTTATACCTCACTTTACCAAATAAATCCAACACAAACAGCTTCTTCTTGCGTTTTTCCTACAGGTATCCTCCTCCTTTCCTTCTGGTTCCTTTTGTATTTCCCCTCATCGGTTTATCTCATAGTAGTAACTCACGGCACTAAGGTGAATCTTAGGCTAAATTCCTCTTACGCTGATGTCGGTCGCGTACGCGTAGCAACGTAGTACGCGTCAGACGTCAGCATCGCAGTAATGGTGCTATATAGAACACAAGTACACACGCACGCGTGACCGACGTACGCGATCAACATCATCGTAAGAGGAATTCAGGCCTTACTGTTATAGAAACTGTCCTTATAAAAGGCACATTCATTGCTTTTTACATAGTGTTCGAAGTACCTATATCTTGTAAAACTATAGATACCTATCAAGATGAAAATATTCCGGAATTTTCTTCCCGATGTTGCCGCACACGATCTATCACCTTTTCCACGACAGCTCGAAAACCTTATAATTGTATTTTTAATAAAGGAATTACAAAGATAAAGGGTCTGTTGGCTTCAGTCATTTGTTAACATTTTGCGCCCCCACAACAACAAATTGTCCGGAGGGGTACTTCTGTAATTGCCTCTCACCACAAGGGAATTAGTTATTAGTATCGTAAATACTACTGACCGAACAATATTCTACCGCTGGTATAGCCATTTAAATCCCCTGGGGCGTATTTGGTGGTTTTATCAGTTTTCACTAAACGAACTAAGTTGGTATGACCGACTGGCTTACTCATTATTACCGACTTTCGAACCAGCAAGCTATTTCACATCACGTTATAACACAGCAATATGACTCAGTGATACGTTCACACATCAGTGTACTTCGTTTGAAACCGCATAAAGCAGAGATTCACAAAACTAACACCTACCTATGTTTGTTCGACTTCATTTTCTAACAATAAATAAAAAAATAAAAAAAATAAAAATTATAATACCTCCAATATCCACCTACCTGTATTACTACGTACCTACGAAAAGTATTTGAAAATAGCATTTTCCTTTTCTAAAATTAAAAAGCGATAAAACAAAAGTTGTTGTTAAGTAGCCTGTCTCGACTAAAGTACTCCTCCTATCTTTTAAACTGCGATGTCAGTGACGTGTGACAGTTGATGGCAATCGTGCCTGCATGCACAGCGCCTTCTTATTTAAACTGAGAAATGGAATCTACTACGTCAGCTTCAAGACTTTTAACTAAGGCGTCGTTGTTTGAGAAAAATGTTTTGTGAGTAAATAATGGTGGCGGTGGTGTAGGAACCCTTTTTTTTAGTATTTGAAATTGTTTTAAACGTAGTATAGTGCGTCCTTATGAAAAATAAAATATTATGTGTCCCTTGATAATATTTTTTAAACCAATCCTTCTGAAACCGTAAATTATGTTCAGCGTGAAATATAGGCGATGAGAATATCGATGATAGTCGACCCCTATTATCAAAAGTTTACGATGCCATTACTCGACTGGGTTTATATGGAATCACATAATAAATCCTTTTGCTCTGTCTGATACTGACGTAGGACTAAATTCAAGATAAATAACCCGCGATAAAAACAAAAATTATACGGTTGTATCATAAAAAAAACACGAGTCGTCGTGGGGTCGTCGGCTAGTAGACTGCCAACGGTTCCATTTATGCAGAGCTATTAATCGTCCTTGCTATGATAAAGTCGGGAATAGCCAACCAGCCAGTGAAATAATGCGTCTACGTGACGACCGCACCGACTGACGGTGCGCGCGACACGTTCCGACATTATTTATAGGATATGCTGATGACATTATTAGATATGTCTCTCCTTACCTTTTCTTTGAACTCCTAAGGATCGGCCGAGCTTCGCAAATGAACCTTAGTTTTCAACATAAATCTCTCTATCTCAATTTTGTCGGGCCCACCTTTTGCGTGTAAGCGAACCGTTCTGCAACCCACAAATAAATTGCGTCTTGAAATTTTTTATTACATTTTAACCTGCCTTTTTTTAACAATGCGTTTACAAGCACAATAAAACTTCTTTTGTCTTAACAAAACAACACAATTTGCCCGTAAACAAATGCAAAACCCCATACTACCGTTGTTGGCTTCAGGAAATATTGTTCATTCGCAATTGTGAGAGAATGTGACTTGCAAATTCAAAGTTGGTGTTTAAAATGCTCTGACAGCGTACGCAAATTAGTTCGCCACCGTCGTTTAAGCTGTGTGTGGACGTGGGTTTATGCAGACTTCTCTGAAGTTGACGTTTCGAGCTTGCGGAATCCAGTTATTCTCACACGGAGCGAGGTCAGGAATGCCCATGTCATCTTAGTGGCTAACTTTTAATGTGACTTACAACATCCTAGTTCTAATGCCAGGCAGTTATAATGGGAGGTAATCTTTCATTATTACGTCTATGTAACCAGTTACCGGAATCGGATACTTAGGCATAATTATTGGGATTCTAATTAATACTGTGATGTGGATGGTTGCCACAAGCAGGCTTGTGTTTATATAGTGTATATTAGAGAGGTATTCAGAGGTAAATTCAATAGGCAAATTAATTAAAGA
Source organism: Lithophane socia (assembly GCA_947522985.1). Classification (NCBI taxonomy): domain Eukaryota; kingdom Metazoa; phylum Arthropoda; class Insecta; order Lepidoptera; family Noctuidae; genus Lithophane; species Lithophane socia. The sequence continues at coordinate 7,872,560 of OX383255.1, read as the reverse complement.
GACTTATAGAGCATAATTATCAATTTCTTAAATGTAAATGTAAGACATACACTAGATATTACATTACAAACACTTTGCGACCTTCTAATCCCATACTAGATCGTATATGTATTTATTCTAACAAAGTAGAATACGTTACTTACTTTAGAGAAAATTCTCTTGTAGGTATTATTTAAATAGGTAGACTTACATACATTCAGAATAAGAACAAACAAAGCGTGAAGTAGTAAAACGTAGCAGTGTCTTAAAACACAAATAAAGATACGCGCGAGTTTGTCACATGTGGAGCAAATCAGATTTTTATGAGGTGCATAATATTCCTGATGTGCGGACATATATTCTCCGTCGTTCTGTAGGAAAACTTTTTTGCCAGAGGTGAGATATTCCTCGCAATATCCCGCATTCGAGCTGCGAACACAGGACGGGTGTCGCGGTAAATTATGGCCATTTATTACCCACTTTCGTGCCGATTACGACTCGACGTAGACTAATAACAACCTCAAAAAGCGCGATATGATTAGGATATTCCCACTCAAATACAAATTATACAGATTATGGTGAGATTCTGACGACATGAAGTGTACACAATTAAGTATGATGACGGTTGGGGTACAGACATATAAATTAACTGGATTATTATTGTAATGCAGCATCTTGTGTGAACTTATGTAAGTTTGTTTTCTTCACAGGAATTGCTTCCACTAGAGATTCGACTGGAAATCACTGCTCGAGAAACTTTACACGCACTCAGGTAAAGTTCTTCCTAAGTTTGAAAGTAACAAAGAATTTTATGGAATATTATGAGAGTTAATAGCTTTTTCTTTTATTTCCAGAGCAACATTGCTGCACACCCACTGGCATTCCTTTACTTTGCTTGCAGAAGAAGATATTTACACCACACTATCCCTACGGAAAGACTTGTCTTCAATAATAACTGCTCCGCCTTTAGATCCGAAATGGCTATCGCTTCCAAAAAAGTTTTCACGCCACGTTCTTTTCAGGTAATTGAATTTATTTCCAATGAGATTCTTTTATACATTTTGTTGTGAACATTTTAAATTGTTATGGATTTGAAGCTTGTATGTAACTTCTAGCTATCGAACAACAATAAAACTTTATTGGTTGTGTTACGACAGCGTGGGCTACAGTAGTACTCCAATTTATTTTGTGTGTGCAGGCGGCTAGCTGAGATATCAAGGCTGACCCGAGGCGTCGTTGTCTTGATATGTGATGTCAATTACGCTAAGCTCGTTATGGATGAGGCCAAGCGTCTTAACATGCTTGAAGGAAACTTTTTCTGGGTCTGGCTAGATGCTTCAAAAGATGTTGATATCTTTCACAAAATAAGTAACAGAACCCTTTATACCGAAGATAACGATCAAGATTTTGAAAGCGTAAGGGATAATGATGAAGCACTAGTATACGAACGCTTTGACCGCAGCAAACGAGGCGATGCTGACAATAATACAATAGAAGATCAAAAAGACCCCGACACATTGATGAAAACTGATAAAATACTAGAAGAAAATTTAATCAGTGATAAATTTTATGTAAAAAATAGTTATAAAAATTCAAAATTTCGTCGTTTATATCGAAATATAAATATTTCAGAAGCACACAGTGTAAACAACAAATTATTATATTTAAATTTTAGTAAATCGTATGTTAGTAATCGCAATATTAGTTCGGGAAGTATGAAAAATTATAATGTAAATAACAAAGGCGTTGAAACTTCTAAAATCGAAAACAATTCAATTGCGAAGGGAATGCCCTTTCATAATAGAAATAATAGTAGACGTAATAGTTATAGGGAAATGAAAAATGAATCTTTTAATAAATATGTAAATAGCATAGATGTAGAAGATGTAAATGTAGCTAAAAATGTAATGTTGGGACGAGATAATATAAATAGCAATGATGATATTAGAAGAATAAATGATAGAATAGATTTATCAAGTGATATTAGTGATTTCATAATGAATCCCAAGGTGCATGCGTCTTCGGTGCATAATTTTAAAGACAAAACTGAAAAAAGAAGTGACAAACATTTGAAAAAGGATGAAGTATTAGAGAAAGAAATACAAAATATTAAGGATAACATAACTGTGATTTTCAAAAGCCTTCCTGTCGGACTATTGGCTCTACATCCACAGCCAGTGAAAATAGGTGAGTGGCATCAACATTTAGGGTATCACGCGCACTAGACGGCCATGACTCCGGCCAGTCGTGGTCCGTGGCCCGATTTGCGGCTAGTTGGCCGTTGCAACTAGCGACCAAGTGGGCGATTCGTATCGGTTTCTATAGTTTAGTGGCCGTCTAGTGCGCGAGGTCCCATATTCTTAATTTTAACAGCCTTTTAAGACCGCTCTTAAATTATCTGAAATTCTCACAATTTTATTAAAACAAACGATATAATCCAGTAATTCTTTCAACCAACATGGTATTCTGTGTTCGATTTCCAGCCAGATTTAACTTTAGATTGATACGGTCAAAGTTTCGTGCTCCAAAAGCTAAAGCGGACTCAATTGAATGGTCCTCTAGATTAACGTAGGTTTATACAAAGGACACTACATAAAAGGCTTAGTGTGAAAGCTTGACAATACGTGACGTTATTGGGATGCGATTGTGTCGTGTTCTTGTTGTGACCACTGTGATTCGTGAACTGAGTCGAGCGTAAAAGTTCTGTCTGCCGCAGATCTGCCGCTTACACATTTTCAGCGAACGTTGACTCTGAAAGTTGATTTGAAGATCAACTTTTAGAAACAGAAAACGTTTCTGTTGTCTGATTTTGGCTTTTGTGATTGTTTAAACAAAATAACAACAAACAATCTCAACTATAAAGTTTCTGTGGATTTTTCAATTTGAACTGTATTGATATCAAAATCAAAAGTCATTTATTCAAACTAGGCTGAGAATCAGCACTTTTCGAACGTCAAAATTACATAAGACAGTCCCCCAAAAACGCCCACCCTTCACCACTTCCTAGTGCTTTAGCTGGGAAGAAGAAGTGGCGCAACAAACTCCCCAGCAGCACAGCTGTCTGTTCAGTTAGAAAAAAATGATTCTATACAAAAGTATGCAAAATCATTTGGTTTTTTTAATTCATTGGCTTTCGTATGTATGACTGTTATGTGTCCTGACAGCTTCATATCACGTGCGTATTATTATGTCCAGATCGGGCGTTTATACGTGCAGCAGTGCGAATGACAGTCGGTGCACTTCGTCGTGTGCTACGTGCTTGCGACGCGTGGTCTGCTCAGGCGCAGTTTTTGAGCGATGCTACCGCCTCCTGCTGGGAAGAACCGAGCGATGCAGCCGCTGACTTCTCTACGGAATTTGTAAGGTAATCTATCTACGTTGAAGTGTTTTTAAAATAGGAAATCGTTACGTAGTCATTATTTAGGTTCTTACTTATGTAGCATAGGTCCATAGGTGTAGAGTTGCTCTGAGTAATACCCTGTAAGCCGATTTTTGCTGAAGCAGTTAGTTGTTTCGAGAATCAATTATCCACTTCACAAAATATAATTGTTCGATTTATTTTTATAGCTGTACTGCGCTACTGCTATCAGTAGTCGACTGACAGCAGTAGCGCAGCATACATTGAAAGTGAACTTATTAAGTACTCATTAATACTCATTATTGTATAGCATCGTTTTAATTTTGCAAATAAAAACGAACGTTACTTCCACGAATAATTGTTATACTGACACGCGAACCAATTCCAAATAATGACTATTAAAAACCGAAAATTTCATCGGCGGCGCCCAATAAAATAGATAATGGTGCCGAAATTATTCAGCAGAAATATCTTTTGTCAAGTCCTGAACTTTGCGCTAAGTTATAAAGCTGCTAATGACCTCGATTTAAGTTGAGAAAGAACCTTGAGGATATCGGGAGCAGCGGTGGCGGTGAGTGATTGCTGCTCACACCATGACGGATCCTTCCTATTGCCGGCGCCTTATTAAAATATTAATTTTGATAACATTCAACGCCCGAGGTTGTGAACCGCAAATTAATGGATTTCAATTCTTTTGTGCTCACAATTATGAGAGTGATAATGGAAGATTACAACAGCGCTCGTGATATCAGGACGTATGGTGATAACGACACACTTCGTAGACTATAAAAAGTATCACTTACAAAAAATTGTCTGAGACGTCAAAAGTCTCAAAGTCACTAGAAACAATTTTACCGACACTGAAAATAATGTCGTGTCTGCAATAAGTTGTCTACAGTTAAAGTAGGTAATTGAATCGAACTATAATTGACACGCTAACGACGCAAACTGTTGTGTGCAAACTTAATGCCCGATCAATAAACATTAACTTAACCAACGACTTAATTAACCGTTAAACGTTAACAGAGAGCAAATTAGTACTGAATGTGAATGTAAATAAAATTAGAATTCATTGCTTGGGAACGTGGTTAAGGAAAACAATTAGGCCGTTTTACAGTTATTAAGTATAGACATTCCAGCTACGAATGATAATAGGGTAGAAGCGAAGGGTAACAAGCGCGGAACATCACCATAAAAGCAAATTGACTAGCGGTATAAGAACGACGCGAGATTACTTTTATAGTGTCTCTATCTTAAAGAGCAGCTCGTGGCTTTATATCGGTGGCCGCATTACGCTACATAAAACCTTATCTACTAGACATCGCTGGTCACCCGCAGTAACCTACACCATTCGTTTCGTGTAACGTAATCCGATTCTTGGCATTGTTACATGAATGTTCTACACTTCCGTCGTGTGAGTTTAGATCTTAAATCGTTTAGTCGCGTGAGTGGCTTGTTGGGAAGATTAAATTTTATTGTTAAGCTTAAAGTTCGCGAAATCTTAGCTTGAATAAAAACGAATTTATTTTGTACTTCTGTAAATACAAAAGCTACTGGATGTTTTTCTTGGTATATTGCTAACTACTTCCAGTAACTCTCTGGCCTATTCAAATAAATAGTACCCTAGTATTTCAGGATTTTCCCAAAAGTAGTAAGGTAATACCAAGAAGGGCAACACAAGCTTTATGATTCTAAGTATTGGTACGAGATTTTGTATCATGGAGCTTTTATACCTACATAAACATTTTTATAAGAATCAAAATAAAATAAAACTACATAGTAATCAAAACATATTTCTTTTTTTTCATGAATTTCATCAGAATTCAAATAAACAAAACAACAGTTACCACTAATCAAAACATAATTGTAATAAATAAAAAAAATTAAGCTTGGCTGTATGTAAAGCCCAGTTGTTTTTTTTTTCAATAGATTGGAGTTGACCGCATTCCACTTGATGCCAAACGGGAGCACTATCTCCGCAATAGGTTCGGATACGCTTGAAATACGCTCGGAAAAAATCTTGGCATATTCCAATCGTTTTACTTTTATTTTGTTTTAGCCGAGTTTATCGCCAGCTCCATTCACTTCTTTAATAAAGTTCTGATTAAAGAGCTCCAGAATCTATTCATCTTTTCGTAGAATGTATTTATTTAGATAGAGAAAGTCGCAATTACCCTTTGATTAAAGTTTATGAGGGTTAAACAGAAAGTATCAAGACAATTAAATGCGGGGTTGATAGTAAACTGTTTAAGTTTATTTATTGCTTCGGCGTGCGGTCCGTCGCGTTGCGCCGCATTACCACCTGACAGTGACGAGGGTGTTACCACCACCAAATTGCGTAGACACCTCACGGAGTTTATGGGACCTTAGTCGTGTATACGTACAACTACAGACTCTGGTCTAGCACATTTTTGTATCCATCTTAACTTGTTTGACCTTTAGAACCCAAAATTCATGGAAAGGATGGGTTTTCCGCGGTGTTTAGTAATAATTTCTAACATATTCCATTTTAATTCGGTTTTAGTTTGTGACTCCGAAATAACAGGTTAAAAAAAAAAAAAAAAAGTACCTCAGGGGACCCTGATAATTCAGATAGGAAGCAGGGTGTCAGACGATACTTTACTTTGAGAAATTTTAATTAGCTTGCTTTATATCCGTATTTTCCATAGATTTCACGATAATTTAATATTGTATCAAACAATAGGTAACAACTTCCCGGAAAACAGACAAGCTCAAAGAAATCAACCATTCATATAATGCAAAATTCATGCAGGTACGCACAAAAATGTTATCCAGATTCACGCTACACGGCATACGTAGCGTGTGAAAAACGCGTAAAAACAAAACAGTAACGCGTGACATGTCACGTTCCCGTCATATCAGTAGCCTTCATATTTCTATTCAAAAGAAAAATATATAAAACTGCAAACACGTTCGAAGTGTCGTAGTTCCCACAAGCACCCGCTGTTTCCAATATGTGCTGAGGTCAGTGAGTTACAGCACTTTCACAAACATGTCTCTTCGGGTCTAGGGAAGGCCACTCAGAAAATCAATGGGATACAATATTTTACTCGTGCGTTCGCACTTCATTTATCAATCTTCTGAGCTTAAAACTTTAGATTAAGCTGTTCAGTTGGTCCTTGACTGCGTCCAGGTTCTCTGTTTATTAATATTAAGTTATTTACGTACTTTTTAAAGTGTTTAGGAAAAGTTAACTTCCTGGCAAGCGTGCAAGTATGAGATAATATTTATTATAAAAATTGTATTATGTGAGGTACTTCCGATACAGGCATACGTAATTATTTCTCGCACGAAGTAAATATACAAGTTTCTTATTTGTATCAGGTACAATACCGGTACCAAAATATACCGCCACCTTAACCCAATTCTTCGAAACAGAATAGAAGAAATTGGTTCTAATTTAGCTCTTACGTGATTCGAGTGCAAACCGAATGATGTAAACTCCCTGGAAAGGATTTCGTTAGGTACGTCGCATTTATTCTAGAATGAGGAGATTCGTCGATTTGTGGAACTGAGGTTTACCGGGAAACGATACAAAATTAGATTTTCGCGTTTGATTTTCGAAATGTACATTATTAAATTGCAGCAAAGCGAGGCCGGCGCGGGTCATTAATTAAAAGTTCAAAGGCTAGTTTTTAAAACACTGTTAACACTTTGATGCTGCCAACGCAAAGCATCTTCATTTTTTATGTTTACAAGGCTAGCCTAATTCAAAAATTGAGCTATTTTAAAACACAATTTATTAAATCAGTGCCAGTGAGGTTGAGAACGTATCTTTTTAACCCATTTACGCACATTGACCATAAATATTAAATAATGGCCACTATCATGAAACAGTTTAGGGGGAATATTGCTTAATTTGAATATTTTTAGTGGTGATATTACCTAAAATTGATTTGCACCCTTGTTTTTATTACTGGGATAAGCTTAACTCAGTGAACCCACTCGCCCTTCTAATATAAACTATCAGCACGTCCCGTTTGTTATATGTAAGGAAGACGTTAGGATTACTTTATCTTTAAGGGTCAGATCCCAACACACATATTACTCAAGAACGATATGAGTGTGCAATTACACCTTATTCGTTTCTTTTTTCGTAATAGTACCTAAGTAAAGGTAATGATATTATTACTGAAGATTGTATTTACAGCCTCTAACTGATGAATAGTTTTTAAAACACGACTTGTATCTGAAAAGTCTCCGTTTTTCATCAGATATAGAATTAATTTAGTACCCAGATTTTCTTTTTAAAGAAGCCAAAAAAAAACCGCCTCTGTACATTTGTGCCCTTAAAGTATTAAATAAATATAAGATTAATATGAACTTTCATAACATCTTAAACAACACATTATCTATTGACAACACAGAGAACTTTAAATCAGGTCATGTATCTAGGTGAGACATTCAAGGACCCCCCGCTCTTGACCCCCAGATAGTGCTGTAGGAAGGCACACGCTCCGAGGAACGTTATTCAATAAAATACGTGATCGGCATCCGATCTTAACCCTATTCAGCGATTGCCGTAATGTATCCAGAAGAAGCGCGTAAATGCTTGGGATCCACGAAATGATAAATGAAGCTTGTATCGAATCAATTCTCTTCTTTTTGTACATCATGAGCTTGCTATGATACTGATGAGACTTTTTGTTCGCAATATCACCGCTATTTTGGGCGTTTATTATCTTGTTCATTTTGTTACACCCGTTTGTGAACGTTATAGTTGGACTGGGATATAAATTATGAACCTTTTTGAGGTATGAGAATAAAGTCCTAGGCATTTGTTAGCTTAGGCCAGCCCTCAACATTGTTTTTACCCGACTGCCCCAGAAAGAGGGTAATGTTTTTATATTTACCTTACATGTAGGTACGAATACCTATGTATATCGCGTATTTGACGACACGGTTGGCGCAGTGGCTCAGCGATGGACTGCTGCGCAACGTGTCGCGGGTTCGATCCCCGCACGGAACAAATATTTGTATGATCTGCAAGTAGTTGTTCCGGGTCTGGGTGTTAGTGTATGTGAGTTTCTATGTTTGTAAACGCACCCACGATACAGGAAGAAATTCTTAGTGTGGGGCAACGTTTATTAGAAAAAAAAAAAAAAAAAAAAAAAAAAAAAAAAAAAAAAAAAAAAAAAATATTACATTTAAACAATTTCGTTTATTAAATACAGAAACTACAACTCTTTTCTGAAATTACTTTAGAACTAACAAACAAGACTGAAAGTAAGGATTTTATTTAAAACTCTCCAGCGTACATTTCAAAGCACTTTTAAAACTTCTCCATCGTAAGTATTGTTTTCTGGCCAGGCAGCATCTAGTAAAAAATGGATGTTTTACCCGCAAGTTTTTACTTTTTTACTCCATGTGATATCACCGAGTTAGTTTAGAACTATAGAAAGTAAAGGACAGCTCCTGAGATAGTTTGCTGTCTGACTACGACAAGTGACTAATAGCGCTGCCTTCCTTCACTGGCGCTTAAATTAGTTCGTGCTTTCTTCCAATTTGAAGCTAAATAGCTCGCATTCCGTCTACCTAAGTAGTAGGTAATATTAAAATCCCTGAACTCATAAAACATTCCTTTTCTGTTAGGAACTTTGGATTTAAAGAAAGTAATTTGCCTTGGTGTTTGCTATACAATGTTATTAAAATACGAGTATTTTGATGAAAATTGTCCGGAACACCGATTCGTTTAATTAAATCCTTCAAATACGGAGTTAACCAAGTAATTAAACTGCGCACAACCGTTTTATTAATTAGTATTGTCCGACAGCGCAGTCATTAAGGTTAATCCGTCTACTTTGCAGTTACACATCGCTGCCTGCTCGATTGATTGTTTTTGATTACAATAACTGAACATTGAACCAATATTGAACTGTCTTCTAACATACTTGCCATACATGTCTACGTAATTCGGAAATTTAATCTCACCTTTCCATTTTTCTAACCAGCTATCTAAAATTAGCACGATTGAATTAGAGATACATAGTAAGTACCTATATCGTAATATTTTTTGGGTAAAATCCAACTCGATCACATTATCATAAATCGGTCGGAACTGCACGGTAGCTAGTTTTGGCAGACAGCCAGGCTGTGCAGGCTGACTCGACGAAATGATCGCCATCTATTGACATGACTTGACGCAGATAGTTCCCTTTTTAGTTCATTCAGAAATTAGGGCAGCTAAATAGGTCAGGTCACTGGTGAATACAGTTTTACGCACTCTCGGCTTAGCGGCCATTACAATGCTTCCTTGTTCGCAATCATTTTCCTTTTTATTACAAATGTCTTCACAACCTAACCTTCTCTTGTTAGATGGCAAACCGCCATTATTTCCTACACGTGCCGACATAATAATATTCTGAAGAGTGCCCAGTGCCCATAGGCGCTCATTTGTTCGACTCGTTACAATTTAACAGTACAAACCATGTACTTACTAAAAACCGTCGAAAAAAGGCTATGTTGATCAGCTCCCAATACTTTCACAATGTGGAGAAAGTGTTTATAAATAACGCCTTTAATTTTAACTTTTTCCGAAACAAAGTTCCGGAAAATCCCTTTGGTTTTACGCACAAGGAATAATAATGGTTGCTAGACATCTGCTGCGTTGGGTTTGGGAATCTCGTGTTTTGAGCCGTCGGCGGGACGTTTGCCCTGAATCTAAATCCCGGATTAGGGATGAGTGAAACTTTCAACAGCCTTCGGCGGCGACCGTTTAACATTAATAATATTATAGACAAAACATGTGGCCCTTGTCAGCGATAAAATTGCTACATTCACACTATACATGACTGAAAATATTTTGATTGACAATAAACCCTTTTTAATATACAGGTTGTTAGGGTAAACACCGTTATCCTTGAAACCAGCTAGCGAGCACGGTGTCGAATAGAAACATTTTAAAATCTTTTAATGAAAATAACGTTTTTTTTTGTTGCTACTCGGTCATTTGTTTTTATATTTAAGTCAACTAGCCATGGTTTGAGTGACAACGGTGTTTACCCTGACAACCTGTATAGTAGGTAAGTATTGTAGGTATTTATATGCATGTAAAATTCTGTCGGGAAATTGTGATGCGTCAGAGTAGCGTAAAAATGAGTGACACCGATTACAAGCCATGGCAAGTATGAGCGGCTTGTCGCTTATTTCACATGAGAGAGACTTATTTTCCTACTCAAACATTTTTTAAATTACTTTCTGCCATAATTTTCATCGCCATAATAACGAACTTCCCAAAACAAATTAAGAACAACGGTAATCGATAGCTTCTCATAAACTATTATACATATATATAGTAACTGAAAAATCAAAGTACTCAAAGTAAGTAGTAGTAAATCTAAGTACTATCAAAAGGCGTTCCTGAGAAGAATTATGTTTTAAAATAGAACATGAAACAGCCCGTGTAGGTCGTGTGGGTATAATAGTGTTATTTTATCATTTTGGCGGGCCGGGCTCGGGTCGAATGCGGGTATCGGCGGGCCGACGCGGATATTGCATGTTCACACCCATTTCCTCGACTGAGGGCAGAAAACCACACAATTTTGTTACTTAACTAGCTCTGTATATACGTATAAAAACATATTTCCAAGCTCGCTTGGAAGCTTTGGGAATTAAAGGAAAATATTGTGTCAACCGTTTGTGACTGATGGTTTAAGAAATTCGCCTGTGATCTATCTTTTCTAAACCCACACATGTATACCGAGAAGATATAACTACTATTCTTAAAGTAAACTCTAAGCTACTATTATTATTAAACATTTTGTATTACATTAACATTTTAAAACCACAAGGTTCATTTGTTTTTAAATAATTCCAATTTATAAAGCCCCCGTATATTATTCCCATGAATGTTTGATATGCAATTAATAATTCCTGTAAACTTAACAATAACAGCAAACTGGATACTGCTAGTTTTATTGTAAACTAGATAAAAGCTCTCATATTCCATTTATTTTGAAATGTGCCATATCCAGCTTACTTCTTTATTATTTTATCTTTGGAAAAATGTTTGTCCTACTGAAATTGGTCTTCTGATATTAAATCTATTATTATCTTTATCCGAGATGTTTTGACAATTCATGGCGGTTTCGAAGTATTTTGTATCATAATGCCACCGTATTATAAATAAGCCCTTAATTCTTGTCGATTCTTCGGATCAGGAAAATAAATCCTTCATGCTCTGTAGGTATTATTTTTATACGTTGAGAATAAAGTTGCATCAGGAAATCCTACTAACATCCAATGTTATTATATGAAACCGTTAGTATAATCAGAAAGAAAGAAAGAAGAAAGAAAAATAGGTTTATTTGTCACAGAAACACTATCACTAATCAGGTATTATAGAGTACCTGTTAGGTACTGTTGAATTTGCACAACACTTTTGTTGGAAAAAATCGGTAGAACGACTCTATATTTCTTTAGAGGAATTTCCACTTAACCTTTCAGTAATTATAATACAGTTACATTATTAAAAGGTCGATATTACATTTTTACTTTATTCGACCTGTCTCCACGGATATCGTAAAATAAAAGTCTTCAATACAAAGGCATTACAATTTTGAATTTTGTCTTTAACATTATTAGTCATTATCTTATATTGTTGACAGAGAAACGCGGATATCTGCAGCGGCGGCACTTGCCGGAGGCACGGAGCAATCTGAGCGATCACTAACGGCTTCATTCGCTCTTCTAAACTTGGTGCCATCAGGAGTCGAAGGCGAAAACATGTGGAGACAAGTGGGACGTGTGCTCGGCCGTAGCGTGAGACTCCATACAATCGTCTGGCCAGGAGGTAGACTAGTCGCTCACGGACAATCTGACGGTGCCCGCACAATATTCCGCATCGTCACGGCACTAGCTCCCCCTTTTGTCATGGAAGGCGAGCTCGACGAGGATGGCCAATGTCTCCGGGGCCTTCTATGTCACCGACCACAAACGTCCGACCGAGATAATCTAACCCTCGCGTTCAATGAATTGGAAAGGGAAAGCGATCAAGATGATTTTTTCTTCCCCACGTCTAAACCCGTATTCACTAAAATGGAAACGCATTGTTGCTACGGACTTGCGATGGATCTTCTGGAAAACATAGCTCAAGAACTAGAATTCGATTTTCATTTATATATAGTAGAGGACGGATTATATGGATCCAGAAAACTTATGAAACCATTTCACCGAATTTTTGAATATAAAACTGTAGCGAGCGAATATGCCCCGATAAATTACCAGAGTTATCGTTCACAATACCGTAATGGTTACAAATCAGTGGAGGAGGATGCAGAAGAAACGCCATACCATTTTGATATTGAGCCAGATGAAAGCGTTGAAAAATGGAATGGTATTATTGGGGATTTAGTGTCCGGAGCCGCTCATATGTCATTTGCAGCTTTGAGTGTTTCCGCAGCCAGGGCAGAAGTCATAGACTACAGTCAGCCTTACTTTTTCAGTGGAGTGTCAATACTAGCCGCCCCCAATCAAAGACCAGACATACCGCTGCTTGCATTCCTTCTTCCATTTTCACCAGAGCTGTGGATCGCAATTTTTACATCTCTAAATGTAACTGCTATAGCTGTGGCCATATACGAATGGCTCTCACCTTTTGGCTTAAACCCTTGGGGACGACAAAGATCAAAAAACTTTAGCATTTCGAGTGCTCTGTGGGTTATGTGGGGACTTTTATGTGGACATTTGGTGGCATTCAAAGCCCCTAAGAGTTGGCCTAATAAGTTTCTGATAAATGTTTGGGGTGGATTTTCTGTGATATTCGTTGCGAGTTACACTGCCAATATAGCCGCTCTGATTGCGGGATTGTTTTTTCACAATGCGGTTGATGATTACCAAGGTCGAAGTAATGTAAGTATATTAACGTGAGTGTGGTATAAGTTGGGTGGTCTGAAGAGTTTCTTATTATAGTAATAATTATATTGTAGTGGCTGTCTCTGCGAGTGGGGACGGCCAGGTCGTCGGTGTCTGAGTACTTCGTTCAACGAAATAATCCGCAGCTGGCGCAACAAATGCGTCGTTACGCCCTTCAAGATGTTGAAGAAGGCATTCAGCGACTCAGGTAAAATATTTTCTTTAGACACAGGCGGGTATAATAAAGTTCGTGCGTCTGGCTTCTGAATTATAATTTAACTCAACTGAAATTATAAGTTCAGACATAAGATACCCGTATAAAATTGCTGAGTTTCTACTTTAAACATATTACGGTGAAGTTTCAGACTTAGTAAGTATTTAAAGTTGTTGGATACTACGAGAGAGAGTTATTTTTATGTAGATTTTAGTAGAAAGCCAGGCTAGTGGTCTAGAATTATTTCATCGTTAAATCGTTTGTAAAACAGAATTGGTGTCGTGTAAACGTCCACTGCTGCACACGGGCAAGCTCTATAATGAACGGACAATGGGGAGAATCCGCAATTACCATGTTTGACGTACGAATTGGTGATTCCAGCTTGTTGATATTAGTAGACCTCTGGAGATTATCTTTTACTCGTCCATGATTAAGTAAAAACCGGTTTCATATTTTAGTTACAATTATTAATATTAAACTAAGCAGGTTAAAATTAAATTAGTTAGCGAAACTTCGCAGACCGTGGCTGATTGATATCAAAACATGGCAAAACGAAAAAAAAAAAATTGATGTTTTTTTTTGGGTCAACGACTGCTCTGGTAGTGTAGGTACTTAAAGTATGAGTTAAGAAAATATGATTTTTGTTTTATCGTGCTCTGAAGTCGATACCCATCACGACTACAGATTCGCTAGCTAATTTCATTTGACCCTATATACGCATCTACGCATAATTTATAGACTCTCAATATCGCACGCGGTTAATGAGATTGTTAATCTTCTACCCTCTATTGTTGTGCCGGACACAAACATCAATTAATCTGAAATGCATAATATGAAACAAGCCTAAAGCCTAGCCAAGCCTAGTTATCAATTCTATTGTAATCCTTTCAGGAGTAATTAGCTCAATAAATCGCGTTTAACTCAAATCGAAACATTAATTTTAATGAAAGGAATCCGAATATCGGTAGCGAACCCGGTAATTTGATTCAAAAAACGCTTTGAATTTTATTATCTCGTAAAATTTTCAAGCCCGCAGGACTCCGATCGCCACTTAATACCTTTTAGTACATTTGTTTTATAGTCAGATTCAGTACCCGCTTTCGTATTTCACCAATTAAGCTATAAACTGTCACCAGTCAAAACAAAGGGCCGCGTTTTAAGACCGGAAAGTCCCCAACTTTGTCAACTAAAAGCAGTGAGTGCTTGCAATGTGTCACGTGAGGAACTTTGTTGTTATATATTTTGTACCTTATTCAGACGTCGGATTAAGTTAACATTACTCTGTAAAGTATCTGTTTTTATTGTACTTTTTTATTGCTGTGACAGGCATTATATTTATTATTCCACTTCGAGTTTTAGGGATCCCCTCGCTTACAGGTTAACGCTTTGCGTTCATAAGGCGGGCGTTTGTTTACTTTGTAAATATTCCCTTGAAAAACACCTAAAACCATTTCTCTTTTGTTTGTTGCAGAAATGGTACTTTAGATCTTTTAATAGCTGACTCTCCTGTCTTGGACTATTACCGAGCCACTGACCACGGATGCAAGCTGCAGCGTATTGGTGATCATCCTCTCGCTGAAGATGCGTATGCTATCGGCATGTCGAAAGGATTTCCTTTGAAGGTACGAACAGTGACGTCAGTGACATATCAATTCATCATTTTCAGCACTACGTAGATAAATTATTACACAAAGTTAATGTGCCCTAAATTAGGCGGGGTGTGACTAAGCAACGTCTCTGAAGAAATGTAGCGTAGATTTACATGAATTGGAGGACTTTAGGAGCCCTAAGTGGTGGGGGCAACTCCGGATCTTTGCACGAAAGATTGATGGATGACGCACGCGAACTCCTAATGGTGTGATCGATAGTCGGGTGTCATGTAGCTCCAGCTCAACCGATTATACGTCATTTTATCTTGACGTTGTTCAATATACCCCTGAGGATTATCCGAATCAGTGACATAAATCAACGGATCTGAAAGAGAGTTTTTGTTTCGAATCATGACACGCTTTGAGATTTTCCCTTTATTTTTGACGCTTTGTTATACAGAAAAATCGACGCAGATGTGACGCTATTGTTTTCTTTTTTTGTAATCGTTCGGGCGCGGTCCTATTGTTCGGACATTTACAAATATGTCCACGTGTTTAACATTTTTTGCAACACCCGTGTTTTGTACTTTCGTAATTTTTGTTTCAGGACAGCATATCGGCTGTGATAGCTAAGTATTCATCCAACGGTTACATGGATATTCTAACAGAGAAGTGGTACGGCGGCTTGCCTTGTTTCAAACTCAGCCCAGACTATGGAATCCAACCAAAGCCACTCGGTAAGCTTTGCTCTAAAGAGATAGTTTTACTTGTTTCCAAGAACTTTTCAGCTATGTAGACAAAAGCCATTATATTTGAAAGTGCCTAATGAGAGATACAAGCTTTGTTTGTTTCGGGTTCATGAATAATTACGTGTCACTTTGTAAAATCAAGTTTCTGTAAAAGATGTTACGAGAATCTTGTTAGTCTTGCGATTTGGGCAGGGCGGTATGTTTTACTATTTTAATGTGTATTAGTAACATTTACGTAGTCGGATGGCTCGTCTCTGGCGGAAATTTCATTAGAATTTATCGCCACCCCCACGTTAATCCAACCCCTCACCGTCGCGTACTGAAGGGAGAGGTATTACCACGAGGCGACCTAAAAGATTAACCATGGGATTTATCGTTTGAAAAAATTGAGCTGACACCGACAGTGTGTTTATCTCTTATTTGGGATAACTCTAGAAGGCGCGATTAAAGTAACGTGACACGAGAGATATGGTTATGTTATGTATTTTTTTACCGTGCTTTTTATAGCAACGTAGCTGTTCTGTGATCTTAAAAGTTGTCTTTATTCCCTACCCTATTACCTACTTGGTGATAATTTGAAAAGTTTAAAGTGCCTAACTTTAAACTTTTCAAATTATCTTTATTTGGCATAAAATACCATAACACTATCAGCATTAGGTGAGCTCCATTGTGCGAGCCAAGTGATCTGCTATCGCGGATTATATCTCAGAAAGCTATAAAACTTCGCGGTTCGCTATGGTTGCTCGCTACGAAGCCTTAGGTACTCAAGTTTTCCTATCTATATTTGATATTGTTAAAGTTTCTACACAAAATTTAACGTAATATCTACGAATTCTACCTACTTACAATTTTCAACAAATACCTAAGAGTGATAAAATGTCTAAAATCCTACCAGAAAATGTTAAGCAAAATTTACTCACATAGGCTACTTGATCGTAAATAATTGAGTAAATGTAACATGTGTTTGACACAGTGGTTTCGTTGTTATTCACTTGGCTTGCTCGAGATTTTTGAGATGGATGGATGGATTATAAATAAGTTTTAGTACAATAAATAGTGTCTGAATATTGATGAAGCTGGTACAGACCGTGCTAAGACGTACCTAGAACATTCGTAAATTTAAAAAATCATTTACTATTTATCGGATAACAGTTGATTTATGTGTAGGTGTTTTTTTATCTAGAGTGCAAATAACGTCTCATTTTATATCGATATACTCCATTTTCTCATTATAAAGGATCGATCAATTTAACAAGCCCCCTTGGACATGGTACAAATTGCCAATCTGATAAATTACATAATGGAACCCATATATCGTGGCATGAACGAAATCAACTTAATATCGAAGAAAATCACTCCTATTCTTTGATACAGATCTGGGAGGAAAATGGAGAAAATAAATCCCATCAAAAATTACGTAGTTTTTAAAAACGTTCGCATTCGCAATCTATCAAAAATACAATCAATTTACCCACATTTTTGCCAAGTTTGACAGATTGCGACTTGAATGTAAACGTTTTTAACTACGAGATTTGGCCTTCTTGATAAAATCTTATACCGCCTTAATAATAAACGTTGTATAGCGCCTATATAGTTACACAACGCTTTGTATTCTTCTTTTAGAAGACAAAACGTTGTGTAACTATACAGGCGGTAAATATTTAAATAGGCTCTAGATAATTTCTTTGCTTAATTGACTGTGTAATTTTTCGTTGTGCCTCTTGGAAATCGTATTAGAGACCCATTCATTATTTAATCACCCATTGGCGCCCTGTGTAAACTATAGTTCAGTGGTTGGTAGAACGTTACCGTCCCAAACAATGATATTTAATATAATATCATTGGCCCCAAAGAAGGAACATACGTACCTACCTACCTACTACTTACTCAAATAACTTAAAATAATGGCTACTTATATAAATCTTTTCATAGCCGAAGCATAAAGGCTCTTACATACTGGGGCGATTCGTCGCGCGACGCGAATTTTAACAAAACAATTTCTGAGAAAACTACACGGCGAACAATTCGGCGGCGTCGCGTCGCGCGACGAATCGCCCCAGTATGTAAGAGCCTTAAAAGCCTTTCAGAAGTTAGGAGGGCTTTAAAAAATATTAAAAAGTGTCAAAAGAAAAATTGTTTTAAATTAATTAAATAACCATAGGTACTTGGAAACTGGGAAGTTATATTTAATTTATGTACTCCACATTAAATACCTCTGAATACGAACATTTTCCAGAAGATCACTTTGAAAACGTTCGACCTTAACGAAATTAATATGAAAGTAACAGAGAGTAATTAAGTAGCCCGGAGCATTCCACTGATAAAATGTCTGCTTTAAATTATAATTCCGAGCGAAACTTTTGCTGTTTTCGTGCTTAATTAAATAAGAAACAGTTTTTAGGGTTTCGAAGAACAAACGATCATAATAAAATTAATATTTAATGTTTATCGCTGACAGTTTCTCTATTTAGATGATTCATCATCTGCCTAGCCTTTTCCCAACTATGTTGGGGTCGGCTTCCAGTCTAACCGGATGCAGCTGAATACCAGTATTTTACATGGAGCGACTGCCTATCTGACCTCCACAACCCAGTAACTGGGTAATACGATACCCCTTGGTTAGACTAGTTGTCAGACTCTATTATTCTCTCTATTTAGATGATTATTTATTTATTTTGTTTTACTTCATTTGGAAAGTCCACCCATCGATTTTCTTACAAGAATTTCGTGGACTTCGTGGTACTTTATTTAGTTTCAAAATAACTTTAAATCATCGTTTGAATTCAAAAGGTGAAAGAAAGAGGTCCTGGCAAGACCGCCCGGTTAACTTATGCGATTAACTATTAATTTATGAAACTATCGCGGTTTATTGACTATGAAAATTGGTCATTGAAACTGAATCTGACAGTTTTCTTTCTTAAATATTTGTGGCAATAATAATCTCATATAATAAATCGATAATAATCTCTATTAGTAAGTAGGTTTAAAGTATAAAAAAAAAACAATACATACGAATGAATCTTCCTTTATGTATAGGTAATACATATAATAATAATTTATTATAAGTGTGACCCATCTCATGATAACAGTAAAAAAAATGATTGATTTTTCAAAATCAAAAGTCATTTATTCAAACTAGGCTGAGAATCAGCACTTTTCGAACGTCAAAATTACATAAGACAGTCCCCCCAAAACGCCCACCCTTCACCACTTCCTAGTGCTTTAGCTGGGAAGCTGGGTTTTAATTATAGATTCAGGTATTTTGATATTAGGTATAGAACAAAAAAACTTTTTTTCTTCGAACCCACCACGGCAGTATTGTTAAAACGTTTATTAAAAATAATAAATAATCTTTGTCCAAAGGTGTGGCAGCTGTCGCTGGGGTATTCATTCTACTGGGGGTCGGAATGATCGTGGGCTGTCTCATATTGATCCTAGAGCATTTGTTTTACAAATACACCCTGCCCGTTCTCCGACACAAACCCAAGGGAACGGTATGGAGAAGTAGAAATATTATGTTTTTTAGTCAGGTGAGTTATTATTTTTAATATTTATTTAATAAAGATGTGGTTTAGGTTTTCTCATCAAGGTGTAATTGAAATAACTCAATTTACCTCAATTATTTTTTATATACTGAACGGGCAAGTTATTATTGATTTTCATAATATTGTCAAATGTATTTGGTGTCCAAATCATTCTATCAACATATTTTTTTGGTTAAAAATAATTAGGTACCTACTTATTTAGAATTAATTACATCGATTATATTCTCGATTCTCGGTTAGGGTTATTTCAATTACACCTTGTACGATTTGAGATGTTCTCTTCCTTGAGTAAACTACTGCGATAGGGTTTTCGAGCGAATCGAATAAGTACCTATTCGAATTTTCGTTTGATTTACTCAAAAGTCGCTTTACTGAAAATATCTCAAAATGCATTTTTTGATCTTTGAGATCTTGCACGAGAGAAAAGCAATATTATTATTTCAGGGAAGATATTATATAGGTATTTCTATACAGAAAATAAAATCTTAATTTAAAATGCTTCTCAAAGAGCCGTAAATGTCGCTTATAAACAGAGGTAAGATTTTAGTAATCGCATTAAAAAGTTATATTAACAAAGCACAGAGTCGCGACCAGAGAGCATGTTTATACTTAATTAATGAAGAAACTTGAAACTTGTCTGACATAATAACTCACCAGAATGCAGTATGCCGGGATAATTGTATGGAAATTAAATGAGAAAATGGCCTCAATGTAATACTGCTTCAAATATAAATCGAATAACTGTTTGACTTACCTAAGTACCTACTTACCTACAAAATGAATCACAATTATCTATTACGAAACAAACAACTAAAACCGTTGCTTATATGAGGCTTATTTTATCAAAGAACTTACTGTAATAATAGAAATAAATAAGTAGGTAGCCTTTTCTGTGAAACTTGAGCACAAACAACGACAGTACGTTTTAGGTAGCTTATTTTTAAGTACGTAAACTGGTATTTATAACGTTGCTGTTAATGTTACAACCTAAAGTGAATCCTCTTAACTAAACTTTAGGTAATGTAGAGCTGTGTAAGTCAAAGGCTATCATATCATCGTAAGTTTGCCGGCGGCGTTGGCCAAGGGTACTTTGTTTGCCCTACTCAACTGTGAAGCCATCATGGCTTCTTCTAGGATTACGTCGACCGCGCTGATCAGAACGGCTTTTAACACTGAACGAGCGCTTCTCTTTGCCGCATTGTCTTACTAAGTCGCGTCTTCTTACACCTATTGTTGTCTACGTCCCATTGTCTTTTTTTTTCAAACTCATGCGATGTATGTCGATCTTTGTTTTACAGAAACTGTACAGATTTATAAACTGCGTGGAACTGGTTTCACCTCATCATGCGGCTCGAGAATTAGTCAATACTATCCGTCAAGGACATTTTACTTCGCTTTTCCAGAAAAGTGTCAAAAGGGTAATTGCTTTTTAACATAACTATGTAATTGTAATTTAAGTTGGTCAGATTACGATAGGAATGAACGTTTGTTTCAGAAGGAACACGAACAGCGTAGACGTCGAAAAAGTAAAGCACAACTCTACGAAATGATTCAGGCGATCAGAAGGTAAGGATTTTCTTAAATCTTTTTCTTAAGAGGAAACATTCTTTATTATGTTACATGTATAATATCTTAATGAAACTGTTGTTTCCATCAGAGTCCAGCAACGTGATCACTCATTAGGTTCCATAAAAGAACAAGAACCAGTAGAAACAGAAACTGAAGCATCGGAAGAAGTTACAGAGTGTAAGTTTTTATCTCCGTCCCCCGACGTGTCCAATCGTTCGCCGCGACCAGGACCTGGTCGATCACCTAGACAGCTGCGGTCACCGAGAGGCCGAAGAAAAAGATGTAGTCTAGCAGGTCTCAACGTAAGAAGATTTAGCACCGACTCGGTCCTTAACTCAGACTCAGTCTCTAATATCTATGAACGCACAAGTCATAATATAGGAAGAAGACTCAGTCGAGATGTCCTGAACAGTTCTCCTCCCGATATCAACACTCGTCTTCGAACACCCTCGCCGATGGTCCGGCGAGCAGAAGGATCCTCTACTCGATCTTATCAAGATGTTTCAGATAGATCTGATAACTATCTTAGTACAGACTGTCCCACCTCACGAGCCAGCGTCGAGATTTTAGTTTCTCAAGATGATTCAGACTTACCACCAGCACCACCATACCCGAGGGTAGCTCCAGTAGGAGGAAGATCAGAATTGTCATTATTATCAGAAGAGGAACTAATAAGATTATGGCGCAGCTCGGAACGAGAGATGAGGGAAGCATTGTTGGGAGCACTTCAAGAAAAAAGGGCTAATTTAGATCCTAAACAAGATCCAGGATGAACGGAAGGCTATAATCCGCATTTGAAAAGGAATAGGTCTGTTCAGAATCACTTTTCATCTCTCATTGCCGCTCGGCGAGGGAGCGATAAGGAGTATCGACCAGAATACGCCCGTAGTGGTTGAGTTAGTGCCTTTTTTACATTGTTTGATGCGGACACGTCTCACAGGCGTTAGATAGTGAATTGGTGTTCATTTCAGTGTCTTGATATTATGATTACATTTGGAGGGCTGCCTTACTTTACATTTAATTGCTTCTTCAATATTGGATCTGCGTCAAACAATTTAAATAATGGTACTCGGTAAGTAAGTTAAGTATGGAGATGTTGACGTCCAGTAAATTGATATAAGCTTTTTATTAGGCGTAAAATTATGTATGAGTAAATCCGTAGAATTGATATTAATGATCGTAAATGTTATATATATGTGGAAGAATATTAATTAGCTATGACCAGATAATTTAAAGTGCTTTAACCTATAGTCTAGATCGTGATAGATATTTCGTTCGATGACTTTACGTATTTAGTCAAAGTTAGAGATTTAAAGCATTTCAAATGTCAAAGTGTTTTAATTTGTCATAACGGATTTTTTTTTAGTCATTGTAAATGTAATCTCTGGGCGTTGAATGGAATCACAATACTCGAATTGTGAATAAAACCAATTAGTACATAAATTAATTAATGTTCCTAATTTTACTGTAGCTAACTTATTAAAATGAAGACATTGATGGAATTCAAAGCAAATGAGACTTTATTACTGTAGTAAAAGAAATGCCTACTTTTATGAAGCAAATAGGGCCGCGTCTGAGTAATAAAAGCAAATTAATGTGGTAAGGGGAAGACAAGAAAGCAGTAATGGATGATAAAGGATAGTATGGTCTGAAAGTAAGTACGATATGATACAAATAGAATCGCGATTGCTGATCGGAATTCCTCTGTTCATATGGTTTGATGAGTTTATAAAAGATAAGAATAAGCTTATCCACCTTCTTTTATGTCATATCCTGCTCTAATTTTATATATCCCCGACCCTGATATCAATTTATGAAATGTCTTTCATTTATCGGTGTAATTCGATTGAATCGGAATTTCGATCGATCCATCTTTTAGCGGCAACGTAATGTATTAGCGCAGTTTGATAAATGATTATCGAATATCAACATCGTCTCTTTAGAGCCGTTACTTTACGAACAAACTTTGTAAAGTACATAATCAACCTATATGTATATATGTTCCCACTGCTGGGACACAGGCCTCCTCTTGGTGAGGGGCCCTGTGCAGGTTGATAGATGTCACAGTCGAATTTTTGGTTCTAAAACATGCCGGTATCCTCACGATGTTTTATTTCACCGTTTTGAGGGCAGTGGTGATGAAATAATTTACAAAAAGTAAAACACCTGTCTGGGTTCGAACCTACGACCTACAGTTCGTAAGTCGGGGCCGTTATCACTTGGCCACCACTACTCTTTGTAAAGTGATTGGGGAAAATAACCAGAGCGAACGATGTGGGTAACCATTATCGTGACCAAGTGGGGCTTTGCGGTTTCCTTGTACCCTGTTTAAATACTATCTAATTTGTTTAAAGCATCCCCTTACGTAATCAATGTTAACTATACCTTAGTCTCTAAATTAATTAATAATGAAACTATATTTTATAGTTAGGATTTTAATCAATTGAATGAAATACTGCCAACATCGGATTAGGTGTTAATATTAGAGTTCACTTCTTCCTAGAATTGCACCCTAGTAGCCTTTAGTTTAGACTTTTCTCTCTCTATTATACCCACACATATTCGTATGTGTGTTATATTTATCCTGTCCTTTGTCTTATAACTTTCATTAATATTCCCTACTTGGTAAGTCTAACAAATTAAACTGAAAAGAATAAGCAATATTTTCCGAATAGATTTTTATACCTACTTACTCTAGGGTAATGTTGATTTCCTGATTCGTTTTTCAGTTGTGTTTATGTCTTTTATTCATTAAGTGTACATATACCCGTAATTGGGTAGTCACTGAATGGATCATCCACACGAAATTATCCAGATTTTACAAGTCTTGATAAAATTCACCTACATTTCAAGCAAATTTTCTACGGCGTGAATATTTTGCGGCCGCGTTTAACGCGACACGTAAAACAATTTGACCAGCTATTTAAACAGCGGTATTTTGTGAAATACTGCTATTTATCCATCCCTGATAAATTATGTTAACAACCACAAAATGTCACTAACAGCTGTAATTACCTCATGGCCATTGATTCTAATTTGCTTGCAAATTAACAGCATACCTACGTTACAAAACAACTTTGAATCGAATGTTTATTAAATTATCATTGTTACTTACCTACTGGTATATACAACCTTATTTTTTATTTATGCTAAACCCGAAAAGAGGTCATTGTTCTCATCATTTTTTGATTGATTGATTTCAAAGTTGGTCCCAAAGAAAAAGTTGTTCAAAATGATGAGTACAACGACCCCTTTTCGGGTTTAGCATAAACAAAAAATAAGGTTGTATATTTTATGTATATTATCACACTTACGTATGGTCGGCCATGACATTAGCCCCTTATTTCACTGGCAAAGATACTCCAAAAATCACTTACCTACAGCCTTTCTGTCGTTAGGCCAATTTCTTTCTGTATCTACCCTTAAATTTGATCTCACTTTCATTCTAATTTCCTAACGTTCGGCAAAACAACGAAACTTTTATTTGCAGATACTTTACCACCTATTCCAATTTCGGACCAACATAATTCTTTGAAATAAATTAATGGATTAAATCTATTGGATGTGAGTCATCTAGTGATATATGAAGTCTTATGCATTTCTCTCTCTAAATAGTAGGTAATGTGTAACAATGTAATATTGTTTTTAAGTAGTAGGTATGATCATATTTTGTAAAAGGTCGGAGGGGCATGCTCTATCAAATTCTTTAATTAGGTACAAGAAAAATTTATATACGCAAATGAATATACTTCACTTATTTAAAAGCTTATTATTTTCGTAGTCGATCATGTCCTTTATTTGAATGATATGCCTTTATTGCTTGAATTATATTGTATTTTATTAAGGAAAAAAGATAAAAGAGGACATCAGTCTTATGCAGGTCCACACACATAATGATATACTTGCATGAATGACTCGGATATTTTATGCTAATTCATCCCACATACACGTAAGTGTATACTTGTGCAAGTTCAATTTTGCGCAAGTATATCGTAATGTGTGTGGCTACCATTATGGGGATAATAAACAACGTTGTCAAAGTCAATATTTATTTGTCATATTTATTACAATATTAGGCAAGAGCTCATTAGTTGAGATCATTAGACATAATTAGATAGATACAAATTAATTACTTTGTTTTTTTATGCTTATTCTGATAAGGTTTTATCGTTTAGGCTTAGAGTTTATAAAGTGGTGATTGACTTGTGTATTAGGTTTAAATACATGTATTGTGTAAAAGGTGTATGCATAGTTATTTCGTTCGACCCAATAATCTAAGCTCTATTGCCATTTATCCCAATGACAAATTAAAAAGAAGTGTCCAAATAAAAGAACTCGTGCAAACAATCATACGGCCCGAGCAAATGAAGCTCCACGTTCGAGGTGTCCGGAATACAAAAAATGGAGACGTAATTATCAGTACCGAGACGAAAGATGACACTGATAAACTGAAGCAAGCAGTCCACTTCTCTCTATCTGGACTTACCACCGCCGAGCCCAACAAGCGAAAACCTAGGATCGTGGTTGTAGGAGTGCCAACTTCCTTGGCTGGAAATGAGGTATTCAAATGCATCGAACAAAACGTAACCGACAAAGTGACCAGAGATGTCCTTGGAATCCTTCTTGACCTTCATAAAATTAAGCCACAAATCGGGAAGGAGAGATGCTACGATCTATAAATACGTTGTTGAAGTTTCAGCCAATATACGGAAAGCCCTAATCCCTCAATTTATTTATTTTTATAAATTGGACATCCTGTCTTGTCAGGGACTTTACATTGGTAACAAGGTGTTATAAATGCCAACAATATGGGCATGCAGCAAAAACTTGCCGAGAGATCGTTGCTACGTGTGGTCACTGCGGTGACGCGGGCCGTTCGTTGTGACATTCCAAGCCGACATTCCGAAATGTGCAACTTGACGCTTTAAAAAGCCTAGTGATCACAAAACAGGAGACGCTGAATGCCCTGCTAGGAATATAGCAGAATACAGATACATTAACTCCATCGATAATGAGGGCACCTAGCGCGTCATACTCAAGGCCTGACTTCCGTCACTCTTGTTGCTGACTCAACACATATCCCTGGCCACTACGCTGTCCTACTTTCCTTGCCTTTTGTCACTGTCTAAGCACATTAGCCGACCGCTTCAAAAATGCCTTGAAGGTTTTCTATGCAATATTTGTTTTAACCCAGTTAATGATACTGCAGACGCAATAGTAATCGTGTAACTAAGTGCAAACAACTATTTACCTTAATTATTAGTGTTTAATAAATTATAACATAGTAAATTAACTAGCTATCTCACTATTCATAAAACTTATGTTAAATATTGTTAAGAAATCAGTTGTCCTAATAGTAATCATAAGAACTAATGCCGCCTGTGATACAAGTTTATCCTAGTACAGGCATCATACTTTGTAATACCTACAATATTTCTAAGCTTTATACTGTATTTTACCAATTTTTTTTTTTTGAATTTTTTTTTTTTTTTTATTGGAAATATTTATTTATGCGTTTATGAAACGTTAAAAGATTTTGGTTTTCCTAAAATGCAATTTTCATGACTTTTCTTTCTCTATCAAAACATTACTTAACAAGTAATCTATGTCTTCTGGTTTATACAAGACCGTCCTAAAAATGGAGATACGTAGTTGCAAAAGTTACTTCAAGATAGCTACATCTTGAAACGTCATCGGTATGACAATCTGACGTCCGCGTCATACCAGACATCACACAACCCAAAGTCGTTGGATTGTATCAGATGCCTGATATCAAAAGTGTTGATGTCGGGTCACTTTGACGCGCGTATTTCGAGAATTCACTTGCACTGCGCTTGTTACAAAATAGTACAAAACCTCAAATAGGTCAAAACCTCAGAAAAAGATATTGCGATGATATGTGAATCTTTTTCCGATCTTTGTACGTATTATTCCATATTTTTAAACTTTTGGAGTGGCAGAAATAAGCAGTGGCTTTTTGGAGTAATTTTGACAGTGGTCTATAATGAGAGAAATAAGTAATAATACTCGGCGTGTCTCGGGATAAGCTAAATTGTCTCAGAAGCCGCTACCAATTTAATCAGAACAAGGCAAAAGAAATGGCAAAAGTAACAACTCCATTTTCCTCCTTCGCAAAACGGGACACAAAATGAATGATAATAATTATTTATCATAAATATCCCCACTATTATTATCTGAAATGACTACAATACGAAGCTGAAAATAAAATCCAATACAATTTTTTTACTGGCGGTTCTCGGGAATTCAATTATTCTATATTATTATTATAATATCACAATCCGAGTATAATTAACATCCGGGTGATTTCCAATTTAAACCCTGTAATTCCCGGATAAACGACCAGAAAGCTTCTTGAAACGGCCGAAATTAAATAACTTGAGTCAATCACCACCTATATTTTATTTGTTGTAATTATAAAGAAGAGACGCCAATTTATTATTAGACATTAAATTGAATAGTTATCCAATACTTTTATCTGTATATTATTGTAAATATATGAATGACTTATTAGGTATTGCAATTAAAATGAATGTGTACCTACTTTGGGCAGATATTCGTTAATAGGACAGTGATGACAAAATATATTAAAAAACTGTAAGAAAGTTATTGAAACACTTTTGCTCATGTCTAATCTATTCATGTGTGATTATAATCAACTGTTAGGAATTGATAATTAAACTGTAGTAAGTACATTTTGTGTACCTAGATTTGAATAATTATGTGAATGTTCTTAAAAGAGCGAGTTTACAGAAATTCTTAGAGTTTGTTGGTAGAGTATAAGAAAAAGATTGCTGTCCTATTAATACATAAAATGATGATTATATACTTAGTTGAGAAAAATAAAATATTTGTGCCAACATTGTTTGTTTTATTTGAATACCAAAGATAAGTTTTTATTACTCCGATTGTAGAATATCGATAGAAAAAACACGAAAACAGTTCGTGAAGTAGGGACCGGTGAACCACATCACCGTCACCTTTGTATTTGATTATGCGAAAAAGATCTGTTTCAACATGATTTTAATTTGTGTATACAGGGGGATATCGTAGTTTACCCACTCGACATAATATTATATTAGTTATTTTTTTTAGATACTCCAAGGGCAAGGAAACATCAATAGACATCGTAATTAACAAGGACTAGATATACCTACTACCTACATATAGTGTGCAGAAGTACATTCTTTAAAAGCAATTATGAATCAATTTAATTGAGTAGCATGCTAAGTTATAATAATGCATTTATTATAATTAGCATATACATTGATAGGGTTGATAAAAAATACAATGATTTGCATTGTAGTTTTTATTACTGTTACTATCCATACTCATATTATAAATTCGAAAGTAAAATAAAATAAAACTCTGTCTGTCTGTCTGTCTATCTGTATGTTACCTTTTCACGCCTAAGCCGCTGAACGGATTTCGATAAAATTTGGTATGGTGATAGATGGCATCCCGGGGAAGGACATAGGCTACTTTTTATCGACATATCACGCGGGCGAAGCCTCGGGCGGAAGCAAGTGTTATATAAGCGCCATGCAAAAGATTAATTTCTGAATTATAGGTATCTATATTTTTAGATTGGAAAATAATCGATTCATGCATATGGGATGCAAATAAAGACGAGCTTGTATTTAATTAATCGAACGTCTAATAATACCCATTTTGCGCTCTTAAATACACTCTAATTACAATGATTGCGCCTCTTTTTGTGAACCACAAATAATTCCTATAGCCAACCAAGCAACTGCGACCAACGTGGATGTAGCACTGGCCGGCCGCTCGTTCCGCTTGCAAGCTTTTAGTCGCAGTTCTAACCTGATTTAACCCTTTTGATCGGGTTACCCTAGCTTAGTTACTTGGCCAATCTGTGAGAAATGGCCAGAAAGTTAAAAACAGGCTCAATTATTTAAAAAGTGTATACCACAAGAAGCGCAAGAAGTTTTAAGAGGTTAATTAATTTAAAAAAAGGGTCAGTCATTAGAAAAAAAATTGTTTTGACGCGCCTTTAAATATTTCCCATAATGAAGCTACCTGTATCATCGATGCAATAAACAAAATGAATGAATGCATTACAAATAAAAATGTCGCAACCGGTATTGCAAAACAACGCTGTATTAAACATTTTAGTTTAGTCGTCTCTAAGCCTTAGTCGACTTCTCAGCACAAGTGGGGACAAATGCAAGATTAGAAATAAATAAATATCATAATGAAAATCTTCTTGGTGATAGTAGCATTATGTTCTATACAAATTGTGACATCGACTTTCTGTTACTGGAACACTGGCTGCCCATATAAATATTTCTCGAATAAAACGCCTTATAACTCGGTTAGGGGTGATATAAGGGATTCTTTAGTCAAGCTAACTGGTAAGTGAAAAAGTTTTAATTTTTTTACATTATGTAAGTCTGACAACCAGTCCCACCAAGGGATATCGTGTTGCCTAAAAGCTACCCAACTGGGTTGTGAACTAAAATGGAGCGACTTCCAATCAAGAGAGGCCGCTAAAACAAGGCCGGCTTCACCTATTATGTAAGTACCTAACAGTTCTCATCTATTTATTAATTAGCTAAATAACCTTGATTTTTAAAAAGACACAAATATGCGTGCGATTTTCTTGTAAACAGAACAAACTATAGGTGAACATGATATGGTTAAAAAAAAAATATAATAGCCTCTGAACTGTGTACTCGGCTGTGGTGTATTATATTATGAGAAAAAAATAAACTAGCCAAGTGCGCGGCGGATTCGCAAACTAAGGGTTTCTACCTCAATAAGTTAGTAATTAAAGATCATGAATAGAAGGAGTATGTACGGAGAGTTAGAAGTGGCGTTCTTTAGTTTCTACCTACTCCATAGGAAGAAGGCAAGTGAGTTTATGTAGGTATGAATAAAAATATTGTTTTTTTTAAATAGTTAAATGGGTTTACTGTCGTAATATCATTGTCCGTATAAAAATGGTATCAATTGTCCATGAAGTATTTTGTTTTTTTGGGTAACGGAGGTCAAAGGCCACTGACCCAGCTTAATTTGGAGAAGAATACAATGATAACCTCTTTTCAAAATGACCTGTGAACCAATAGTTACAATAACCAATTTAAAATATACGTAGGTAGGTACTAACTTTATAGAGTATCGAAGTGGATATACCTATCAGTTTAATTTCAATAAAATTATGTAGCAACACAACCCAACTATCCGTTTATCACTCCGTTACATATTTGGTACCTAAAAACTACAAATCAATGCGAGATTTTTGGTTAGCTGTCGAATACGAATCATTGACTGCAAAAAAAAAACAATTCAATTGTCCCTAAAAATATTTCTTTCCAATATCGTATCTATGTATTAATTTAATTTTAAATCCCAATCTTAAATTTTTCCCAGGTTGTGAACCAGTCAGCATTTGGGCTCTAGTTAGACATGGCCAAAGGAATCCTGGTACAGAGTTTGGAAAGCACATGAAAGCAGCCGTAGTAATAAAAGATTACGTCGTAACTAGCTATGAGAAAGGCAACTGCTCGCTTTGCGCTCAAGATGTCGAAAATTTGCGTAAATGGCAAGTTAACAAAGAGATGTTCGATAAACCTTTCCAACTTACCAAAGAGGGTTATCAAGAGTCTGAAGGTATTGGACGAAGACTGAAACAAGCTTTCCCAAAATTATTGGCAAAACTCGACAAAAATGATTATGAGTTCCGCCCAGCGCCTGGTGCTTGGATGGCTGACAGTGCTGATGCCTTCGTTGATGGTCTCTATGATAGGCAACTCACTGTACAACCACCCAGGACTGATTTTGATATATTATCTGTGAGTGTTATTTTTACATTATACAACACTGATCATTAATACTTACCTTTTATTATATTTGAAACTTGTTTTCCATCATCATTGACTTTGCCAAATGCATACGGACCGATAGTGATCCGTGCTAGCACTACTGAGGAGCTACCTACTATTAGATAATAATTATATATTTTTATTTTTCAGCCCTATGACACGTGCAATTTATATTTAAATGATGTGAAGAAAAACCCAAAAACATATGCGGAATCGGTTAAATTTCTGAGCTCCTCTGAATATCTTGTTGTAAGACTTGTTTTTTTTTTTTTGTAAAACATTAATTTTTTAGTAGAAGTGTAATTTAATTATTATTTTCATGTTTGTTTTCAGTCAAAAGACAGGATCCAAAGACGTCTTGGAATCGATTACCCTCTAACAGATATAAATGTTACGGCTTTGTACGACTTGTGCCGTTACACTTCATCGGGTCTTACTGGAAAATTCAGTCCATGGTGCGCGCTGTTTACGACTGAAGATTTGAAAGTTTTGGAGTATATAGCTGACTTGAGGCATTACTACAGAAGTGGTTACGGAACACCCATGAATGAGCTATTTGGCCAGATTTCTTTGACCGACTTACTCAAAAGTTTTCAAGATGTAAAAAGTGGCAAAGGAAAAAAGATTACAACTTATGTTACTCATGCTACCATGTTGGACATGGTGTATACAGCCCTGAAATTATTTAAAGACGATGCCCCCTTAACTAGCTCACGGAGAAACCCCAATCGAAAATGGAGAAGTAGCCAACTAGCAGTATTTTCCTCCAATCTAATGGCTGTCCTAAACAAGTTAGTATCAGTTGAAGTTTTATTTCTCTATCACGGTCGCAGCTCTGTAACGGAAAGAAGAAAAGTTTACTTTATTTTGAGACGTCTCAAAGTCATTGATGGTTGATTCGTTTAGAAAGTTTTAGTTCAGTTTGCGCTATCTTTTATAGATGTATCTACGCAGAATTTTTGGTCCTTAAGACACCCACTATTTTATCGTACTATTTTAATGTAATAAATAGCAATGCTGCCAGTCTTCTGGGCACGTTTGCGGATAACAGCGATGCGGACGAGTATTTAGTGTCCTTTTGTTTTTGCATTTATTTGTATAGTTAGTTAGTAATTTAATTTAGTACTTAAAATGTATAGAAACAATATTTAACATTTTCGTGTAATAACTACTGAAGTTAATACGGCGGTCAGTACCTATAGTTTCACGCTGATCTGTTAGTAACAGTTATAGTCCGAACTTTCGAACAGTACCTACTTAGTTAACTAGTTTTAACTACAGCGATGACATCAATCTGATAATCATAAGTCCTTAGGCTGAGGCTACATTAAGCCGCGATGCGACCTGCGACACATAAGCGATTACAACAAAGCCACGTAAGCACTAAGCAACGTAGCCATATACTTGAGCATTCATTTATTTTTAGCTTCAGCCTTAAGTACAAGTAGGTAAATTATTATTGTAATTTAGTCAATATCCTTGCTCTAAATTTTCTTTTTTTAATGCTGTTACAGGTGCAACAAGGGAGCCGACGACTATAATGTTGTTTTTTACCTGAATGAAGAACCATTACAGTCAATTTGCAGAGAAGGAGTATGTTCTTGGAAAGAATTTGAAGATAAACTGTCGCCATTCCTAAATACAAATACCGATTTTTGTGGATAGTTATTTATTTTAACACATATGGTATTTAAAAATAATGCACAAATAGATAATTTTATACATTTCCAAAATTATTTATATTGCTTTTTAAGAGCAATAACATGTATAGAGTTAAACATATATCAATAAATCATTTTTTTATTTTATGGTGAATTACTTAATTTTATGGTGATGAAATGAACAATTAAAATATAACTCATAAGCGTTACGCCTTGATACTTAAAGAAAACATAAAAATATAATAGAACTTTGCATTTTTTTTGTATCGAGAAAACGTTGTAGCGTGTATTCCTTTTCGATGATGTTATGACTTATTATAGTAAAAAAACATACACTAAAATATTAAATCCCTATTCCGTTAAACTTGAAAAGGTTCACGATAAAGAACAACCACTTTTTTATGTATCACCTTACTAAGGATATTTACACAATGGGAATTATTTGGAGCACGCTTAAATAAATGCCGTTTTTTTATTATTGTATTAAATATTAATTATATAAGGACAACTAATAGTAATAATAATTAAAAAATAATTAATTATATAATTTATGCATGGTTTTTTACATATTTAGAAGCAATAACTATTCATCTTAATACACATTAAAATAAACATTTTATGGTGAATTAATTAATGATGATAAAATAAGCAATTCATAATCTAAGTAGTTGTCATGGCTGTAACATTGCGCCTTAATTTGCTTTTATAAAACCAGTATTGTCGTTTAAATTAATTTATAAAATATACTGGTTTTGAATCTTTGGTCGTTTGATCGTGAATCTAAGCAAGAAAATGAAATAGTAAACCCGGTTTTGGGCGGTTAAATTCAGTCATAAACTTTAGAAGAAGAACATAAAACTTATGAAAATTGATTTCTTCCTTTAAAACACGGTTAACCGTTGGTCCCGGCTGTCATTCGTGGATCTTCGATAGTCGTTAGGGGTCGTCAGAAGCCCAAAAGTCTGACAAACAGTTATTGTATTACCCAGTAACGGTTGCGGAGGTCAGATAAGCAGTCGTTCTATGCAAAATACTGGTATTCAGCTGCATCCGGTTAGACTGGAAGCTGACCCCAATATAGTTGGGAACAGGCTAGGCAGATGATGATGATGATCGTTTATTACGGCACTTAGAGTATTTCATAAATACCTACCGTCACACTGATATGACAGAAACAAGGCAAAGCTAACATAAAAAAATGACGATTTCAAAACCTTTTTTCATTGCATGCACTAAAAGATAATTGTAGGTATTGTAAAGTTATTGTAATGAATAATTTCCTGGAAATCAATAGTTTTGTTAAAAATTCAGAGAAAACGTACTAGTTACTTAATTTTGACATGCGCGAAATCGCGCGCGTCACGCTTTTTGCCTACAAAATACAGGTCTGGCATAACTTCCGGCGTGTAGTAGTACCTCGGCTCGGGTACCTTCTTTATTTTCTAATTAAACTTATTACTTACATCAAAACGTGATTATTTAACTTTTATGGACTATACCAATAACATTAACATTTTTCGTTCTGTTAGTTTTAGCGAAGGTCTGGCAATTTGAGAACTTTATGCGACCTACCCAAATGTCCTTTCTTTGGTATTGTTCGTCGAGTCGTTGAGCTCCTTAAGTTCTGAGTTGAGCTCCACTATTACTGACAAATGCTTGCACTGCCTGGACAGGTCCACTCAAATCTGTGTGGTTCTTTCCTCAAAAGACCATTTCAGACTCTTATCTACATGGTCCTCATATGGCCTGACCAAGATTATGTCTGGACTTTAAAGGAGACGGTGACCTCTGAGTTTGTTTCGGCCTTTCTTCTCAGAGTAGTCAGATAGGAAACGCCGACCTCATCTAGCTTATTTTTACAACTTTTTAATATGACGTGTAAAAGTGATTCCAATATCCTATTTACAGAATAAACAATTTCATTTCATTTCATTTCTGGCTATACCTAATATGTATTCCAGCCAAAAAATGTATTTT
Source organism: Lithophane socia (assembly GCA_947522985.1). NCBI lineage: Eukaryota > Metazoa > Arthropoda > Insecta > Lepidoptera > Noctuidae > Lithophane > Lithophane socia. Next base: position 7,838,183 of record OX383255.1, on the reverse strand, counting down.
TATATAAATGTATTAAGATGGTTTAGACGAGGACGAATTTACATTATTAGTTATTTATATTCAATAAACCAGAATATTCAGTAACTGAATAATTAGCTGAATCATTGCTGACAACTCCAAACATCTACTCTGTTTAATATATACAAAATACTACCTACATTTTAAGTTATTAAGACGATACGAGTCTAGTTTAGTGTGTGTTCTGCCTACCTGGTGTAATGAATTGTAAATCTTGAACGTCCGTAAATAAATCAGAATGAAGTTTTTAATTGTTATATCGGTGCTCGTTAGCTTTGTCATTAAACATGTTTCGCCCATAGAATGCTTTTGGAGTACTGAATGCAAGTACAAATACTTTTCAAGTAAAAGTTCTTATGAAAGTGTTAGAGGTGACATACGAGACTCGATCGTAAAACCGGAAGGTGAGTTGGGTAATTTTTCTCCTAGTAAAGCAAAATATTGAATGACTATCTCTTGCGCTACTGCTGAGCATGAGACTCCGGGCTCGATTCCCGGCTCGGGCAAAGTGTAATATGGCTTTTCAATAAGGAATTTCTCAGTAGCAGCCTAGAGTTTAGATTTGTACCTGATTGATGGCAAAAGGTTCGCGAGTGAAAATATTTTTCGGGACTTAAGCTTGGTAAGTTTATGAATTTTACCTGACTTTTAGACATTAAACTATTCTTGATTAATTTTCCAAATTCAATAAATTTTTGAAAACAATAAATATCGTGCATACTTTTTTTTTAAAACAGAAACAGGCAATTAATTCGATATTTGTTTTACTTTATTAATTAATGTAGGTTGTACATTATGTAATGTTCCGGAAACCGGGACATTAGTTCCGAAAAAATATTTTATCGTAAGGCGTCTCCACTTTGTCTCTGTTCTTTTTCGAACTTTAGGTATTTTAGCTTACCTATTTCCAATCACTGCTTATCACTTCCCTTAATAAAGTATTTATACCTATTCAGACTTCAAAAATCAAAATTACAACTATCATTATGTATTATTAGGATGCGAGCCAATCAGTGTTTGGACCATGATGAGGCACGGAAAAAAGAATCCTGGAATAAAATTCCTAAAAGAAATAGAGGTGGTTGTTAATTTTAAAGACCATATTATATCGAGCTACGACAACGGGAACAGCTCGTTATGCGCTCAAGATGTGGATAACTTTAGAGAATGGAAAATTGATAGCAGTTTTATTAATGAGTCGAATAACATTACGGACGAAGGTTATCAGGAAGTAATTAGTATTGGCAGCAGGTTGAAAGAGGCTCTACCTGAGATATTTAATGATCTTCATGATGAAGAGTATTCTTTTCGTCCAACGTTTGGTCCTCGTAGCGAAGTCTCGGCAGAAGCATTCATTGAAGGACTTGGAAATACTGACTTGTTTATACAGAAAACTGAAAAAATCGACAGCATCGCGAATGTAAGTAACAGCTTTATATAATATTTCTACATTTTTCTTCTTTTCGCTTGGTTAACTAACCTAACCTAACCTAGTGTCAGAGTTTCAAATCCGCCCATGGTCCTTTGACTTGGCTTCACATGCCGTCAAAAAATGTCTCTCAGGCAGGTTTCATCACGATGATATTTCCTCATGCAGGTTTCATAACGATGTTTTCCTTGTGATCATTATACAATACGCACATGAATCCGAAAAGTCAGAGGTGAGTGTTTTAGGTTCGAACTTGAGACCTATAACTTCGCATTCTGACGGTCTCACCACTTGGCTATCATGTTTCTATACTTACATTGATATGATGTAGGTATCTACAGTAGGCCGCACGTCAGTAGTCAAAGTTTGATCTTCAGGTGACCTTTCTTTTTGGTGGGAAATTATGAAATAACTTTTCCCACTCTGGGCAGAGCGGGAGGGCGTGTCAGGCTCTTATTGACTAAAACCCACCCGTGTTCCTTCAGTTGCCTGTATGTTGCCAGAGAAGTGTGTGAGATTTCGGACTTTCCCGCGACCCCGGCAAATCTTGAGGTGACCTAGTGTAGTACGGAGTTTCAGCGCATACTGTTTTTCTAACCACATACGTGCGGCCTATTGCACATGCTTTTCAGAAAAAATGGTGAGTACTGTCGACTCGTGGCTAAGTAATAAATGCCACACGGGTCGGTCCAGCAAGTTAAGCTACGCTTGCAGCGTGGATGGATGCCTCCGTGCCTCGGAAAGTACGTTATGCCGTTGGTCCCGGCTGTCATTCGTGGATGTTTGAAAGTCGTAACGGGTCGTTAGAAGCCCGAAGCGACCGAGCGCCGAAATCTGACAACTAGTCTTACCAAGGGTTGTCGTATTCTCTAGTTACTGGGTTGTGGACGTCAGATAGGCAGTCGCTCCATGTAAAATACTAGTATTCAGCTGCATCCGGTTAGACTGGAAGCCGACCCCAACATAGTTGGGAAAAGGCTAGGCAGATTGACAGTCGACCGCACGTCTGTGGTTACATTTTGAACTGGCCTAGCGTAGTACGGAGTTTCAATAGAATAAGAGGCTATGGAATAAGAGGGCTTGTTACCACTGACGTATCTTACCGTACCTTCTGATGCACTATTAGTTCACCAGCGAGGCACATAATAATGTTTTAAATTATACAGTTAAGTTGCTATTAAGTTCAATAAGAGAGACTGCCTCGATGAACTAGTGGTCGCAAGCGCTACTGCTGATAATGAGGTCCTGGGTTAGATTCCCAAGACGGGGAAAGTGTTATTGGGTTTTCCCGTCAGGAATTTCTCAGTAGCAGTCCGGAGTCAGAATTAATTGTGCAAAAGACTCGCCCTCTATTACATGGGACTTACATAAACATAACTGGCGCAATATGGGCGTATTATAGGTACATCTCTGCCTACCCCTGGGATTACAGGTGTGATGTTTGTTAAATAAGAAAAACATACATACTTAGAACACATACATAATCGAAAAATAATACTTAACAATATAACACAAACAAAAACCGGCCAAGTGCGTGTCGGACCACACACAATGATTTATTTGTAAACCCCCCACTCCCCCTCTGCCGAAGACACATAGCTTTATTTGAAACGATTTTTTTATATGACATAAATATCATAAATAAAATAGAGATAGAAGACCCTCTAGAACAAATTGTTTCTAGAGAGGTGGCACGTTTCTAAACTCAAATCCTTCTTTCTAATGTTTTATTCTTTAATCGATATAGTCGGTGATTACGGTGCACAATACTACTCCAATGATATTTTATGTTGGCAACATCTCAAATTTGTAAAAAATGTTTAGTGTGTAATTTTATTAAAAAATAAATAGGTAATTACTGAAGTAAGTAGGTACCCTAAAGCCAATAAATTGTTTTTTTTTTGCAGCCCTATAGAGCATTCCAACCATATCAAAAAGGAGTTCATAGCAATCCAGATACTTACAATATGTCACTTCAATATATGGAAACTCCAGAATTCCTAAATGTAAGAGCTTATGTTTATTTTCATACATCTTTATATTTTTTGTATTACCTACCTACTTAAGATTCCTATATACTTTTTGTTTAGATGAAAGAGAAAATTGAAAAGAAGTTAGGCCTCAGTTTTTCTTTGACGAACAAAAACATAATAGCAATCTACGATTTGTGTCGATACACTTCGAATGGGATCACTAATGAGTTCAGTCCCTGGTGCGCCGTATTCTCTGAAGAGGACCTGAAGATAATCGAATATGTTGGAGATTTGGAACATTACTATAGAAGCGGTTATGGAGCATTCAAATATAGCAGCACATTCGGCCAGATAACGTTATCAGATTTATTCATAAAATTAGAACAAGCCAAGAATAGGCAAGGCAAGAAAACTACCGTATACTTCACCCATTCTGCGACGATGGACATGATTGCGGTTGGTCTCAATCTATATAAAGACGCGAGCCCACTTACGGGGGTTTATAGAGACTTGAATAGAAAATGGAGATCTACATTTACATCTACTTTTGGAGTGAATTTGATCGCAGTTCTGAACAGGTTTGTAATATTTAAATAATAAGCTATTATTATTTTTATCATCTTAGCAAGCAATTAGCGCTGGTGCCACTAGTAATGTTACTTATTTATTTATAAATTGTAACAATATTTTTTTTTACTAACATAGGTCTGACTTATAATGCCAAATCGTCGTGATATCAATATACCTAAAGCAAAGCTTACATTGCAATATTTTCTCTCATTTTAGATGCAGAATATCTGATGAAAATGAATACGACCACCACATCTTGTTCTACTGGAATGAGAGACCGTTATTAGAACTGTGCAAGAGAGGAGTCTGTTCGTGGCAAGAGTTCGAGGACATATTCAAACCGTTCTTGAATGCAAATAAAGATAATCTGTGACATGATCAGTAAATTAAAAAAAAAAAAAAAAATCTTTTCAACTTTTTAAACTATTCTTAATATGTAATGGTTCTTTATTTTATGGTCCTAATGTTCCTCTGTACATTGTTAATTTTATGCGTTTGGATATTAATTATGACAATGCGTTTTCACGACCTACTTGTTTTTGTTTTTGTCCCATTAAAAAGAAGTGACTAAAGTAGCTAAATTGGTTCTAGTCGATTATTTTGGCATTTATGATGTCAACGTAGATTGCGTTTCTCGTAACACGGAAGCAGCGTATGACCATAGACTTTGACAATTAAAATATTGTCCAGATTAAGCTAGATTATTTAAATAAAGCAAAAACGAACTCACTATTAAGTCCTCTCTGTTTGGCTTCAAATATGTACTTATCTATAAATATCATAAAGAATATTTAAGACAATTAATATTATCCTTATTTGGTTAAAAACTTAATTAAAATTATAATTATTATATTCATAATAGGTTTAACATCTGACGATGTTACACATCTTATGCGACTATTTTACGGCTCGATCATTTTTTGGGGTTCCCTACCCAAAGCGTAAAACGGGACCCTATTACTATGGCTCCGCTGTCTGTCTGTCCGTCTGTCACCAGGCTGTATCTCATGAACCGTGATAGCTAGACAGTTGAAATTTTCACAGATGATATAGATCAGTTGCCGCTATAACAACAAATACTAAAAACAAAAATAAAATGAGCAGATAAGTTACTAAAGTCTAAATCGTGTTTATTTATCGTACGAGAGTTAATGTCGAGTGTAGTGTCGACGTAGTGAACCATTTTTATATTATTACGTTTATGTTCTTCTTGTTATTACCGTATTACCCACTTACTGGGTTGTGGAGGTCAGATAGGCAGTCGCTCCATATAAAATACTGGTATTCAGCTGCATCCGGTTAGACTGGAAGCCGACCCCAACATAGTTGGGAAAATGGCTAGGCAGATGATGATGATGATGTTCTTCTTCTTATTATCAAATTATGAAGTTTGTATTAATCATAGTGTTGGTTTCGTATTACGCAAAATATGTGTTGAGCTTTTTTTTTTTTTTTGAGTTTGCGAAAGCATTATATGCCTTGTCCCGCTCTGGGCGGAGCGGGAGAGCGTGTCAGACTTTTACTGACTAAAACCCACCCGTGTTGCCAGGCATCGGTCCTAGCGGACCCCGTCAATTGTGCCGACATCTCTTTGAGGCGCGCGTGGAATACAACGCACCGTCGACCCGGGCCTGGTCCTTATCGAACGGACAGCTACCCATTGCTCGCTGTCCGCAAGCCCGCGCCTACGGTAGCCGGGAATCCACCTGGGACTCCCGACACTCAGGGCGTCTCCTGCGGCGGCTAGGGGCGTGAGGGCACGAATTTTGCCTCTGAGGGAGAGACAAAATTGACATTCCGCGTTCGTCCTCCTCCTTCGGCCGACGCGAGAGGTCATCGCCGCCAATCGCCTCCACGAGGACACGGCGGTACTCCGCCTCCACCGTATGCTCCATCGTGTCCTTCGGGCGATGCACGTAGTGGTGGCACCCAGGCGTTTCCTCCCGACTAATCCTACACAGGAACCTCCCGAAGCTGCCGTGTCCGGTGAGGACCTGCCTCAGGTGGAAGGTGAGCATGCCGTGGCGCCTCTCTAGCCACTCCTCAAAGAGGGGACTAAATGTTGCATCCATAACATCCCTGGGTTAACATTTCCAGAATTTTGATGAACAATAATAATTGTAATGTGTCTCAACTTTTTTCAGCTAATTCAGAATCCAGTACAAAGGAAAGAAGCAGCTTGGTCACTCGTAGAAGAACCCAGCCTTCAACATTTAGTGAAAGTGGACTTAGCGAAATGCCCATCAACCGACATACAGTCGTCCACTAAAATTCATAGCATAACCATTAATATAAACGAGACGCTTATCAAAGGTAAATCTAAGAGCAGCGTACGGCACATCACACCGTTATGACAGAAACAAGGCTCTACAAGGCTAACATAAATAAAATCCTGAACACTGTCGATTTCAAAACCTTTTTTCATTGCATCTTTTATAGTGCTATAAAAGATAATTGTGATATTGTTAAGTTATTGTAATGAATAATTTCCTGGATATCAATAGTTTTGTTAAAAATTAAGAGAAAACGTACTAGTTATCTACTAAATTTTGACATGCGCGAAATCGCGCGCTTCACGCTTTTTGCCTACAAAATACAGGTCTGGCATAACTTCCCCTTAACGGCCGCCGGCCGGCGTATTGTAGTACCTCGGGTACCATCTTTATTTTTTAATTAAACTTGTTACTTACATGAAAAAGTGATTATTTAACTTTTATTGGTATGGACTACAGCCTGAATATAATAAAATGATAGAAATAATAGAATATAATAGATTTTTTTTATTATGATGGTTCAGACGAGGACGAATTGAGTTATTTCTATTCAAATAAATATAAAAAAAACCTGTCCCGTTTTTTAGTTTAGTCAATATGTTATTTAGTACTATGATAGATAAATATTTCAACTTCTCATAGTACTACATGCGAAAGTGAGTATGTTTGTTTGTTTGTTACGCTTTCACGCTAAACGGCTGAACGGATATAGATGAAATTTGGCACATGTGTAGACCTTGTCCTAGAATAGGGCATAGGATACTTTTTATCACGATATTCGGACGGGATCGAGACTTACCGGGGTGAAACCGCGGGGCGCAGCTAGTAGTTAAATATTCCTGGCTGTGCAATGTTTAATACGAATAAAAAATTACTGAATAAACCAGAATACGCTGTAACATAATAACTAGCTGAATTATTGCAGACAACTCCAAACACCTACTCTGTTTTATATATACAAAATATTAAATTCTAGTTTATTAAGACTATAAGTGTCATAGATGAGTGTTGTGTGTGTTCTGCCTACCTGGTGTAAATTGTAAATCTTGAACGTCCGTAAATAAATCAGAATGAAGTTTTTAATTGTTATATCGGTGCTCGTTAGCTTTGTCATTAAACATGTTTCGCCCAGAGAATGCTTTTGGAGTACTGACTGCAAGTATAAATACTTTTCAACTAAAAGTTCTTATGAAAGCGTTAGAGGTGACATAAGGGACTCGATCGTAAAACCGGAAGGTGAGATGGGTAATTTTTCTCCTAGTAAAGCAAAATATTGTATGACTATCTCTTGCGCTTCTGCTGAGCATGAGACTCCGAGCTCGATTCCCAGGTCAGGCAAAGAATTATTGGGTTTTTCCATAAATTATTTCTCAGTAAGAGCCTAGAGTTTAGATTTGTGCTCGATTGATGGCAAAAGGTTCGCCTCCTATTCCTTATGACTTAGACATAACTGGCGGAATGTGAGTGTTCTATAGGTGCACGTCTGCCTTATCCCTTGGGGATGCTTTATCCTTTAGGTATGGGCGTGATAATATGTTATGTTATTATCTCTATGCAGTGAGTGTAATGTTTATAAGAGGCTCCTTTTGGCTTATCGTTTCCCTTACTATAGTACTATTATTCTGATTTATTAGGATGCGAGCCAATCAGTGTTTGGACCATAATGAGGCACGGAAAAAAGAATCCTGGAATAAAATTCTTAAAAGAAATAGAGGTAGTTCTTAATTTTAAAGACCATATTATATCGAGCTACGACAACGGGAACAGCTCGTTATGCGCTCAAGATGTGGATAACTTTAGAGAATGGAAAATTGATAGCAGTTTTATTAATGAGCCGAATAACATTACGGACGAAGGTTATCAGGAAGTAATTAGTATTGGCAGCAGGTTGAAAGAAGCTCTACCTGAGATATTTAATGATCTTCATGATGAAGAGTATTCTTTTCGTCCAACGTTTGGTCCTCGTGCCGAAATCTCGGCAGAAGCATTCATTGAAGGACTTGGAAATACAGACTTGTTTATAGACAAAGCTGAAACGAACGACAACATCGCCAGTGTAAGCAAAAGATTTATTTAATGTTTCTACATTCTTTTCGTATGGTTAGTGACCTAACCTGGTGTCAGAGTTTTAAAGCCGCCCATGGGCCTCTGACCTGTCTTCACATGCCGTCGAGAAATATCTCTTAGGCATGCCGGTTTCCACACGATGTTTTCCTTCACAGTTTTTGAAGCAAGTGATAATTATTTATAATACGCACATGAATCCGAAGTACCTTCTGTACAAAAGATGCACTATTAGTTCACCAGCGAGGCACTGGGTAATGTTTTGAATTATAAAGTTAATGAAACCAAAGTTGCTAATAAGTTTAATAAGAGTGACTGCCTCGATGGCCTAGTAGTCGCAAGCGCTACTGCTGATCATGGGGTCCTGGGTCCGACTCCCAATATGGGGTACGTGTTATTGGGTTTTCCCATCAGGAATTTGTAAGTAGCCGCCTGGAGTCTGAATTAATTGTGCCCGGTTGGTGGCAAAAGGGATTATCTATTACATGGGACTTAAACATAACTGGCGAAATGTGGTTCTATTATAGGTACATCTCTGCCTCACCCTTCAGGGATGACAGGCGTGATGTTATGTTATAAATGGTAAATATAAAATGTTTGATGCATGACTTAGTCGACAGAGCCCCGCTTGGCGGGGCTCCTATTTCTATCTGCAGGTTTTAAAGGAACCTCGTTCGCTCGCTTTATTTGCCCACTTGAGCTACCGCCATTCCCTTCGAACCTAACCTGTCCGAGCCAGGGTGACCAAAGCCCAAACCTATTCTAAAAAAAAAATTGCATTATAAAAAAAAAATTGTAGAGGTTCGAAGACCCTCTGGAACCCCCAAATAACCTCATATTCTTTCTAGCCAGGCGGCACGTTTCTAAACCCCTTTTTTCTAATGTTTTATTCCCTAATCTAAGTAGTCGATGATTATGGTGCACAATACTACTCCAATGATATTTATGTTGGCTACCTCTCAAATGTGTAAAATAATGTTTAATGTGTACTTCTACTAAAAAGTAAATATTTACTGGGTAATTAGGTGCGTATCCACAACCTACAACCAATGAATTAAAAACTTTTTTGCAGCCCTATAGAGCATGCCAACCATATCAAAAGGAAGTTCATAGCAATCCAGATACTTACAATATGTCACTTCAATTTATGGAAACTCCAGAATTCCTAAATGTAAGAACTTATTTTTATTTTCATACATCTATAAATTGGTTGTATTACCTACCTACTTATGATTCCTTTATACTTTTTGTTTAGATGAAAGAGAAGGTTGAAAAGAAGTTAGGACTCAGTTTTACTTTAACGAACAAAAACATAATAGCAATCTACGATTTGTGTCGATACACTTCGAATGGGATCACTAATGAGTTCAGTCCCTGGTGCGCCGTGTTCTCTGAAGAGGACCTGAAGATAATCGAATACGTTGGAGATTTGGAACATTACTATAGAAGCGGTTATGGAGTATTTAATTATAGCAGCACATTCGGCCAGATAACGTTATCAGATTTATTCATAAAATTAGAACAAGCCAAGAATAAGGAAGGCAAGAAAACTACCATTTACTTGACCCATTCTTCGATGATGGACATGATTGCGGTTGTTCTTAATCTGTATAAGGACGCGAGCCCACTTACGGGGGCTTATAGAGACTTGAATAGAAAATGGAGATCTACATTTACATCTACCTTTGGAGTGAATTTGATTGCAGTTCTGAACAGGTTTGTAATATTTAAATAATAAGCTATCATTATTTTTATCATCATAGCAAGCAATTAGTGCCGGCGCCAATGATAATGTTTCTTTATTTATTTATAAATTATAACAATTTTTTTACTAACATAGGTCCGATATAAAATACCAAATCGTCGTGATATGAATATACCTTAAGCAAAGCTTACATTGCAATATTTCTTTTGTCCATATCAGATGCAGAATATCTGATGAAAATGAATACGACCACCACATCTCGTTCTATTGGAATGAGAGACCGTTATTAGAACTGTGCAAGAGAGGAGTCTGTTCGTGGCAAGAGTTCGAGGACATATTCAAAACGTTCTTGAATGTAAACAAAGATAATATCTGTGAATTGATCAGTAATGTTTAAAAGAAGAAAAACATACTTTACAACTTTTTAAACAATTCTAAATATGTAATGGTTCTTTATTTTATGCTAAAAAGTCCTTTAATTTACATGTTCCGCTTTACATTGTTAATTTTATGACTTTGGATATTAATTATGACAATGCGTTTTCACGACCTACTTGTTTTTGTTTTTGTCCCATTAAAAAGAAGTGACTGAAGTAGCTAAATTGATTCTAGTCGTTTATTTTGGCATTTATGATGTCAATACGTTGACATCATAAATTTCGGTTAAAATAGACAGCTAAGTTACGAAAGTCTAAACCGTGTTTATTTATCGTACGAGAGTCAATGTCGAGTGTAGTGTCGACGTAGTGCACTATTTTTATTTTATTACGGTTATGTTCTTCTTGTCATTATCAATAATATGAAGTTTTTATTAACGATAGTGTTGGTTTGGTATTGCGCAAAATATGTGTTGACCTTAGAATGCTATTGGAATACTGAGTGCAAATACAAATATTTTGGAAGTAAAACTCCATATGAAATTGTTAGAGGCGATATAAGGGATTCTATCGTAAAACCAGAAGGTAAGTTGGGTTTCATTCGAAGATTTTTCTAACATATTACAGGGATCTCATTCTTTATTTGAGAGTTGCTGCCATCTAAAATTTGGTTTTATTTTATAGATAATTTTAAAACACGGGTGTTCCTATTTTTATACGGGTGTTCCTAGGTTATAAATTCCACTGACAGAATTTACCAGCATACCCTCTTTGTTTTCTTTGATAAATCTAATCTAAATAATTTTTTTTTTGACACTGCGAATTAATTCTTGTATAGGATGCGAAGCAGTCAGTGTCTGGGCCATTATGCGGCATGGAAAGAGAACTCCCAGCCAGAAATTCGCACATGAAATGAAAGACTTTCTAAAATATAAAGATTTTATTGTATCAAGTTATGAAATTGGAAACAGTTCACTGTGTGCGCAAGATATTGAGAATATCAAAAATTGGAAAGATGATACGGCCGTGCTGGATAAACCATATGCAATCGCAATTGAAGGATATCAAGATTTGCTGCGTATTGGCAACAGGATAACGGAAACATTTCCGGAGTTACTAGAGGATCTTCAAGATAAAGATTACTTATTTCTTCCAGGGTTTGGCTATCATTTGGAAGAGAGCGCCAGAGCCTTCGTTGAAGGAATTAACCACAATAACTTACGTTACGTTATAGAAAATAATACGAATGATCACCAGATTGTAACAGTAAGTTACATGTTAGTGTTATAAGATTAATCTGTTATAAATTAATTAACTGCGATATTTTGTATGTTGTTACAGTTTCAAATTTTCAGCCTCATTAGTCTGGTGGTCGCAAGCGCGACTGCTGAGCGGTCTTGGGTTCGATTCCCAGGTCGGGCAAATTGTTATTGGGTAACAGCCCAGAGTTTGGAAGTTGGCGGTGTGATACCCCCGTGCCTCGGATAGCACGTTTAGCCGTTGTGCCTGCGCCTGATCTCTCTCCAGTCGTGTCGGATTGCCGTCCCATCGGACTATGAGAGTGAGGGAAGAGAGAGTCCACCTGTGTCTGCGCACACACTTGTGCACTATAATATCTCCCGCGCCTCCTCCGGCTAGTCTCCGTTCAGATTGGCCGCCATGGCCAAAATACGGTCTGGAGGACTATTATTATACTTTCAGCCCTATTCAACCTGTGGAAAATATCAAGTAGAAGTGAGACGCAATCCAGATGTTTATCACCAAGAAGATGAATATAAGAAAACTGCAGACTATTCAAATGTTAGTTCTATTTATGTTTGTTTTTTTTTATGTTTACATTTATATCAAAGGCCTCAAACACATAACATAACATCACGCCTTGTTTCCTTAAAGAGTTGGGGAGTGGTATACCTGTAGTAGGTACAGTCACGGACTTTAATTGATGAGCCACCTTCAAACTTTTCAATTTTGCTGTTTCATACATTCACGAGATTACACGATTAAACACGAACTCAAATCGCACGCTCGTAAACAAGATGACAAATAAATTACTTTTAATCGGAAATAGTCTTATCCATAGAGGTTGACTAATAAGTTCTCAATGATAAAAATAAATACAATGTTGCATTAAGTTTATCCAATCTATTTGATACCGACCTCCTTTAAATCATAGCTCATTAACTCGATAATTCTGAAAACATAACTGAAGACAGTGACAATTGAAATATCGATGTCAGAGACGTTACTTTCGAACTTGTCGAAATTACTTTTAATATTTCTCGGTACGCTAACGTTACTATCGCAACAGTAACCTAGCTAAGATTGTTTATCGTTGCTAGGTTACAGTAACCTAGCTACGATTGTTTATCGTTGCTAGGTTACTGTTGCTAGACCTGCAATTGGTTGACTTTGGGTAGTCACTCGGCTGTCAAGTTTGTAGTTCTGGCTCTCAGGTTTGCCAACCGGTAAAGATATGAAATATAATTTTCTTCTCCTAAAACGAAGACATGACTTTGCGTGTCGGGAACCGAATAAACCCGATTTGCATTACACACCTAAAATACGAAAAGGGCCAGGTGGCTCATCAATTAAAGTCCGTGACTGTACACCCACATTTCGCCAGTTTTTTAAGTCCCATGTAATAGGGGGCGAGCCTATTGCTATCAACCGGGGTCAAAGCCCTCAAAGTCCAAAAAGGCCAAAAGGCCAAAGGCCTCAAATACCGAAAACCCGCATAACTTTATGAATTGTTATGTATATAATTATATTCTTGTTATAATATTGTGGGGACACACAATATTATATCTCACAGAGAGGAGGCCTGTGTCCCAGCAGTGGGAACATGATAGGCTGATTATGCTTATGCTACTATGCCATAATAATTATCCTTCTTCTCATACAGAGAAGTTACAATGTTTGCTTGTTTTGCGTGTACGCGTTCATAATTTCAGTTTTGTAAGTCCAGCCGTTCTTTTATATCAATAGTGTCAACGCAGTATGTCAGTTGTGTCATTAGATATTCTTTATTTTTCCTCCAATCCCTAGCATCGGGTAGAATGACAGCTAACTTCACTTAAGTCTTCACTGGTTTTCTTTACCTCCAATCGATGAAAACATCAAAATGCTTTGATTTTCAGATGAAGGAACGGGTAGAAAGAAAATTAGGCCTCAATTTTACTTTCTCAAACGAAAACATCATAGCTATGTACGACTTATGTCGCTACACCTGGAACGGGATCTCGAATACACCTAGTCCGTGGTGTGCTGTATTCTCAGTTGAAGATCTGCAAGTTCTTGAATATATTGACGACCTGAGACATTACTATAGAAATAGTTATGGAGTATCACAGTATAGCGAATTGTTTGGCCAGATTACTTTAGCTGATTTGCTAAGAAACTTCGAACAAGCCAAGAAGGGAAACGGCAAGAAGATCGTGTCATACTTCACTCATGCCACGATGATGGATATGATATTAGTCGTGCTCAATCTTTACAAGGACGAAAACCCACTTATGGGAGCACATAGAGATGTACATAGAAAAATGAGAACTTCATTTTTATCGACGTTCGCTACTAACTTATTTGCTGTTTTAAGCAGGTATGTTGTAAGGAAAATAAGTGAAACATACGCTTGTTATTATAATAGCCGGATAGTTAGTGTACTGACAGGTCTTCAAACTTGACCTTCACGTTATCCTGTTAGGTTCTCACGTATCGTGTTTTCAAATGCTGTTCTACAATGTAGGTAATTATTGAGTAATTATCCGCTTCTTTTGTTGGTGCAACGAAAAATAAGGTCATTCAATGATTAGACTGACAGCAGCAGTGTAGCATTACACATTTTGCCATATGCAGGGTTGAGCAAAAACGGTGAAACTGTAGTTACCATCTTTACACATAATAAATATTAATCAATCTGCCTAGCTTTTTCCCAACTATGTTTGGGTCGCCTTCCAGTCTAACCGGATGCAGCTGCATACCAGCATAATAAACATAATAATATTAATACCAGCCTATTGTCCCACTACAGGGCAAAGGCCTCTTCTCCTACAGAAAAAGCACGTGCATATGGTCAGCACGTTCAAGACAGGCTGGTGATTTAAAGTTAAAGTTCAGGTTTCCTCACGACGATTTTTTCCTTCACCGATGTCATTGAAGTTCAAGATAAACTCATAAAGTAATATGAATTGAAAAAGTCACATTGGTACTTGCCCGGAATCGAACACACAACCTCGTGCATAAGAGACAATGGTCTTAACTACTGGGCCATCACGACACTTAACACGATCTTTACATACTCAAATTACTTATTTCTACTTTCAGGTGCAGTAAACATGAAGAGGACGACCATGATTATGAGGTAGCATTTTATTGGAATGAAAAGCCGTTATTAGATCTTTGCACGAAAGGAGTCTGTTCGTGGCAACAGTTCGAGGATATATTCAAACCGTTCTTGAATGCAACTACAGACTTCTGCGAATATAAATGGACGAATAGAGATTAATAAATAAATTAATAATATTGTATTACGATCTTCCTGTAATTTTAAAGGTAAGGCTCCCCCCCCCCCCAAAACATTCAAGCTGTCGAGAGGTCAGGACTCCTCCTGACCTGGTGAAGGCCGCGGGAATGGGGTGCGCCAAAGTTCACCTAAATTTTCAACTCCGATAATTGGAAATCCGAAAATGTTCTTCCTAACATTTTTCATCCTAACTATCATAATTCCTAACTACTCTGTCTCTAATGTTCATAATTCCGAAGCATTCAATTTCATAATGTCAGTAGCAATAAACATCTATTATACTTTTATTTGTTTTCCTATATTTTCTCAACATAACCATCTTTTACACTATTATTCAACGTCATATCTTTTTGTGTAGATTTCCTTTTATTCATAATAATCAGTATTATATACATTAATTTTGCGTAAATATAAGGTTTAAAGAGTCTTGGTGTTTTTTGTCTCCGACTAACCGTTTGTCGTAAAAACGTTGTGGAAGGGAACCATAGGTTAGGTTAGGTTAGAACTGTGACCAACTACGCACGAGCCGAGCGAGCGAAGCGAGCGTGCCGCGGCAGCGGCCGGCGAAGTGCCAGAACCGAATCGGTCCTAGACGACACTCTGACCTTCTGAATATGAGTGAAAATATTATGGTAATTGTGTTTAGGGATAAAAGCGTTATGATAAAAAACAGTAGGAGTTTAAATATATTTACATTAATGATATTATTCATTACAATTTTCGGAAACATGAGTGTTATGAACATCGCCGGTAGCACTACAAATAGTATGAATGAAAACTTTAGGATGAAAAATTTTAGGAAGAGTGATCATTCGGATTACAAATCGTTAGGAAGAACAATTTCGGGTAAAGAACTTTAGTTGAGCCAATATGGACCCGCGGGAATGCGCTGTATGCGAGAAGCACAGAACCGGTCGAAGAAGCGGTGCTTGGGAGAGGCCTATGTCCAGCAGTGGACTTCTTTCGGCTGAAATGATGATGATGATGAACCAATGAGAATATACTACTTTGTTGTGTGTTGTTTGAGTGATGCATTCTAAGGAATGCGCTTAATTTTACCGAGCATTTGCCCTGTAAATTCTACAAAATCGTAATAACATACGTTTGTTCAAGCAATTAGCGCGGGCTCGCTTAAAGAAACCCGAGAGCGTAGGGTTGATAATCGTCTCACTGGATTGGACTGTTGGCATGACCCCATACGTACGCACAACACAAACACAGAGAAAACTGAACACTTTTCTTGTGTAAGCATGGTACAATTTTGTCCACCATACAACAAATATACAGTACACCGTCTTCCAAATTTTGTCAAATTAATTCGCTTAACTTCTCCGTCTTCCCTTGAACCGTCCGTCCGTCTTCCTTTCGACTGGAAGCCGACCCTAACATAGTTGGGAAAAGGCTAGGCAGCTTGATTTTTTTTTATCCGTCTTCCAAATTTTGACAAATTAATTCGCTTAAAAGTTTAGGAAGAGCGTGGATTTATTTACAAACACCGCACGTCTTTTTTAACACCACGATATGATATATTTTATGAGCTTTATTGCATTTGGTTCGCTTTAGGGTCCTTTATTAGATCATGCAGAGAGATTTCATGATGGAAATGACTTCCTTTCATTAAGATTTAACTCGGCTATTTCATATCTTGAAAACTTTCACTGTAAAAGTCAGTTTCTATCTAAATGTAATTCATGGGTATTTCGGTGGGTTTTCTTTCTGATGGTCTTAAAGTTAGCTTCGGATAATCGAGGGCTGAATTCATGTTCTAGTACTCCAGTAGGTACTGCATATAATAAATAGCGGCACCACATTAGCTTGACACTCAGAAGTACCGTGATAATTTGCTGCCTTAATAGACTCGTAGCGCGTACCGCATAGGTATGGTAATAAGGACGGAAGGACGAGATAGTAAAAAAGGTTACACCTAGAATTACATTCAGCTATTTTATTTCCATCATCTGTGAAATAAACTTAAAAATTATTTAAAAAAAACAATCTTATATTACAGATAGTTTACTGCGACATAAGTCAATTATTTCCAAGGCCATAACACGAACGCGCGACGTAAACAATTTATAAATCGATAAAAAGTAAAAAAAAAAAAACAACCGACTTCCAATAAAAACACAAAAAGTGTGAAAAATAACTTTAATTTCGGAAGTCGGTGGCAAAAAACGAAAATTGAAAAGCAAAGAAAATTTTGTAAAAAGTTTTTATTTTTCACTTTTTAGTTGTGGTAACTACCCCTCACAAATTAGAATACCACTACCTGCTATGTAAATAACAGTGACAGAGTCAAATAATTATATAATCTACATAGACTAAGTGGGAAAAATACGTAATATTGAAGGTAGGTAACTCAAAAACTACGCAAGCAAACTTAATAAAATTTATATGGGACCACCTCGGGAGTACCTATACCCTTTCGAACTAAAAAAGATTTTTTAAATCGGTTCGGTTCACAATTGGCGAAAATATCGATGAACATACACAAAAAAAAAAAACATGCAGACGAACATAGAACCTCCTCCTTTTTGAAGAAGTCGGTTCAAAACACATGTAGTCAATAGCATTTTTGTTTGCACCATAGGCAATTGCCATCCCGACCCTTGCTCGAAACAGCCTGAATCTTGCGTACCCCACAGGGGGCTCATAGCGTGTAGTCGCCTAGTTTATAAGTTTTATACCCTGGCAGGAGGCCTTAATTTATTGAGGCACCCACAGGAAAGTCCGCTTAAGTGCCCTCGGCTGACCTGCGAGATGCCGTTTCCCAAAATTCAATCAAAAATCAATATCTCTCATGGCTATGAATAGTCTTAAAACTAAGAAAATATTGTGTGCGAAACGAGTATTTTCAATTTTAAAATCGTACGTTACGTTTATTCCACTCGTGCGAACGCGTAGATACGTAACTAGGCCTAACCTACCCGTTTTAGAGATAAGGACATGATATTACGACATAAAGAAACCTAAGTGTCTACGATTCGGCGATCGTTATTATCTGCAAACATACTCTTAACATCTTCAAGCGATGTTTGAAGGCGTCAAAATTATAGATGTCATTCACATTCGAGATCATTTCACAAATATTGCTACACTTAACAAAGAAGATATGATTTACATAAAATTTAAAGGTCACTCGTCCAGTTGACCTTTGACATTCTTTATCTTTAATCGGCACATGTACCTAAGTTATCGGACAAGGTCGCATTAATTTAATAAACTTTTCCAGTTTTTATAGGCATTTGTGTTTTTTTGTAATTATGTAGATTGATACGTAGGTGTATCTATAAATGTTGCTGTCCTTTATATGAACTTGATTCACTAGTTTTTTAAAACGCTTTTTTTGTTTTCATATGCAGTCTTCAATAACGGACAATGACACGGAGTCGATATAACGTGTTGTGGATAGATTCTAAATTATTTTCGTTGAAATAGATTTAAGTGTGTATAAATAAAATTCATTTCGCTAAAACTCTTTAAATAAATCCTGTACCCTGATAGTAGGTAATAAAAAAGATACACTCCCGTAGAGTCCATAAAAGTAAGAATATCTTAAGGGTTTTAGGGTTCAATACAGTAAAGGTGAAAATGAAAAGTTTATGACGCGATTCACTTTTCTTTTTAAGTTAGAGACGGCAACGGGTTGCACTAAAAAAGAATTGTAATAAGGTACTATCAATATGAGTCAAGAAATGAAAAGAAAACAGTAATATGAGAAATGGAAAGAGATCTTAAAATGATCTTTAATGCTATCATATATGATATGCTGACAAGTTCCATCGAGATAAAGATTATTATTGATAGACAGAACCCCATTGATGGTGGTAAATAAAGAGGCATTCATAGGCGGCCCTTCCACGTGGTCTTAAAAGGCTCTTGACTGAAGTGCTGTGTCGACAACTTTGGTTCTGCCATCTACTTCATTACTCCGGATACATCTTGAGGAATATAAACAATCATTGTATCTATATTATTTTAGTCAAGATTGTTTAGATACATCTTTCGTTAGATTTGGGGTTCGGAGAAAATATATTGAGTACCAGCTTATGGAAATTTTCTTAGCGCATACCTATGTCCGCGTTGTCTAATAGGACATAGGAAAATGTGAAAATGTTTCAGTAAACAAAGAAATAACAATTGCAAAAACCGATAAAAATCTAAAACTCAAGCAGGAAACAGAAAATCAGATATTATTTTAGCATATAATCAGTCGCTCCATGAAAATAGCTGCATCTGGTTAGACTGGAAGCTAAAGCCAGTATTAGATTGACCAGGTAACATATTTTCAATCCACAAGTATCTTAGAAAATAAACCAGTGAAGTCAAAGCTATCCATCTCAGAGAAAAAGAAAGCCCGCGTATCATCTATGCATCAAGTAGTAATTGTTTGCCACTTTAAAAGACATTCATTAAGTGAGACTCCTTTATTTCTCCACAGGATATCGGTTTCCTTGGTCGTGTGTGTTTTTCCTTTAACGATCTTTTTATTAAACTCAGTGTTTCAAACCAGACATAGAATTAAGTGTAAATCATGGCCAGCAACGTCTTCCTGTCTGCTAATAATGATATATCGTGATACATTCCACGAGATTAATTCCTCCTTGATTACATACGGCGATCCTTTGACCTACCTCATGAGAAAGTTCCCTTCAATACTTTGTAAGCTTATACACTTTGATCAGAGACAAATCTCGCGTTAGATAATAACTACCTATAATATCACCGTGACCGCTGTACCGCGCCTTAGGAATGCGTGGCAAAGCGAAGGGTGAGATGCCGTGGGTGTTGACGAATGAGCGGTCTGAGGCCCTAGACAAAGTGACATTCTATCAACGATAACGATGATGTAAAAGGCAAAAATGTATAGGACTGACATAAGCTATCGAAAAGCTAATGTCAATCCTGTTAAAGTCATTGTAGAAATACGAAACGCTTTCGAAGCTATTGTAACTGGTCTAGGCCCTCTGCTTTGCCCCTTCGTTTCACTGCACTCGTACCTAAGGAGCGGTACCTAAAATACTTAATGATATTATGGTGAGATTTGCAGACTAGTGCTTCGACTACAACGCTACAAGGTTCTTTTTGCACGTGGCCAAAGTCGGAACTAACGCCGTTATCTTGATTTGTCAATACAGTTTTTGGGACAATTTCATGATAACATTTCAACATTAATTTATTTGTATTGCTTTGCAACACAGAAGGACAACACACAAATAATTATAAACACTAAGGAACTACATAAATAAAATTAATAAATCAGTAAGTGCATATAAAATACATGCCCAATTCACTGAGATGGTGCCAACATGGAATATAAAAAAACACTTTAAAAACAAAGAACGTGACACTATGACATACCGACTTATTATAGAAAATAAAACTTGAAGGTTTTGCGAAATTCTCGTACTTATAAAAGGTTCACATTCAAGTCGGAATCTGTCAAAATTGTCAAAAATGTTGGTAAAGGGTAAATTGATTGTATTTTTGACAGATTGTGAATTAGATGCGAATGCGAACGTTCTTAAAAATTACGGGAGTTGCCCTTGTAGTTTAAAACAAATTGTTTTGACGTGTAAAAGTGTTTATCAAAAATAAATAACTAAATGTAATAATGTATAATTAAAATAAACCAAAGTGCGGTGTGCGTCTTAAGGTTGCACCAATTTTAGGAGTCCAGCTCAACATGTGTCAGAGAAATATACTTGCATCACACTGATATTCTGCTGGATCCCTGCAGTGACATTCGGACGCCGCGCGCCGACGAGATAAATAGGCCAATTATTTATGAAATGTTATGTTCAGAGTGAAATGGTGTTAGTTTAGACCCACAATTTAAGATAAGTACAGTTAGTTTTGCATTGGGAAACGTTATTTAACTTTTGATGATGTATTTGATTACATATGTAATGGTGTATGTGTATGAAGCAAACGATTTGACTTGATTAAAATAGGTATGCCACTAGACATTCGTTAGATTTTGCAGTAGGAAGAAAGTTTTGTTAGCATTTCATGAGCTCAAACAAAACAAACAAATTCTTATAATGACCATCATTGAACTAGTACTTTTACTAACCCTGTGGTTGAAGCAGTCGTGACGATATATACGTATACGTGACGTCAAAGGCTTTATCGTAACGTTTGGCCGGAGTCCAAACTAGAGCACGTGATGGGGCATGGATTGTGCGCACACACGATGGACACATCGGCTAAATGTCACGTCTTCCACACTTAGTGACCTTGGGGTTTAAGACAGTGTTCTGCTCTCAAATATTATAATATCATCTTGAAGAACTAATCTAAACTGTTAAGTGTAATTCTAAAATAAGATAGTTCTGTTTAGTGAAAAAAAAAAGGAAACGAATTAGAATGATCTAAAATTATTACCACAATAAAACAAAAAAATTGTGGCATGGTTTATCATTAGCAACGGCGAAGAATGACATAAACGTAACTTTTTAATTACGGATTAAAAAAACCAAAACCGCCACTCATTCATCATCATCATCTGCCTAGCCTTTTCCCAACTATGTTGGGGTAGGCTTCCAGTCTAACCGGATGCAGCTGAATACCAGTATTTTAAATGGAGCGACTGCCTATCTGACCTCCACAACCCAGTAACTGGGTAATACGATACCGCCACTCATTGGCTAACAAAATTTAAGGAGTTACACTCGCGACAATCTAAGAAGTCCGTTTTGACGTTTCGTTCTCGTACTTGTAATAAAACATTATGCCTTGAGAATAAGTTTTAAGCAATGCAGATAAGTCGTCGATTACAAACGCTCTAAGTATGTTTAATCGATATGTCTCGAGAATCAGTATATATGAAACCTTTTTTTTTTTCATCGCTACACATAGGATTTTTATAGCTGTCAAAACGGACTTCTTAGATTGTCGCGAGTTTAGTTCATAACTAGAGGATCCCCAAGTTAATGTGGTAATCTTGCACCTAAGAGTTTTTCAATTCAATGCAGTTTGTGTCTTTACACAAA
Organism: Lithophane socia; assembly: GCA_947522985.1. Lineage (NCBI taxonomy): Eukaryota > Metazoa > Arthropoda > Insecta > Lepidoptera > Noctuidae > Lithophane > Lithophane socia. The sequence goes on along the minus strand of OX383255.1, from coordinate 7,816,257 downwards.
CTGCATTGAATTACAGTCCTCCCACAATTATTTCAACACAATTATAGCAACAATATTATAACGAAAATAAAGATCACTCTGATTTGACGGTGATTCAAAATCAGAGATAAAATAACTGTCAAAGGACTGGACAGTACACGCAGCGTATACTTAATTGTCATAGTCGTTGCTGTCCTAATGACAGCATAAAGTTTCAATATACATAGATAAAATAACTGTCAAAGGACTGGACATTACACGCAGCGTATACTTAATTGTCATAGTCGTTGCTGTCCTAATGACAGCATAAAGTTTCAATATACATAGTTGGCACCGCATATTGCTATTATTGGGCAGTGTTCCAACCGTTCCGAACACGACCACTACTGAGAATTTCCTAACAGATAACATATTAAACGTGACTTGAAGACCAAACTCCATGATCTGAAGATATGCTCTGAAGGTAGCGTTCTACGAGATAAACATTAGAATATTTTTATCAAAAACACTTCTTTTTTTAAATATTTGCTTCGGAAAACCTAGACGAAAAAGCAAAACGTATAGATAGGTAGTTACCTATTTTCCTTTTTATCAAATAGCATAAAAATACCAACACAATACCTGCGTCATTATACCTACTGGCATTATTAGTTCGGAGTAATCGTTATCGGCGTCACCTCAATTTCGATAAAGGCTAGCACAGATTGGGGCGGGTCTCGCCGCAACGCAGCGCATTGCAAAAATCCTTCTTCATAACTTTCGTACATTTTCTATGAATCAACGCATACTACAGGCGGGCCGCACCGCACTTTTTATATGAAAAATGCGTTGCGCTGCGGACCATTGCAGCTGTAATGTGCGTTGTCAAAGTCAAAGTCAAATAATTTATTTCAAATAGGCACATAAAGGGCACTTTTGAACGTCAAAACAAATAAATAGAACTGTTTCTAGTTGCTCCTACCAAAAGGTAGTTATCGTATGGAGAAGAATGGGCAAGAAACTAACCGTTACTCTTTTAAAAATGTTTTACAATATTTTGTATACATGAATTATTTAATTACATGTGAAGACGATGCACCTAAAATAAGATTACTGTAACACAAAAGGTAAAATAATTATAAATGGAGCAATGATTAATAAATTAATTATCAGATACATGGTGCTCACATATTTACAAACATTGTAAAAGTATACGATAATACAATAGTCCTAACATTGTTACAAATAGTACTTATAAGTCAGTGCGTAAAATAATTTTGATAAAAATCTCATTAAACCTTCCAAAAAAGGCGGGGGATATTAAATTGATCAATTTGGCAAGAAGATTTTGAATTGAAAACCATAAGTCACCAAGTTCAATGAGTTCATTGAACTTGGTGTAACCTTCCTCAATGGCGAAAGATTCCATACCTATTCATTTAATTGGTATTAAATTATAATAGACTTTTATTACAAGTCGTAAAATTTTGAATCGGTAGATTTTCTGTATTTTTGTGTTCATCGATAGAACTAGTTTAGATTCCTCCATGTTGCATTAAAGATAAGTATTGTTATGGCAAACGAGACTTAAAACTGAGAATGTGCTAGTACAGCAGTTATGACTTATTTATTGTCATGTTATGGCGTACTAGCTGTACTCTTAACTTTGCTCATGTGAAGTTAAATAGTTGTACGCACAGGATGCGTTGTCCGGCCACCGCTTTACCACAGTAATTTATTTAAAAAAGAATCACGTACCTACTTAAATTCGATAAGTGGTTCTCGGGTTATTAGTGTAAAAACGGACAAAATTACATGGTAGTCTTTAATTTGTAAAAATAAACTTTGAAAATATTAAACCTGCACTTGATGCATATTTGTGCAGTGAGACATATCTTTAGGTGGATCGTTCATGCAACTGATAAATCCCACCATATTTCACAATATCCCCGCAAAGACATGCATGATATCTTCAACTCAACAATATATTCCTTGCTAGAGATCACTTGAAATAAATCAGATAAGCGGTTGAATGCAGCAATTTTCTTTGAACTCTCAGAGCACAACGTAGGCAATATGTTCGGAAGTATAAAGTTTATGTCTTTATGATGATTCGATATTATCGCTCTTTCGACTTCCCGATCCTAGTATATTTAGGTAGGTAATATAAAATCGCATCTCGCTAAAATATGTAGATTTCAAGAAGTCGCGTCGCAACGCAACATCGCGCCATTTTGGGTTTTGGAAACAACGTCGGTTGTAAACAGTTTGTGTACCTACTTAGACGACCCTGCGACCCAACCCATAAATAACTGAAATCAATGACATCGATAGATAGATAAGTGTAACCGTTGTTCCTGGCGAAGAAAAGGCCATCGTGATTGTATTGGCATTAAAAATCCATGAAATTCGTAAGCGATCCTGATCAAGCAAGGAGGTAAACGTATAGCTGATTTCCTATGGATCATGAAAATCAAACAACAGTAGCCTTAGGAAATGATCTCGTTAATAAAAAACAAAAAAAAAACTGCCTAGCATTTACCCAACTATGTTGGGGTCGGCTTCCAGTCTAACCGGATGCATAGTATTTTACATGAAGCGACTGCCTATCTGACCTCCACACTGGGTAATACGATACGGTTGTCAAATTTTCGGGCTTCTGACGACCCGTAACGACTGACAGAAATCTACGCATGACAGCCGGGCATAAATGGGTATCATTATAATGTAGGTTTACGCGGAGGCAGTCTAAGCAACTGTGATATATGGAGTGCTACGGCTCTTCCTCGAGCGGCGGGTAAAGCTGCAACTGTATGGTATATTCGCCAAACTTGCAGTAATTTAAACTAACGTATGTCCTGCACATCTATCAACCTGCAGACGACTGTTGCTAGAGAAGGTCTATGTTAGGAGCCTCAAGGTAAATTAAATTAATTGACGAATTGGTACGGAATCTATCTGTAAAAATACAAATATTATTTTTTTTCTGAATTTTTCAGAATTTTCTCACAAAATCTTGTATGGCGATTAAATTTTCTATTAAGAACCCGCCGCTCAATTAATTACGAAAACCATATAATCATTTATGTTTTTATTAATAATTATACTAGAGCATAATATTATTGGGCATATCCGTCATATTTAAATATGTAGCAGGAAGCATACATTCCCCTAATACATTTGGTCATTAGCATTGGATATCGGGTAACAAACAAACCGAAAGATGCATAAAGTTCGGATAAAATTTTCATTTACACGAAGAATTACTTAGCATAACACGGACTCATATTTTTTGTTTGTCATCGATGATAATGCTTTACCATCGAACAACAGCGAATGGGCAAAAAAATTATACGATATCATGCGTCACTTTATTCTTGTCACCTTTACAAGTTACAAACGACTGATATAAACTCTGCTCAACTTTATGGAAGGAATCCGGAGTGTCGCACAAAATAAGATAAAAAAGAATAATGCCAAGAAAAGCCGGTTTCCGCATAGAATGCACGGTGTAAACTTAGTTCGAAAGTTAGTGATAAAACGTAATAATACCCGCGCGTGACATATTTCAACTTAGAAGTCCAATTGTCAGAAGATAAAAGTTTTCTTAACGTTGTTTCAGCGTTTTTCACGAAATAAAAATGGGGAATAAACTTGATGTGAACATTGAGGATAAAAATGTGTTTATTTATAAACCTGTCCTGTTTACAGTGTTACGAATATGTATAAATAGAATCGTAAAACGTACGCACGATGTATAGCTGAGCTTTGAGTGACATTTCACTGATTAGCCGGCTTCCCTTGTCACGCAATCACTAAGTGAAGGCTGGTTGACAAAAACAGAACGGTGGGTAATATGTGAAATTGGGTTTTTCACGCACGGCTTTGTGGGCGTCGGCCGTCATAAGATTATTTTTACAACACTCGTGGTTTAGATAAAAATAAATTGTGTTTAAAAAGGATACCAATACATGACACATTTTCACGGTCGCGCCCCCGTCTGTTCTAAGTTCCGCTTTTTTAAATTCAAGCTATGTCAAATTATTAAACCAGTTAGTGTTATTGTGAAAAATAACTCATACAATAGTATGAGTTGTTATGTTATTTTTCATAGTAGATACGATCATCCTCAGCATAGGATCTAGAAAGTGCCACATGCAAAGATTTAAATATAATATCATTGGCCACATGTCTGCAGATCTAGTAACAGACATAGAATTTGTCGTAACTATCATCGATCGAGCTCTCGAGCACAAGTTTAAACTTACTGAGGGATGTGGGTTGTTAAATTAATGACGAGCAATCAGATACGCAACGTTGTTATTATAATTACGCACATCAGAATAATCTATTTGGATTTCCGACATTTCCTATGTGCACAGTTAAGTAATCAAATATGCAGTTATTGTGAGAAAATTCTTGCTTAAAGGACCTAAGCATTGACTGCATTCAGATGCTGCACAATCTGAATACCTACTGTGTGACAGTCTCTTATTGCGGGATCCCATACTGGCTGTCACCGATCTGAAATATTAACACCTAACGAGATATAGGGTGTACGACTGTACGTATTAATCTGCAACTGTATCATTCAGCGAATGCACTGGCATTGGCAGGGAGCAACCGCTTATTTAAGATCAAATCTACCATCATATATTTTTTAATAACCGACGACAATTTTCAGCTCTGGGGTTCAGAATCATGTACTGAATCCATTGTAATAGGTTGCGCGTCGATATCCCTGCCACCTTATAGAGCTGGAATAAGGTGTTAAATAACCCTCCTTTTTTCTGCGCCGTAGTCAGATAAAAAATTAACTTTATAATACAAACTTTAAGACGTGCTTTAGACCATTTAACTGAATAACTTTTACTATGGGACAAACTTTGAAATCGCGATAAAAAAAGCAGCTGTCCCATACAGTTTAAAACAATAGCTACGTGTTAAACGTTAGTATGGAACATCTGATTTTTTTCGCGATTTCAATGTTGGTCCCATAGTAAAAGTTATTTAGTTAAATTATCTAAAGCACGTCTTAAAGTTAGTAAAGTAAATTTTTAACACCTTTTATTGCTCGATTCCTCCATTCCACACAGCATTTTTTCAAAAGTCTTTTCTCTTAACGAAAACACCGTTTTCATGCATACATAACAAAGGAGAACGAATGCATTTTAAAGAAATATAACAATTCATCACACGAACTAGCGCGCTTCGTAAAAAAGAAAATCCTAATTTTTCCACGGAGAACTTTAACATTTTTAATCCAAACAAATTCGTTCTTTGACCTTTGTAAAGGAATATACTCGTTTTAACAATGAAGTACCTATAGGTATAAAATATTCTTGATAAAAACATGGTGGCGGATGTTTTCGTTTACGACTGTGAATGTCATGTCATATCCGTAAAATTTGTCCTATACCTATCGAACTAGTTTTTTGCTTGTTCTTATTCTTTATAAAAAAGAAAACATTGTTAGCCAACACTACCTAGCATATTATTGTTCATAAATATCAGAGCTTTCAATTTGGGAAACTATTAGGTATAACTTGTTTAAGTACCTACCTAGCCTGTTCATTTTACGAGTAGATGAAGACGATGACAAAGTAATTCTACATTTTACTTCAACCACGACACCGTACATGGTTACTGGTTAAACATCACCATTTTGGTTCCTTAAAACGTACGCAACCAACCCTTAGTGGCTAAGCATTAGTTCAAACTACAATAACTGTACATAATTTTGCGGGTGTTATGTAAATAAGTTCCCAGTTTGTAGGTACAGGCTGTCAGCCCTCTTTTGTCTAGCTCTAGGTATTGATCCCGGTTTTTGTCAGGGAGATCAGATAGTCCGACTAATATACGGTGACCTTTTTCCTCAGATGACTTTTCAAATGTTATCTTTCTATTTGTCTGTTTTGGACAGTAAAGGTTTTTGTTAGGTTTTATACCTACCTAAGACGGACTTAATGTTTTACAATTGTTATAAAAATAATATTGATTCAGACAAGGCATAAATTGTGGAAGCATCTTTTACATCGATTGTATACCAGACTATAATATTCTCATTGTCGTGTGTAAAAGTTATGCATTCATAAAGTTGTACCGTAAACTTTTATCGCTTTCTTGTGCTTGTAAAGTAACTTATGAAGCAGACGTGAGAAATATGGGGACAATATAGTTTTGCGATGTTATCTCTGAGACCCGTAGCGAAACAATTCTGGAAGGGTTTGAAGATTTTGAACGCAATGGTACCGTGTATCGACGTCTTTAGAAAACCGATCATATCGACCAATTAGCTTCTTATTCAAAGGCATGTCAATTTTTTGCGGCTGCTTCAACAAACAATGTTTTGCAATATAAAAGGATTTAAAGGTTGGGGTTCAACGAGAATGTCTGTTGATTCGTATATAAGCGAAGGGTTGCGGGAAACCTTATGAAAGGAAAATTTAGCTTATTTAGAGGGGTCAAACTCAATTGTTGTGTTTTACGTTTCAATAATTATTGTAGGCTTTGAAAATTATTGTATCTTGTAGATTAGATCTAAATTCGTGAATTAAATATAGAATAATCATTCATTTATTTAATCAATACAATGTGATTAAAAATGAATGAAATTATTATTAATTTTTAAACCTAATTCTATTTCATTTAAAAAAGAGACGGTATTTTTTTTTTGCTTCTATTTAAAAAAAGGAATGTTTCCATTTAATCCGAGTTATGTAATAATAATTCTTCTCAACGTTACCGCAAAACAATGGCGTCGTCACTTTCCTTTTCTTAATGAAAATGTCAGAGTGATTTATACAGGAGCCCTACATCTAGCCTACAATATCTTTGATTTATCCACACATTGGCGCAGAAAGCCTACTTAACTACTGTGCCGCTCGCTGAGTTAGATTAATTGACGTGCATTATGTTCTTCATTCTTCTACACTAATTTGGAGGAAAAGGGAAAATCTCGCGCGATAGCAAAAAGTTCACGATGGAATAGGGTTTCGTTAAGACTTCATTAGACGTCTGTTCCTATGTTTTTACTCAATCATTTATTTATGTATAGGTACTTATACATAATTATAAGTGATCGAAAATAGGTGAGCTAATATACTTACCTAAAAACAAGTATTATAATTATCACCTATTTATTAATCTTAAGTATAGGTTATCTAAGCCTGCTAAGAACGCGGTTATGTCCGTGTTGGTTACGGGCAGTGTGAAAGCGGTTAACCGCTAACCGTATGGCAATCTCACCCATCATATTATTGGTGCTCTATTTCTTATCCATGCTTTATCCTATTCTCAAATCTTTAAGGACTTGCTTCGTAAAGTCCGGATAAGCAGTAAGTATATCCTACAAGATAATTTAAATGTGGAATAGAATGTGTTGAAATAATCTGCATTCTTCGTACGTTCTTACTCCATAAATGCCGTTTTTCTACCGTAACTGCGGGCCTAGCATGAACACGCGGAGTAAACGAATTTCCGAACGATTTTAATATTTACTAAATCTATGCCTGATAATTATTGTGCTTGTCCTAAAAAAATAAACCAAAATGCTAAAGAAGAGTTGTATTTTCGATCTAAAAAACCGTTTGAATTAACATTTACGCCACTCGTTCGTACTAGAGCCTCGATTTAAACTTTTTGCTAAAATATATCAATGTAAAACCGTTATATATTATGTAAGTTTCTCAAATAATTCTGAAACCCACAAGTGTGATAATCTACTAGTAGGAATAAAGTACGTAACACATTTCTGTACCAAGTACCAATACACTTGTGAGCTGAGGAAGTTTCGAGAGCTAAACAATAGACTCTCCCGATTTCGCTGGCCGGAACAGTTTTGCGGAAGTCGAGTGCTTCAGCTGCTTCGAATGGTGTAATTTTTTTTTACTGGTACCTAAATTAAATTCTGCTTTGTTTACTTGAGTATTAATATATAAACGAAACTGTTGATAATGTAGCCGTAGATAGTGTAGCGTTAGGTATACTTACGGGATTGTTTCCAGTAAATATGTGGTGAGCGATTATATGTGCTCCTGTTCTCTGGTTTTTATTACCGTTCTTAGAACCAGTAGTCCTCAGTAGGTACAGGAAGGCTATATCAGGACTTCTATTTGAGAACAGCCTGACAAAAAAAAAACGTAGTTACCTGTAATGCTGAAATAAGCTGAGCACATGAGGTAATTCGTGAACTCGTCCTTCATGCCTACGGCCCATCTAAGACGACTTGCAGAAAATCAGAAGGACGTCGTAAATGGGCCTTAGGCATATAGGACGAGTTGAAGAATTACTCAGCACATGAATACCTAGATATTTTTATCTATGGCCGTAATAATTTTCTCGAGTCATAATAGAATGTAAATAAGTAGTTAGGTGACGATTATAGGAAGGTACCACCTTCCTGATGCTTCAAGTCTGTTAGCGCATCTGCGAAGACAGCTAAAATATTCTGGTATTGTAACCTCGACAACTTGTCGTAGGTAACTATGAGGCAAGCGCTAAGGAGCGTTAGTTGTACCTTGTGTTATGTGCACTGCACACTTCACATGCAAAGTTAAGAAAACCTAGTAACTTAGTGAAATCAACTTACATTCCGAACTTCTTTGTCTATTCCAGTCATTTTGAATGTCCTACTTATCCTTTATGTTATTATTTTCAAGATTAGTATTTTTAAACTTCGTAAAAATAAAAAGCATCGTTTTAACCAGGAGCGCGTAATAAGAGTGTCCTCAAAAATGCAAATGACCCATTTCGGAGAAAACATCCGGTAATGAGAAATATAATTAAAATGATTGTAATGTCAAAAGGTTAATTATAATAATCATTTTAAGGTTACGGTAATAATCCACACAAAGTTTGGATAAAGCATAATATTTTGCAAAGGATTGCGTAAGTGTTAAACGCAAACAATTTGTTACTTTATGGTTAATAAATCTACGGATAAGCAATAGTCATTAACTGGATGGGTCCCCTCGATCTTTGACCAAAGGGCAATTAAATAAGGCACTGCTATGGAGTAAAGGGAAGTTAGCAGGAAATTCAACGGATGTTTGTCGTCCCAAAATAATTGTCTTTTTGTACAATCAAGGAAATAAATTGATAAGCAAATTAGAATAGGTACCAATATTTTAAAAGTCCTTTACAATGTCGTGGTCCATTCGTAAAAATGGCCGTAACGTTATCTGCCTGGCTATTTCACGATACGCCACCATTTCATGATTTGGCCGGTTATATCACGATGCGCGTAATCGAAAACCAGGCGGATCGACGACAGCAACCTATATAGCGATATTCCCAGCTGACTACTGGGCATATCGCATAGTAGTTGCATTTCACGCTGCTAGTGGCACCCCGACCAAATGGTTTAGGTTAGGTTAAAACCGCGTGCGAGCCGAGTGAGCGAAGCGAGCGGTTCCGCGGCAGCGTCTGGCGAGCGCCACATTCATAAGTTGGTCGCAGTTACTTGGCAGTTTAGTATTTTTAGGACCCTAAAATAGGATTTTTTAGAGTAGGGATAGGTCTAATAGGAATTTATACCCGACTGCGCGGTAGCAAAGACAGAATCACAAATGTCATTCTTTGACATTTGTATGAAATGGCAATAACACGGAAAATCGAAGTGTCAATTTTGCTTAACAATTAATTTCCCCTGACTGTACCTACATTGTATAATACTCCATAAAAAAATCGATCCTAAGTAGGTAAGCAAACAAAATTAAACTAGAATAAAGGTAACAAGTAAATAAGTAAGTAATTTTTTATCTCTGCTTGCAGAAACAGAACTAAGCTAGGTAGTCAAAACTTAATCTTTCCTAACTTTCAGAATGTCGCTATAGCAACGCCATCTGTTACGGCTTTACTAAAACTAAAAGTACACTGGAGATAGAGATTTTAAATTCATACAGCTAAGTCTTCAATGGAATATAACTTAGCCATCGTATGTTACGTTCCTGCGATAGCTGGCGTGTTTCTAAGTATATATTATACAAAAGTACTTTGTGGTTCTAAGTTGAAAATAATTTTTCTTCTTCAACAAAAGATTATACGGCAGATACTTAGGTATCCGATGCTCGTTTTAATGCTGTTTTAGAATCTCAACTTATGTAAATATATAAGACACAATCGATATAAAGTAGCAAAAAATATGAGATTTCTACAAAATAGAGTGCGCTAGAATGACATTGACCGGTTTTAGGTATGTATTGACACAACAAGATTAGATTTAGTTCCGATTTTGGCCACGGAGCCAAAAGGACCTTGTAGTGTCGTATTTTTTTGACCCAACTTTTTGTTTGTATCACAGAACAAGGAGCAATAATAATAAATCATTTCTGTTTTACCATGTAACTGTTTCATGCAAATTCACACCACCGCCAGTTCGCGCCACTTTGACAAGAGGTCTTTAATTTCGACAATGAATATATATGATGACGTTCATCATTTCATCAATCAGTCACGACTAAAGAGATTAAAGGCCACTATAGGCACTCCGAGACTTTTGACAGGTGCCCGGACCTGACGTGTCAGTGCTGCCACCTAATGGAATGAGGGTTTTCTGAAATGACGTTCATTTCAGAAAACCCTCATTCCATTTCATAAACATACAGCAATTGTGTCAATAACAGTCGATAAGTGTAGAAAAACACAGCATGAAATGACTAAATGAAAAATGAATAAACATAGACTTATAAAAATAGACTTATGTCAAGTAGTAAGCAAATGCCACTCTTGTTGACATAAGGTCTCAAAGTAAATAGAGACCTATCTTTATTTTATAGGATAGTGGTGGGTTGTCGTACAGCAGCCTTGACATGATCGATCGTATGCCCCACTTCAAAATAGTGCTGGAGAACTTTTTTATTGTCGCACAAACTATAATATCGGTTTACGACTTTCCCTTTTAGGGTGATAAGAGAAAATTATATTACGTGTAGTTGCTTAGTATAAATGGCGGGTATCTGAGTAGGTTCAGGCTGGCCAGCAGAAAAATATGGTTATTATAAAATACATATAGGGCATTCTACCACTGAACAACTACTCGTACGTGCTGACCAGACGGCCTAAACCAGTGACAATCGCTTCGAAAGCGTTTCGTATTTATACAACGACTTTCAACAGGATTGACATAAACTTTTCGATAGCTTATGTCAGTCCTAAACATTTTTGCCTTTTCTATCATCGTTATCGCTGATAGAATGTCATTTCGCCTAAGGACTCCTGAGTCCCTAGACAAAGTTCGAAAGTGTTTCGTATTTCTACAACGAATTTCAACAGGATTGACATAAGCTTTTCGATAGCTTATGACATGTCAGTCCTATACATTTTTGCGTTTTCCGTCATCGTTATCGCTGATAGAATGTCACTTTGTCTAGGGTCTCTGATGTACGAACGTAAACGAAGCAAAACCTGTTACCTACTCCGTTATGTCCGATAAGTCAGGTGGCGTTTTGTAGTTACTGCCTGCCCCCATGGGAAAAAGGCGTAAGTTTATATGTTTATGCAAAATAATCACAGTCTTCACAGCAAAAAGAAATCAGCACACAAAAAATAAAAACAAATATAAAATATTTTATAATATATATTATATTCGTGAATCTTTACATGGGTGTATCTTTAAATAATTCCTTTATTTAACACACAACAATAATTATAACATACATTTACATACAGCTAATCGATTACAATTTCAGTTTTGTGAGCCAACATTTTGGAATGAGATGAAAACACCAAATGCATTTTAGCACATCCAGTCGAATCAAACGTCTGTGTATTAGAAAATTAGTATATAACAGTGTTAGGTTCCTACGCAAAATGCTAAACATATGCTACTAAAGCCTGTCACTACGATATGCCTTTCCGCGCCCTACAGGGCTCACACATTGCTAGTTACACAAATACCTCTACGTACACCTTCCAGTATATTATATTCAATAGACATGGGACATGCTTTTTCATACAAGTATACTTTGTTACGAATATCTGGAGCATTCGTGCGCTATAGCAGGACATTTTCATGTAGCCCTCCAGATTTTTTTTTAAATATTTTTATGACAAAAATTTTGTTTAGGTATTTACCAACTTACAGATTTTAACCAGGTGGTCAACAGACATAATCATTATAATAATTTGCAAAAAATGCATTTTCCTAACATTGCAGGTCTACTTTAGTACGTCATAATACGGTTCCCATGTCCTAGGTATAGCTATTATACATTCCTCTTTTATAACACAGTTTTATATCAAGTGACTTTGGGTCCACAGGATGCTCTTAATTGATTACGTCAAATTGACTTTTTATATTCATTTAAATAGACCACTAATTTGATACTATTTTTTAATTATAAAGTCAATGTTATTGAAAAGAAAACCTTTCAATAAGAATATTTAAATATAAGTATTGCAATTAATTAAACGCAGCATGAGCGAAGGTAAGCTTCCTATGAAGTCTAGGGACAAATTCCATAAACATATTATGTTCATCAAAGTAGTCACTTACCAATACAATATTGTAGTTACCGATATATAAATTTTATAATTCATATTAATAAATTTGGCGTCATAAGTATTTTTTCATAAACTTTTTGTTATATGTGGTAGATTTATAAATGTACTTTACGTTCCGAAGAAACGATGAACATTACGAGTCACTGATTTAGTTTTAAGGTATTATAGTATTGTAATAAAATTGTGTACGTATATAGTTTATATTCCATCGAGCAGACGTCGACATGTTATATCTTAACTAATTTACCTAATAATTAGATTCTAAAAAAATAATGTGCTCATGTTCCAACAGAATTTGATATAAATTGTATTGTCTATGTCGTCTACAGATATATAGATATAGTGTCGCCGATACATAGCAGACACTATGAATACTTTTAAAACTTCCTCGTTTTCCGTAGGTACGTATACACTGGTCGAGTGATGCGATCAAACTAAAACTGTAAATGTACCTTACTTACTCCTAAACATAGTGATTGAAATAAACACCTATAGTCATATATTAACATAGCATAGGAGGTAACAAGAATACAAACAGATTTATATGTAGGTAGATATAATACTATACAATTATTTATTTATACATTTTGGTAAACGTATTTACAAACACTTTAGGTAATAGATTATACCTGATTTAGTCGAACTTTTTTATTCAGGCCAAGGGGTATCGAAGCATACATGAAGATAGCTTTAACTTCAATATTACGCCAAAGTATAACAACGAACATTGATCAATTAATCTACTAATAATGAAGTAACAATTCTATTTATTTTAGTGTATTTGCGATACATCCACACAGAGAATACGAAGCAATGTAAAGGCGGAAAACATGTACCTACGTACAAAACGCAGCCACCAAACATATTACACGTTATATTTTAATTTTAACTAAACATATTTGCGCCTTCTGAACGTTTTTTTGTAAATAAATAGTAAAATCTGTATTTGGTCCAAATCGTGACATTACACTTTGGGATAGGTATCTTTTGAACTCATAATCGCGCGTAATAATACTCGGATATCACTATTAAGAAGTTTAATCCTTATTAAAATATCTCGTTGTTAATCTTGAATACTATAAATAATATCTAAATGACGTAAACATAAATGAACAAATGTAACACATTTACGACTAAAATTCATTTATGTAACGAATCCACGACACAAATTCATTAAAGATAAAATTTAACAGCTCTAAGAAGTATCAGATCCCTACTCCAGCTCGCAATACGTAGATAGCTAACTAACACCTATAGATTTAATAATACTAATACATATTTTTATTGTTACACATGTTTTAACAATTATTCAATTTTGTTACTTAAATTAAAATTTATGCTTTTAACCGTAACAAATAACTAGAGAGTACAATTTATAAAAACTCATTAATATTTGGTTGAGATACTTTTGTAAGTATACTCGGGGTTCGCCAATTGTTGTAGTACAATACTTATTAAAAATATTATAACAAATTTAAAGAACGTGAAACATAATTTAAAAGTAAAGCTGCGAACAGACATTTGCCTAAACAAAACAAATTGCTTTTGAAAGAAACGACCCCGTTACAAAGAAGAACAGAATATTCTAGAACGTAAGTGGAATAAAAAGTGCTACTCTGTCCCGGTGTGGACATTAACAGTTACAGTTGGTGGTGGAGCTGCCTTGCGCAGGTTCCGTGAGGCGCTGGCCACGAGCGCCGCCCGCCAACATGGCTGGTTCAGAATCCAAGCTCTCTGACATTTTGTCGCAGATTATGTCCACCAGTCGCTCGAATACAGCCTGGAAAGATAAAAAGAAGTTGGTTAGAGCTCAGCTTCACATCTACTTCAACGATACAGGTCAATCTTTTGAGCTCCAAACATGACAAGAATTATTAAATAACACTTGGAAAATCGTTAGAGTTACGAATTTATGATTATTATGACTCCACATTGCTTTTTAGTAAATAATCGTAATGGGTTAATCTCAAAAACGTTGTTGTTTTAGTGCTGCTTGTTGCTCAGCGCAAAATATGCAGGGTTTTATACAGGGTATTTTTTTGAGAATTAAATGCAGGGATCACTAATTCATATACCAAGCGTGCTAGTTACGAAAACATACAACGTTTTTTACCCAAATATAGAAGATATTGAAGTTTTGAGGGCCACATAAAAATGTTGTCAATACCTTGACGTATATGTTCTCCTTGGCACTGGTCTCATAGAACTCGACGCCGAGCTGCTCAGCCAGCTGCATGCCGCGCTCGGTGCTGACCACACGTTCCTCCTCCATGTCGCACTTGTTGCCGACCAGAATCACCTGTGCGTTGTCCCACGAATACGTCTTGATTTGTGTTACCCTGGAAAATGGGAAATTGAGTTTTCAGTTCTCATACACACAAATAGGTAGGTTACCCACTAGATCATCCAAACAAAAAGTATAAAATTTAATAATTTTCCACATACTTACTGAAAAATACTAAAATATAAAATAAGAATTTCTGATATCTATTGATAGTATAGCCATGTAAATTATAACTCCGCTTTTTTACCTAAGTATAAAACATATAGAAAACTTGTCAACAGTTTAAAAAAGGTGAACAAGTTGTAACAATAGAGGTTTGATACATGTTATAATAAATACGACATGTTTTCAAAAAAAGTATCACAATTTGTTTATGGCTGTAAACACAGGTCAAGAAGCTACAAATAATACTAGATGTAGTAATATTTTATGAACCGATCTCAATAGACAAAAATAAGTCACATCGACACTGGTGTCATAACTTGATCCTGCGGAAATTGAGGAAAATCCGGAGACGTCATTTTTCTTTAAAAATTTCTTTCATAAAAACGATGACAGTCTATTTTAAGTGGTCTCCTCTATTGTTATAGTAACGATGTTATTTTTGGTAAAGAAGTAGTTTTTCCACTTCCACTGAATTCTATTCATCATCTATTATTTAGAGTAGTCAATTTTACACTACGGTACGTACCTACACCATTCGAATTCATTCAATTTTTGCATTCTGTTCTGTCTAATTCTCTGTCAAATCACCACAAATCGTTTCTGCCTACTAGCTATTCATATATTAAAATGAAAAGACACAAAAAATTAAAAACATTGAAATATAAAATAAATGTAATTTTTTTACTAATTTTCTTGAAAAGGTCGAAAGGTCGTACCAGGATCTACTATTAAGTAGTAGGTTCGTATAATTAGGTCACCATAACTCACCAATCTTGGACACTGTTGAAGCTCTCCTCATTGGTTATGTCATACATAAGGATGAAGCCCATGGCGCCTCTGTAGTAAGCTGTAGTGATGGTGCGGTAGCGTTCCTGGCCTGCAGTGTCCTGCAATAGAGAACACCGTGTTGATAAATTATGAAAGCCTAAAGATGTAACCCCCTTCTAATTTTAAAAGTAGAGGAAAATATTAAAA
The DNA here is from genome assembly GCA_947522985.1 of Lithophane socia. Lineage (NCBI taxonomy): Eukaryota > Metazoa > Arthropoda > Insecta > Lepidoptera > Noctuidae > Lithophane > Lithophane socia. Next base: position 7,800,371 of record OX383255.1, on the reverse strand, counting down.
AAAAAATACTAAATTATGTTACACTAGCTATTGGCCGTGGCTTCGCGCGAGTGGAAGTCGGAAATTATGCCACAGGAAGGAGCTATAAAGAAGTCGACAGAGTTACTTTCGCATGTTAAATTAGATTTAAAAAAAATGGGGAATAAACGTTGCAGTGATCACTAATTGCGCAATATCGTTTTGCACTTGGCCAGATTATCCTAAAGGGTTTCCCCTAAGCGATTAGCAATAATGGCTTCACCGCTTAACCTCTACCAAACAATTACTAACTGTAATTATTTAGTGATTTAGGAAACACAATACCGCACATTTAGTTATTCACATAACAGACTAATAACAGCAATCAGTTTCAAACCAACGCCTTATGTAAATCAATTTATTTTATAAAATATGGAGCCTTCCCTTAGGAATAGACTGCCTCAGAAATAACGATGTTTTATAACGACCGTTGACTTTATTCCTTTATTTATCTCTTTATGTTTTTGTCCCTGAAAGTGACTACACATCAAACGACAACTCGTTAGTTAAGGAAGTCTATAGATAGGTAGACGAAGAAAAGTATCTAATCACAAACACGGTATTTATATTATGCACTACCTCGATGCCCGCCGCTACAATACACCCATATTATACAGGTTTGATCGGACTCCACCAAAAACTTTTGCAATGGTAGGATATCAACCTACAAACTGTATACAAACAGCTTTTAATATCATCATAATATCCCATTTTGAATATTTTTTACTAGTTATCTATGCCAAAATTTAAAAACAGAAGTAAGTAACCCAATCTTTAAATCATAAAATCTTAAAAAAAAAAATAAGTGGTTATGTAAAATGATTAGTGTACCCATCTAGAATATTTGATCATTTTGACGAAGTTAAATCAACTTAATAAAGTTTCAGGGTTTGTTTTATTTGTGTTCTACTTTGATGAAATTAATCATGTAGTTTTAGCCACATATTGCCCACAAAAAAATAAAGTTAAGTCAGGATAAATAATTGTTTACCAAATTCACTATCAATTTAAACAACTTAGTCTTTGACAGTTGTATATAATGTCAATACGATAAACTATAAACCCTGACTGTATCTACTATTGGCACAATATGTAATAGAACTGCCTTTTCGTTAGAACTTTGGATTTCTGCTTTGATCATCGACAGGTTTCATGTGATCTCCAAGCCGATATTGTATAGATTTTTTAAATTGCTATTTAAGTACGGACAAATGCGCTCCACTACGTGTTTATTTTTCGACCTCGTCTGCTGCAGTTGAAAATCAGCGTCAGGGGTATATCTTATATTGTCATCTGACACTTGCTGAGCTTGCGGCCCTTTTAACATTATAAACATTTTTTTTTTTTTTTTACTAATTTTAATGTATATTTAATTGAAATGCCAATAAACGTATTTTTATTTCTTTTACCATTAAAAAAAAAACCAAACGTCCCTGAACACAAATAATTATTATTTACAAAGAACACTCACCCATATCTGTAGTTTGACACGTTTGTCGTGGCGGAACACGGTTTTCACCTTGAAGTCAATTCCCACGGTGGACACGAAGGCTGAAGTGAACGAGTCGTCTGCGTAACGGAACAAGAAGCTGAAATATTAAGCGTGAGTTTTAGGCATGAGTTAAAGTTAGGTTCATACGGGTATTAAAATAAATCATATATCATTTGAATTAGGGCTCTAATTTAAACGATAAATGATTAATTTTTGCAAGGAGGTTAAGCAACGCTTGCTATGGTTGGTCTGTGGATGCATAACGATCCATAACATAACAAAATCCCTCCGTGCCTCGGACAGCACGTTAAACAGTTGATACCGGCTGTCATTCGGAGATTTTTGACAGCCGTTACGGGTAGCCAGAAACCCGAAAGTCTGACCACCAGTCTTGCCAAGGATTTGATCGTGTAAATCAGTAGCTGGGTTGTGGAGGTCAGATAGGTGGTCGTTCCATGTAAAATACTCAATCAGCTGTATCTGGTTAGACTGGAAGGTGACCCCAAAAAAGTTTGGAAAAGGCTCGATAGATTGATTCGATTTATTGTTGTAAATTGGTTAAAAATAACACTTTTACACGTCAATACTTTGATCAAAACTAGATGAGGTCGGTGCAACCTAACCGACTACTCGGAGAAAAAACATCTAAACAAGCTCGGAGGTCAGTCTCTTTTAAAGTCCATATTGTTATGGTTAAATCATTATGAAGACCATGTAGGTAAGATTTATGAAGGCAGAAATTTGTCAATCACAGTATTTGGAAGCTTAACTTTATAATAATATTATCTAGGATTACATTATCTAGGATTAGCTTTTTCCAGCGGGTTTGGTCCGCTTAGATTTCGGAAATTATCTCATGAAAACGTACTACCGGGATAAATGTACCCTTAGTATTAATCAATGCATATTACCCATGTATAAACTAGAAAAAGGCTTTTACAAAGTTTGTGTAAAAGATTTTCATTAATCGGCTGTTCCCACACCCTTTTAAACTAAGCTAATAAACTCATCGACACTACCGACAATGCAAGACTCGCAGCTATTTAGATTACCATCAACACGTTAAAAAGAAGTATGTCAGTGTAAAGTATGACTATAGATAACTCTTTCTGTACACACGGCTACACATCAAGCTATACATTTCCAGTTTTTGCTGATCTCGCATTGTATACAATTTCCTTACAAATCGAGGTCAGCTTATGCTGGAAACGTATAGCTTGATGTGTAGCCGTGTGTAAAATAGTTCAAAAAAATATCGAAACACATTTACTTCATTTATACTCTTTTTCAAACTCGAAAGTAATTACTAACAAACTCATAAAGTGACCTTAAAGTCTTTACAGTTCCGCCATATTTTAAAAACTTTCGCGTCCGATAAGCACGCCCGTCCTGTTCAGGAATGGCCCAACGAGTATAAAAACGTGATAGCTATAAATTGTAATGTATAGGCTACGTTTAAACAATAAAGGTGTGGGAAGAGGGATATCTAAAGAATCCCTACAACCCTCCAAGGGACACTGGTAGGGTGGTACAAAGTAAAGACTCCTTTCTTACCGTTACATTGTTTGAAATCGTCTATTTTTAGAGACCCTATTTTACTTGGAGCGACTGCTTATCTGACCCCCACAACACAGTAACTGGGTAATACGATACCCCTCGGTAAGACTGGTTTTGTCAGACTTTCGGGCTTCTGGCGACCCGTAACGACTGTCAAAGATCCTCGAATGAGAGCCGAATGCTTTGCTGCACCCATCTATGGACCAACCCCGGCAAGCGTAGCTTAACCTGATGGATCAACCCGTGCGGCTGTTATTACTTAGCCACGAGCTCCTCCAAAAAACACTACAAAGTGAAAAATCACTTTAATTTCGGAAGACGGTGTCTTTGGTTTTGAATTTTAGTTTTTTGCCACGGACTTCCGAGTCGAATTGAGAACCTCCTCCTTTTTGAAGTCGGTTAAAAATAGAACCAATTAAGTGTAATTTCAATAAGTAAATCTCTCACTGAAATAATTTCCAAATCAAAAGCAAAAACAAAAAGAATAGAAACACAACAAACCCGGTGTTTGAAACAGTTTTCGTTAGTAAATGTAACTCACTTCCCACATAAATTATTAGGTAAGTGCTAAGTCTGATACATACTGCTTATCTTCTTTTATATCATTGAACACGTGATTTTGTATTATGCTTCTGAAGGGCCAACTGAGCGGGTCTACATTTGCTTAGATACTTATACCACATTATTTTTTGCAGTCCTTTAAATAATCGTAATCTTCCTTGGTCTATATACTTGCTATAAACTTAGAAAAAGAAAATTATATTTACCTAGTTTTTCCTACGGAACTGTTTCCTATAATGAGCAGCTTGAACATGTAGTCGAAGTTCTGATCCGCCGCATCCTTCTGCCATTTTGCATCTCCAGTCATCTGTGTTACAAAACATTTGTTTTAGTATCAACTGTCACCTCCACATATTGATTATAGCTATAGATTTATACTGCATTAACCTCATCTTCTACTTCGACACTATTGTTATTCGAATGTTCGTGAATAGTTTCCATTATAACACAGTTTAATAAATTAAATACGCCTATTGTCACCACTAACACAGCCACATCGCTTTAATGCACTAACAAATATATCGCAAATGCAAAACACGATACGTTTCCCATACACAGTATTGATTAGCAAAACTCGACTTTACTACAATAGGTACTAACACGCAAGTAAGCCCACATTAGCTTAACATCGTTCCGAGTCATCGAAAAGTTTTATCAGTAATTTCCATGAAATGCAAAATCAAACTTAATTTCGTTTGCAATACCGTTTGTTTTAGGTTGGTCGTTACTATTAAATTATTCAAAGCCGGGAAACAAAAATGACTTTTAGATAAAGCCACCGTATCGTCACATCCTACCGATAGGGCAATTTTAGTGTGTCCTAGACACAGACACGAAAGATAAGCATAATACAGAATTGGTATGTTATACGTATTATGTAAGCAGGCCATCAATAATTACAAAAAAAAAAACAACCAACTTTAATTTGACCGTTCTAAATTCTCAACTCATGGATTTCAAGTCCACTAATTGGCTGACTGTGCCAATTAGTTCTGTAGGAAATCAGGACGCATCGGAATAAGCCACAAATAAAAAGAATCAGACCACAAAATAGAATGCAGGCAACCCGACAGAGGATAGACGGTAGCTGATTAAATAAAGTTAAATTTTCAAGCTCTGCAAGGAACTCGAATGAGGGTTTTTTAGAAAATTCAACCTTCGAAGAGAGTGAGAATATATATAATTCAAGGATATTCAGCACGGTAACGTGGTGTGAAGCTGTAATATTCAAATAATTATATTCGATATAGTTGACGCCAACCCTTGGCGTCAACTATATCGAGATGATTTCATCCACGTCTATTAACTCCCCGTTATGACATCAATAAGATGACGCGTGGGTGGTCCTTTGTACGCTCTTCAATTAAAGCCTTCTTGTCCCAGAAAAGTCAACACAACATAATTGCAAAAGGGACTGTTCTATATACAAGATGTGACCAGTAGCTACATCCTATCTTCATAAAAATCTGTTACATAATAGCTAATTGTTAAAACTCATATAATATATAATCGCTAGGTCACCTAGTTTCCCAGATAGAACGAAGAACATATTCCAAAATGTAGTCAGTAACAAATATCTGGAATAATCTAGAACAAATTTCCTTGAGCATACTTCACCGAGATAAATCAGATTCTACATTGAAAGTTTTGAGCAGCAACGTGGAGGTATATACCTAAATCCGTAGTATGTATGTAGGCAACCATAGATATTTTATTCACAGCTTTTACTTCGTGGTGGGAAGGCATAAATACATGATGTGTTAATACCGTTTGTAGTCACTTACGGTAGTAAAGTGCCGAGTATATTTTATGACCGTTCAAAGGTATGGGGGTACCTATAGCCATCGTGTGATTTCTGGCAAAAAAACCAGTCTTTTCCATAAGTGGTGGTACCTCCTCAATGGTGAGTGTTGTCACCATTAAGTACTACTAAAAACGGGTTTTGTTTAGCATTCTCACAATCATATAACAAAATCTAATTGCATATAAAACATAGGAATTTATGATATAATCCGTATGCAAATCGATGCAATCATGGTAATATCCTCCCTGACCTTTCCTTATAGAACGGTCACAGTTAACAAGAAGTACCTATTAAAATCAATTGAATGCTTTCATAAAAGTAATGAAAACAAACATATAAAATATAAGCATCTTTATATAAAACTTTTGAATAGAGCGAGGTGTGAGCGCTGCACCGGCAAGAGCATAGTTTTTAAGTGGAAGACGGCCAATAAGAAAAGTTACAACACTGCTTGCTAAACTAGCAGTATATTTTAATACTTATTGAATCCGATAACTTGAAGAGATTGTAGGCTAACAAGATAAAACGGGTTTGTTATTCGATCTTCAACAGGATTCTACTAATGAGGGTAACGTTAATCCTTGGCAGTTTCTTTTATTTGGAAACATCCGCTAGTTACCCTATTATTACTTGGTTCTAAGAACAACGCCTATAAATATCTTAATGACCCAATTTCCATAGTGGTCACTAAGGAAAATGGGTGTAGAACTATAATTCTGATGTAAAACTACATTCAATGTTATGGTTAGCGGGTTTCTGCAGATGCATTGTTTGTTATAAAAAACAAGCGTTGATGTAACTGGATGACAATCTTTCAGAACTAGAAATGAAAAATACGTAGTGTGGGTCTAAGAATTGGTATAAGTGTATTCAATTTGATCAATCAACTTCGTTAGAGGATGCGAACAGAATATGAGTCTTATTCATTTGCTTGATGAGAATAACAGAGAATAAATTATTCCACAGATACAAAATAAATTGCGTTTACCCTGTACTAAGCCTGCAAGTTAGTCTTATAGATGTGAACGCCTACGTGCTCGTTTGCCTGAAGGAACTCCCTGAGGATAACTTCTTTCAAGATAACATCAATCTTGTGGCGTGTATTTACCTTGTTTATGTATGAATGCTTACATTCGTTGAATAGTTATTATGCTTATGCATAGTATGTATGCACTTTATAGTATGTTTTTTAGTTCTCCGTAGAACCATAAACACAATAGATTGAAATTATTTAAAACGAAGGAATTAATTACCTGTTCTCGTTAAATACGAGAATACTATAGCAGTTTTTTTTTTTTTTTTTTTCCTAGCCTATGCTGTCCCACTCTTGGGTAAAGGCCTCCCTCCACTCCTTCCATCTTTCACGAGTCCGCGCGTCTTCTTTCCAGTTTTAATGGAACCTATCCAGCTCGTCCCGCCATCTCCTACGTGGTCTGCCGCGACCCCGTCTCACTGTCTCAGGGCACCAGTTCTGCGCTATTTGGGCCCACAGTTTGTCAGGCATGCGGCAGACATGTCCTGCCCAGTCCCATTTAAGTTGGGCAGCCTTTTGAGCCACGTCGGCTATCTTTGTTTTGGAGCGCAGTACTGTGTTACGAACACGATCCGTTAATTTAACGCCTAGTATACTGCGCTCCATTGCTCGTTGGCAGACCTTGAGTTTGGACTTCTGGATGTTAGTCAAAGAACAAGTCTGTGCGCCATAGGTTAAGACGGGAAGAATACACATGTCCATGAGCCTGCTATATCAGTGAGCCTACTATAGCAGTAATCAATAAAATACATAAAACCAATGACAATGGTACAGATTTATGGGTGATAAGTGATAACAATGAAAAGTATAACAAATATCAATACACACCTTTTATCAGTCTTCGTATATCAACCCGAGTGAGGGACGTCAGGGGCGCCTCACTGTTATTTTTTATCGGTCGAACGACTCCAAGCTACTTTACAGGGACACGACGGTGTAGCGATCTCTCTTTACATCCACACCACGCAACAAGAGCGGGTGCAACTTATACTTTTATCGATTTTTCTCCGCTGTTTTCCAGGCAATGCAACACTCGATTATCTTTCTAAAACAATATGAACAAACACCCTCAACCACGGTGCCACCAGGTTTGTCGATTTGAAACATACAAAATCGATAATTCGGTAATGTTATTTCGTAACTCACTGTTTTAATCGTCGACACTATCGTGAACTGAACGTGTGTTCCTTCTTCGGTACCATTAACTTTATAACTGTGCGTTTAGAAGTCCTTTTTTTCTACTCAATTGTTTAAAAAAGTAACCCCTAATATAGGGATGTGCTGTGTTTCGCGCTCACAGCTGTTACGAACTCCCTCGTCTATTGAAATGGGAATGGGATGGAAAGCCAAGATGGCGGGCAGTTGCGCGCGCACTCTGCCCGCGCAGCCTGTCAAAACTCTCCACACAAACAAATCTGTCTTTATTGCCCACGAATCTGAAATTTGAATTACAATTTAATATACTTATGGAATACGGGGCGTTTATGATTATCTTGACGAGATAAAAAACTTTTCACCCCCTTGTTTTCAAGTTTAATTGAATTTGTGAGATCTTAGGATCTTCTTCTGAAATAAATCAAAAGACAGAGGAGGTAGCGCTCCAGAACGTTGCTTGTATTTCGTGATACAAATACAAGCAAAAACGTTGTAGGTACTTATTTTAACAAAGCTGTCTGCGCGATGTTCCCAAGCTATTTTTGGATCACAAGCCTCCCAGTCTTGACAGTTGTTCGATTTATCTCCACGTTTCTCATAAGTTTGTGTAAGAGACGCGTACAAGAGTATTTTTACCGTATTTAATAATTTGTACGGCGTGAGGAAATATTTCGTTAGGTATTCTTTGGAAATATAAACGAATGCAAGACTTGGGAGAAAATATTCTGTCGTAGAGTAGAACCCTTGCTAAGAGCCTTGACCCCTGTGTGACCCAATTACCTACATCGTGGCTCATACATTGATTATGCTCTCTGGATATCTGGTCACTTAGTAAATCTTTAAACAAAATTTCACACTGTTCGTGTGGGGTTCCGTAGTGTTATTTAATAATTGTTCATATTTGGTACGAAGTTTTTAAAGTAAGTTTTAGGAAGTAATTAACAGTTTAGACAGTTGAGACATATTTATTTATGTAGAACAAAGTGTCTTTTTTAGAAGTAAACGTTTCAAACAAACCTTTCTTGCATATCACTGATAGTACTGACAGGAATAAAAAATGAAAAACTTACGTCGATATAATGGAAAGTCATTTGACTCGTATTAAATTAACTGAATTTTTTTTTTTTTTTTTTAAAACGTTGCCCCACACTAAGAATTTCTTCCTGTATCGTGGGTGCGTTTACAAACATAGAAACTCACATACACTAACACCCAGACCCGGAACAACTACTTGCAGATCATACAAATATTTGTTCCGTGCGGGGATCGAACCCGCGACACGTTGCGCAGCAGTCCATCGCTGAGCCACTGCGCCAACCGTGTCGTCAATATCATTACATTATATTATATTATTGTCTGCTGGCACGAGTAAATAAAGCTGTACCAATTTGTAAACTTCACGACAGTCAACATTAAGCACATTTTTGCTCAACGGTAAAAAAACAATCCTCTAAAACCATTATGACTATGATCCTATTCTTCCGACATTTCCATACATTCCATCCATTACCATGGATGGAATGTATGGAAACATTAATATTTCGTAAAAAACAAAATTGTTTAGTCTGCAAAACCATAAAAAAGGGATTCCGAATAATTGGGCACACCAATTTTTTTTTAAATAGGGTAATATTACCTCAGAATGCTCCAATTGTTCAGCACAATTTAAATGATTAAAAGACAGAACCACTCTATACCTTCTTGCTAAGAATAAACAATAAACAAGCTGAACGAACCCTTTTCCCATTACGTCATGTGACAGCCACAGACGGCAAAGGAAATAAACCGGCAGAATTCATTTGTATTCTTATATTGTCATCATGTAACCAACAATCCTCGATTTCTTGTCTTGTACTACTGAGCGTTATTGTTTTACAAGCTTACTTGCTGAGGTACCAATACTGTTGCCTACTTGAACTTGGATCAGATTCATTCAGGTCCAAACTTTAGGATTCCGTACCTCAAAAAGAAAAAACGGAACCTTTATTTCGTTGTTTCGTCTGTCGTTGAAGGCCCTTTTTCTCAGGAACGTGGAAGTATCAATTGAAATTAATATAAAATGATTAGGTTCGGTTCAGTTCCAAGGGATCCCAGGGAACTATAAAATATCAAGCTTCTATGTTCTTCTATCTTCTATAATCTTCTTCTATGAAAGATTCTTATGCAATAAAAAATATCGCATATTATTTTGCTCACTCGCAAGTAAATCCAAACCTACAGCTAGGGTACTTCCCGTTGACCTAAAATCATGAAATTTGCAGCACAAGTAAAGGAAAAAATAATTACCACATATAAAACATATTATTCCATGCAATTACGAATTTAAATTTGCGGTGAGAGAACTATGGGAACTATGGGAGAATGTTTTCTCATATATACAAAGTTAAGTTATCATTCACTTCGGAATTGGTAATCCATAGCCCTTGTCACATGCGTTAAGCCGCGGGCAGCCGGGTACAGCTTTGAGTCGGAACTCCCAGGCCACAGGCCTACTGGCACTTGTCTAGTTTTTCAATCGTCAGATAACTTTTCTGTCTGAACAATTATAAATATGTATTTTTATTTATTTATTTATTAATCACCAACTTGCACTAACAGTAGTAAGGCACCAAACACACAAATTATAGGCTAATAACAATAAGAGATAATCATAAAATTAAAAAAAAAACAAAACTAAATTTACTCGCAATTATACAAAATTAAATAGAATAATTTAAGATTAAACAACAAATAAAATATAATTCTTCAAAATTAAATACGATAGAATTAGGATGGAATGAAATAGTTTTCAATTGAAATTAGTGTACAAATATAAATATAGTAGTTTTGGTTAATCTAACTAATGCAATGAGATGGTACTAGGTGCAGCTATGGATTCCAGATATCGTGCAGCAGTGGTTAGGAATCTCAGCTCAGTACTAGCGAAAAGATCTAAGGACTCGTTATATAGTAAAATGTTGTTTATATGCGTGAGGGCTACATACAACGAACTTGTTTTAAGGGTCACGGATCTTTGGGGTATTGAAAAAAGGGGACGTTGTCGTGTGTGAAGTGTATGTCGAATGGGTAATGGGACGTTAAAGGAAATGAATTGCAATAGAGAAGAATTGAAGTGGGAACCTCGGACTAGACGGAAGAAATATTTGATGGTTGCAATATTTCTCCTTAATTCTAAGCTCTGGTAATTCACCATACCCAGTATGAATGGTGTTGGGTACATATACCTCCTTTCAAGGATCAAAGTATATTTTTTTTCGTGAGGGTTCCAGATTACACTGTTGGTTTCTAGCAAACTGCGGATGTATGAGTCGTATAATATATAGTTGTATAATATATAAGATGATGGTCTGTCGATTATTAAAAATTTTAGCCTGACGCAAAACAAAACCTAAGTTTTTGCGGGACTTGTTGCAGGTTTCAATTATTGCATAACGCATATAATATTGCGATTTTCAATACAAAAGCTATCAAACCGCCATTTTTTGTCCTTAGGATAAAAAGTTACCTGAAGATTTGAAAACTCGGCTCATAAATCACTTGATGAAAATAGAAAAAAAATCACTTAATGCGTTATAAAGAATACAGAACAGCCAGTCTTTCAGTTTGATTTATTTCGGATTTTATCTCAGTTACGCTCTTATATCTTGGCTAAAAACGAGGCGTAGAGTTTCATTCTTCAAGAACTTTTTAAATATAAAATGCTTGAAGGCACACACGTAAACGCTTCCGTATAAAGGAAATAATTTACCAAGCAGTCTTTGAACATGGCATGGTCCAGTTAAGAATTGGGAAATGTTTCGAGGGGAAAACATAAAAATCCGTTTTTTTTTACTCTGGATTTTAGCACAACAGTAGAAAATTTATTATGGTAGGTATGTAATATAAAATATCTGTAGGGAATTCCAAGATTCGATAAGTATCATAAATCTTTAGTAGTAGTATAGATAGTGAACGTGGGCCACACGTAAATGTATGAATAATTTAATTGGGTCTTTAATTTAGCTGTAATAATCAAATATTCCAATTACAAATGACGAACAAAACAAATGTTCAAATGAAACATTCTAATAAGTTAAGCACCTGAAAACAACTGAAAATCACTCAACCAGCAATAAGCTTTTACGATGTTCATCAGCCAGGTGCAAAATACGTGGAAATAATTGTTTACAGCAAGTATTATTCTAAAATTCACATCATCATACGAATTGTAATGTCTTTTTTTACTGTTATGTACTCGAAACTTTCATGAAGACTTTATAACGGTAGTTTTGTGTACTTGTATGCCATCTGTGAAAAAAATTAAGAATGACTATGGTACGAGTTACGAAGAATGTAGCTTCGTAGCGCATCCTCGTAGCGGTCGTCTACAAAGTCTCATACATAGAGTTGTTAGGTCCACATTCTGTTCATAGATGGCGGTAAACACAATATTTTATATGAGTTGTTTATTTCTATTGCTTTTATAGTTCATAGCTTCGACTACTACGAGATGAGGTAGGCCATCCTTACGTTCGATTCCCAGGTAAAACAAAATGTTTTAGGTTCATATTCTGTTGGTTTTTTAAGAGTTCAGTACCCAAAACCGTCGAGACCCTATAACGAGGCCTACGCCGCGCCACCGCCGTTTGTCTATCTGTCTGTCATAGGGCTGTACCTTTTATCCAAAATTGGCAACCAAGTGAAAATTTCATACAATACGATAGCACGTATTTGTAGTAACCTTCAAGATCGTGAGGAGACCACCATGAGGAGTTCTTAGGTGACAACACATGCTGTGAGCACGCGCCGTGATTAATGCTGGTTCAATATCTGGGTGAAAAGACACCTTTAGCTTGCAGTAGGACATAAACAAGCTAGTAGTATTTTGAAACAGTCTAGCAGACCTACCTAACCGGCTTCAGAGGAAACCTGACAAACACAATACTTTAAGAGTTATTATAGCTTAAAATAATTCAACTATAATTATCTTCCCCAAAATAGTCAGTTCTATCAGCACAATACCAGTAAACATCTAGTTAGCTAAGCTGTTTGTGAAATTGACCTTTGAATGTCGTCAAATATATCTGGCTTTTGTCGCGTCGGTACGAGTGCGTCGTGCGACGCGGCCGCGGAAATGTCGCGGACGAGAATAGACGGCACGTCGACAGCAGTGACGTCACGACACGACACGTCAACTCTTGCGCATACACTAAATTTTTCCAACATCTTCCTTCCGAATATTATTTTGGAATACCACATCACTCCGCTGCAATTTATGCCGAATTAACTCGCCCATTTGTAGGCGGTCATGGACTAAATTGGTTTTATGACAAGTGTAATAAAACTAAATTATTTCATCGTTTTTAGTAAGTATACCATTTTATGAAACGGACTGAATAGCAAGCACGGTTTTGAGCAGAATCCTTCACCGATACATTATGAACTGCTCCTATACAATTTTATTTTATCAGCTTCAGGAGTTACATACCTACCTAGAAGTAATGTTTGTAATTTTTCAAATAAACGGTCTGATTATATCATATTGAAGCTGCCACACTTCACGTAGCTGAAAGATGCGAAGTGATATCAGAGATTCGATAGGTACCTAAGTAGGTACTTGGGCCTAATGTTCTTCATTTATCATCCGTTAACTTCAATCACGGAACATTGTAAGGCGTTCGTAATATTATATAATGTGTGTAATGCTATGAAAATGACGTTGATTAACTCCGTGAGTTACGTTGAATGGGAGTTAACACACAACGACATCATTTGTCATATATTTGAAAAAAAAAATGCATTTAGTAGGTACATAATCTTCTTCTTTTCGTGTGATTAGTGAGTAACCTGGTGTCAGAGTTTTAAAGCCGCCCAAAGGCCTCTGACTTGGCTTTACAGAAATCTCTCTCAGGCATGCCGGCAGTACCCAATTAAAATGACTTATTACTATTAGTTTATATCGTTTTTATTTTCGTTTAGTCGATTCCTTTTGAATGAAACAGTAATTAGTAGGTATCTCTTAGTTACTTACAATTCAAAAATAGGCAGTCATAAACACGTACGTAGGTATCACGTAGGTACGTGATAGTCGGTTTACCCTTGCTTCTTAATGCATATCCTCTTATACAAATAGGTAATATGATTGAGTGTCGTTTAGCTCTGCACTAAATTGTTTTGTATTCGTTCAATAGTACTAATATAGTTATAAATATGTAAGTACAAAATACCTATCGTAATTTTAAAATGTATTGTTGTACTGTATTATTATCTAATTTAACTAGGCTAATGAGTAGTACTACGTATTGGTGCCCGAACAAAAATACGGCGACCTTTTGAAATTGCACGGAGTTTGCATGTCGGTAGTCGGTTGAGCGGAGTGCATGTCAGCCAGGGTTGTGGGCCGGGGCACACGGGAGCACGGGGCACGGACACACGCGCGTTCGCCGTCCACCGACACCGCCAGTCCGTTGTCGACCAGCGCGCCCGCCGCCCGCCGCGCCTGCCGCGCTCGCTCGCGCGCCACCAACCCATGGACTACGATCGACCAAGCGAACTCATACTTTATTTTATCATCACCACCTTAGCACCCCCTGAAACCCACGGCACAACCATCGAACGAATCCTACGAGCTTAAAATGACAATGAAAAGTCACTTGCGAGAACTTTTGTCGACTTTCCAAAACTCTTAGTGATCGTCATTACCCGCAAAAACCCGCTTCAAAGTTGTTTTATTATTCAAAAATGCTTCTCAGAGTAAAATTATATCGGAACCTATTTATACACAAGAAACGACTGAAATTTTCTGATTGCAACCTTTGAAAAGTTTACACACGGTTTATGAACTATTTACACTGTTTTACAAATAGTTTTGGACATTATTTTTATCCTTCGTAAAACTACCCCTAGAAGAATAAGTAACTATGACCAAAGACATTTAAATAAATATAATATTAGTGTGCGTTTTTAATTTCTTAATAATTAGAAGTGTTGAAAGACAAACAATTAAGTGTGTTTTCAATAGATTAGTTTTACTGTAAGAAATAAGTGGGTGTGTTAGTGTATTTTGTAAAATATAATCATCGTATCCTTCGGTTATTCATAATTAAATTGGTAAGTATTTTATAGAATCTTAAATAGACCTAAGTATACAGTTTACACGCCTGAAATCATCAAGAAAATGAAAGCGTACAACATACCAACCATTTCATGATCAGGTATTCAATTCAAGTAATTAAACCCGACGAAGTGCAGTATCAAACAAGTGGCTGCTACACCATTCAAATTAAACATACAATTTTAATTACAGTGCAATGGCATTGCATACACTGTGTAAAATGAACGTAACACTACTCTTACACAAACATATTCCACGGAAGTTAAAACTTTACAATTGTTTCTTAAAATAAAGTTGTTTTCGAGCGAGTGCCAGTACCAACCCGCTATTTTTTAAATAATGAGGACACGTACGAACTCTTTGAACTGAAAGAAAAATCCGGGTCATGCAGATTTATTCAAAAGTAATTTTGACAATGTTTTTGAGTACTCGTAAAGAGGATTATGTGTTGTAACCAAGGGTGATACATAACACGTAAGTAGGTGTTTTATATAGTGATCGTAATGCCTATCTAGTCGGCTTGTGCCAAGTCCAATGACATCGTGGGGTATTTATAAAATAATTTTATTTTATAATGCCAAACGCCTTCTGTGGCTTTAAAAGAGTAAGTGGTACATTAATTTTCGTGATGTATTTCTTAAGGTGTTTCCAATACATTGTTAATTAAAGACCAGACTTAATTGAAACTTCTGTGTTAGTACATTTCAATAAATTGAAAAAGGAAATGTATTGACGTTTCTGATTTTTTTCATGTTTTTCGTATCCATTACGAAAATTACAAATATTTCAATCGGCAGTAAAAGCTTTGTGCTCTATTAAATCCGCGAACCGATGAATTGAGCCATTTTATAAATAAATCGCCGACAACAGGCTTTATTGACAACAATAGACAAATAGTCGGTTATGTTAGTCATCAGGATGACCAACATTAGTTTGACATCTTTATGGGGATTCAAATTAAATTAAAAGTATCCTATATTTACTTTTGAACTGTTATGTGTAAAAGTCGTCAAGATTTAAAATGTATTGTTGTAGACTGTATTATTATCTAATTTAACTAGGCTAATGAGGTTACAAATAAATAATGATAAATAATGGAATAAGTTTGAATTGATTTTCCAATATGTTGATATAAATATAAAATTTAATTTTATTCAGTTTTAAAAATCTATTTCAAAATGTAGGACTTGGTACTTTTAGAAAGGTATTTAATATATTGTGAGTTATGCAGGAACCATTTCAGTTACCCGTTAGGTTTTCGATTGGTTTTCTGCAAAGGTTTTTAAAAAAACCCTTACAATATTATGTTACACTGTGAACGGCCTATCCTTTTACCTACCCTTCAAACCAAAAAGTTATTGCCTAACTAGGGGTAATCCATATTCCGTAAACGACATATAAACCCATTTGAAATCTTTATATCATGAACTATAAACCCAATCAAAATCCTTTCCCTTGATAGGGTTTTAAGGGTTTACTAACCAGTACATTAAGCTTTTTTTAAATGGGTTTTGTTTTCTAACCCATTCATTGGATATGGGTTTACTCGAAAGGGTTGCAATGGGTTAGCCATTCAATCGGTTACCAGAATGAAAAGGCTTATAAAATTCAAAGTTTTATCGTTATAATTGGGTTAGCACTTCATTGCCTTACAAGATGGTACATGTTCGATAAGGGTAACCGAATGAACGGGTTACCATTTGAAAGGCTTAATCCTCAAGCGGGTTTGTTCGCTCCCTGGAGTAATACCCAACTGTTAATAAAACTCGAGCCAATGCCTCTACAACCAAAATGGCTGAAATACAAAACTTATCTGTTTTGGTAATGCAATAATAATCTAAACCAGAGTCAGCCAGAACTAGCGAATTAACATTTGACTTAACGTCTATGTTCTGAATTTATCAATATTTTCCGTAAATATATGATTTCATGTCTGAAACGTTATTAATTAGAGACGGCATTAAATCTGATGCTGAAATTCTGTCTAACTTGTGTATGTACTATCAGATTGTTTACTGTGAGAGTCATTAAAATACATTGTAAACAATTATTGTGCCTTGATTTTATTTTAAGTAGTTTATTAATTTTTAAATGTCATCAAATTCGTCCACAGCCCGATTTCACCCACTGCTGCAATATAATTATAATTATATATTCTTGTGCCAATCCCCACGCTCATACCTATCGGGAATTATATAGGTCCGCTTCAGCAGTTTAAATGTTTTAGTATTCGAGTATTCAAAGATTCAGAATGTTTAGATAGTTTGATGAATCAGTTCTGTAGAAAGATTGGAATTAAAATTGTCGTCGACCGAACTGATTAGCAAGAACCACTTAAATTAATGTATAAAGCTGTTTCTTACGGCCTGTAAATAAAAACAATTTAGACCGGAAATACACACGAATTTTTCTTAAGAGTTTTGTGCAAAATATTAATGTGTTATTTATTATTTTTAGGTACAAACTGAAAAATTAAAAAAAAAAATGTTCCAATTAGACCTTCTCGGATAGCGGGCGAGTAATGAGCCTCATTTCTTTCGCTAACCTTCACATTGTTTGAAAAAGGACAATTTCCATGAGCCTACAAAAATGAGAAACATTTTGTTGGAAATGCTTCAAAGAATAGCACAAAGTTGTTTATTAATGTTGTTTTAGGAGCACAATTCATGAAAAACAAGCAATAATCATTTTGTGTAAACCGGTTTTTTGAGGACGTGCACAAATTGCTTTTCCTCCGTTTTAAATTACGCTGACATCAGCAATCTTAATACGCAATCCCAATTTGATAAATCTGAGTATCGTCAGGATATTTGCATATTATTATGGTTTATTTATTACTCGACTGCCCCAGAAGGAGGGTAATGTTTTTTATTTATTATCTCCAACAAAAGATATACACAATATAATTATGACACATAAATAAAGGGCAGCATAAGGTATATAGTAGGTGTTCTCCCTCAATTATAGGAGACCACAGCATGCACCAAAAAGTTAACAAATTAAACAAACAAAGTAAAAATATTAGTACCTAATAGATAAAATGTTCAATGTATCGTTCAAATGGTTTCATCATATCTGATCTCTGAATTGCGTAAAGCTCAAACAGCAACCAAAAAGGTACGCCTCTACCATTTTTATAATGTTTCAATACAATCTACTATTTCATTTCTGAAGTTCGCAAACCCGTGTTTATAAAAACAGTGTTTCTACTTCTTATGAGAATCATGAAACACATTCAAAGTTCTGAACAAAGTCAGCGATTCTGAAATTAAAAAATGCCGATGCATTCCCTGAACTTCTTCGATAAATCCGTTAACTGGGTCGTCTGCGGAATGCATTGGGTATAACTGACGCTTTACAGAACAGGGTAAAGAACTTTATTTATTTCTTAAAGTGCATTTATGTATCCTGCACAAGTGGCGATACTTAGTCTTTCAGGCTTTCCTACCTCCTGGCAGGGTTGCGGGTTAGTCCGAAAGGGATACCGGGACCTTGGCAACAGGCAACTGAAGGAACATGGGTGGGTTTTAGTCAGTAAAAGTCTGACACGCCCTTCCGCTCCGCCCAGAGCGGAAGAAGTCATTGAGTGATTTACCACCCTCAAAAAAAAAAAAAAAAGGCTTTCCTACCTAGCTAATATGGGCAGTCGACAGTGTCAGCCTCTACTGCTTTCCTTCGTGGCTAATAAGGGCAGTCGCCAGCAGCCTCTAGTCCTGCCCAATATTTTTACAATGGCATAAACTTACAAACTTAAATAAATACAAATAAATACGATAGAACATTTCTTAGTTACGAAGGTGTGCACAAACACAAACAAATTCCATGTCTAATATTTTTGAATGAGAAAAATATTGCATCATAAACATTTCCATCTTCCCCATGAGGGTCGTAAAGAGGCATAAGGGATTGTATTTATTGAATACATCCGCCAATATTTTTTATAAAAGCTTCTATCAAAAAATATCGCGACATGTAGATACACACACACACAGCGCTACTGCTGAGCAGGAGGTCCTGGGTTCGAATCCTGGGTCGGACAAAGTGTTATTGGACTTTTCTATCTGGAATTTCTCAGTATCAGCCAGGAATCTGGATGTGTGCCCGGTTGATGGCAATAGGCTCGCCCCCTATTTCATGGTACTTGAACATATTGGCTAAATGTGGGTGTACTTTTATAGAAGTAAACCCCTGCCTAACTATTCGAGTAGTATGTCGTGATGTTATGTTATGTAGACACATCATACTGAAGTAACGAAGCGTGCACTTGTTTTAGAACGCAAAACCAATACCTTTTAGTTATGCGGAACTTGGCAATAGGCAGGCCAGCGTTATTTAAAGTGCTGTCACACATAGCGGTATCCTAAATAAACACACAATGAAACTATCATTGTTCATTCGCGACGGTATCTAATCTTGCAACATAAGTGGTTGGGTCGATACATTTGAACTAATTCCTGAAATACCCAGAATAGACACATATCCCAACTTTCCGTTTGACACATCTGCTCTATTTTTCGGGATCTACCATGAATGGACTATAAACGGTTCAGTTTAAAAACGGTTCGGTTTAGTCTGTTAAAAAGTTATTTTTGAACATCCCGCTTCGGAAGATGTCTGAAGTCTAGTCTGCTATTTTTATCAAAATGGTCTGTGTAATTTTCATACTGGACTGGGAATGGAAGAGAAACAATGTAACTTAGTTTTATGGAACCGCGTGAGTTGAAAAGTTAACTGAGATAAATGAATTATTTTATAGAGGGCTTGTAATGTTTTACCAATCTAAAGCAATCAAAAATGTCATCAGTTTTACTTAGTATTGAGAAAAAGTTTATCCCCAGTGGATAGGAAGATCAGATGGCAATTTCTCTAACTCTAATCAGAAAGTCGTTATATCGTAGATAAGGGAACTAATCGGAGCAATTCTAAAGGGACGTACGTTGAAAACGGTTTAATAAAGAAGATGGTGTCCATGTGCGGTCGGTAACTTATAGTAAGTAGATTCAAGTGCAAAAGCAATCAAAGCTCCTCTAAGGAACCTCCATGTTCCTTAGAAGAGTTTTGATTGCTTTCCGCGCAGTAGAAGCAGATGAAGACGTTTCCCATGTTACTGGTACAGTTCGATTCAAACTTAATGGCGGCTCGGAAGTTAGCTACTCGCTGCGCAACCTCACCCCTCACCCCCGCAGACACATGAAATTGTTACTAGACAGCGACTCACTTCATGTTACGAGCCGCCAATCGAACTGTAACTAACATAAAATCTCGTTCTCTAAGATAGACGATGTGAAATTGATTCAATTAACAGACATTACAAAACTTACCTAACTGTTACAAAAACTAAAATGATGATAAATTAATTATTCTAGCTTTTTCACCCCAGTATTATGTAGAGTGCGGTTCGTGGTTAACCGTGGTTGGCGGTCTTTTCTCACTTATTAAAATGATCCATTTTAAATCCGCGGTCGCTGTGGTGGGTGGTTAGATTTTATGCCCTTAGTGGTAGAGAGACGATGTCAGTAATAAAATGAATTGTTGGACAGTATTATTAAAATAGACCTTAAAATATTCTGCACGTGATGATAAACCTACTACTCGTACGTTATTAGTTTATCGCATATTGCTGAAAGGTTAAGATTTTAACCACGCAATGCTGTGCCCCGCGGTTTCACTCGCGTTGAAAAGTTTCATATAGTATATCATATTTCAGGTCATGGTCTACCCATGTGCCAAATTTCATCCAAATCCGCTCACCCGTTTTAGCGTGAAAGCGTAACAAACAAACTCGTATCCTTTTATTCCTTTAGGTTTAAAATCTTCTTTTCGAAACAACTGAAAGCTACGTTTGTAAACCATCCTCCATTCAAAAATTGAGCACAGAAAGAGTTGACTACCAAAAACAACAAATAAAGCAAAAAACAAAAGAACGACAACGTCGAACGAGCAAAACTCAATTTCGGAAACGTCAAGATATCCTGCTTTTACGTAGTTATACGTTTATAGGTACCCCAGAATGTTAATTACAGTGTGTTCAATGCTCAATCAATCGTTTGTGAAGGTAGACAAAGACAGGTGGTGGCACTTATAGTAGTTCCCAGAGCTCTCGACGTTGGAATGCATTATTTAACGTGTGGATTTGTCTCTGTTTTCCTTCACGGCTTTAAAGTTTGGTCGCAAGATAACTTAGTAGAGCTGTCCTTTTGACTCATATGTAGATTAAGCATGTTGTAAAATAATAATATGAACAATTCTGTATGTTTTTACCGCTAAATGCATAGAAACATAGTAGTTACTTTAAGTGCTTGTAAGAGGCTTCGTGGAAGCACTTAGTAGAAGGCACCTATAAATTAATATGGAGGAAGTTCTGAAATAGCCAAAGTAATTTTCTGAAAGTTTTATACCGATACTGATATTGCTACTGTAAGATTTTATTTATATAAACTACCTACTTTTAATAATCACTCTATTTTTTAATCGTACAAAGAAAGTCGTATTTTCCATGTCATTTCGTATCAAAGGCACAATATCAATTACGCAATTTTATTGATATATTAATCCATTTTATTAATACAAAGATAAATAATCTTTGGATCTTCAAAAGTTTTCATTTTAACGAAATTATGAAATTGTGTTGTAGTTTGACCCATCTTTGATACAATTTCATAGAAAATTGATCTGAAATCCGATGCTGAAAGTTTCAGTTCAATGAAACTTTGTAACAGAGTCTTAGCTTTAATGTACATATGTAGCAGGATTCACAATACAATATTGTACATTGTTGTGAATAAACATTCCTTGTTAAGAAGCGAGAAATATGATATTTTTCTGTTTGAATTGATAAACTTTTAACTAGATTCTGTGTGCATCGTTTTTACATCAGTTGGTCGCAAGCGCAACTTTTCAACCCTTTTCACACAACCGGCTCCCGTTTTGGCGAATGGGATTAGTAAGAAAGCTTTCACAGGTAAATAGCTTTCATCCGGTGCTGACTGTTCGGCAACTAGAGTGTGTGTAAAAGGCCTTACTTGGACGTAAATTATTTGAACTGTAATTAAAATAGGGGCTGGTATAATAATCACAGTCCAGGTATTTTATAATTAAAGAAAAACATTCTCGATAAGATCGTTTATTAAAGTTGAGCTTTCCTTGCGAAAATAAATAATTAAATACACCGGCCGTGGTTCGGAAATATTGTCCGTTAAATTTTTTACAGAGAGGAAATCAAACCAAGAGACCAAATATTGATGGTATGATGTGAATAATAACGTTACCCCGGTTTTCCCTGGGGAATAAAGACGTATAACGTATATTTCTTGTATCGAAAAATCTTCTATACATATAAAAGGCTAGGGTGACTGAGATATCAACGCACAACCTAAACCGCTGGCCCTAGAGACATGAAATTTGGAGGGTGTGTTCTTTATGAAGAGTAAGTATCCACTAAGAAACGATTTTTCAAAATTCCATCCCTAAGAGGGTGAAACCGGGGGATTTCGTTTGTATGAAAAATCTTATTCCTTGAGTTATTAGACTTGAAACTTGGCACGAATACTTATCTAAGTAAATTATAAAGTGTGTCATGTTTAGTTTTTATAAACTACCTCCTAACCGGTTTCAATCCCGGTAGTACGTTCCCATGGGACTTTTTCCGACATCCACGCGGGCAAAGCCGCGGGCAAAAGCTAGTATAGTATAGTTATATAGTTGAATTACTTACCTTACTATGCATAACCAACTCTCTGATGGTAAAAGGTCGCCGCCATTCTATGGCATTATATTTATAGGCTAGATGCATACCAGGGCAATACTGAAATAATGATGTGTCTGTAATAATTACAACGACATTGCAATACAGGGGAGATTAGCAGTTGGTCTTGCGCCTGATATCTCTCCGGTCGTGTCGGATTGCTGTCCCATCAGACTTTAAGAGTGAGGGTAGGGGGAGTGTCTGCACACATAATATCTCCCGCGTCTTGTCTCCACTGAGATTGACCGCCATGGTCGAAAGTCGGAGGACTATTACTGGGGAGATTCCTTTGACGAGCTGCGAAAGGGGTGCTAAAAATTTGTATCTATATATAGGATGTAGATAAACGAATCCGAGAAAACAAAATCGTACACATAGGTACCGTGTTCGCACCAGATGGTAGTAATATGTTTATCGCGTCACCACTCGAGACATGCCGTGTCATAGCTGTCTCATATATTTCCGCGTAGATTTTAAAATGTTAAAAACACGCGTAGTGCATCATGTGTGCTCAAATATTTCATCTTATGAGTGTTGTTAGATCCGACCCTCGTGCTAGGCTGAAATAACAACGCGGAATGACAAACGAAGTAGAGAAAATACGTGATCCTTGCATTTTCTTGTCTGTTTCGAGCAGTATTATTCAGCGTATTAATTAACTCAAGCATGTCAGACCCTAATTTTTTTTTAATTTTACGCCGTAATTGTAAACGAAACACCATAATTGTGTTTTTGTTTTGTTTATGTATTTTCTAAAAATCCCGACTATACACAAGTAGACCACAAAGTCTTACGACTTACCTTATTAATATTCTAATTTTTACCTTATATCCGCACAAAGTAATTAAACCTAAATCAGTTACCTGTAATGCTGTTCATGAATGCTCAGTTCCTATTAGGTAGGTATACTTTTCATCATATTTAGTTGAACATTTTGGAATTCCAATATTAATTTTCACAGTGGAGTAGCAAATACCTCAAAGGATGGGAAATAAATGGAATTAATTTCCATCCTTTGAGGTATTTTGTACTCTATAATATTTCGCTCACAAAACAATGTACATACATTGCAAATGTTTATTTTAAACTATGTGCTGTGTAATAATCTGCTTTTCTTTCTGTACCAAAAACTTATTATAACATCGACCACGAATCCAATTAATATGGTGTATGGTTTAAGATTAAAGGGTTCCTTCATAATATTTGTGGGAGTAGAACCTTGCCATACCAATTAGTGTTAAAATAACAGTAACATAATTGCATACCGCTATTAAAACACCGTATAAGTTTAACATCTAATTGAATTTGTTCTAATCGATGGCTGTACAAGCAGTCCGTCTATTCTATTAACTATAGTCACGAAATGTCTATCGTTCAACTAGTAATTATAATAGAATTAGGTTGGTTGGTAAGTTACATATTATTGGTAATTGATTGACCTGACTATTTGTACCAAGTATTAATTATATGAGTCGTCCGTACACCACTGTTGCGGTCCGCGGTGACATAATAGTTGTCGTAGAACAAAATATATGATAAAAGTTTTGCAGTAATGTGCTTAGTATGTATTTCCTTGGGAGCTATACGAAATCAGGTAAAAAAATAACGTACATGGAGAGCAAAATCGGTAGAAAGTCTTAGTAAGTATCATCACTCGTCGAGGACCTCTGTAAAGTCCTTTGCTAGACTATATAAAGACTCATTATATGATTCGATGGTTCAGATTAGAATGATGTAAAGCTTACCTACTTTATATTTTCCTAATGAAAAAAGGAGCTCATGATTTGTGTGCGAGAGAAAATGTTACCTATTAAACACACACGCACCGCTCTTGATGGCTTTACGTGAATATCAGAACGCACGACTCTCTTGATAGCTCAACGCGTGAACTGAATATTGCATAATATGTGACGGAAAAATTCTGACTTGAGGAATATATGGTTGCACCGTACATGCTCTCAAGCATGGAAAGATGAATGTGAGATGACATGAATATTAACGCGGTGATTTCACTTGCTCCTTATGTTATATTTAGAGCCTCTGCCTGAAGTCTGTTTTAGGAGTTGTACTTTAAAAACACCCCTCTCTTTAGTCAGCTATTGCGGAGGAATTTACCTGAACAGAGTTTATTTATTTTATGAGATACTTTTGGAACAGTACCTAAGTGACATTAGCGCAGCGGCGGTGCGATGTTAACAAAAAGTCAGATGGACTGATGCATTAGGTTAGGACACTGATTACGCGTACTATCAATGCAAATTATTCCTATGGACGGTACGGTAGAGGCGCAAATACCTATTAAAATCACAAACAAGTAAGAAATTAAGTGATAATGTGCAAACAATCGTTTGACGAACATCTGCTGAAGCACTGATATCAGCAGCGGAAATGAGACGCGTGTTGTAATTCCAGCGATCTTTCATTGATAGACGGTTCTTTGATGGGGCCATTATACCTTTATCACAATTTCGGAATGGGTCTTTAGGTAAGACGCTTGGATGGCGGGCTTGCGGACGGCGAGCAATGGGTAGGTCGCCGTCCGATAAGGACCAGGCCCGGGTCGACGGCGCGTTGTGTTCCACTCGCGCCTCAAAGAGATGTCAGCACAATTGGCGGGGTCTAGGACCGATGCCTGCCAGGGTTGCGGGTTAGTCCAAAAGGGATACCGGGACCTTGGCAACAGTCAACTGAAGGAACACGGGTGGGTTTTAGTCAGTAAAAGTCTGACATGCCCTTCCGCTCCACCCAGAGCGGGAGAAGTCATTGGATGATACACCACCAAAAAAAAAATGATAAGTTGGTTGTCATCTTTATCCCTTACGAATCCCTGCGTGAAGAAAAAGTCGTTGTATTAATAGTTGGACGCCTCAAAAATCTTAATTTTCTAGGATAAATAAACCGTTTCCCTCTGCATTCTTGTAGCAGAGTTTTAGGTATAACACGTTTCTTTTCGACTTCTCTTTTCGAATCAACTTTTTCTAATGAGTACTTCTATGCCATTGTTACTGCTGCACTGATACAAAGATTCTGCCTAAAGTTTGGTTTTCCTGAGAAAACGGTGCCGTCATACCTTATGACGGCCGTTGTTAAATGCACAGTGTCTCTTTACACCGTAATTATCATTACGCCGGTGAAACTGTTTTTTTTTAAAACCTATCATTGTGGTCTTTACTTTTTCAGAAAACACGATAAGGTCACAAAAATGCATCAAACTAACTTTTGTTCTTATTAATAACATAGTAAGATTGTATTTAACAACGCCATACTTATCCCATGTCATAAACGAGATCGTAAGCCGAAGGATGAGCCTCATCGCCTCGGCTCCTAATATCTACGATCACTAATCCTCGACGTTATTATAGCAATACCTATATGACCGTTTGTTGTGGTATGCTACGTGTGAAACTACATATCAGTATATAGTAACTAGCTATGTAATAAATATAAGCTCGCGTAGGTAAATAGGCTTGCAGCCGGTGCCCAAGTTCATGTAAGTACGTAGATGATTAAGAAAATCGTTAATTAATTTCTTGTTGTATCTTTTAACTGTTTTATGATGTGGAAAACCTGGCTACATCGAAAGCTTTGTTATTGTATTAACT
Source organism: Lithophane socia (assembly GCA_947522985.1). Lineage (NCBI taxonomy): Eukaryota > Metazoa > Arthropoda > Insecta > Lepidoptera > Noctuidae > Lithophane > Lithophane socia. The sequence goes on along the minus strand of OX383255.1, from coordinate 7,774,312 downwards.
AGCAAATAGCATTGATTTCCATTCAATTTTGTGAATTAACCTTTCGTATCCCATAATTGCAGAAATAATTAAAAAGCCATTGTGTTTTGCGTGGACACGTTCGGCATAAGAAGGACCCTTCCTTGATGCTGAACGTGGATCCAAGCGAAACACAATGAAAATTTTTCTGACCTCGCCATTAAAATTATACCTTAACCGTAGGTATAATTATAATGACGAAGTCAGGGAAATTTACAAAAATACATTATGCTTGGATTTTCTCAAATTCCATGGCGTGTCACCCTATTGCGTCCTGGAAGAAATACGTTGAATTACAAGTCACCTCACTACCTACATTCATAATCAGCCTATAATGTTCCCACTGCTGGGACACAGGCCTCCTCTCTATGAGAGGGAGTGAGGCGTAATCCACCACGCGGGCCCAGTGCGGGTTGGTAGATGTCACATGTCTTCGAATTTTTGGTTCTAAGACATGCCGGTTTCCTCACGATGTTTTCCTTCACGGTTTTGAGAGCAGTGTGATGAAATTATTTACACAAAGTAAAGCGCCTGTCGGGGTTCGAACCTGCGACCTACAACTCGTAAGTCGCGGCCGTTACCACTGGGCCACCACTGCTCGTCTACCTACATTACCTATTTGAAATTTCTCGTGTACGAAACGTTTTTAACACACCCCCTATAGGATCAATTTAATGAACTAATGAGATGATCCTTATTAGTTACTAGGAGCGTAAAAAAGTCATCAAAGCTGAGGTACGGCACTAATTCAATCTCAACCTCATAAAACGGGACGAAAGAATTTTACCCTAACGTTGCTCTCTGTGAACTTTTATTTAAACCCTTTAAAGAAAATATACGTAGTACTTGGAAAGCTGCATTATTTTGTGCTAAGAATCTTTTGCTGATCGGTATGATATGAGTTGATTAAATTGAGTCCATTAATATTTCCACTTGACGTGCTAGCTTTCTCAGATTTCCTTAGATTCACTCTCAAGATAAGACATTATTGAGACAAAGTATTATTTTTAAAGGTTCGGGGTTAAATTGATTCTGAATGTTGAATCCAAACGTTACATGAATAAATTATGATAACGGTTTCTTAGTAGTTCTTAGATGAAGTGAATCCATTTATCAGCTAAACGAAACGTTTGATTTGAATATTTGTAATAAAAATGCAGAGAAAACTCGTACAGCGAAGCTCAAAGAAGCGGACGGAAGATCGCAAATAGAACGGTTAAATCTAAAAACCCGAGATTCACTTGTTATTTAAATGTAATCCTGGTGTCAATCCGGAAGACAGACAATCATCTGGCGCTTACAGTTTTTAAAGGTCGTCGCTTGAGGAAACCGCTGAGCGGCCAAGAGAACGTCACGAACAGCTGAGCATCAAGCCCCGGCCGCAGGTGGGCCGGCACACTTATATTTAGCCAATGAGTCGTTGTGCGTTCATTGTCACCAACACGAGCCAAGGCCCAACTCCAAATTGTTGGCCCATCCGACACACCACACACTAAATTAGTGTTACATAATTTTGGCATTAAGCGTCATGATAATTGTTATTCCTTTTTTTTCGGGTGTCGAAAGTGTTCGGAATTTTTCGACGACGTGATAATCATGATTTACGGGTGCAGTAGTTAATGAATTGTTTTATTTCTTCACTGGCTGTTGCATTGTGCCTATTTCTAGTCTCGTTACTGTTAGATGGCTGGGTAATCAAATAATGGTCTATAATAAACACCATACGTACCACCAATTATTTGTTGCAATGTGCGAGCAAGTATATGATGAATAATAAAAACATAACAAAAATATATAAACCTAAAACGTAAAACCATAAAAACAGGTGTCACACCAAAACTTAATGAAAGTTTACTAGTGTAATAAATTGACACACAACATGAAACATAAATTATCCTAGATCAAACTATGTGGTAATTTTGTTAATGGATAAGTACTAAAAATAATTCTAAAGATAAATGTTAAAGAATACTTAAGCATCGGGATGTCGTGTCGTCGTGATGTTAATATGTCACGTGAAATGTAAAAATAACTAGTGTGCTCATCTTTTTGTACTTCTGAGTAGCTATAATTAGCCGTCTGAATAAACTTTACTATATTTACCGAACTTTTGTTAGTCACAACATCATATAAATTTTCATGCTACTTTCACGGCGACCTTGATGGCTAATGTATTTTTTTTGACGAAATGATTTAGCAAAATTCGTTATGATACGACGAAATACGAGTATGAAAAATTTACGAAAAGACAACAAGCACGTCTCCTTTACATGATAAACTGAGCTAAGTGAGTACTTACCTTATTTCGAACAGGCGCTTTGGGAAACTTTGTTAAGAAACATCGCAGATGATCCATCACGAATTAGCGAAAATTGGCTATACGTGATCTAAGTTTTTAAAAGCGTGAGTGTATTGAAATGTTACGGTATATGTATAACAACTCATACACATCAAACAGAAAACGGGGAAGAATTTATCCCAAGAACAAACTTCATTTTGTAGTTGAAAAAATGTTCTGCCATACATCGACGTCACGATCAATACTCCAGCTTTTACATTTACTTGTGCTGTGACAACTTGGTTCTTCCCTATGTTTTGATTTATACGAGTATTGATATAATTATGTCACATAAATGGTCGTACTTTTTTATTGCGTTGACTTAGACGCTTGATCTTAGAGCTCCAAGAAAACGTAGACCTACGTATTTGATATTAATTTCAACTTAATACTTCCACGCGTTCTTGTGACAGATAGACAGACGGACGGACAACGAAGTGATCCTATAAAGTTTCCGTTTCTTTTGTTTCTTGTGTTGAGGCACGAAACCCTAAAAACATTTAAAAAAATGATTATTGAGTCCAAAAACGGCATCGCAATAATCTGTCCCCAATTTTCCGGTCTCCGAAAAGAATTTCGTCCGCAAAGCATAAAGATATAAGTTGCACTAGTAGCGCCCCGCGGTTTCACCCGCATATGTCTCGATCCCGTGGGAATATCAGGATAATAAGTATCCTATGGGTTGATGCAGGTTATAGACTATCTGTGTGAATTTCTGTGTGTTTAATATACATATTATATTAAACTTATGGATAACTAGCTGTTGCCCACGACTTCATTTGCGATCCAGGATGAAAAGTAGCCTATTTCCTTCTCCAGGTCAAGGTCTACCCCTGTGCCAAATTTCATCTGAATCCGTTCAGCCGTTTTAGCGTGAAAGCGTAACAAACATACAAATTCACTTTCGTATTTATAATATTAGTTAGGATAAAGACAATTCGTAAAAACCGTGTGATGCAGACTCGTCTCGCTGGTACACACGGCTACACATCAAGCTATACATTTCCAGATAAGCTGACCTCGCATTGAACGGAAATCCTATGCAATGCGAGATCAGTATAAACTGGAAACGTATAGCTAGATGTGTAGCCGTGTGTACCTTATAGGTAGGCATTATGATGAATGACCGACATCGTTATGTGTCTCTGCAACACTGTTGTCTTTACAGCTTGGCGGTATTAGCACGAACGGTTAAATACTTCGTTCCTTCGAACGCGCCTGCGATTCTGTTTACAATCTTCCCGAACATAAATTGATCATCAATGTAGTTCTTGGCACTACGAAGTCCACAAGATATGATTATTAGGTTAGCTAATGCTCAATTATATTGCAACTCGTTTTCCGTAATGACCTAGGTTTTCCTATGATCTGTAATTTTAACATAACAATAACGTTGGAAGGCATCCCACAAAGTGGACCAATAAAAATGTGAAGGCCGCAGGAATCCGCTGGATGTGGGAAGCACAGAACCGGTTGAATTGGCGGTGCTTGGGGGAGGCCTATGTCCAGCAGTGGTCGTCTTTCGGCTGATATGATACTCGCCTTCTTCTCTTGAAGGGGTAGCCAGCAGAGATGCACCAACATTTCATCAGTTATTTTATGAGTCCCACATTATTGAGGTCAGGACTGAGGGACAGGGCACAAATCCAGCTTACGGACTGCTACTGAGATACATTTAACATCACCTTCATACAGCCCGTCCCAAGGATTAAAACCCTCACACGCTCAGCGGTCACAGTTGGCGCCACTAGCCCAAAAAGGCAGTTTTATTATTTTCTTCTAATAACATTAATGTTTCAGAAAATGTTTTTATAAATAGGAAAAGGAAAATAAAAGTGAGCTTATATATTTAATTTAATTTTACTTAGAAACATGTTAGTATTCAAAAACAAAACGTACGTACGCGCGCGCGCACTTGTCTTTCGGAAAGACAAGTGCGAAAAGTGCACGTGTTGTTTCTTTTATGTATCAATTTAATATTTTTTGTGAATATTTAGTTATAAAAAAAAAAACATTTTGTTTTTTAATGGTAATATATTTTTTTATATGTGCGGACGCTATATTATTGCGAGTTAACGGGAACGCCTGTCGTTAATTAATATACTGTATATTTTTTAGCCAACTTCTTTAGACTTGGGTTCAACTTCAATGGCGCTGAGTTCCGCAAAGCGGCGTCAATTCAATCAAGTCTAATATACAAGCTAAATCAATCAAAGTCGTCTCCAGTAAGAGTGGTTTAAATCACTATAAACTTAAATGGGACAGGCTAACTTACTAGTCTAGCTAGTTTGTAAATGTTAGACTGGGTCTGGGTTTTGTTGATGCACAGAATAAACCACCACATCTATAGGATTTTATAAAAGTTAGCAATGTAAGCTTATCGGCAATCGCATCATCACTTCGGTGAGAAAGTGTTCAATATGAGTCTATCTTATAAAAAAGTAGCTAAATTGCAAAGATGAAGGCAAAGTATCCCTTCTGCCATGCTCCGAGATCCGTACCCCACAGGGGGTGCCCTTAGCGTGTACTCGCTTAGTTTCTAATCTTTTATGCCCTGTCTGGAGGCCTTAATTTATTGAGGCAGCGACAGGAAAGTCCGGTTAAGCAGTCAACAACCTCCTATGCTGACCTGCGAAATGTCATTTAAAAAAAAAGCAATGGGGGACAGTCTTGTTAAAAGCAGGTCTCCTTTAACAATACTTCAATCAGGCCACACTCGCGCCGAAATATATTTTTAAAGGGACCACCGCCACCGATTTGTTGGCTCTAAAGTTATTTCGGTTAGTCGATAATAATGAGGTAATGGGACAAAAAACAACGATTTTTTGCACGTGACGATAGTCTCTGTGTTCAATTATTTCTAGATCAATTAGAATTGTGCCACTTTTATTTACATTTGGTGTGTCTTACAAGTAATTTATTGATCAAACACTTAACACAACGAATACTTGTAGAGTCCGTTTCACGAAAGAAGTCTCGCAGACGCGGCGCTGCAGACATGCGACGGAATCATAAATCTTTATTTATTTATTTCAACATCATATTACAGGCGGCGTTGGTTAATAAAATGCACAATCTTAAATAGAGGAAGGTGTCAGAGGTAGCAGGGCTTTCGTAGAAATGTTGCTACCTTGTATAATAATAACTAGTTCCACTTATTGCCGCGGGACCTCTTTCGTGAGACGGAGTTTAGGCCGTAGGCCGTCCTGGCGGTAGTTCTAATCCAATAACAAGTATCTAGAAACTTTGTTTTTGTCTAGTCCAATATAGCTTTGCTATTGTAAGGTAAGGTTCAGATTGATTTCTTTGTATCATTTGCGAATCTTTAGATGTCTTTTGCAAGTAGGTGATATTAATTGAAAAGATTATTTCGTCTCCTTTTAGATCATACTCATATTCATATTCATTTATTTGCATACCATAATGTTAATTAAGTTGTTACAAACAGGCTTAAAGCTAAGATAAAATTATGGAGCCTGTAAGGGCACAGCAAAATAGGTAACAAAAATTAATTAATAAACATTCTAATTAAATTAAATAATAACATTTAGAACACGGATAATTCTCATTAAATGTATTTAAATAAGAAATAAACAATATTTATTGTATATTTTATATTGTAGGTGTGATATTTATGTTATATGTGTGTCTAGTTGGCAAAATGTAATTGGTAATTTTAGAGAAAATGACAATTAAATATTTTGCCATTGCAGTCACAGTTTATCATTCATGTATTCATTTATATTATAGTAACTTTTATTTATTAGAAATAGCTTCAGTTTATTACTAAACATATTATATTTATTTATATTCTTAAGATATTCCGGTAGTTTATTATATATTTTTATTGACATTGATCATTCCCACCTAGTGTATATTTGTTTAGGTTTGATTTGATTTACACGTGGCACATTACCTACTTCTATTATTGTGACTTCTCTTAATTTCGTCGAGTTCGAACCCAAGTTAAGCACCTCTGACTTTTTGGATTCACGTGCGCATTGTATAATTTATCACAAGTCAGAAGCCCTTGGGCGTCTTTAAAACTCTGCACTACTACACTACACCACACGAAAAGAAGATAATTTCATCATTATTTTTGAGTTATCCTAACTAATATTATAAATGCGAAAGTGAGTTTGTTTATTTGTTGTAACGCTTTCACGCTAAAACGGCTGAACGGATTTGGATGAAATTTGAAACATGGGTAGACCATGACCTGGAATAGGACATAGGATTAGAATTTTTATCCCGAAATTCCTACGGGATCGAGACTTACGCGGGTGAAACCGCGGGGCGCAGCTAGTCAATAATATGAATACATTTGTAGTTGCTTAATTTTCATAAATGTACGTCCTGGCAAGCGGCAAGCGGAGTGTGGGTCGCCCCCTAGTTAGATGGACCGACCACCTTAAAGTGGTGCAGGTTGGGACAGCCTGGATGTGGAAGGCAGAGGAATGTTCAGCAGTGAACTGCGATTGGCTGAGTTGATTGACTGACGTCCTGATATTTTGTTTCGAAAATTGAACTTCCAGTTTCCAAACACGACTACGTACAGTTAAAATAAGGTACCTAGTTTTGACTAGGCCAAAACAAACGCTACAAAGTTTTCGATTTTCAAAACGATAAGGTGAATGAGCTAATAAAACAGTCGCACCTGCTTGTTTATACTTCCATTGTAATTAAGTTCGTAACAAAACAGTAACGAGGTGTCGAGGTCGTTTGAGATAATTCATAACTTCAGGTGAATGGGAATGCCGCAACAATCGGTCATTACTGAACGTTATTGCAGCACATAATGTTGCCAGCCGTAAATAAACTCGTTTAATACAAACAATGCGACCAATCTACTGAATTGGATAGCCTTTGATAATATGTAAATTATGTACGTTTTTGCAAATTGAAATGAAACGATGGAGTTTGTCAGTTGGGTGGGGCCCAATGCACTATCGGCGTGAATTAACTTCAACTCCTAATGCAAATAAACGTAATATAAACATTGGGGTAAAATTGTATGAATCTATAAATGACTTTGGAATAAATTATGATATAGGTGAGAACCAAACAAATTCCTTTTCCACATAGCGGGCGCTTTTGAGTTATACCGTTTATCCACCCCAAAAAATCCACCCTAAGGTGGATACTCGGAAACGTATGTCCGAGAATCCAGCCTAGGTCTAGTTGGATAAACGGAATTTATAGGCTTAAGGTGGATTCTCGGGGATACGTTACCAAGTATCCACCTTAGGGTGGATTTTTACGATTTATAAACGGAATAATCCGTGCTTTTCACCTTTTTGAATTGTCATTTTCATTCAAAATATTGGCAATAGACGGAAAAAAAAGCCCTGCCTTGACTGTACCTACTCAAATAAAAAATTTCCATGCATGTGAGTAAAATAATCTGGTTTGAAGAGTGTAACACGATTCTAAGGCAGATAGCAGAAACCGAACAAACCAAATATAAATCACGTTTTCTGACGTAGCTGGCGTTCAAGTTTTCCATTTTTTATGCTAAACCTTTGACTTTGTCCAAAAATACAGTAAAACTTTCCTTTTTTGCCAGCACCCTCTCGTTTTCTTTCATATTTCTCACTAATTGTCAAAGAAATGATTTTATTACTGCAATTCTATCTTTTGAACTTAACCTGTATACTAACAAAGGTTAAAAAGTAAAATCGTATTTTAAAGTAATTCATTGGAGAAAGTACCTTCTTCTAAAAGGCTGAATCAATTAAAATTTACCGAGTCTCCGGTTAAGAAAGAAATTAAAAAGCTATTCTTTCCAACTTTACTTGGAGACGACAATCAATGCCTTGTAATTAAAAACCATTGTTTAATAAAATTCACCTTTGCAGTTAGATTTCTTATTTACACTAGACGAGAATATAACATTAATAACTAGCTGCCCGCCTCGGCTTCGCACGGGTAGCACTAAGTACTTATCTGCGGGGCACCTACCCACATACATACCTACCTACCTACACCTACCTACACCTACCTACACTTACCTACACCTACCTACACCTACCTACACCTACCTACACCTACCTACACCTACCTACACTTACCTACACCTACCTACACCTACCTACACCTACCTACACCGACCTACACCTACCTACACCTACCTACACTTACCTACATCTACCTACACCTACCTACACCTACCTACACCTACCTACACTTACCTACACCTACCTACACCTACCTACACCTACCTACACCTACCTGCACCTACCTACACCTACCTACACCTACCTACACCTACCTACACTTACCTACACCTACCTACACCTACCTACACCTACCTACACCTACCTACACCTACCTACACCTACTTACACCTACCTACACCTACCTACACCTACTTACACCTACCTACACTTACCTACACCTACCTACACTTACCTACACTTACCTACACCTACCTACACTTACCTACACCTACCTACACCTACCTACACCTACCTACACCTACCTACACTTACCTACACCTACCTACACCTACCTACACCTACCTACACCTACCTACACCTACCTACACCTACCTACACCTACCTACACTTACCTACATCTACCTACACCTACCTACACCTACCTACACCTACCTGCACTTACCTACACCTACCTACACCTACCTACACCTACCTACACCTACCTGCACCTACCTACACCTACCTACACCTACCTACACCTACCTACACTTACCTACACCTACCTACACCTACCTACACCTACCTACACCTACCTACACCTACCTACACCTACTTACACCTACCTACACCTACCTACACCTACTTACACCTACCTACACTTACCTACACCTACCTACACTTACCTACACTTACCTACACCTACCTACACTTACTTACACTTACCTACACTTACCTACACCTACCTACACTTACCTACACTTACCTACACTTACCTACACCTACTTACACCTACCTACACTTACCTACACCTACCTACACTTACCTACACCTACCTACACTTACCTACACTTACCTACACCTACCTACACCTACCTACACCTACCTGCACCTACCTACACCTACCTACACCTACCTACACCTACCTACACTTACCTACACCTACTTACACCTACCTACACCTACCTACACCTACTTACACCTACCTACACCTACCTACACTTACCTACACCTACCTACACTTACCTACACTTACCTACACTTACCTACACTTACCTACACCTACTTACACCTACCTACACTTACCTACACCTACCTACACTTACCTACACTTACCTACACCTACCTACACTTACCTACACTTACCTACACTTACCTACACCTACTTACACCTACCTACACTTACCTACACCTACCTACACTTACCTACACCTACCTACACCTACCTACACCTACCTACACTTACCTACACTTACCTACACCTACCTACACCTACCTACACCTACCTACACCTACCTACACCTACCTACACCTACCTACACCTACCTACACCTACCTACACCTACCTACATACCTATATACCTAATTACGTACTCTACCTACCTAACTACGTACACCTATCGTAGAAATCTTGTCCTGAAAATAACTAACACAACAAAAAAAGAATTATCCAATTTGGTGCTGTCGTTCTCAAGTTATGGCGTGACCAAGGGAAATAGGGAATCATCCATACAATTATACTAATAATATTATAAACTAGCGGCGCCCCGTAATCATCCGCGTAAGTCTCGATCCCGCGGGAATATCGGGATAAAAAGTATCGTATGTCCTATTCCAGGTCATGTTCTACCCCTGTGCCAAATTCCATCCAAATCCGTTCAGCCGTTTTAGCATGAAAGCGTAACAAACAAACAAATAAACTCACTTTCACATACAGAATACTAGACATTTTTAGACGAGACGCCAACCATCACGACATTTTGAGACGAGAATATTAAAAGACAATTTTTTAAAATGACTAATAGTTTATATAGAGATCGATTCTACTCATCAATTTTGATAAAAATTCACTCAGGACATATTATTACAATAACGTTAAATAGGCATGATTACATACTCAATCATCATTACGCTCTGGCAAAAGTTTATTACCGAATAGTGAACATTCCGGTAAACCACTAACCTCAATACAATAATACATATTTTCATAATATTGTGACCAATAATTAATTTGATTAAAATAAAAATTATGTAAACCTAAACCTTGGTCAATATAATTTCCACACCCGTGATATTTTATGATAAAGTTTTTATTTAAATGACACTATTTTGCCACAAAATCAGACAAATATTGTTCCTTTTCATGAAACCTTCACTTCTCAAAGTATACTCGTATCTTTATACATCTCCTTCAGCAACACCATCACGTAATAACATGTCAACATTTTCAGAAATATTTCTGTAAAGTGAAAAATGCAATATTTTCAGTAAGCGAGAATAGAACGCGATCTCGCGAAGATCTCATGATAAGACGCATCTCCTCACATTCTCGATTCGCAAGTTATATTATTAAATTTTGAGGGTTCGTTTAGTGGTGCACGCGATCCCCACATTTTAAACCCGTTCCCCAGCTTAAGTGCCACTGTCTACATTTTCGGACACTTGTTTAGACTTCGCTAAATGTAATGAGAATTAAGGCTTGCAGTCGTTATTTATGTGTGTTTAAATACTCGTGAATAAAGTTCCCTTACAGGTGTAAATAAAAACTTTGGAATCTCGGCTTTCGCAATGTTGTAGTGGTTCGAAGATTTACAGAACCAGTTTTTGAGCAACAAGCAAGACACTTTGTTACATACATTTTGCTGTATGACACAAAGTGACTCTTGACAAATTTGTAGGTACCTAATTTCTCGTTACTTTCATTGCTTGAGTCACATTTGGGCATCAACAGCGTCTTAGATTTTGTAAAGGTGACAGTCTATCAGACTCGATGTTAGTCTCGAGTGTCATTCGTAGATGTTTAAGAATCGTTATGGGTAGTCAGAAGCCAAAAAAGGCTGACAATCAGTCTTACCAAGGAGTATCGTGTTACCCAGTAACTGGGTTGTGGAGGTCAGACAGGAAGTCGTTCCATGTAAAATACTGGTATTCATACCGTTTAGACTGGAAGCCGATCCCTTGTTGGTAAAGGCTAGTCAGATTGATTGTGAAATAATGTCGGTAAATAAAAACAATAGGTTAGTGAAGTGTGGCTGCAAGGCGGACGGTTAAAAAGAAGCTAAATGCTTCACATCTGTCTGCGGCGGCGCAAGTTAACAGCTGCCATTAAATATTTTATTGTTCAACGTGTGCTGTTCTTATATTGCCTTCTAATGGCGAATGTGTTATTTACTTCACAAGTCATATAAGCCAAGCTTTTATCAATCAAGGTTCGTTTGCACTTAGCAATTTTACAGCTATGTGTTGAGGTGCTGTTTATTTATCTTTTAAACAGTATTTTTAGTATAGTTACGTGCAAATTTTTATTTATTTATGAATATAGCAACTAACTATTTACACTAGGTAATAAATTAAATTACTAACTAACTAACTGTAAAGTAAGTAATAAATACAAAAGAAAAGGACACGAAGGCGTCGAAGTAAATTTTTTGTGCAAACGTTTCGTGCAAAATAATTAGAGAACAGAAAACGTTTTAAAATATTTAACTAGCGACCCGAACCTGCTTCGCACGGTATTTACGACTTGAAAAAACATCGAGATTTCTTAGTAATAGTTATGTAATTTTAATATTAACGTACTATACACATAAACCTTCCGGGATCAATTCTCTAAACGATGGTGAAAAACTCATCAAAATCTGTTACGTGGTTAAGAAGAACAACGCGGACATACAGATAAACACGAAAAGAGACTTTAATTTATTATATGTATAGTTACCTAATTAGAATAGGTAGGTAAGGTTATTTCAGTTCGAAATTAAATATGAATACTCCGTTATGTTGGAGCGTGTTCAAAGGCTTGTATGTGCTTAATAAAAACTAGTATGAGAACTCACACAACATAAGTTCAAAAATGCTCTCTCATTTCTAACGTTGCAATATTTCACAAAAATACCTACCTTATTATTTTCACATTTAAACATTCACTGTTTCAATATTTTCTTTTATTTTTAGCACGCAAAAATGTAGAACCATATTGGTTTTTCGTTACAGACAAAAACAAGTGAAGTAAAATTATGAACCCTTAGAAATACAGCATGAAAACATCGTGTAAGGCAAATAAAACATTATTTTGACCTTAAAATATGAAGCTAATAAATCTGACTAGAGTAAGGAAAACTTTGTCAACAATGGCGTGGATGGTATCGTTCGCACTCACTTTGCACCATTACCGTTTAAATATTGTTGTGTTTTATATATTTTAGCTTTAATTAATGTTTGGGTTTGCTTTTCCCAGTTTGTTTACTTTAATATTTTATTACGGCACGACTTGAAAATATAAAGAGGGTTTGGCAAACACTCTCTCCTTTGAAAGATATAAGATATTACTTAAATAGAGCAATCAAATGTTTTGTCAAAAGAATAAACACTAAAAATAAAACACTATATCAAAGGTACACCTTTGAGTGATATTAGTGTTTATTTTTTTACCTACAGGTAAGTAGAACATCGTATTATTTGGTTAGGTAATTTGCTACGAAAAACGTGAAAGTGAAAAACGAAAATGTAAAAAGGCTTTGTTAAGGAAACTACAAAACCTCGCCACGTGTTTTTCTTAATCTTCTATTCAGAAAAAGGTTTAAAGTAAACCTATCGTGTCGAACATGCTGACCACTTTTTCATAATTTCTTATTAATGAGTGGTACGCGTGCCATGGAATTATTAATCCGGGACGCATGCGGGCCGGACTGGCGGGGCGACTATGCCACCCGCCTGGTTCACGCCTGCCGGGAACACGGCATCGCCCGACCGTGTAGAATGTCACTTGAGTATTCACACATTTCACTCAACTTTTAATGTATTCCGAATATACGAGTACCTATAGTTGGATTTGATTTAGAACTTTCAATAAGGTTCCCGTGTTCAAAGTTAGACGGTCAATTGTTTTCACAGTCCCTTGTTTTGTGATTGGCAAGTGAATACAATCAAAACTTACTCCTGCATTCATAAATCTAAAGTGACCAAAACATTTTCTTTAAACTGGGCCGCGCGACATTTTTCGAAAGGACTTTGACCCAATATCCGAGGGACATAATTACCTATTCAAAGCTTCTAAAGCAATTTAAAATTTTGTTTCAGTTGTCTAAGTAACTTTGTTATTTTTGTAATTCGGTGTTTAAGAGGCCGTATACGAAATTTTGCCGATTTTGCTAATTTACGTGGTTTTACAGGCGTTATTTTACAATTAAAATACTGTATTTCGTTTGCCCAACATGAAAGATAATTTCAATTATGATCTAATGAATGAACGACTGTTTTATTTTTTAATTAGTACCTTCGTTGGTTTACGCTGTTTAAAAGATGTTTTATTGCCAAATATTTTTATTTTTTCGTGTAATAGATGTGATTTTGAAGGGAAGTTTATTTCTGTCGTGTAAATTTTTTAAACGAAAGTTCTAAGTAGCCGAAAGCAAATCCAATTCTTTACCCATTTTCTCTAAAATTTATGTAATTATGAAAGTTTAAAAAAAATATTCATATAATATGTCGACGCATTTCACAGCAATACATTGTATTTTTTTCATACCGTGTAGATGTCAAAATGATTCGTTAATATGTGATATTCTAAACCTCATAAAGCAAAATTAACCAAAAAGTCGCCGGTTTAAGGTCGATTAATCAAAGATAAATAATAATAAAAAAATCTTCATTTATTAGATCATATTTGAAATGATATTTCAGTTGGGCAATAAAACTTATAGAAATACAGTATTTTAACTGCAAAATCACATAAATCATTTCGTTTAAATTTTCGTATACGACCTCTTAAATCGGTGTTAGTATCAACGTTTTATAGATAGATACCTAATATCAAAATATAAAACGGGGCGACATATTTTCCGGTACGGTGTGCGCGATCGACTTGCTCTTGGCACGTTTTCTTCTGCTCATAAAACATCAAAGTTCTCGATAAATGAGTTACATATTGTATTTAATAGATGGACGGGTGTTAATTATATTGCTCATACATAAACATATCCTGCACGCGGGTAATTCTTGCTATTAAGTGCTATAACCGTGGCTTAGGGCACGTTATGATGGTCATGTGTGTACCCTTCCGTCATAATTTCACATCGACAAACATTATGCGGTAATTATCTTTGTGCCGTGGTTTTTTTATAAAGCTGTATAAAAGAGAAAATTAATTTTATAAACAAAAAACGATTGCGGATGTTGTTATAAGTTTGGTATTTCTCACCGTGAGAACAAACGACCGACAGACCCATGTTCAATCAGAAAAAATAAAATGTGAACGGTTCGCTTTGATGTTGCTATTTGAATCCACGAAGACATATCCCATTAATAATAATAAAATGTAGTCTTAAATATTTCCAATATAACATAGTTCCTAACACACCCTACGAAAACAATATGCCAATTCAATTTAGTAATAGATAAAAGAATTTTCAGTTTTCATTTGATGAAAAAGATTACCCGTGATCTACTCCAACTCCATTACTTTAAAAATCAATCGAGAACATCAATTTGACAATACTTTGATCCCTTTTTTAGCTAAGTTAAAAAGGGCCATTCTCGAGAACATTGCCTTTCTCATCATATCCCTATTTGTACCGCACCGGACCAAGTAAATTCACTGACATCCGTAATTGTTTCTACGAAGAAAAGCTATTGAAGTTTCCCCATCTTTCAACAAAGTACAAAAAAGATGTCCTTTTGAACATTTATAAGCATCCTCATGTTTAAGTACAATTGCATACTGTTAACAATTGGATGTCTGTCGATTTACAAAAACATAAAATAGATATTTTCGACTTCTGCCTTCATGAATTTATATGCTCAGTGTATTTTACAATGCTATTGGCCCTATGTATTGTTTGGCAAATGTTGGCTGACATATCAGTATCCAAAAGTCAAAGTCAAAGTCAGAGTCAAAATCCTCTAAATAATTAATCTTTACTTACATCTACTCCATTGAGGTGGTCACCATCAATGAAATATGTTGATTAACCAACCGGTCCATAACGCTACACTTGAGTAATATATTCATAAATTCTGTTGAAAGTACCTACAGAGGAATAAGTAATTATTGCATGGAATATCGTATATCTCAATTAATAGTAGGTGTCAATTAATATGTTCTAAAGGAAAGGACGGTATGCCTTGCTACAGCTAACCGCGAAGCCGCAACTTCGAACGATTCAAGGCAAACTTTACCTTTATACCACAAAAGACTTCACTTGAGGAGATTCTCGTTTTGTAACCCTATTCATATTACCTATTCTTCTTAGAGTATTTTTTTTTTTTTTAAAGTGCGAGTTGGACTCGCGCACGAAGGGTTCCGTTCCATTGTCTATAAAAACGGCAAAAAAATCACGTTTGTTGTATGGGAGCCCCCTTAAATATTTGTTTTAATTTAATTATTTATTTTTAAAGTGAATATATAACTAAATATTCTGTGAATATTTCAAGCGTCTATTTATTTATTTATTAAAACTTTATGCACAAGTAAAAAAAAAAATACCGTACAAAGGCGGACTTAATGCCTGAGGCATTTTCTACCAGTCAACCTTAGGGTGATGCAGAGAAAAACATGGCAGGTGCAACATACGGGATAGCTAACTCGAAAAAGGATAAATAGTAATACATATATACTTACATACATACATATCTGTCTATCTGTTGCCGTTATCAATATCGAGCAAAAACGAGCAAAAAAAATCACGTTTGTTGTATGGGAGCCCCCTTAAATATTTATTTTATTCTGTTTTATATTATTTGTTGTTATAGCGGCAACAGAAATATATCATCTGTAAAAATTTCAACTGTCTAGCTATCACGGTTCATGAGATACAGCCTGGTGACAGACGGACAGACAGACAGCGGAGCCTTAGTAAAAGGGTCCCGTTTTACCCTTTGGTACGGAACCCTAAAAACCTAGTGTAAAATGATAGTCAGCCAAAACAGAGATGGATGATGATGGATTATGATAGGAATGTGACAGGGTCCTATTCATAGAATCGATTAGTGCAACAACAGCTTAATCGAATACTTCGAGTAGTCAGAATTCCTTGCGTCTATAATTTAAATTGTCGATAGCAATCTGTTTGTTTAGTGTGTTATTAGTCAGCGCAAATTTATATTTTCCCCATTTATGATAAGGAATTTGACAGGTTCTATTTAAAGAATAGATTAGGCTTCGACTCATAATTGGTCGTGCTTTCTCGATTCATTTTCCAACGCTTCTGTCTGGGGATTCTTAGAATCTGTAGCCGAGGTTCCTCTGGCACGGATAGATAATGAGTTGCCAAAATAGCGAGAAGATCGCGATGCGTATGAGTATGACACACATTTTGTTAGACGGCCAAGAACGGCCCAAATGTCGGTCAAGTTTGGTACAGTTTAATCGGTGTACTGTAAATATTATAATATTAACGGCATTATGAATACATGCCGTCATACCTACAGTGTAAACATCAACTTACGCAAATGCGGTCAGTGTCGGATAACACTGTATATTTATTATTTTATACATAAAAAACACTTAGGCTTCCTGTACATGATGCCAGAGCCGCGCCGGAGCGGCACCGGCACCGGCGCCGGACCGCAAGATGAATAAATTTCAGAACATCGCAGAATGAAAATATAAAACCTATGCGGGCGGCGGCGGTGCGGCGTTGGTGCGACGATTGTGGAGCAGCGGTGGGGCGGCGATGCGGCATATGGGCGGTATTCAATCGTATACACAAACATCCGATCCGGCGCCGGTGCGTGAACAGGAAGCCTCAAGAAATAAAATACAAAAAGATAGAAGAGCACAAAGGTAGTTGATTTCATAAAAATCAACCATGATTTTTATTGAACTAAAATGTGGTATAATATATTGAATGAATATCATATTATTTGCGTGATATTTGTTCTGGGTAATGTACAAATTACACTACCAAAGCAACCACTAGTAAACCAAAACCACTAACATTATGGTAACAGCATTATTATTTAGTATTCTGCGGTAACTTTTCCTGCATTTTTGCTCCACATGCATCGCGCAAGTTTACATTATGAATAACTAACAAACTATGAAAAAGGATTCTCAAGACTTCCTTGTTAAATTGCTTCAAGCGCTTTAAAGCCTTAAAGGTTTAAGTCACGTTGTATGGCTGCAGCGATGCTTACATTAATAATATTACGACGCCTTAACGAAATATAAAGGAAACATCTACTTATCTATACGCGGAAATACGAATCGAGTCGAGGAAATGGGCTCCTATAGTGTTCGCAGACGATAGATTGCCAATTTCACTGCACCATTCCCATTCTTGAATACCCGTATTACCGCTAAATGTAGATTTAACAATTGGATGTACTTGACTGTACTACTTGGAATGTATTCAACGGTTGGTTATGTTTCGTACCGTAAAGTAGTTCTGCAAACACATTATGCGAACGAGTTATGGTACAAAGCAGCACTTACTTCGTGAGTTATCTCCCCTATTATTCTTTTCTTACGCATTACTTTAATAAATAAGGGTAATTTTTCAAATAGACTTAAGAAACATTCATTACGGTCGAAGGGTGCCGGCAGACGACTCTCATCGGTATTGCTGACCGCCATATAAATTTTCATTAGCGAAGCGCGCTGGGAATTCCTTCATTCGTAATAAACACACGGTACGTGGGTATATTTTTCCACTTTAGGAATGTACCCCCTTTGGGGAAGTAAATTGAGGTAACTTGAACCTGAATGTTCAGCCAACATTCTTTATGCATTTGTTTGCAAAATATCTGTGCTCATTATAGATAACTAGCTTCATCCCGTGGTTTCACCCGCGTAAGCCTCGATCCCGTGTGAATTTCGGGATGTAAAGTATGTCTATGTCCTATTCTAGGACATGATCTACCCATGTGCCAAATTTCATCTAAATCCGTTCAGCCGTTTTAGCGTGAAAGCGTAACAAACAAATAAACAAACAAACTCACTTTCGCATTTATAATATTACTAGCTTCCGCCCTCGGCTTCGCCCGCGTGGTATATCGATAAAAATGTCCTTCCCCGGGATGCCATCTACCTCCTTGCCAAATTTTATCGAAATTTTTCGTCAAAATCAAATTTTATCGTGCAAAGGTAATATACAGACAGACAGACAGATTCACTTTCGAATTTATAATATTAAGTATAAGTATATTAAGTATGGATTAAAGTTAGGAAGTTAGGATTAGGATTTAGCACTTATTATGTACTGCCTTGTTAGTCTAGTAGTCGCAAGCGCTACTGCTGAGAATGAGGTCCTGGGTTCCATTCACAGGTCGGGCCAAGTGTTATAGGGTTTTTCCTTCAGGAATTTCTCAGTCTGGATTTGTACCCAGTTCATGGCATAGGCTTGCCCCTTTATTACATGGGATTTAAACATAAATAGCGAAACGTGGGTGTAATAGAGGTACACCAGACCTCTGCCTAACCCTTCGGCAATACAGGCGTGATGTTATGTTATGTGTTATTATGTATTTCAGCTATCTATAAAACATTACAAGTTAATCAAACAGAAGATACCTACGCGTTATAATCAACTTCCGTATAGCAAAAATCTATGCAGAAATTATGGTGATAATCTTCATCTGACTTCGTAGCGGTTACTCGTAGCTCGTAGTAGCCGCTACGGCGTAGAGGCCTAAATCCGTAGCCTGATATCAGACGTACAATAGGAAACAATGTAATTGTGCATAGAATACATGACCTATCTGGATTGTATAATGAGCATTGAATCCCTTTGTTAGCAAATGAGCATGACGTCAGGTACGTACGGGTCGTAGGGTTCTAGTTAGGATTGATGTTATTGATCATCCGACAGGCTTGTTGCTATGCAGCTAAAGTTTCACTTCTTTGTTTCAGTAAATATTGCAAACGCTGATATACTAAAATAATATAAATAAAATTATTTTTATATTATCAATCCTAATCCTAACTAATATTATAAATGAGTTGATAATATAGTTTGTCTGTTTGTTATGCTTTCAGGCTAAAACGGTTGAACTGATTTAGATGAAATTTGTCACAACGATAGAACATAACCTGGAATAAGACATAAGATACTTTTCATCCCGATATTCCCACGGGATCGAGACTTACGCGGGTGAAACCGCGGAGCGCAGCTAGTATTAAATATATTGATGACTGATATGACTTATTTTAACAATATTGACATTTTATAAATAACATAATTTTGACGAGGCTCACCCATTGCTTCTGAATGGTTGCTGATTTCAGTGGAAACTATAGGAATCCGTAAATATTTTGCTTTTCAATACACATATATTGTAAATATTTCAATATTTGCATAAGTATTAATTTTTGTAGTCACTGGAACTCCACAAAAGTAAAATCATAATATTAATACCGCTTTCCGGGAACCGTATACAGACAGCTAAATAAACAAACTAGAAATAAAATGAATATAACGGTGAAATTTCTGGACTATTTGAATATTCTGGACCATCGCAATATTTGACATTCTAGTATATTTCGAAAACTTGCGTTTGAAACGAGGTCCACATTCACGCCCATCCTACAATACTGGCACGTAAGATACTTCAAAGTATTTCAGACTCTCAGGAGTCAAAGCCAGGCGCCAATTCCAATATTTCTAACCTTTGAAACATATTCCTGAAGGAAATAACGAACTAAATGTCCATTCGTGGGACGAAAATGATAGTGCAAAACGAAATTTGAATATCTCCTTACATTTTCAACCTGTAAGTCGTTACAAAATTTCTACGTGTATGTGAACTGCACTAATGATAGTGCAAATTGACTGCAGGTATGTTATTGCAGTTACAAGATTTATCTAGCGATGCAGTTAGGTAGGCCCGCCTGGTGTAAGTGTGAGCAGTTCAACAACATTCACATTCGTTGTTTATGATGCAGCAGACAAATTTTACAAACATGAGAAGCGATGCATTAGGAATGTCCTACAAAATCCTTTGAATTGTGGTTGAAAATGTGTTACGCAATTTGATTATGATGCTGGTCTGGAAGAGGTCCAAACAGAAACAAAAGGTACAATTTTCACAGTTCTAAAGTGTGGAAGGAATTATAAATATAACTATTAATTCAAATACTGTTGTAACATCTAACAGTCAAGTACAAAGCAAACCTAATTATAATCTCGAGTTAAATGGATACTGACCTACATAAAAGCACAGCTTAGCCTAGTCTCCCAAATTTACATTAACTATGCTTGTTCACTTGCACTAAGCTACGTTAATCAAGCATTATATAAACTGGTTTATATCGTAAATGAGGCTTATTAGGTTTGCAATGATTTTAGGGTGGTAATATGAAGGGTTAGTTTTTCTTACCTATTGTAACACAGGCGTAGGTACGGCACGTTTTTTGCAGTGTTTAGACTGACTTCACAAGGCAACATTGCGTTGCTGATACGTTTAAAACAGTAGGTGTTATGTAGTGTAAACGACTTTTTAACTTATGACGCAGTACATTGTCGTGTCTTGGTTGTTCTGCCGAAGTTTACATACGGAATTCTAACAAAAGCTTTTGAGTACAGCGGTCTTGGGACAATCTAGTCCAGCTTCATCGTTTCTGATACCCGAATTGGGTATGCCAGTCGCCACAATGAGAAGTCTCAACTTTGTTCTAACTACTCGCAGTCGTTAGCCCGTATTCCAGTGGGATGACCAGTGGGTGCCCGAATTCGACTAAAATCTTTCGAGCACCCGAATACGGGCTAACGACCAAGTGCAATTGCGCCTTTTACACTCAGAACATTTCCAAAAGCATACAGGATTATGTTTACCTTTTTTTATATTTGTTACTTTATCTTATTCACTTACACAATAATGTTTTCCTCACATCTGACACAAGAGATAACTCTCGACTTTTTATTAGTCTTGCGAACAACAGCTGTTGCTCAAACACAATAAACCTCTTTTCCCAACCGCATACCTCATCCTGTTAACAACTTCCCCTTCAATTGTTTCTATATAATCATAACAACACATTTTACTTTTTATTTATTTTATTTTATTCTATTCGGGAAACTTACAGCTAACATTAAACAGTGTTATTAAACTTTAATAACCTTAATTTTTCATTCGTTTTGTAGCTACTGTAATGATTACTCTGAATATATGTACATTTTCTAAAGCACGTGCTATTTAGATGTCCACTGTTTATAACGGGGATCGGAACTGTTTCAAAATCAAAAGTCATTTATTGAAACTAGGTTGTCAAAATTACATAAGACAGTCCCCACAAATGCCCACCCTTCACCACCTCCTAGTGCTTTAGCTGAGAAGAAGAAGTAGCGCAACAAACTCCCCAGCGGAACAGCTGTCTGTTGAGTTAGAAAAAAAATTGATTCTATACAATAGTATGCAAAATCATTTACATTACGTTTCTTCTATATAGACAGAATATGTCGTAACCCTAGGAGACCCACTCCCTAACTAGATTAAGAAACTTTATGCTCGTGCTTTATACATTATCTTGCCATGTAATCTGGTCCTAGTTTGAACAAGAAATCATATTTTATCTGCATTTCACCTGTATTTTACACAGGAGTATAGTACGTTTTTACAAAGGGCGAGCCTATTGCCTTCTACCAGACACAAATCTCTTTTAGGTTGGCACTGAAATCCCTATTCGAAAAACACAATAACACTGCCGATCAGGGAAGAAAATTACTTTGTGGTTATACATTCATCGTGAAAATGATGATCAGACATTTTCAAGTCAATACTGAATCCGAAAAGGAAGAAATGACAAAAAAGGCTTAGCGGACGCAATTTATTGTTGTTATTAAGGGCTCAATTGGTTGTCTCTGTTATTTTCGTCCCACAAAAGTCTTCCCATTAAAAGAAATAAATTGTCCTTTTAATTTTCTATGTTGACAACAAACCTATTTATACACTGTAGCTATGAGTTGCCGTTTACGACAAGTGCCTTTAATATTAAAAGTTTAGTGAGGGCTATGTAAATATAAAATGTAGGTATTACAATTGAAAACTGTACAAACGTAGACTGCCTGTTTCTATATTAAGTAGAAGTTTACTGAAAACATTTTTAATAACATAAACAAATAACCTTAGCTAGATTGATAAAACAAAAAAATCTAATCTAGTTACCCTAGTTTCAAAATGATATACATTTTGATAAGGCGATAATAATTATCAGACAAACTCATAACTTTAAGCTTTACCGTTCAGATTCATTATTAAAATGAAAAGTAAGATGAATTTTCTAGCAATTTTATGGTAGCAATAAAGATGTTTAATACCTTTATAACAGAATGCTGAGATATTAATAGTTATATTTGCGTTATTTAATGTTGACACATCGCTATTTATTAGGTGCGATTTCTTCTCAAGATCCAAAATGACAATAAGGTTCCTATGATTCCGCGTTATATGTTTTAAAGTCGTTGTAAATCTGATTGATTACATCCTAAATCAATTTAAAAGTTATAACAAATATGTTTACGTCGTAAGTCACAGTTCAAAGCTAAATTACTTACTTTCGTTTGAAAGATATTTAGCTTTTGGCCGGACTCATCATTATACTAGTTTTATTTACATATTGAAGAATATTTTAGACAATATAACATGATTTTATCTTTAAAGTATTGTCCATAATACTTTAATTATTATGAATGTGAGGACTATTTGGATCTTTTTTTTTCATTCTTTGCAGGTTAGTTTTAACGATGGTCTGGTTTGAGTACTGTATGCGTTAGGCCGCGTAAAGTACTCAAAACTAAAGGTTGGGCCTTTGTAATATGTTCTTTCTTATTTATTTATTTATTTATTTAACTATTTATGTACACACATAATAAACAGACAAGAAGAAAAGAACAGAAAAAAACGTACAAAGGTGATGCTTATTTCTAAAGAAATCTCTTCCAGCACACCTGCGATAGGAAAGTAGATAAGAGATGTAGACACCGTGTGTAAAATTCAAGAGAAAGTAAAATACATAAAATCAACACAATTCACATAATAAACTAGAACAAATAATATGATCATACACTTACATACAAATATAAATACTACATACATAATATAAACTACCTACTTCATAAATATATATCGAAATAAATACATACATAACTATGACGAAGTGGAAAGATAGTGTTCTTTCACTCTTCTTTTAAACACTGCAACAGTTCTTCTTTAGTTTCTTTGGTATTTTTGGTTCTGAATTGGGCTACACGATTACCAACTGACAAATACTTACACTGATTGGACAGGTCCACTAAAATCTGTGTGGTTCTTTCCTCAAAATACCATTTCAGATACCAATGTACATGGTCCTCATATGGTCTCATCATCATCATTATTAGCCTATAGCAGTCCACTGCTAGACCGCCTCTCCAATATCCTCATATGGCCTGACCAAGATTATAAGAGACCCCTGAGTTTGATCGCCGTTTCTTCTGACGGGTAGTCAGATATGAAATGTCGACTCCTAATAGTTTTTTTTTTAAATATGACGTGTGAAAGTAATTCCATCTAATTTATATAAATGACTTACCTTATCATATAAGGGATAATAACAAGATCGTATTATTCGCAGATGACACTTCGCTCATTTTTAAAATCAAACGTCAGTTAGTCAACTTTGAACAAGTCAACGATGCACTCTCTAAAGTTGTGCATTGGTTTAATGTAAATAATCTACTCCTGAATGAAAAAAAGACTAAACTGATTAAATTTTCAACGCCAAATGTCAGGCAGCTAACTACCAATGTTCAAGTCAATGGAATAGAGTTGGACCCTGTTGAGTCAACGGTTTTTCTTGGAATAACTATTGACGGCAAATTACAATGGGGCCCACACATAGAAAAATTGTCAGGAAGGCTTAGTTCGGCCGCCTATGCTGTTAAAAAAATTAGACAGATAACGGACGTAGATACAGCCAGAATTGTTTATTTTAGCTATTTTCATAGTCTTATGTCCTATGGGATTCTTCTCTGGGGAACCTGTGCGGACATCAATAATATCTTTGTTTTACAAAAAAGGGCTGTTCGAGCCATTTACAACCTAGGTCCAAGAGATTCCCTTAGAGAAAAATTCAAAGAAATAGATATTCTGACTGTAGCCTCACAATATATATTTGAAAACCTGTTGTATGTACACAAGGATATATCAAATTTTAAGAAAATGTCCGATATTCATAGTATAAATACTAGGAATAAACACAATCTTGCTGTACATCGCACTCGTCTCCACAGAGTAGGCAACTCGTTCATGGGTCAATGTATACGCTTTTACAACAAACTTCCCATTGATATTAGAAACTTACCCATTAAACGATTTAAAAGCAGTATTAAAACCAAACTATGTAAAAAAGGGTACTATAAAATTTCGGATTATTTAGAAGACAGAAATGCATGGGATTGAGCTGCTCGCTCTGCTAAGCCTTGAAAAAACCCTAGAACTTGACATTTTAATTTTAATTAGTATCTAAAATCATTAAACTATACCAGTTTTATATACCTACAAATTGACATTGTTGATTATTCTTTATACAACATGACATTATTACTTTGTAAAGTATTATTTTGTTTTGAGTATTGTGAATGTGAGGACTATGTGGATCATTTTTATTTTTTGCTCCTCTTTCCCTGTTTTAATGATGGTCTGGCAGTTTTGAGTACTTTCTGCGGCCTACCCAAATGTCCTTTTTTTGGTATTGTTCGTCGAGTCGTTGAGCTCCTTCAGCTCTGAGTTGAGCTCCTCGGTTACTGACAAATGCTTGCACTGACTGGACAGGTCCACTCAAATCTGTGTGGTTCTTTCCTCAAAAGACCATTTCAGACATTAATCTACATGGTCCTCATATGGCTTGACCAAGATTATGTCTGGACCTTAAAAGAGACTGCGACCTCTGAGTTTGTTTCGGCCTTTCTTCTCAGAGTAGTCAGATAGGAAACGCCGACCTCATCTAGCTTATTTTATTTTTTTAATAATATGACGTGTAAAAGTGATTGCGATATCCTATTTACAGAATAAACAATTTCATTTCATTTCATTTCATTTCATTTCATTTCATTTCATTTCATTTCATTTCACAATTTCATTTCCGATTTACAGAATAAACAATTTCATCTTTCACTTCATCATCATCGAATTAATTTCGGACTCATTTTGAGCGGCGAAAAGTACGAAGGGCTGTACACTGGTTTGGCCCCGGTCCCTAAATGCTAAAGAAAAGTGATTGTGTTTAATACAAAATGAGTTTAGATAACCTTCGAGCCTACATATCAAGTTAGGAGAGATGCATTTTTCATGTGAAGACACACTCAAACGTGTAGTGTTTCCCGAAATTCAACCCCCAGGGGCGAAGGAGGGTTAAATGTGTTTCTATAAAATTCTTAGAACCTTCGGTCACTTTTAAAGAGAAATAAAATATTCAAAAGAAAGGAACTGAATTCGTAAAAATACCAAGGGACAAATACATTCGCCATTTTGTGTTGGACAACCATGTATATTTGACTGTATTTTTTCGTGGGAGGAATAAATAAATAAACATATTGGATGTTTATTTACTTACCTACTAAATAGCTCTGCGTTTTTGGAACCGGTAAATATATTTTTATTGATGCATTTTAAACGAGTTTGTTTTTCGGTTCGGAATTGGTGCTGAAACATTTACGCTCGTTTTTTCTAAATTATATTATTTAAGTACGTTTATACACAAATAAGTGGGTGTAAATTATGTAGGTAAGTTTATTAGTATACATTATGTTTATGCATATTTATTAAACGCGTGTTTAATATACTTACTCTTGTGTCAAAGAAAACCTCAGTCTTTTGACGCTCATGTTTTCAAATATAGGGTAAACTTACTTAAAGGTATTTCATGAGAATCGACGTGTCGTGTAAATACTTCTAATAATACTGGTGGGAATTTTGTAGAAGTAGGTAGAGTTTCTTAAGAAAGTGGTCGACCTGGGAAAGAAAATTATTAATATTAAAGGTTACGTTAGCCTATATGACTCAAGAAGCCATATAAATAGTATCTTTCTAAAAACAGCCCATTATGTTATTTATGATGTATACTTAAACCTAATAAAAAAATAATTTTACTAAGTATAATATCGAGAATGATTATTACTTTTATAATTGCCGCGATTTTTCTCATAAATTACGACAAAAATAATGACGTCACAATTCCTACAAAAATCTCCACGAAGCAAACGTAAAAAGATCTGCTCGATGAAGTACACAATCCCGCCATCAGCAGATTAGAAAACACAATGAGCATTTTCTCGCTTCTCTGAAAAATGAAGCTGCTTACTTCCCTCTCCCTTGAACGCTTAAACAATTACGAAAATTAGACTTAACATGCTTTTCTTCAAAATTCATAAAGCAGATCAACTCCTGCTAAAGCTAGCTACTGCTCAAAATTGTAAATTAACGCTCCAATTCAAACTGTTACATCACATGTAGGTAAGCTCCTAAGTCAGTAGGTACGGATCTTATCTTCGTCAAGCACTAGTTCTCAAGAGACCCATTAGACGGCAGTCAATCATTATTACTCACTCTACTGTAACATACTTACGGAAAGCAGATCCCTACGAGGTGGAAGTAACGAGCCAGAAAAATAAACATGAGGAACATAAAATAAGACGTTTAATGGCTTGACTTTGATTTGATTTATTTACCGCTACTGCGATTGCTACATTGATTTAGGATTGACTTTTATGCACTATGAGAAACTAAAATCGTTCTCAATCTTTCAGAAGGTGAAACTAGCGAAATATTTATTTCTAAAGTAAAATCAAATATTTCACTTCAGAAATAAATATTTCGCTCGCTAGTTTCTGAAGTACATTTTGAAATCAAATCAAGTAAATAAATGTTACAACTTGCAAGTAGTTAATAAAAATATGCTCTGTTCTACAGTCCTTAATTTCCTTATTAAAGAGACTATTTTATCATACAAAATGACTTCAAAGATCAAAAACGTAATATTCAAATATGAATTCGTGTATAGTACTGTCATTTACAGCCATAATAAAGTCACAAGTGATGCTTCGTTTACATTTTATAACTCTCATAAAGTTAAGAGCCGTGGGTATGTGAGTGAAGGTGCGTACGGTTCTGCTCTGAATATGGGCAATTTTTGGTTCCGACATCTCGCGGTGTAAAGATAAGCATGTTTTCGTTCGAGCTTACAAATTACAGGGGTACAGGCTGATATTCATTTCGTTTACATTCTATATGGTTGATTATTTCTACCATAGGGCCAACTTTAAAATGTCGAAAAAAATGATCTGCTGCTTCATACAAAAATGCACTACCAACCGAACGAAAAGGTTCGAAA
This sequence comes from Lithophane socia, assembly GCA_947522985.1. NCBI lineage: Eukaryota > Metazoa > Arthropoda > Insecta > Lepidoptera > Noctuidae > Lithophane > Lithophane socia. The sequence continues at coordinate 7,746,498 of OX383255.1, read as the reverse complement.
GAGAAGATTTTCCTTCACTATTTTAAAATTGATCCCTTGAATGAAATCCCTTTCAAACCCAGAAAAATTGCCAATAAATTCAAAGTGATCCTGAATAAACGTAAGGATTTTTAAAGGTGGAATCAGAACCCATAATAATCCCGTTAGCGGCGTCTACGTTAGTTCTCTGTCAAATAAACGTCGTCTACATTATTTTAGTTTTCTGTCAAATAAACACGACCAATAAAAAAACATTAATTGTTAAAGGAATATTAAACAAACAATTCAATGGCGTAGGTCATCTCAGTATTATTTTTCTTTCAGCAATATTTCTGAAATTAATTGTTAAGGTAAGTTGATTAGGTGTTAAAATCGATCTATGAAGCCGTATAAAGACAATCTGGGTAGGTACTTAGACGTCTGAAACCTACACAATCAGGCTAAACCCAGTTATTTTTGTAGAATGATTTAATGCGCTTACTACATTGTTCCCACGTAGAATATGACACATAGATTTTACGAGGAAAGGGTTTTGTAAAGATGCATCATCCTATCCCACTAAGGATTCAGAATATTAAAATGATAACCGTTACTATGTTCTTATGATCGCAATTTTCTTCATAGGTAACTGCGTATGTTCGTAATTCTCAAAGGATCTTTCAATAAAGCTTTTAATAAGTAGGTATTTTAAAGCGTAAAGGTGTTAAAGAAAAAAAATAAGCTTAGTTATTTTATAGTGGAATATTTACGTTCCTTATCATTGGGTAACGTTCCAAGGCTTCTAATTATTCTCCTTTGTTGCCAATCTATTTCTATCTTTTTTGTTTTGTCTACGGTTAAAACTTAGAATGTTAGACTAAAAGGAAAAACCAAGTGAAAGCTGGTTCAAAAAAAATAGTTTATGTAAAAATCAACCTTATCAACGTTATAAAAAACTTCCTTGTGTTTACTTACTTAAATGCCTAATCAAAAGAAAATTTTATTACCAAGCATCACGGACTCCAAGAAACATTCAATTTAATTATATTGGTCACTCAGAAGCAAAACCTATGTGTATTTTATTCATTAAGTGTTTTTTTTTAACTCCTAAATCTTGTACATAAAATAAATGTATGTATTAATTTTATAGATGCGTATCTATAGATTAACGAGACGTTACCTTAATATTTTTTCAGCACAACTGTAATTGTATGCAGAAAGCGAATTAATTTCACTAATTAAAAATTTAAAACACCGAGATCCAGTCTTCCGTGTATTCCCTTTGCAGTCATGCAAACTTCTTGAACAGCTAAAGATAAACTTCAAAGTTGGGCAGAAGTCCTCGACGCTAAGAGTTTTAGTAGTTGGACTTATAGCTTGCACTGGATTTGATTTACAAATAAATCAAATTTTCGACTGTAAAGAAACCTAGAATACCTAAATCTAACTTAATATTCAATCTGCCTAGCCTTTTCCCAACTATGTTGGGGTCGGCTTCCAGTCTAACCGGATGCAGCTGAATACCAGTATTTTACATGGAGCGACTGCCTATCTGACCTCCACAACCCAGTAACTGGGTAATACGATACCCCTTGGTTAGACTGGTTGTCAGACTTTCGTGCTTCTGACGACTCGTAACGACTGTCAAAGATCCACAAATGACAGCCGGGACCAACGGCTTAACGTGCGTGAAAATGGTCACCCATCCACGGACCAACCCCCGCAAGCGTAGCTTAACCTGATGGATCGACCCGAGCGGCTGTTATTACTTCGGCACGAGCTCCTCACTTCTCAAATCTAACTTAATATTATAAACGCGAAAGTTTGTAAGTATGGATGGAAGGATGGATGGATGGATGTTTGTTACTCTTTCACGCAAAAACTACTTAACCGATTTGGATGAAATTTTGCACACAGATATTTTATAAGCTGGATTAACTCATAGGATACTTTTTATCCTGATATTCCCACGGGATCGAGACATATGCGGGTGAAACCGCGGGGCGCTACTAGTAATTAATAATACTCAATCTCGTCCTCTGACAAGTTTCAGAATGACTGCGATGAAACATATCCCTGAATTTTCCGCTATTGTTCACGCTAAGCTGCTCGTTTTTCCAGAATTGAATAACGTTACGAAACAAAACGTTTATCTCCCGCTGCTAAAGAAGAATTTATAGCTGCGTCAACTGTTATGATAACGAAGCAGAAACATAATTGTGTGTTCTGCTGGGAACCATGCAAATCGGAAAACACATTACAAATGCAATCGAGCTTTCGACTCTCGTATCGGAAACCGATGTCCATTGGGAAATGAGGTGCACCTCGCAATAACCTGTTTCTTCTACTAATGACCTGACAGTTACCTACTTTGTTAGCCATACGATGTTCACGTGTTTTCTAGGTTAATTTTATGCCAGGCGTACCTGCATTTTCCATTATGTCAGAAATAATTTTTAGAGTGGCATTAAATTGTTTCCCTCGACAGCTTATAAAAAGTAAAAAACATTGTCTGCTATGATTACGTTCCATCTTTTCGTTCAAACAACTTACTAAGGAGGTTCCCATTTCTGTCAGTAAATAAATATCTTATTACCATTATTGATGAGGCGATGTTTTCCAAGAACATTTTACTCAAGAAAATACCTTATGTATCGACAGTCTAAGTTTAGAATTCGGCAGACTTTAATATTAGCAAATTAAAGTTTGGATGTCAGACGGCGAGATTACCTGCAATCCTAAGGGATCGGGGTCGGTAATCGAAGACCAATCTAATATAGAAACGTATTAAGTAAAGATACGATCGTGAATCGTTGGAGATTACCCGATACCCTTTTTCTTTCATGTGAGCTGCGTATAAAAAACATTTGCACGTACTTTGACCAGAATTATTTACAGCTCGTACGACATAAATGGAACAATTCGATTTTTCTATGTTACATACATTACCTCACTGCGAGATCAATGAAACATACGTGTTAAAAGGGAAAACAAAACAAAAAAATAATATTATTTATCTTTTATTGGACATAACTGTCGACATGAGTTTAGTATGTATAGGTACTGCCAGGGTTGCGGAAAAGATCGAAAGGGATACCGAGACCCTTGGCAACAGGCAACTGAAGGAACACGGGTGGGTTTTAGTCAGTAAAAGTCTGACAAACCCTCCCGCTCCGAGGTCATTTGAGGATTATCCAGGACAAAAAAAAAAGTAGGTATAGGTAGGTATATGAATATCATAATGAGGAAATATTAGCCATCAGTCAATTAAAGTCAAAACGAAGTCTTGTCCAAGGCAATGGAGCCATCGTGTTTTAAATAATTCTTCACAAATTTTCGCCCTATCCATCAGTTCGTTAAGCAAGCTTGACGACTAAGCTGCTGCTGACATTTAAGAGCACTTTACCAACGATCACATAAATATCTACACGATCAATCTCGCATTACATGACACTAATCAGCATCTAGAACACACGACACATGTACACGACATTTTAATGGCTTCCTTATTTATAAATTAAATTATATCTAAGTACGTTTAGTTACGACACCGGCATTAATATTAAATACTTCCTCTACGCACCTTTACAGAACACTCGTATGACATACGACCTTGTCGTTCTGAAAAATAACATCCGCTGCAACCCAATTCAAGGGCTTGGTATAAGAATACCGATTTATTTTTGTTCTAATGTCGGGCATTTAGATCGTTAACGAAAGATAAAGTAATTATTTTCGTGTCGCATAAATTAAGAGGAACATGTTACGATACTTTATTTTCTGCCGGTTTAGACAAATCAACTTTTAATGTTACGTGATTTCATTTAGATTTAAAATCGTTCGTGTATAAAATGGATTTGTTTAACTAAAAAATGATTATTCGAGTCGTTTGCATCACACTAATCATCTTCATCATGAAAATATTTAGACAGAGATAGGGCACTTTACGGATTTACAGATTTAGAAATATCCACGACCTATTTTATCAAATGTCATTTCTGTCACTTTCACGGAGATCAAACTCACGATAGAAATAGACGACTATGTATAAATAAAAATGGTGTTGTGCTTTCCTCGCATATTACATCATTTTCAATTTCGTTATCTTATTACAAATAGGCGTTTTTAGGGAAAAAAAATTTACCAATGAAACTGAACGCGATCAGCACGTAAACTACGTTTAAGGGTTGTCAGTGTAATAATTTTCTGTAAAATTTTGACACTGACAGCTCTTGAAATTGGTTTAGATGCGTTGATCACGTTCAGTTTCATTGATGGAACCCGCACTAAATGTTGCTGTACCAATTGTGGTCTAAGTTTTAAAGGTAAACAAAATAAGATGAGCTACGATAATGCTAAAATCCTATTTCAGAATTCATGTTTGGAATAAAGATGCTAAGTAAGTTTGTTTCGCTTTCATTTTCAGTACTAAACTCAGGTACTGCAGAAAATGTTAATTAGCGTTATCTAGATTATGTATTCGTGGGTACTATGAATGGTAAACACAGTTTAAACAGCAACTAACATACACGTTACAGCCAATTAACCTTAAACTAAAGTTAGTTTAATCTAATTAACATCTACTTTACGTGTATTGCCGATTAATATCAATCATATAATACCTATTTACTAAGTAATCTCGTGCATCCTTAACGGATGACCAATAATATCAGCAAGGAAATAATATGACGGAGCAGGTACATTTCTCCCGTTATCATCAGCCATATTTTAATAGGGCTTTCTATGGGTAGTGTTGGTTAGTGCGCAATAATATAATATTTTAATAATATAATTAACGATGAAATTAATCACACTAGCAATTCACACACTGCAGGTATACGACACAACTATAGGTATGAAATGCGCGACAGTTTCTAAACGTGTTCACTGCTCGACGACCACCGAAAAAATCCCTAATTCCGGTCGAGCGTTATGTTGTAAAATCTGTCGACTGCTGCTGATGCCGGATTAGTCAAATCAGTGACGTATTTCCGAAATATAAATTAAAATTTTAAAAGTCAGGGTGTCACGTAAACACGGTTTGAACGAAGTTCCTTTCGCTGTATATTATTTACTAGCTACGCCCACATAAGTCACGATCTCGTGAGAATATCGAGACAAAAAGTACTCTACTAGTCCTTCTCCTGGTCATGGTCTACCTATGGGCCAATTTTTATCTAAATCTGTTCAGCCGATTTAGCGTGAAAGCGAACAAACAAACAAACTCACTTTCGCATTTATAACGTTAGTTAGGATAGTAAGGATTAATACAGAACCATCTAGTATTTCGGGCATAACGCTTTTTCCTTACGTGACTATTTCTGCCAGTTTACTCCTACCGCAAGCTGCGTTAAGGACTTCGTTCCGAAAAGCAGTATGTAAAGAACTATTTCAGGCACACTAAGTGCCGGTTATCGGTCTAAACCAGTACCCTAATTGCGTAACAATCTGAGGGTTTTGAAGGATATTACTAATCCATTGCTTCTTAGGTTTGAAAAATTCGTCTGCTCAACAACATATATTATACAATACAATGAACGTGCCTGAACAGTCATTGCAAATCATTCAAATGAAAGACATTGCGATCAATTGCCATTTTATGTGTGTGTACTAACCCCGCTGGGCCCATAAAAAATTGATTTACAAATAAAAGCCTAGCTAGGGTCTAGGTATTGAAGATGGTGTCACGTTGAACCGTCCCAGTCTCAATAATGAGATGCCGAAACGTCTTCGCGGAGGCATGCACCGTTCTTCACATCATATGAACTCAAGGGTAGCCTATCTGCCTTTTAGTAGTTTCGGTCTCGTTGTCATAATAGTTATCTGTTAGACTATTTTTGCCATTGGAGGTGGATACTAACAAAAATCTTACGAAAGACACGAAGACGTTTACACACAACATTATTATTCTAACTCATAAAATGTTTGATGTTTGACTTGATTTAGCGGATTGTCTAAAACGAGAAATCTTTTTGCACTGGACTATTGGCGAGTTTCAACACAATTCAATTGTGGTGCTGAATTCGAGCACGTGCGTGGGCAAAGTTACACAAGCCGCGAATTTGAATGTATCGCGTTTTGGTTTCACTAAAAGCACCGTCTGCTTGTTTAATAACCTCATGTGAATAAACTCTAGTCTAAAACAACCAGTTTTATGCCTACAGTTAACACCTATCTTTAAAGTTATAGCAAACAAAGAGACAGATATTATTATTTATTAACACTTTCAAGTATAATCATGTAGGTACCTACTTATAAATCTGTATTTTCCCTGATTGTAAGCAAGACAAATAGCTTTGATAAAAAACAATTCATTATCAAACAACATTAAATGAAGCTTAGAGAACGAAAGAATAGGTGTAACATTTATCTAAAACTTTTTCTGTATTATTTTACTTAAAATTCCAGTCGGTTCTATAAGCCCTCCCAACTTTTGCAATAGAAAACTTTTTGCGCAGACTTTTGGTTTCGTGCTCGAATTTTTTCGCAATACTAATGAGGAAAGGGTGGTCTCGTGACCGCGAGTTCCATTGTAAAGAAGCACTCGACCTTTTCATCCGCAACCGGATCCCGCGCCACTAGTGCACTTTTTACTTCGTCAACAACATTCACACAGCATTCAACGTCAAAAATTTTATCCCTCACTCCGTTATACAGACTCTGTTTAGAAAAATTGACATTGCTTTTGTCCTGAAGTGCGTCACAATGACTCTCAACATGTTAAGGGTTTTCCTTTTTCCAAATACAGCACTTTCTTTGCACCATCTTCGTATAAAAAAAAATCTTTAAAGATTCTGACAACACATCCAGGTAGAAAATTTGTTTTTGTTTTCGAGCACACTTCCGAATGGCTTAGATAACGATCATCAGACACTCTCGATGATTTTGTTATTCGCAAAACCAATGAAACTGTTTTCCCATGTAAAATTTGCAAATTCATTCATCTCTTTGTATAAGTAGCCCCAAATCCGTTTGCTTACATTCACACAATGACCTACTTCGATCCACTTCTGAAATTTTAATTTCGTGCGGTCAACGATTTTATTTCGGAACCCAGTTTATTTCGATTCCTGACTCAAAATAAAAGTTTATTTCAGTTTAATATGACATTTATTTTGGGACGTTCTTCAGGAAATGCCACTTGTTCATATCTAATAGGATGTTATGAGATATCTCTTAGGCTTTTGTCCTTTTCATTTTTAGCTTTGCAAAAAGTTTTCGATGAATTTGTAACTTGGAATGGCATTGTACGAATTTTGAGAACTTCAAACACAAACATACAAACTATTAAGTTCGACAACGTCATATTGACTCATAGATCAATTTCAGTAAACCATTTCATATAATATACCTATTCGTTAATAATTTGTAGGGCACGAAATCATCAAACATTTGACGTAATCCATAATTAAGTGTCAAAAGTTTCCTTAGAAATTTTGTTTGACATAATTTGTTCAGAAATTACGATTCAATGATTAGGAACCGTTTACAACTTTTTTGTAAATGGAAACATGAAGTTTTGTAAATTATTACTGAAACTTGATAAATTTTAAATTAATTAATGAATTCGTAATTAATATTCCGACAGTGAACAGATACTTTCGCATTTATGCTATCAGTTAGGATGAAAAACACAACAGAAACACCACAACTGAAAAATCTTTGTAAACCTAGGTGCTAATTATATTAAGAAGTGAAATGTAAATATTGTGTGGATAAGAAATTAAAAGTCTTATTTATTTATTTATAATAAATATTATATTAAAGTAAATAAACTGATTTGTAACTGCTTAAGTATTTAATTTCAAAACTATACTTAAACTCTTTTACATTATTGTCAGCAAATAGAGTATTTACTTAAATTTCTTTACTTGAAAATTCCCTCTATCCCTAAGCAGAAGAATAAAGTTGTAAGCAATCCATTAATAGACCTTGAAATGTTCCAAAGTTTAGCCATTGGGTACCTACAGGAGTTATAACACAAAGTACTTCTACTAAAATGATTTATTTTGAAACAAGACAGAATTATTTTAGCACGTGTGTTTCATGGTTTCAGTACTCACAAAATATTACGTTATTGTGAATTATGATTTTGCTGTACCTACACACGTATATTCATACAAAAAAATCCAAATTATCAAGTACCTACGCAGGTTAGACGTCAGTAAGTAACGTCAAAATGACGTCAATATGATAATACCTCATATTATCTTCATAACTCTTGCATTCTTATCGAAATGTGCTACGAAGTTGCGAAATGTTGTTTGGATAAACATCAAGGATATTTAAAATCTCATTTAAAATTCCTCATGTACAAGTCCATTTTCTCGCGACAAAAACCAATTTATTTCTCGAACTATCGCAAAGATGTTCTGGAAACCTACTTACTAAGAAAACTGTCATGTGCAAATAAAATTTTACATTTCAGCCAGTGCATGTTGCCACAGTATTTAAACTCAAGGTTATGTAGTAATCTGATCTAGCGAGTTATTTAAAAAAACAACAATTATAAATAGCAGTATATTGTATCCGTTATTCAGTTTTCGCAAAAACGTCTCGTAGGCAATCCGCCAAGCCATTCGTTGAACCCTGTGTACGAATCTTTATTTACGTGGCGTAACAACTCCACTCGAGACTGCTAACAAAACTGAAGCCGCCATTAAAATGCCGCTAATAGTGAGACTCATATAAATCTCGTACGTCTAATTGCTTTACGTGATTTGAGACTAAATAGGTCAATTAACAATTGAGTTGTAGTAGGAAACTGTACCGATATAATTGTACCTATTGAAAGACGTTTATCCTGAAGTTTACTGAAAGTTAAGTAGACATTAAAAAAAACATTAATTACATTCACTGCCCTCAACATAATTGTGAAAAGGATAGACAGATTGTATAAAACTGAACTAGCTTTACAAATAAACTACACGAAAAATTATTGAAATGTAAGAAAGAAACAGTGCTGTAGACCAGAGAACATTAACAATAAATTACTATTTGCACCTACACCAAAAACGCCAATGTTTGTTGTTGACGCAAAAATTCTCAACAAAAATCTCCATGTTTAAAATTCAAATAAAAAGTCCTAGATCTACATGAATATTCTGACCTCATTAAAACGTGTGGTTACAAAGCATTCCCTTATTAGCGTGAGCAAAGGAAAATTTAAATGAAACTGTGGAGAATCGCCACGTTCGTGAAAAATTTTGAGAGCTCCTTCACTATGCTCCCCCTCGCCTATTGTGGTGATGCTTGACCCGTTTGTCTAAGTTTCCGCCTAGTTTACACTTTAGCTAAACTACTTATACCTACAATTTTGATGCTCCGCTGTTGAGAGAGAAAACTTTATTTCATTTGGAACACATCGCTTATTAAGGTTATGATTGACTTACCATTGTGTTATGTTTCACTATGTTGTTATTATGTTGTTAAAATACACATGAAACTATGTTCTTGCATAACACACAATTACATTTTGACAATTGAACAATTAAATTGCGTCATTTGATTCGAATTTTGAAACATTATTATTAGGTATGAATTTCCTTCAAAATCCTTCGAATTGTAAGTGTGTAGCGAAAAACAAATTTAAAAAAATCTGCGACCGCAATTGAGTATTTCGGTGTATCCTACTATTAAAGGTACTTTATTTATAAGGATTTTTAATGTTATCCAAAGCATTTGAATTAGATACGTACCGTCAGTACTCTAACTGCTATACATATAAATATTCTGAACTAACTGCGCCCCGCATAGGTCTCGATGCCGTCGGAATAATCGGGATAAAAGTATCCTATATCCTGCTCCAGGCCTACCAAAGTGCCAAATTTCATCCAAATCCGTTCAGCTGTTTTAGCGTAAAAGCGTAACCAACAAACAAACAACCACACTTTTGCATTTATTATATTAGTTAGCATGTAAACGTATTTTTTTTATTTTTTTTTATTGTGTTATGGGTGCTCTTGACTTCGATCTCGCGTGATGGAAAGCAATAGATGAGGTCTATGATGGGACGAGCAAGCCCAGAAGATGCCTGTTCACTCTTGTTTTGAAGGCTTGGTTTGGAAGGGTTATACGTGGAAGGGAACACAGATGCTGTATGAACCAATTTACGCCAATACCTGTACCAATATACTGCTGAAACCATTTCTTTGGTATTTTCTATACAAATAAACTGAATATTATTTGAATGATTATTTGAATTCCAAACTATTAGAATGTTTCAGTTTCACAAATTATGACTTAATATGATGCCCTGAATTTATTACAGTTTGGCTAAACGGATCACAATTTAAGCTTTGTCGGTTCCTGCATACATTACGTACTTTTGTACGTATGCGTGTCAGCATATGTCAGCTCTGCGTGTTCAGACACTGTTTGTGTTTTGTTCTATGTGCTACAAACACGACTACGGAACAAAATGATCCTGCGGCGACTTTATGTTCCACACATTTTCCTCCTGTTTTCGCAACAGTCATGACTTTTGTTCACCAGGTAATAAGCATTACTTTTTGTTTCTCTAGGTTGAAGATTCGTTGTACGGAATTGGCAGACATTACACGAAGAAACCCTCCTACCCTACCTACTATGGCTCAAGATCCCTTCCATAAAACATTCCTTAATCGTTCTTCAACTTACATTGTAGTACGCAAAAGGCAACTTAACATTTAAAAACATTCCAATCGACGTTAACTTTGTAACTTATTCTTTTGTCAAATCCGGTTGTAACGGAAAATAAAATACCGAAGAGAGTTGCTTCCCACTAGATCTTAGTAGTAGCTCAATCGACGCGCGTAAACCTCTTCGGAGGGCGCGAGGGGCCTGCGCGATGCGGTCTCGCCAGGGATGTACGTAATATATCCTGCGGACGAAGTAGTTTCCCTGACATACCGCTCGCAATCGCTGCCTCGGCCACGGCAGCGGCCTACGCTTGACTTTATCTTCGGGCCGCCGCCGCGAGCGCCGTTCAGCTCGCTACCCCCGCCCCGCACCCCCACCCTCAATAAACCCAGCGATAAAACCCACCTCAAAACGGCGCCTCCGGAGCCTCCAGAGCGCGCGCCGGCATCGCCGACGCCGTCGCTCGAGCGCCCCAAGCTGCGCGAGCGCACTAAAGCGAAACTGCTCAAGAAGCTCGGCCGCCATGAGGACAATGAATTTGGCAAAATTGTTAGAACCCCCGCTCCCGATGAATTCGAACTGCCCGCTCCCCTTCCTACTCCAGCGTTCTCAAGAAAGAACATTTTCGATCGCGACTTCGATGCACTGTTCGAAGTTGCGAACTCACCACAGTTTGGTGCACACATCCGAGTCACGACTCCGGAACCGGACCGCCAGTCGGATCTATCGGCTGCACACTTCCCAACACCTACAGCGTCCACGCTGAGCCTCCTCCCACCGCGGCCCCAGTCCGAGCCGAGCTCGCCTGCGACCTCCGCTCGCACCTCCACGCCTTCGACGCCAACACCACAACGTTCGTCAACTGAAGGTTCAGAATGAGAGTGCGGTTTGAGTTTGAGAACGCGTGATCATCCGACTAACCCGTATCGTCACATTAATTTAGCATGTTGGCGAAATAACAGCATTAATGCTTCACTAGGCACGTATCACGCCCATGAGGTTTCGCATAACAGTGTGAGGGTTGTTGAATTGATTAATGAGTGACTTTCAAAAACTTGTGCTGCATGTGATTTAACTCTGAGTTTACTCTGTTTTTCGCAGGTCCGAATTCTAAGTCGAAGAAAGTTAGTTTCTTCCGTAAGCTGAGTCGAGCGAGAGAGCCGACGCTTCCGCGTCCTTCCACCATGCAGCAGCAGCCGTCTGTCGAGATGGCATTGCGAGAACTCACGCATCCGACACATAACGAGCAGCTCAAGAACCAACAACAAGTGACATTCAAACTTGTCAAAACAGGTGAGTGAATAGAATAATTCTTCACAGCCACTGTCACGTTATAAAAGTTCTGTTAACCAGCGATCTAGGTTAAATGCAAAACAGCGAAATACGTAAAACATTTCATTGTTCCACAGTGAAATGCTCCTAGACAATTCATTTACGATCTGTTAATCCAATTTCACTGCAGCCGCCGTCAGTTTGACTTGACATTGGGATATGTTGAATATACATTGGATAATTCCCGTGCAACGTGGACTAGATAATGCAGTATATGCTGAGCTGAATAATACATATTCTGACCCTACCATACCATGCATATTTGATTACCTATTAAATGTATTTTCATAAAGCTGTACGTGGCAGCAGTAAGCTATAAACTTGCCAAACTTGCTTACATAAACTGGTCATTCCCTTCTTCCACGGTAGAAGGGAATGACCAGTTTATGTAAGCACCTACTTCGTGCGAAGGAAGTCGTCATTCGAATCACCAATAAAACATTCGAATGCCAAAAAACTTCGATACTTAAAGTATTGGAAGGGACTTATTTACATTGATCTCAGGCAAAGATTTTTTATCAAAACAAATTAAAAAGTTTCTAAACGAATAAGACTTTCTCAATACGCAACACGGAAAGTCACAGCGAAAAGCGAGAACTTTCATGAATTACCTACAAACTGTTCACTGGCACTAATCTATTCGATTAAATCTCGTACGCGATACACGAGAAAACGATCAACGTCTGAACGTACCCTAAGCGAAATAGTTACGTACTTGATAGTTTCAACTCGTTCCTTTTTTACTTCGCACTTCAAAGTGGAACAATGTCAGTATTTCACGGGCAACTTCTGTTTCACAAAGGAAGGTCTATTATTTGAGTCCCGTATAGTGTAAAATCGTCACATCGGAACACGTTCCACCGTCAAACTAGAATCATTCGCAGGCTTACTTCTTTTGTGTACATTTTTTTGCGGGTTCCACGTCACTGGCTCACGCAACTGCCCCGGGGGCTGGCAGGTGACATCAAAGGCACACCAAGGCCACAATGAATATCCGACGCGTTGTTTTGATTTAAGACTTCCGTGGAATACGAAAGTTTTGAAAACACTGTAGGTAATAATTAATTTCTTAATAGTTTTAGTAAATTACACTGTTTTAGGAGGCATGGATAATTTCTAAGCTTTAATTTCCTAACTTAATAAGATTAATTAACTATTAAGATTAATTAATTATTAAGGTTAATCAAAAACAAAATATTGGAGATAATTAAGTAAAAACGAAACTCTGATTCTATCCTATTTCTGAGGACTTCTCAAGCTAAAGTACATTTACGCTTCCGAAGAGAAAGATCGTGCCTTGACTTCGAAAGACGCTAACGATAAATAAAAGCCGGTAAAGGTTTGGCACGTTAATAGCGGCGTTCCGTAAATACAAGCTGATGATAAAATATTTCCATAAATCAAAAAGGAAATCAAAGTAAATTATGTAAAGTACCTACCTACTCGGGGGTTAATATGAAATATCATATCGGGCTGTATACAGAGTATGATGCTGGTCATACTCACTTACACAGGTAGTGCCTGTATAGTGAGAGAGACGACTTACCTACTACAAAGGCGAAGTTGTTGTTCACTCGATGTGCCATATTTACAACCGCAGAGGTACCGAGTCAGCATTCATTTTATGAGCTGAATACGGTCGTCTCAATTCGGCGGTTGAATCTCGTGGCTCGGTATAGCAATGCAATTACTAGGTCGGCCGCAGCGGCGGTCTCGACGCGGGATTACCTCCGTTACTACAAAGAGCAAAACACTTTGTTACACTACCGCTTTTTGGGACGTATTTCCCGTTTGATGATGCCATCCATTCATTTCCGGCGATGGGAATAAAAGCCTCTGCGGTGAAGTTACACAGAGTGCTCTATCCCGCGCGAGGTGAGAAATTGTACGGGGCCTCAATGTTGTCGTTTATTACCACTTGTCTGTGGGTTATTTGTACACGTCATTTTATAAACGAATGAAACATAGGAATCAACTGATAAAATGTTTGTGATTTAATGACTAAAACCCACGCTACATGGCTTAGTATGAAAAAAATATATAAAAAAGTAGATTTTCTTTTCCACACAAAATTTCTGCGAGCGCCGTTTGCAAATTATATTAAAAATCAAGCAGCCCCACTTGTTACTTTTACTAGCTCATCCTCCCGGCTAGCACACACTCAACTTATATTGCTATCTAGAAGTTTTGGTGTCTCATAAATAACAGAGACAGCGATGTCGTCTTCGTAAATTAGGGTGAACGTACAAACTCTTGCAATTAACTTTTAAATATCCACCTAATAAGAATTTATTCTTTTTCTGATCCACTTCTTGATCCGTTTAGTTCCCTTACAGGCTTAATAAATGTTGTGTGTACTTTGTTGATAACTGTCGTTGAACAAATCCCTGGACACAAAACTTGGGACCTGTATTTTGACCTCGTTAACCTCTGTCTCCACCGAAACTTTCCATTTGTACAGTATTAAACGTAAGTGAATAGAGAAATTAGGAGACAACTTTCCTAAAGTAAAACAAAAGATAATTAACAGAAGGATAATTTGCCGAGTAGTATTGTGATATTATCACTGAAGTTATATAAACAGTAATTTCATACTTTGAGATTAAACAATTTGTTATTACCTTAAGCAGCAGTGGGCAGGGCACATTGCTCGCAAAACAGATGGCCGATGAGGCCGAAAGGTTCTGGAGTAGCGTTGCAAAGCCTCCCCAAGGTGGACAGATGACCTGGTGAAGGCCGCAGTATCCGCTGGATGCGAGAAGCACAGAACCATTCGAAGTGGCGGTGCTTGTGGGAGGCCTAAGTTCAGCAGTGGACGTCTTTCGGCTGAAATGATGATGATTTCGTAATTTGCCAAAGCAATAATATACATTATTGTAAAACCTGGCCGTTATTTCATAATAAACAATAACTGGTTTGTTATTTCAACACACACAAAGCACCACAGATTTACGTATTCAACTGCATTTTGATATGTCAAACTGACTGATTACAAACAATGAAGCCCAGGAAACGAAAAAAGCACTGAATAAATTTACAAAAGCCGTTCAAAAAGCAAACATACTAGATTGCAGCAGGAGACATAACTTGTTTAAAATCGACGGCAATCCGCTGGATGCGCTTTATTCCAACCAGATCATGTGCCATTGCAGGAATGAGTGCACTGGAAACAGGAGAATCCATTGTATTAACATTTTCGAAATTCTGACGTTTGGTGTTCCTGTTAATTTAAAACGCAATTTGGCAAAACATGGGAACAGCAGAATAGCTATTTTAACATACGCAAACATTTCCCACGGAACATTACATAGGTAAATGGAGTCGGCCATGCCTTAATAATGCAGTGCTCAGCCGCCGCGAACTAGTAATAAAGTTGCTAGTTTAGCATCGCGGTTGAATAATGAATTGCAAACTGTGGAATGAACCAATTTTTAATAACAGCTTCACTTGCTAATTTGTGTAAATATTTTCATGGTTCACTGACCATTATTCCCTCAACCGTGTGAAACGTTATACTCAATACTCAATTTTTTATTGCATTCCATATATTACATAGATGGTATAATAAGTAAAAGATCAATATGGACTGGACTTGTATCAATATGAACTTTAACTCTCTTACCAACATGATAGTTTACTTAAGTATTTAACGTAAACGTAACTAGCTTTCGTAAAACTCGAAACAAGATTAAGAATTCGAAAAATCTGTGTGTTATCCAATTCCTAACTATTTAATAAATTAAATCTGTCGCTGGTGACGCGATTGCGGTGACTACATAATTCGCAGTAATTACAAAGGCCGGGAGTAGGTCGGCCGAAGTGGTTGACCGTTTTACCTATAGGGTTATATGTTAAATGTCTTTGACATATCTCGGGACCCATGGTGTCCCGGACCTTCGGAAGGCGTACGAGGGCCAGAAGCCAACTTGCAACTCCCTTAAACATTTTTAAGTGTTGTTACACCAACCGACGATTATCTCTATAAGCACTATGCAAATACACCCAAGGACAACCCCTGGTTAGTGCAGGACTATTTCAGAACATGGAAACAAAAAATATTGGGTTATGGGTTTGGGTTTTTTAAAAGAGTAACCGTGGAGTTTCTTGCCGGCTCTTCTCCATAGGAAACGACCAATTGGAACCGTGCACCTAGCTTCTGACGTTTCATAATTGTCCATGTAGGCTTATGTGAAATAAAATATTTTGATTTTGATTTTGGGGTGGCTATAGTGGATTGGTTACCTAGAACTATGGAAGGACGGTCCCCTGCCTGATCTATGTTATGTAATACATGGATGAAATGGCAGGGGGTGACCTGCACACTCAATAATGGTCCCCTAAAAACGGTCGCAAGCACAGTGACGTACGGACAAGGGAGCAACACTTCCTGAGGTGCTTGAGGAGGGGAGAGGTATTCCACGGCAACAGTCAAGATCCCTACTATCTTACTCGAATACGTCCTTCCTCCTAGCACGTTTGCTCTTGCAAATCTCCACCCAGGCCGGCCAATAAAGGCAGTAAGAGATAGGAGCACTGTTGCTCGTCAGTGTTCACTCCAGCCGGCCAATAAAAGCTAGCCAGAGGTGAGGAACAAGACTTCTGCCAGGAGATAGGTCCGTGGGGTCGCTACTGCCCAACAGCTGTGGCAAAGCATATAAGTATATTACTTATACTGTTATTGTTTTGATCATAGCTTATTGCATCGTTATTGGTGGGGAAGTATAAACATTATCTAGCTGATATGATAATGATGATGAATGAACCGTAATGAACTTTTAATCGAGCAAACTTTCATCAAAATATTGTTTTGAGTTGCGAATGGGTTTAATAATTGACCATATTTTTTCTGCTTTGCTGGTTAAATTAAATGTCTCTTGTTATTAATTTACACAGGGGAAGTTAGTCTCTAAGTGGATAGATTAAAATGAACTATAAATAAAATAATAGGCAATCATCGGGCAATCAAGGCATCGGGACTAACGACAGAAGTAAAAACTTGAAACTTGTAGTTAGCGCTATCTTTATTCTATAATAAAACAATACAGTGCGTCAGTGACGCGAATCCATATCAAAAATCACCCAATGCACCTAAGGAAGTTTTCACTTCAAAAACGCAATAATTTGATAGTCTAAATCAGCATAGCCTCCACGTGTGTAGGTACCGAAATGTACGTCCGGTGTACTGTACATACTCTGGCTAACAGCCCCATTACTAACTTATTGACTGGCTCATTTACGACTTCAGCTAGGCTAGTATTCTCATACATAAATGGTTAGTGCCGATATAAGTAAATATAATGATTATTAATCATTTAGACTAGTTGCCCCGACAGACGTTGCGACGACCGAATTTTTACCCGACTTCTTCAAAAAGGAGGAGGTTCTCAATTCGTCTGTATGTTTTTTTTTTTTTTTTTTTGTGTATGTTACCCGATTACTCCGCCAATTATGAATCGATTTTGATGATTTTTGTTTGGTAGGTCATGCTTCAGAGGTGGTCCCATATAAATTTTATTAGTTTTGCTTGCGTAGTTTTTGAGTTAGCTTCAATAATTACGTATTTTTCCCACTTTGCGCATGTTGATGACATGTTAATTGACTCAGTCACATAGCAGATAACGGTATACGAATTTGTGTGGGGTAGTTACCACAACTAAAAAGTGAAAAATAAACACTTTTTACAAAAAAAAATAAAAAACTAACTTTATTTTCGGAAGTCGGTGGCCAAAAACGAAAATTGAAAAGCAAAGACACCGACTTCCGAAATTAAAGTTATTTTTCACTTTTTTAGTGTGTTTTTTGAAGTCGGTTGTTTTTTTTTTTGTAAAAAGTTTTCATTAATATACAGATAGATAGATAAAGTCAATTTAAATGATAATAAAGCTGGAATATAATATAAAATCCTTCTTGTTGATACATACCAGGTATGCCATCTGGAAGTAGGTCACTATGGTTCAGGACACTGACTGTGTTCTCTTTTATGCACGGTTCACCCTCTTTATGTATTTTTAATTGTGCACACATGGCTTTAGTATGACTGTTCTGAAAGGAATTAACTGCTTTTTATGGTAACTAGAGATGTTATCTGCTAGTAAGAGCACTAACGTGCCTGTTTTCTTTGTTAAAAACAGGCGGCAATTTTTTTATAAAAATTTATGAAAACCATTGTCAGAGAGATTGCACAATACAAATACAAATTTCTTTATTGACATAAATAATTTTAACAAAAGTAGTGAGGCCCTGACTCATGTGCTAGGTATAGTACCTGTGTTACAGGAGCCAGTGTCATCTCCCAATTACATGAGAACAGTGAACGTATGTTACACTTATTGTCTGCTCCAAAGTATTTGATGAAGTGTAAACAAACCGTCTTCAGGTTAAATTCCTCCGCAACGGTGCGTTTTTTGATCCAGTTGTTTTCATTTTCTTTTAGAAGAGACCTAAAAAATCGAAACAATGTTTTGTTTTTAAAGCCACAGCCATGTTTACACTATTACAAATTCGTGTAACCCAGCCAGCTGTAACTGACTGCTAGCTGTTGTGGTTACCCTTCACGTGCATAGGTACGTCACAACATTTGTCTTTGTACGGTGATCCTTATACAGCGTGATGTTTATTGTACGTGTTAACGTTTCGGTTTACAGTCAGTGCGGAGATGTGGTTGACGGCTTACCACAGACATTGAGGTTTCTAAGGAGTTTGACGTACGAGTGAAAGAGACAGCACTAGGATTAGCATCAAATCCAACACCCATTGTGATAATTACTCTCTTGTTATTAGATGAGAATATAATTATATCTGAGCCCCAAATCGTCAAAGTTTCATCGGAATTTCTAAGTGTGATTGCTTTGCCATAAGTACCTACTTCCCACTTCCTCTCTTTAAGGAAATGTTTGTGGCAGAAATTAATTAGTAGATAGGTACCACATTTAATTACGAAATGATGGTTCAACAGTTGGTACGGTGAATTAATCCTACAAAGAGACGCATTGACAAATTGAAAGGAGGATACAGGAGGATACAAAATGATTAAATAAATTGTTTTGCAAAAAAAAATTAAGTGATATTTAATGGATTACACAAAAAAGTAAATCCTTACCTATCGAACAAAATTGACGTCAAAAAAGTCCTTAGTAAACTGAGGACTTTTTAATATAGCGATGATTTAAAGGTAAAATATTTTTTTTTTTAAAATTCTTAACTTATTGGTATCACTCAAATAGGGAATATGCATGTATTTTTTTAATATTTTTATTCGATAGTTTACATCGTCAAATAATAGTTTAAAAAAAATCGACGGCAAAAAAGCAATTTAAAGTAGTTAAAAAAATGTTTAAAAATATCCAACCGATCCGGGCTATTTAAACACCCTCCATTTGACGCGCTTGGTGTGGTGACGTCACATTCCGTGAAAACAGACAAGCAACTGTCAAGTCAACGTCAAACACTCCTTTTTCTATGAGCGTTTGACATTGACATTTTGATTGTTATCCCAGATTGTTACGTCACATCCGCTCTTAGCCTTTTCAAGTATTTGAATTACCCACCGTTTTTTGGGACTTTAAAAAACATTATTTCTCGCTCAAAAAGAAATTTTATTCAAAAATATTGATGGAGGCATAATTCTGAAGTAACATAGTTTATAAAAAAAATATTTGACCTATATTTGAATCACATGCATATTCTCTATTGTTTCAAAAGAGGATCAGCTAGGATGGTAAATTCTTATTCAGGATACTGAGAATCTCAACCTATGTTTTTGCATTATTATTACGTTCATCACTGACCAACAACGTTCTGACGGCCAACAAACGGTGGGATGAACATCCATCACGCTTATTTGTACCACGAACGCGGGCAGGGCAACATAACGGGGATGAGAAGATTAAAAGCTCTTGTTGACATAACCGCAAACGTTATTCCTGCTCGGATTCTTCAGAGCATTTCCAGATAAGGTTTTTTTTTTTAACTATCTCATCTCGTAGTTGACTTCTGAAGCCGGACTTACCTGTGGCTGCCTTACGCTACTACACTCAGGGCCTCCACCAGGGGCACCAGATAAGGTGTAAGCGTGCACCTTTATATACGCGCCTGTTATGGACGCAACAACTTACCCCGAATAGACTGCAGGGTTGAACACCCGGAGCGCCTGCTGGGTCTAAACATAGCACGAACGTGCTCTAATGTGCGAACATTCGATTCGCACATAATATTTATTTAGTTTCAAGACTTGTTGTATAAAAAACGAAAATGGGATAGTTGTATTTCGATCCAAAAATCGATCGAGTTACGTTACGTTTCCTTCGCGCGTTCGCGTCTGAACAGGATAGTTCTATAAAGGCTCGATCTCATCGTGTATCCGTATGCTTGTAAAACGCCTTATCTGGTCAAGGTCATGGCAGCTTCTTGCGTCAGATGCAGTTCGTTGAGCAGGCGTTCTGCTTTTAAGAATACGGAAACGAAAAGAATTTAAGAGTGGCGACTCTTAGATTTTTCATTTAATAGCGGTGGCGACACACGGCCTAAAAACTTCAAATGAAACCGTAGAAGGTAAACAGATCACCATTTGATATGTAAAATACCTACAACATTTTATCAAGAGGAGTTTCGCATCCAAGTTAAAACCTAAAATTGTATAACCACTTGGTTCCTTGCTGCACCAGTTAAGGTTCCCAAAACCACGCATTTGTCTTTTTGTAGCTTAGCTTAAATTAACTTTAGTAGGTATGCCCCGAACGACAGCCAACTTCACTCTGACCTACTTTGTAAACCGTAGGAATTTGTAATTCATAAAACTCATGGGAAATATAATTACATAGGTGACTAAATGATTAAATTTAAATTGTATTTATTAATGTGTTATATCAGGCTAACGAGCCAAATTAATTCCTAAACAATTATCGACGTGTCAACGTACTTAACATTAAAGGTAGCACCGGCAACACGTTGGCAGTACCTTAAAAAAAGAGTTCTACTCTTTTTTTATTTGGTAAAAATGTTAAAAGAGCAAGTTTTCATTTGATAGAATTGAAAACTTACGACTAGATCCGAGTATACTCGATTCAGCGCTGAAGATACCCGATTCAGCGTCACTGACCCGAGCGTAACGGTTCAGTTTCATTCACTGCCTATAAAGAGCGCAAAGTGCGCATAAATAAGTTTCATTTAAAAAAAACATTTAACCCCACATGATCCCTATGACATCATGTTTCTTAAAAACGCAGGTAAATAAACACTAAACAGGTACTAACGAGAATGCAAAAGTAAATAACGTTATCTTTTTATTAGCATGTATTCAAAATTTGAACTACCCAAGTGTCTTCGTATGCGATGGCAGGAGACTAAGCTGATAAATCCTATAATAATTGGATTTCATGATAAAATTTTGTGAACACGCTTAACGATGTTTTGAATTTCGTATAAATATTTTGTGAGCATATATTCTACACACACGTTTCCCTATCGTTCTTTATTTTTTGTGTGGTTAGTGACTTACCTGATGTCAGAGTTTTTTATGCCACCCATGGGTCTCTGATTTGCCTTCACATGCCATCGAGAAATATCTCCAATCATATCGTCAGCATATCGTCACATATCATTGAATCAAATGTTTTTACATGTTTTGGATACCTACATGTTTTGGGTCCTTTTTTTTAGTTACATTTGCGACCTTCCAATAGCATTCATTGCTATTTCTAGCTTCAAAGTGAGTATTTTGCTATCATTATAGTGGATGTAGCAATTATTTAAACCGATACCTTATTTTCAAACATCCAAGTAAGTAGGCGTCGCCGACGTCATTCAAAGAAAACTCAAGTATTTTCTTTCATCAATCATGAATCGTTTGGAAACTCAAAGTTAGTCTTCAACTCTCATCCATAAATCATGAAGGTTCGTCTAACAGTCTAACTGAAACCGACTGATTCGAGCAAGGAAATCTAATTACTACGATGACATTGGAGCTGGAACTATACGAGTTCCAATCCTATCATAATCTGGCAGAACTACTACAGGATTAAGCTCGCTCCACCATCCATAATTCTCTTAAATTAATTCTCTCAACAATGCATTCTGGGTTCCTTTTAAAATTAATTTTTCATCCTACAACGTTAGTACATTAGTATTTTAAAACTGCACTGTTGTAGCACGCAAATAATTATATGGTTTACGTAAGCACGTAATTAGTTTTCATGAAAAAAGTAAGAACGTATGCATTTCCAGTACACGCAGATAATTTAAAATGGCGAGACGCCAACATCTTTTATCACCATTTGGAATTTAATACTCTTTAATTTTATAAATATTTTTGGTTTAGAAATTGAGGTAGACTGATCATTAAATTCGGACTTACGCCTGTTAAAACGACGCGAGGGCCGTCCTCGGTTCGTAAGTAAGGAGAATCGGAATCAACAGACCTATGCAAAAGGAATCCCTCGAGATATGCCACGGAATAAATGTGAACCTCTATGGGTCGAAGTAACCTTTTCAATTCTACGTCGTTTTTATATTTCAAGACAATACATAATCAAATTCCATTAGGCTCGGTTAAACCATTTAACCTATATGTACACTTTGTATCTAACCTTTTATCTTGCTTGGGACAATTCCACACTAATGTTTTTTTATGTCATCATTGTCTACGCGATTTCTTGTTTCAGAACATTGAAATAGGTAGTTAGGAAGTATGCCGTAAATAATTTATTATTAGGACATAGGATTTTTATCCCGATATTCCTACGGGATCGAGACTTATGTGGGTGAAACCGCTAGGCGCAGCTAGTATGTAATAGTTTTAACTATGATGATTAATTATACTTAGCCTGAAATTTGCGACAAAATGTATTATGGGACCAGTGCCGTACAATAGATGACAAATTCCACACGTGTTCCATACAAAACAGTTACAAATAGTGCAGTATGCTGGTTTAAATATTTTTTTCTGCGATAATTATTTATCTTCTTGTGTTCGTACCCTTACTTCTATTACGTGCCATTATACAACATTAATTAACGTTATGTGTATTATACCACATCTAAAACATTAAGCAAATGGATTCCTTTCGTGTGATCGTTAAATCCATGCATTATATAAATAACGGCCCTATTTCCAAAGTTCCATTCTGACTCTGGTTACATTTCTGTTCACATAAAAGCTCCACAAAATGAAAATATTAAGTAATATCAAGGAACACATTCTATTGCTCTATCATAGAATTAAATACACTTGTAAAAATCTCACTGTTCACGGGCCCAGTTATCTCGTCCGTAAAGATGTGCACTTTGTGTACAGATTCATCTACTTCGTCATTTATGTGCACGTGTGGATCATCGCCGTGGCTACAATACGCAAGTACTACGACCATTACCAAGAGAACACCATACGGTTCACAACGCGCACTGATTACCTTGACTGGAATACAACATTTGCGTCAGTTACCGTCTGCGAGATTGCCAATATCGAAAAACTTTGGACACTCAGCAAGTTATTCGACATTCACGACGGAGAAAAGTATGATCGTTTCCTCTCAGAAATAATATTCTTCAGTGGAACATGCTTCAGTTGCATGTCAACCTGCCAAAATACAACCTTGTGCTCACGTGATTATTCTGAAATTGTATCAAAATTCCGTACTGCCTGCAAATACCTATTTAGATCATGTAAGTGGAATGGCCGAGAGATTAACTGTTGTAAATATTTCAAACCTCTGCAAACAGAGTACGGGAGATGTTTTACGATTAATAACAAGCACGTCGGTGGAAATCACAAAATGTTTTCCACGTCCGCTCTCGCAAAAAACCCAGAGGCGGGAGTTCTTGAAATAACTCTATCACAAGATTACGAGTCATTCATTCATTCACCCGAAGACATACCCTTTTGGAATATGGAATATGATCGTAGAATAACGACGCTATACGGAGCAGAAGCTACATTGAGATTTTCAATTATGGATGTCGTGAACGAGCCGGAAGTACCTTTGATCGCTCCCGAGATACGTCAATGTAGATTCCCTGACGAGGTTCCAGAGAGATACATTGCTTTCCAGCAATACAGCTACTCTGTGTGTATTATTCAATGTCGCATCGAGGCCCAACTGAAGCTCTGTAACTGTACACATCACTTATCTCCGGTCCAATACAAAGATCGATATTGCGGCTTGGAGGGATTAAAGTGTTTGACGAAACACTACAAAACTCTAAGAAAGCTGCAGGTTCCGGGCACGAACGAGACGGGCTTGAACTGCGATTGTTTGCCTTCCTGTACGGAGCCGGATTACAATGTGGTGTCGAAGAAATTGCTGGAGCCTGAGAAGGAGTTAAGAGTTAAGCCTGCCAGGTTTATTCTGAACAACAGACCGTACCAGCGGGTCACGCGGCAGGTCGCGCGCACTACCCTGGATTTAGTAGTTGCTATAGGGAACTGTTTTGGACTTTGTTTTGGTGGATCCTTACTTTCAATCGTTGAAATAATTTACTATCTATGCTTTAAAAGGTGGAAGTTTGCATAAAGATAGGATTACGAGTAGAATAACTTTGTGTGTAAGTACTGCTCTTAGTAAGGTAGATAAAGCTGTATATAAACTCAAAAGCATATTTCAAAATTGCAAGTAGAAATTTCTCCGTGTCAATAATGCACCACGTTTTTCTCACACGAATGCAAACGCGTGTGAAGGATTGAATTTGCAAAAGAAATTTATCGAAGCCAGCTGCAGGCACATCCAGCTAAGTCTATTCGTCCGCAACTCGGCGTAGACAAAGTCCGTAAATAAGTTTCCTAAAGCGGGAAGTTCTACGTACGCGCTAATATTAGAAATAGAAATAGTTTGTAGATGATGTTTGTTATTAGTTTTTGTATTTTACTGTTGTTTGAAAGTACAACCTGTTCGTAATAACTGTCCTTTCGTATGTAACCCTAGAATGATTATCTTTCCTAAAATGCCCATGTAAAGGATTTCTGAGATCAAATAGTATCCAAATGTAGGTAAATCCGATCGGCGGACAGCCAGGAAATGGTAGAATTTATCGGTATCTTGGGTATTACGCTTGTTTATTTAGACATGTATAGTTTCAAATAAGTAAAGAAGGTTGCTACTAGTTCCTTTTCGAGACATGGAAAATTCTAAACCAATGTGAAACTTTAAAATGTACAAGTAATTAAAATATTTTAAATTATCTGAGTTTTTATTGTTTATTCTATTATTATTCCTAATTTAGGTATAATAATGTACATGAAGTTCAAAAGTGTCTGCCATAATAGAGTTTAGAGACAGAGTCTCACAATAATTAATTTATTCAAAAGACACTGAATACCTACTTAATAAAAAGAAAAAAGGCCCTAAATGTTTAAAATACTGTGGTTAGCTTTTCCATTTTCCGTTTTTTATCATTTTCTCGCAGAATTCCAATATTATATTAAATGATCATAAACAAAAAATTGTTACATTTTGTAACATGATTTACTGAAAAGATTGGATTATAATAGTAGGTAGTATTATTTTATTATTTACTTAATGACCATCTGACGTTAATTTAACGTAAACGCTCCGCTAGCGTAAAGAAACTAACATAGCGCTATATGCGCAGTGTAAACGTTAACAAACGCCCACGCCAGTTGCAAAGAATGCCTTCATAAACTTCATTACTTTTTATTTCTAATTAATAATTTTCCGTCACTGTATTGCGAGCTACCCATACTAATCAACCTTAATTATAAGCATTCAATTAGAAAAGTGTTTGATAATAATGATGTTATTCCTACCATGTCTGTTAAAAGTTTATTTATTTATTTAGTTTATTACTAGCTGCGCCCCGCAGTTTCGCCCGCGTAAGTCTCGATCCCGTGGGAATATCGGGATAAAAAGTATCCTATGTGTTAATCCAGGTTATAAACTGTTTGCCAAACATCCAAATCCATTCAACCGTTTTTGCGTGATTGAGTAACAAACATCCAAAACACACAAACTTTCACATTTATAATATTAAAATACATAATATAGATACGACAAAATTATAATTTAACGTTATGTAACTTTATATAGGTACATGCGATTAATTTATTTCAGGTCTTTTTAAATAGGGTTAATAATAATGTAAACATGAATTCAGCACATGATTCTAGAGAATAAAAAGAATTCGTCGAATATAATTATTAAAAAAAAAACAGATGTTTCGTACAAAAATGCAATACCTACGCAGTCAAAATTTGTGGAAAAGCTCATTTTTTTTTAAATAATTGACGATAACTTTCAATGCATAGGGGTCCAGAATCATGTACTGAATCCTTGGTGGTTGCGCGTCGATGTCCCTTGCTCCCTGTATAAAGATCATGAATGCAAAGCGTGTTATTATTGGAAAAAAAAAACAATAAAACACGCTATTCATCAGAAGAATTTAAATCAAGATATTGCAATGATGAGTGAACTATGAAATGCCATCAGCAATCTTATTTCCGTGTAGATTTTATTAGACAGAAAAACAGCAAAATTCTGCGATTCCGCGCAAATCATGACTAAGTTTGGGACATCTCAAACAAGAAAAATATTAAATAACTGAAGGTTTGAAAAATATCTCTTTAGATTGTAGTAGAATAGTCTTTTTACATTATTTTTCAATATTAACTAGCGACCCGCCCCAGCTTCGCACGGTTTTTACGACTTAATAAAACATCGAGATTTACTATAAGTTGCGTAAGTTTAATATATTATACATACACATATAAACCTGCCGGAATAAATGTTCTAAATGATGGTCAAAACCACATGAAAATCCATTGCATAGTTTTTAAGAACGATTACACGCGGGCGAAGCCGCTGGCGGGAGCTAGTATTTATATAAGTTTATTTTCATAAGTAAGTGTTTTTAATCTGTAATTCGCCTGATTCGTGTCCTTGCTTATTTTACTCTTCTTCGTCTGTTCGCGTTCACACAGACAGACACGAAAAGCGACTTTAATTTTTAATATTTTATAGATTAGATAGAATAATATACACAGCTAGAAATAGGAATACAGATATTCTTCAAGCAAGAGTAAATGGAACTGCTCTACATGTTCAATAAAGTCTTTGTTGGATTAAAACCTACATGCATTCTCAGAAAAATCCAATGAATGCGTTTCAAAAATTTTCTCGTTCATTCACTGACAATATGTCCCTGAAACAAAAGCTTGGCTTTTTATATTTCTTTGGTTCCATTTGAATTCATAGAATCCAATGGATATTGGTTAACGTAGTTTCCAATTTCCATCCGTGGATTCGAAAACTTTTTGCTTTCGTAACTTTTCGACACAATCGGTGCGAAGGGTCAATTTTGTCGCTACGATTTCTTACTTCAGACCCAAATTTTTTTGTGACAGATATCTGAATAACGAAGTATTGACGAAGTAAGTTTGACCTAAATAATTAGAATTGAACTTATCACTTCAAATTGAATGACGAACAATCTTGTTTTTCTGGATCAGTGAACTATGAAAGTTAATATCTTTGGCGGTAATTGACATATTTCAAATTATTATATCAAGTTTGAGCTATCAAATAGCAAGTGATTTCCAAGAGATCCTTCTGAAAATATTCGACCGAGGAAGCAGTAGGTAGGTACTTACCATCTTACTTATTTCTTCAGCCAAACAGCTCTATGCGATTTTGAAACCCTAAGGTAGACTGGGGGTAGAAAATGCCTAAGACATTAAGTCCGCCTTTGTGCAGTAATTTTTATTTGTGCATAAAGTTTGAATACATAAATAAGAGTTAGTTCCAGTTCATATTTCTACGTTATCTCTGATTGGGTACGCACTATGTATTTACGTAGATGTATGTAATGTACGTAGTCTTGTACTAACCTGGTGTCAATATTCAGAGGGTAACATCAGGTGGGTCGTCCCCCACTTCCATCACTGCTTGTGACAAAATGCAGTTTCATGTCTGGGCAGCATTTGGACTTGACTCGTCGTAAAAATTGCAATCTCCGCTCAAATTCATTTTTAAGTTTCTATGAAATCTCTATTCTCTGGCGTTTGCTTGAAGGTGCTAAAATATTTAACGATTCTTGAGATTACTGCTGTCAAAGACTTTAAAACTTAAGATATTTTTTATAACCCTCAAACTCTAGGCTAGCGATGACATATGAAAACATGGATTGAGCTTATCCATACACAAACTCAAGCCTTCTTCACATGGGGGTAAGCCGAAACTACAGATTGCCATCAGCTGCGATCCTTACATACTCTTTTTGCTTCGTTTACGTTCATAAATCTGGTCATACGAGAACGCCGGTTGCGAGTCGTACTTGACCTTTCTGAAGAACATCACCAATAAGATAATTTTATGTCCTTCTCGGGCGTCTCCTCCCGGCTTTTCCACTCATATCTGCCTTGTAATACCTTTTGTTAGTCGCCTTTAAACCTCGCAACTGTCGCTAAGGAGACACAATAGAATTTTAATTATTATCGCCTTCTAAAGGCCCATCGACAGTTGAGTGGTTGAAACCTCTCAACAGTCAGAATTAAAATGATAAAATATATATTTTTGTATGACTATTCATTTTTCATAGATCCAGTGTGACGTTTTTTTCCGCTCGAGTGTCATACAACGTATCTACGGCCAAACTCAAGTCAAAAGTAACACTCTGATTATGATAACCGACCCTGCTAGTAAGAAACAAAGGTGTTGCTGAGATAGAAGCCTTTTGGCCTCGTAGAAGAGTTTCTGCTTTTATTTTAATTTTACTTTGTTATTGTTATATATTTTTACTGTTTTTTTTTAATGTACATTTCTATGAGTATATTTTAGTTTAACTTGTGATTTCCTGTGTGAGTCTGTTGTTTTTCTTTTCAAAGTCATACTTTTACTATTGACATACGGTTGACTCTACAGTGACATACCTATGCTTGCCGCAAAGTCGATCACGCAAAAATATCTGTCACCGCGTTTACCCTTATTAAGCGAAAGGTCTCTGTAGTCACCAACACAGGCCTGGCCGCCTGATAGGATCTTTAACAGGTTGAAGTTGTTTTATTGTTAAAACGCCTATGGGCGTTTAGTGTACCTACTTCAAAGTGTTAACACCCCTTAAACAATTACCAAACTTCATAACTATTTACTTCAATGTTCTGAACGTAAAATGTATCAGACACAACCCCGGAGTGTCGGTCGCCATCCATGTAGACCGACATTTTAACAGCCTATCATAATTGAGACAATTTATATTAATTACGTAATGAAAGCTGAAAACATCGCATATTAAAACTTTGCTCCTTAGTAGCACCTGTTAATGTAGGTAAAAGTTAAATTATGCGTTTACACTGAGGAGGTTCAAGGACACTTAGAATGTTTTCAGTCGTTACACCTATGTACATAAATACTCCGAGACTCCTCCGTGCCTCGGAAAGCACGTTAAGCCGTTGGTCCCGGCTATCATTTGTGGATTTTTGACAGTCGTTACGGGTCATCAGAAGCCCGAAAGTCTGACTACCAGTCTTGTCAAGGGGTATCGTATTACCTAGTTACTGGGTTGTGGAGGTCAGATAGGCAGTCACTCCATGTAAAATACTGGTATTCATTTGCATCCGGTTAGACTGGAAGCCGACCTCTACATGGTTGGGAAAAGGCTAGGCAGATGATTACACCTATGTAGATGTTTATGTAGAGAATAATTTGCATAGCCAAAAATATCGTGATCTGATACGCCCTCCGCAAATGCAAACCCTAAATTACCTGTAATTGGATTTTGTCAGGAATTCCTAAATACCACGGACTATGATTACCAGGAATAATTTCGCTCAATTTCCAACATATTTCCCTAATAATTTTCCGCCCTTTAACCCGAATTTAAATTGCTAACAAATCAAAGATTTCAAAATTAATTCATTGTAAATTGCAGAACTTGATATTATAAAATCATAATCATTTTCCTGCCCTTTTATACCAATTTATTTGGGGTCGTCGCAACATCATTATAAAATATCGTCTCAAAATATTTTTGCTGACCCCTTAAAAATTCTCAAAACGGTGAAGGAAAACATCGTGAGGAAACCGGCATGTCCTAGAACCAAAAATTCGAAGACATGACTGTGACATCTACCAACCCACACTGAGCCCGCGTGGTGGATTATGGCCCACTCCCTCTCACAGAGACGAGCCCTGTGTCCCAGCAGTGGGAATATTATAGGCTGATGCTTAAAAAATATTTATATTTTGGATTAGTACCTAAAGTTATTCTTATATTCTTGTTTCAGTTTTGTATAATCTACAGTTTGTAAACACTACAGTCTGAAAACTTATCGTGTTTCCTTCAAACCAAATTCTAATGGAAATTTAACCGTTAGACGCTTCAAAACGATGAAATAGACTCCTTTGGAAACTACACTTTGTTATTGATGTTGTTGTTGTAGCGTTGTTAGTTGTTAGAGGATCATACTCAGTCTTTAAATTATTGGAATACATTAGTTAAGTAAGTAGGTACTCATCCTTACTAATTTTATAAATTCGAAAGTAACTCTGTCTGTCTGTCTGTATGTTACCTTTCATGCCTAAACC
The DNA here is from genome assembly GCA_947522985.1 of Lithophane socia. NCBI lineage: Eukaryota > Metazoa > Arthropoda > Insecta > Lepidoptera > Noctuidae > Lithophane > Lithophane socia. Next base: position 7,716,061 of record OX383255.1, on the reverse strand, counting down.
ACTGAACGGATTTCGACAAAAGGAGATAGATGGCATCCTGGGGACGGTCATAGGCTACTTTTTGTTTCAAAAATAATTCTATAGGGGCTGATATAGGGGATGAAAGTTCGTAGTGAACCCAGCATTTCTTAAGTATCCCCGTAGTACGTTCCCGTGGAACTATATCCGACATCCACGCGGGCGAAGATCTACTACTACTACTACTACTACTACTACTACTGGCAATACTAATGCATAAGAGTATTTTGGAACTATCAAATAAATCCTAACATCGAAATTTAAAAAGTCAATATTTCAAACAAACTAAATAGTAGTGATGGGCCGACTATGGGGTTTGTCGATCTTTGACTAGTTATTGTAACTAAACTATTGGATACATTTGATTAATTTTTTGTATGTAGACCGAGAACGTCATAAGATATACGGAGTTTAATTTTTTGTCGTATTGTCGTCTCCACCTCGTATAAAAGCATATTTATTAAAATTTGGATTATAGGATATAATTTAAACGACTTTCCCAAGAGACGGCTCCATAATCACCATTTAACATTCCTATAATTTACAATTTATGTAAAATAGAAGCCTCTCTCCTATAACACCCAAAGGAGATTTAAGCCTAGGTTAACCTAGAGTCTGACTATGCGCTGCATTACTTTGATATGTCGGGCGAAAACAGGCAGCATTGACTAACCCTGTACATTATTTCAGAAAAATTCAGAAGTTTAAAGATAAACAGGAAAATCCGCTGATTAAAAAAATGCAATTAACCAGCTCACCCCATCTACTATCAGGTTAACCCTTAATGCCATAATGTATTACCTTATTAAATAGTCTTGCGGCGTCAGATTAATTTGACGTCCAGATTGTCTAAACAAGCGGAGTGATTGACCTTAGAGCATTATTACACTGGTGTTTTTCAGCAAGGTGGTGAAGAACCAGAGGGGCAATTCTCGTAATTTTAAGAACGTTTGCATTTTAATCTGGCTCAACTTATCAAAAATACCTCTAATTTTCATACATTCCAGACAATTTATATTGTTTGTCACCGAGATGACATTGCAACTAGATTTTGGACATTTTTAATTACGGGAATTCTGCTGGTAATTTGCCGCCGGTAGAGATAATGTTGTGACCTCACTACGTGTTTTACTATGACCCCAGAATATTGTACACTCTCTCTTATTACCGACACGCAGCGAATACGTTACGCACACGTGGCATGCTTAATGACACACGCGAAGAGTGCGTTGACCGCTCGCTTCACTGGAAACACGCTTTCAAATCGCCAGTGTGATGTGGCCCTAACCGCCTGCTCCGACTTATGAACTCTATTATTCAAGCTTTGCCTACCATCTGCTTCGTGGTTCACTTTATACAGAAGATATTGTTGGTTTACGCGAATACTCGGGATCCCTTTGTGAATTGTTTTAAAATTCACAATAGGACAGCTGACGAGAATCGAATTGTTCCAACGAGAAAGAGGAGAATTTTCGCGACTTGTTTTATAGCGGGATCGTTTCCGAGTGTTTGTTTTTTTACCGATGTTTATTTGTGCTCTGCTAACAGTCTTTTAAAAATTCACAAACGTCCACCTAGTTTCACAAAAGTTTTCTCACCTACCTATATGTATATAAAAAGATTGTGACCGGTTGATGGCAATAGACCCGCCCACTATTACATGGGACATAAACATAACTGGTGAAATGTGCTTCTGCCTTACCCGTCGGGGACTTTTCTGTCTACTCCTTTTGCTTCGTCTATATTCATACATCGGGCATCACCAATAAGATCAGTTTACCTAATCTCTACTTAGTTAAGATGTAGTTATACAGGTAATCTTAGTTTACAATCACCGACTAGACTGCCTAATCAAATGTTCCCAGTGCTGTAGTATTTTGTAAATTTATTTCCCGTAAATTGATGTATTAATTATTTTTTTATTATTATTATTATTAAATTTATTTCAGACCATAGGTCCATAAACAACACACATTACAATTTTATACACAAAACATACTACATACATACATGTAAACACATACCTACACAACAAGAAAACAACAAAAACAACTTATTTTAAATAACGGAATGACGCACGATGAGTGGTCATCCATTGCCACATAATTGGACTGTCCATCCTGTCGGCTACTATAGCTACCAAGTTGTTGGAGCTGTCGCGCACTCGCCGCATCAGGGATGCTATCCGTGTCCGCATCAGTGCGTAAAAATCTGGCACGCCATTCTCCGCGAACATCCCCGATGCACTGCAAAAGCGCGGCAGCCCCAACATAACTCTGAAGGCATTATTGTATTGGACTCGCAGAGCATTGTACGAGCTTTTTGTATAGCTGACCCATAGGGCACACGTGTACATAGATTGGCAATACGCTCTAAAGAGTGTAATTTTCACCTCCCTAGTACAACGTGCAAACCTACGAGCCAGCATGTTACATCGAACTGCCAATGCTCTGCGTTCCCTCTCCACGTCCGCATCGTCGGACAGACTATCAGTGACCCAATGCCCCAGGTACTTGAACTTTGTGACCCTGGAAAGCTGAGCGCCCCCCAAGGTGACTGGTGGGACAGTATCATAACATTTGTTACCCGCTTTGAAAACCAGTAGCTCGCTCTCTCTGTCAGAGACGATAACTTGTTTTATGTAATTATTACCCTAAACAGTTAAATACACTGTCATATTATTGAATTAATAATTAGATAACTACAAGAACACAGAAAATGAAGAATACTTAGCTTACGACTACTTAGCTTACGACTACTTAGCTTTCATACAATGTGTACCTACGTGTATAATAGTCTCGTTTTACAGATGCCCTTTGCACTTCGTGTAGACCGGTCTGTACCAAGTGCAAAGGGAACTGCTGACAAAACACGAAGTTTGCCGAGGGATATTATGAAAATAATTGTACTGTACTTAGATCTAAACACACTTTGAAATGTCTGCGCATCACCTATGCGCGTGATTCACCACGGGGCAAGCGCGGGGTCTCGGGGTACCGAACCCGCTACGAACGACCGCTGCGCGCCCGCCACACCACTCAGCTCACAGACGCGCTCCACTACGGGCATTTCTTTGTACTGTCTGCCATACACGTTGTTTATGTAAATTGTGGTATTACACCTATTTTAATACAGTCCACTAATCTTTTATTATAAAGTCCACTTGAGTTTATTCAGGGCTAGTATTAAATATTTATAAAAATTTGAATTTATTTATTTACACGTCCCGGAGACATCAATGTATAAATAATCCTAAAATTCTCCAGGTTTCTATGCATGACTTTATATTTAAAAAGTTTGTGGGACCGTTCTTGCCTTCGTATAATATTCAGAATCGAAAGACTTTGGTCGGTCAGGGCCGGGCGTCTCAGAAGTTGGGACTAACTTTTAACTTTATTTTTAAGCCGGCCTAACTAGAGTTTCAGTTTTCTCAGAAGATGTAATAGGAACCATAGATACATACTATTTGTTTTTGTTATGAATATGTTACTACATTCTTTTTAGGTTCATTTTTCTTGAAAATATGCCTCATACATAATATGGTAGTGAGGGTAGGAAATAATATAAAAGGAAAATATTGTTTTATATCCATAGAAAGTTCAAGTGCTCATTTTCGCTTGGCAGCTAAGCCTAAAAATCAACCGCACATGACAAAAAAGGTTCAATTCACTGCATTGGAATATTGATCTCACCGATGTAATACTTCGACGTTTTACCATATTTTGTACATAATTCATGAAAACGGTCCTTTTAACATAACTGCGAAAATGTTCCCCTCATATTCAATTTGCTCAATATGTATTTTCGACGAAACATTTTTTTCCAAATCTATTTTAACTTTAGCAGAAGGCTATCTTCCTTTAGCGGTTAAGTAAATTACGGAAGTAGCTGTGCAAGTGAAGTTAGTTTTAATAGGACCTCGGATAGCTACTAAGTATCTGCTGGGTTAATAGAAAAGCTGTTTGCGACTACGAAGCGGCGAAATGCGGCGATCGTATTTCTTTGAAAGAATCTCGCGAGAGTCTAATCCAGCTGCGGTAATAAATCATTAAGTTTTTGTAATGTGTTTTCAATGAATGATTGGATATAAATTATCCTAGTTTATTCTACTTTTAAAAACCCAGTACGTGCTGGTAAACTTAGCTTGATACCTACTTACTATAGTCGAAGTAGTTTCCACTTACAATGGCAATGTTTTTCGTTTTGACAGTTTAACAACGTTCATTGCTGTATTTAAGTTGATGACCAAACGAATTTTTAAAACATATGAAGCATTGGATTAGCCGTTTCCTTCAAAATCCTTCAGATTTTGATTAAAGTGTGTAACGCAGGTTATGTTTTCAAGTAGGTGTTTCAAGTAGGTGTGTCAGTGAAGCGAAACCAAACGAAATTCTACCTGCATTCACTCGCTCACTGGCCTGAAAGTAATCAAATAAGGTTATAACATATACCTACTTTACTTTAAAGGTGTAGATTAACACCGGTCGCTACGCGTTACAAGATTACATTTTTTATAAAAGTAAATATTACGCAAACAAGACTTTCTTATAGTTAAGGAAAAAATATCGTTTACTAAGTTTAGTAAAACTACGTATCTTTGTAGAAAAATAGAGTGTACTAAAAACTTTTCCGATGACTCGGGTCTGGTCAAGTCCTAACTTTTGTTAACAGATAGAAAGATAAAGCATACTCGTCTTCGTGTTAGAACAGTAAAATTCAAACATATCCTTGGAAATGTTTGAATTTTAAAAAACCGACTGCTAAAACACATGACTGAAAAGAGAAAAACAAGCATTATAATCTAGACTTTTGTCCATCCAATCCATCAAGCCGTTAGGATACAGGGCGTGCTAAAGAAATAGACATACATACTCTCGAAAAACATTACCCTCCTTCTGGGGCAGTCGGGTAAAAACTAGGCGGAAACTAAAGATGAATGCAGGTAACAAAATTCGTACATACTCCAGTCATTTTATCCTTAGCAATACTTTTTTAATAGAGACTTTCTCAAACAAAACTTGAACACACTCGTAAAGCAGAGAAGATTGAAGTTCTCAGATCAAACAACTGAAAACTAGACGACCGGAACGCCTCTGCGTATCGCGCTCTGTTTCGTAGACACAACTTTGGCACGACTACCCCGAGAACATAGCACAGTTGCTTAGGTACTTTACATTAAGGAAAAGTTCACTCACAAAGTTATACGTAGCTTCCCGTAGTAAAGGAAAAGTGTTTAATCCAGCTCCTGGGAGCACCTGTAATGAACCGATGTATTGAACCTTCGTGAACAATACACCTGCTTTTTAAACTTATAATGAGTTGTAAAATCACGTGTATTGGAGGTATGTTTGAAGTACAAGTTTGCGATAAACATAATCTCAAAGTTTGAGGAACAAATATTGTTGTGTTGGATCATCTTCACCTTGGATGTGCCTACATGTGGGAAGTTCTTATTCCGCTTTGTTAATAAGGTAACTCAATACATGAGTCAAGATGATTCTTAAGTTATTGTTAAACAAATCGCAACAAAATAGTGAATTCGCAAGTGAAAATCATTTTTAAGAGCCCATATTACCTCGGCTCTAATTCACTTTTTATCTCGCTCGCACAATAATGCTTACGGACAAAGTGTGAGCAAGACTGAATGGGGAGCTTGCAGCTCCAAGACGCCAATAGTTTAGGTAATTTCTTTTTACGGCGAAAATAATGGTAATTAATTGAAAAAAAAACATATATTATAGTCGCTGCTTTATAGTTAATTCAGATATTATGCAAAGTTTCAAGATCTAATTTGAAGTACTTTTAGAATACCAGCGGTTTATTGTTCGGTTTGGAGGTAACTTTGGTTTTTTTTCCGTCGAGAATATTTAATGGATCGTGTTTTCGTCAAACATAGTAATTATAATTAATCCTCAACTTTATCATATTTATTTCTAAATTAATACTGCAGTGTTTTTGATATAACGGAAGATCGTGCTAAGCAATTTGATTTGATTTTATGATCATTGAGTTAGAAACTCAGACCATTCTCATTGATCCCGTTTTATAAATTAAGAGATCTAAATAAGTTTATTTTGTTCCAGTGACCGACTTCACGACTCAGCTGTCCCAGCTGTACGAGCACCACTCCACGGAACTGCAGGTCCTCGTCGCTAGCTTCCGGAAACGAAGCAGCGAGCTGAGGAAGGAAAGGTAAGCGTAAATTAAGACATTAATTTAACGAATAACGATTTCAAGAATTTCAGCGTTTTATCCATACGTATATTATTATGTTTTTCATTTTATTTTTCGTGAAACAGCTTGAATTTAGATAAACTGAGACATATTTTAATAAAATCATACCCATTATTCAAACTTTCAAAGTTTTCAGAATTTATTAAGTAATGTCCGGCATCATTTTTATTATTATTATAATGATTTGGTTTTACAATCATTTAAATGAATCCACATAAAACAGGTTTTAAATAATCCTTATAGGTAGAACAGAGACAGGATTCGGAAAAAACGATGTATGCCGTTGACGAATAGTGATGGTTAAGCATTCAGGGGCATCGCTTTGAACTCGTGCCTTTTTTGCAATCCAAAAAACTGCCATTCAGAGAAAACTAGATTGTCCTAGAATAAACTGTCAAAACCTATTTGGCACAGTTTGAAAAATTGGTTTACACTAACCGGATAAATGCACATACAGTATCTGATAAGACGCTTTGAGTTAAACCCACAATAACAATTGAGTAAACTTTACTATGTATATTGAAATATAAACGGATAGCTCACAATTCAAAAACAAATCCACATAAAATTCTTCCTTGAATAATGTCAAGCAGAAATATTCGAAATCTCAGAACACGAGAGGACTTTTCTCGATTAATAGAAAATAATATTAGCACAATTTTAAAATGATACTTCAAATTCTCTCATCTTCTTCGATTCGATTTGCAAATGGAAGGCGTCATGATAATTTATCTGTGCTAATGTTCGTAAAATTCGAAATTCAAAATTTCATTTCGAAGATTCTGTCGTTAATGGCAAAGGTACTTAGGAAGAATACACAATGTTTACATCGAACATAGGGCTTGCTTGTCATACAAGTACTGTAAATGTGTCTGCTAAGCGTGAAATCCCTTTGATGTCCATGATAGCGATCACTGCCGTGTTGAGCAGTGGTTATGATGTATGTACATTATTCTGAAACAGATTGAGTATCTGGTGTGTAGGTAAGAGAATCACATTATTTGGTGTACCTACATAGATAAGTATGAACACACAAGCAGGGAATATAGCATTTGTCACGAACTCAATCAAACTGGCAGATTATGAAAATCTGAACATTATTTTGGAGATTAGTTATTTTGGAGTTTGAAAAAAAGCCTGTATTCACAAAAATTTAACTTCAAGTGTTATGAAATGCAATATGAAAAAAAAATGTATAATATAACCATCTGTTTGGACAAGTGGGCGCGCTTCGTAAACAAGAAAACATTAAATAAAATCAAACCAAAAATGAACTTTTTTGCTTCAAGAAAATATTCACATTGTTTTTTACATAAAACTGTGTCCTTGTTTACATAAATCCTGCGATTACAACCTCAATCAAAAATCACATTATTTTAAGGTCCGATGTCCAAAAATGTCTTCCACAGTCTTTCTTTCCACAAGGGTTAATAACATTTGCTGTTTAATTAAATGAAGGCCTAGATAAATGAAAGCCATATTTACTCAGAGGCCCGACATAACTCTACCTGTGACGTCACTCAGGTACCTGACCCCAAGCTCGTAAATATACGATACAAGTAGAGAAAAATGTTACCATCTTGATAGTGGGATACCTAAATTCCGTGCAAAGATTAGATCCTTAGGTTTTCGCCATTTCCCTTTTGTAGGCTGAAAATAGCAACATTCTACTTTCTTTGATAGTTTTAATTTGGCTACTTGGCCTTTTTGGCTTGATCTAGGTTCTGATTTTAAAGAGCTTACTTCCGTTACCTAAATAAATGTAGGTAATCAATCAAAGTGCTTTTTGCAACACCCACTAAAAGATAGATACGTTCCCTCATTCTTGACAAACAAAATAAATGAGGGAAATACAATTAGTAAGTTTATCATCGTTTCGCCAGTTTTCCTAACGAGTTATTAGATGGGCAGAACTCCAAACTGCACCCACACAGTCATGTATTATATAACCTACGCAGCCAATAACTTATAAAACTAATCAGTTACTGACTATTAGCCCAGTATCTGGGAGGACGTATAACATATTGCCTATTGGCTCCGACAAAAGGCCGCTCACACACTCTTATTAGGAACATTACGTTTAGGTACATTAGTCAATAAGCTACCTAAAGGTAATCAATTCGTTTGAGAGAGACTTTGTATCCCAGTGGTTCAAAAGAGTGCTCGATCAGAGATATTCAGTCAAAGATTTTTTTTATCTTAGATAACTTACAAACCAGTGTTACCAGTATTTGAACAATAAAACCTCCATGATAATGTTTATCCAACCTTCACGTATTTGCACCGTATAACGAGTTCTTTCAATCCTTACATGATCCGACAGCTCGAACAAAGCAGCACCTGACATGTTTTAGATAGGTTCTTTATCCCTCTTTATCTTTTCACATCATAACACAGGGTCAAATTAAAATTAGCTAGGGAAACTCCGCATACGCGATGGGTTCAGATATTAAAAAAACGTTAAAAAAAATCTTTTGGGTTAATGACCGCTGGTAGTAGATATTGTTAGTTGATAAAATCTGTTATATCATGTTGAAATATTGATACCCATCAAGTATAAGAAGTTTAAACAAAAAAAAGTAATTTTTAAACTGATATTATAAGTGGATACTCTATCAGCGGTGGATGACTCTTTAGAGGCAAACCTCTAGGCATCCTGTTCCTCATAAGGAACAGGGTGTAAAGTTCACTCATTCTGTATGGAAAAGGGAGGATCCTCCGACCAGGCGGGTGTTGTGTCTGGCGGGCAACTGCCCAGTGCCCAACGATTGATGTCGGAATCTTGTATATAATGTCCATGGCGCGGTAAACTCTAATTGCGCGAAGCAGGATTTATGTGACGTCAGGATTTTTGTGTGACGTCAGGTCTTTGATGCGTAGTTCGCATGTGGCAATGTAGATGCCGTCGCCATAACTCTAAAAATGTATTTCTTTATGTTTTATCATGTTCAGATATCGATACTCATCACGTCTGTGAAGTTTACAAAAAAAGCAACTGACATTTTAAGTGACTACACCACCGGCGGTTGATAACCCCAAAAAAATAATTTATTTTTATATATTTAGATTCGATACACACCACGTCTACGGAGTTTAGCTACTTCAATTTGACCCTGTTTCCTACACATACATAATTTCCTCCATCATTGGAGATCGACGTATGAAAATCCTTAGCTTGACAGACAGATAGACAAGAGCTAAAACCAAGCAAACAAAGAACATTGATATCCGTACCTGCGTCAACCTTTTTGTATTACTTTTTGTATTGTCTCGACATTATATTTTGCACGACTATCGATAAGGATAAAAGGAACATTTACATAATTGTTTCTAGGTTAAATATTTTTACTTTTATACTTTATCTTTTATCGTTGACATATAGGTACTTGTAGGTATTCATTAATAGGGAATATGCATGTATTTTTTTAATATTTTTATTCGATAGTTTTACATCGTCAAATAATAGTAAAAAAAAATTCGACGGCAAAAAAGCAATTTAAAGTAGTTAAAAAAATGTTTTAAAATATCCAACCGATCCGGGCTATTTAAACGCCCTCCATTTGGCGCGCTTGGTGTGGTGACGTCACAGTTTGTGAAAACAGACAAGCAACTGTCAAGTCAACGTCAAACACTCCTTTTTCTATGAGCGTTTGACATTTACTTGACACTTGTTGATTGACTTGACATTGACATTTTGATTGTTACCCCGGATTGTTACGTCACATCCGCTCTTAGCCTTTTCAAGTATTTGAATTACCCACAGTTTTTTGGGACTTTTTAAAAATTAATTTCTCGCTCAAAAAGAACTTTTATTCAAAAATATTGATGGAGGCTTAATTCTGAAGTAACATAGTTTATAGAAAAAAATATTTGACCCATATTTGAATCGCATGCATATTCCCTATTCACAGAATGCATGAAACTAACTTCGAACGAAGGAATGAACTTCTTGAATTACATTCAACATTCACTTGTTTTCCCGGCAATTCGCGGTTTTTGTTTCAAAAAGGGACACATGGAGAAAGAGTTGCGCATGCTGCACGTGCCGTACACATGATAGAAGTGAACTAATTAAAAAATAAAGCATAAGAGAGATTTAGTGTGAGAGAAGGCTCTTACATACTGGCGCGATTCGTCGCGCGACGCGAATTAAAAAAAAAACAATTTCTGAGAAAACTTCACGGCGAACAATGCGGCGGCGTCGCGTCGCGCAACAAATCGCGCCAGTATGTAAGAGCCTAGATAGAGAGAATTATGTCTTTTTTCTATCTCATGTAACGAAATGTGCCTTAACGTGGCGCTCACTCTCAATTCTCGTCCAATTATCGAATCGCCGCCCAAGAAGTCTTCACTCCAAAACAATCACGTCACTTCAAACAATCGTATCATATTTATACATAGTTTTGACTCATCAATAATTTCATCGAACAAAATATCAATGCATTTTCAGTGAAAGACATAAATATCATAACATTTCCTTACAGACATTTCACTCCAATAAATTGAAGTAATAAGGTTATCTGTCGGTGTCGTGTCAGCGCATCTGCGTTTCCATCTTGCAACTGTTGCCTTCACTAGTTAAAATATATTCGCTACCTGCGTCTTATTTACTTATAATAATAGGAAAATCTTCTCGAGATATTGATGCAATTCCAATAGAAAACATAGATATATTTTTAGATCCGTAGTATCCGTAGCTAGCAAAGCACGATAGGTATTATATATTTATTTATTTATAATGAATTACAAATATATATATCTCGTAAGAACGATTTTTTTTAAGAGATACTTTTTCGTCGCATCCCAAAAGTGGGTACCTACCTATTAAATATGCATTACATTCGAAGCACAAAAGCTGTTCCCATCACCCTTAAAATTGAATAAAAATAAATTGCGTTTTGTTACCCAAACGAAACTGAAAAAGGAAAACGTTTTGCTCAAATTGCGTTTAACAACGTTCCTTGTTATACAAACATAAAAATAAAAACAACAATAAAGTTTAGCAAATATTTAAAAAATATGTAGGTCCTTCAAAAAAATTTGAATGTCAGCAGTATTAAGGCTCTTACATACTGGCGCGATTCGCCGCGCAAAGTGACGCCGCCGCATTGTTCGCCGTGAAGTTTTCTCAGAAATTGTTTTGGTCAAATTCGCGTCGCGCGACGAATCTCCCCAGTATGTAAGAGCCTTTATAAGAGACTACGAACTTTATAAATTCATGTGTTCATGAAAAATGTATCACGAAATAAAGTATAAAAAAGTGACAAACTCACACGGTTCATGTTTCCCGTATGAAATATTTACAAAACCTTTGAAACGACGTGCCAAGCCTTTGTGAATCACAAATGGCGGCAGTAAATCAACTCATAATTTATTCGTCAATGAAGAATTGTGAGCTGACATCCATTGGAGACTACTGACTTCAAACAAGTCCTTCATTAATTGAAACGAGACAATCCAATTATTCTCAAGGAATCAAATCCGAAGGCACTTAACTCTGCCATTACAGGCAAATAAAAGGAATGCTGGATTCCCCCGGCTGATGCAGTGGGCGACTGTTGGGGGAGGTTACTCGTTAGCCACAAAGATAAAATAAATCCCAACGGGATTGATGTAGTAAAATGAACTTTATTGATATTGTATTGTCTATTCCAATGTCCATTTGCTTTATCTTCGAGTAGGCTTCTTGTTGCAGCATAATTTATTACCAGTTGTTAAAACAATTGCTTTCAAAACATTAGATGTCTTGTTTACGTTTCCTTTACCAAAACATTTTAGTACGAAGCCCAAATAATCTTCTTATAAAATATTCATGTCAGCGATAAAGTACCTACTACTTACTCTAAAACAGACTTCCATTACGGTTGATGCGCTAGGGTAGCCCGCGAAATTCAAATTTTCTTACGTTTTTTGCAATTTGCAGGTCAGTATCAGGTTGTATGTTGATCTAAACATTATTAGCGCTCGTAACAAATATGAATTTACAGAATTATAAACATTAGAATCAGCAATACAACTCTCTAAGTTCATGAAAGTGCCAAATGTCATGATTTCATGAAATAGTCATTCAATACACTTTCATCAGCTTAGAGAGTTGTATTGCTGATTTAAATGTTTATAATTCTGTAAATCCATATTTGTTACGAGCGCTAATAATATTTAGATCAACATACAACCTGATACTGACTTGCAAATTGCAAAAAACGTAAGAAAACTTGAATTTCGCGGGCTACCCTAGCGCATCCCCCTTAAGCTCAAGAACACTTTTTCCGTAACCCTATAAGAAGGCCGTCTAATAATCTGGTGCTCTTAATTCAAGCTGCCGAAAAAGGTTTTATCACGTGTCTCAACTGGGGTCTGTTACTGGGACCTCATGTTGTTTGTGAATAAGAATATAAACCACAATGTTGTTATGAGGCTACTATTTTTCTTCAGCACGTATCAGCAGGCGTAGCATGAGCACCGTTTTGTCAACGGAAGAGTAGACAAAAATGACGTTTCTTGTAGACAGTACGACGGCAGCAAAGTACAAAGAGTCAACTGCACTTTTTACGAAATTCACTCTTTTACATAATTCGACTCAGAATTCTTTGTTTTGTCATAGGATTTATCGGTTGTCAGTGTGATTTTGACAGTAAGGATAGAAAACTTTCTTCCGAAATAGTATACCTTCTAAATTACCTAGACAAAGATCGTTAGAAATGAAAGACAAAATGATAGATTGTAGAAGGATTTCGACGGTGCGATGTCAAAAATGAAGAAACGCACTGTCACTTTGTATAGAAAAATCTATGTCTATTCTTCGTAGAGATAGAAAGCGCCATGCTACGCCTGCAGAAAGGTGTAGTCAAATCTGTACCATACCTTTCTGATACACACTGTGTGACCTGTCCCAATAAAATTTACTTACTGCGTCCCCAGAGACCGTCCCAAACTGTCCAGAAATACGGCCAACATCTTTATTCCTACAAAACTTTCAGGTGTAACTTTAGCGATGATAAATTTTCGAAAAGTCATTTTAAGATAACTCTCCGATAGGTTCGTGCTAAAACGTTGTTTCTTGACAGTTGTAGATAAAACCGCCAACTTGTTGTTCTGAGATCTGGGTGATTTTAATGAGTGAAAAGCGATATCGTAAGACAGGAAAAGAGTAAGATAATAAATCCTATTTATTTAATTTTTATTTGATAGCTGAAATTGTTTCTCAGAAATCTAATATGTATTTTAACTTTTTATAGAAGCAGTGGATTTATTTTCCAAGCTCCTAAATAGCTCTAGGCGTTAATTTTGTTTAAGTAGGGTAAATTTTTTATTTTCTAAATTCAAGTACGTGACTCAATTAGGCTTAGGTACGAAAAGTGTCCTTGTTTACTAACACTACGCACCTAAGGGAATAGCTGGTGCTAGGCTGCGTGTGCTACCTTCACACTAAACTAATTAATACAGAAACATACATAAGTAGTACCGACTTAGTATGTAGTACATTTGTCTATGTCATGTCAGTGATCCCCTAAGGTAAAGCTTAAATATGCTATCGGAGACCTAACAATTCACCGATGGAGTTGGTACGTCCAATTAACCTTAAAACGCGATTTCAAGGCCAGGGTGAAACGGATAATTTAATTGAAAGAATACTACATGTCCAAAAAAAACAAAGAACTAGCGATTACTTTATTGCGAAACGGGTTAAAAAAAGTAAGGAATCTTAGTTCCAGTCAGCGTTTAATATTTCCAACGCTACGCTATAAACAAAACACCATCTGTCTAGCCTTTTCCCAACAATGTTAGGGTCGGCTTCCAGTCTTACCGGATGCAGCTGAATACCAGTATTTGACATGGAGCGACTGCCTATCGACCTCCACAACCCAGTAATTGGGTAATACGATACCCCTTGGTAAAATTGGTTGTCAGACTTTCGAGCTTCTGACGACCCGTAACGACTGTCAAAGATCCACAAATGACAGCCGGGACCAACAGCTTAACGTGCTTTCCGAGGCACGGAGGAGTCTCGGTATGTAAAGATGGTCCCCCATCCACGGACCAACCCCGGCAAGCGTAGCTTAACCTGATGGATCGACCAAAACAAAACACCAATGATCGCGAATACGCAACAGTTCCAAAACAACTAAACACATGCTGCAATAACGGCAAGGGCTGAAATATTCAAATACAGCAAGCATTGTCCCAAAAGCTAGCCCATATTTTATTCAACGCTAGGTTGCTCTAGCAATCAGAATAAGGGAACTCACACACAGACAAAAGAAAATTATATGAAAAATGCAAAATGTTGTACGTCGTGTAGTTCCTATTTCTACGTAATTCACTTCCTTTTGTTGGCAGATTTTCAAACGCTGCTACAGTGATTCGCTCTTTTATTCAATACAGAAACAATAGAAGTCAGACTACACAAGTCTTGAAACGAGCTGAATAAGTAATTGCAACTTTAAGTTAGGCATTTTGATTGTTCGGATTCTACCTGAATTCTATTCAAAGCCAGTATTTGCTCGGTGTTCATAACTTATGTACGAGTATTACTTTAGCTTTCAGGTAATATTTAAAACTATTAAACAACAAAGAAAACCGTAATTCAAAGGAGGCCAATACCCCAAAGTCCATATATAAATGTGGGTTAATAGTTGACTCATAAAACATCAAAGAAGACTGTTTTCGATTAATATTGTGGTCACATAACCAATCAATGATCAACGTCGACTTTCCTGACGAAGGCAAACTCCCGAAACCCGACTGTTTTCACAAATTGGACTCAAAGACTCAATAGGCTCTTACTGATTATAATTGCGTTTATAAATTGGTGTCAATCTTCGCACCAGGCAGCGAGTACCTAATTGAATTTCTGTAAATATAATCTTCCTGTCCTGAAGATTTGATTTTAGAATCTTTAGAAGCCTAATATTGAAACTTTAGTTGTCAGGCAGATTTTAAGGGTCTCTCCTGGAAAATAGTCCTAATTAAATACCTACGATCGTAATTTAATATCACACTAATTAGTTAATTACTTTAGAACTGACCTTAGTAGTAATGATGAAAAACAAAAGGTCATAGTACCTATTACTCATTTTCATGAACCTAATATAGGTAGGTCTAGGTAAAAAATAAATGAAGATTGACCTTTACATTTTTTTATGATATCAAAGTAATGTGCATAACACCAGAATTAAGTTAAAAGGGTCACACTAAATACTCCTAAATATATTTTTGATTATAGCAACCTTAATCACATCAATTGCCGCACTCGTAGGAAAAGCGCTATCATTACTTTCCTTGTTGAATTATGAAACGCTGAAGCGATAAATCATCAATCAACAACTGCACGAACAATTCAGGATCATTTGTCATAATTCTGCTAATAACCACCGCATAACAATGATACATTTGTAATCAAGAATCGTTTCTCGTCAGCCATTGGGCTATTTTCATCGCTTTTTGTCGCCTTGTTAGACCCAACACGTTTTCTCATTTCTTAAATATTTTATGTATGAGGGAGTATCGTTTTTTTACCCCTAACTCAGCGGAGCCGATACAAAATGTATTAGAACCTTTTTATACTTTTAGCATCGAAGTAATGGATTTAAAGATTGCGGTGTACAACAAAAACCTTCGTTTAACCTCTTTTCACAATTCAATTTTATATCACTTGTGGCTTTGCGTTTGAAAAGACTTATTTTAAGAATAATAAGTACCGTGTGTGCTTCTGTTCTAAAATATATTGTACTTTACCTACTCTGTAGCTGTGTTTGTGGTTCAATACACAAAAGTCCAAAGCCTTTATATTCCCACACATACAATGATTCTGATCACTACTGATCAGCTCTTCTGTACACAGTGTGACCGGGTTTTCAAGAATAAATTTGGTTTTGTTAGTCATTCGAGAATTCACGAAAGGAAAGAAAATTAGTTTGGGTCGCTGTCGCCGGATACGGTAAAGAGGACTATATTGTGGTTCCGTACCAAAATCAGAATCAACTGTTACGACGTACCTACAAACATTAAATCAAACCAACTTAAGTATTTCTCACATGTGAAAAGTAAACAAAACTGGAAATATATTTTGAAAAAAATCCTGCTCCATGCAAAAATTGCCACCTACTGAATAATATAAAATAGAACCCCTTTCCTGGAAAGAGAATGAATGATGGATTGTTCGTTTTCAATGTTTATGGACATATATATTCCATTGAAAAACAGGCTTTTTTATATTCGTTTCAACGCATTTCACATGACTTTTTTACAGCTTGTTAAACACGGCACAGGAGCTCTCTGGTTCCATGAAATGGGTATATAGTTTGTAATTTCATGTCATACCTTAAAATATTCATAGACACTAGGGCAACCCACGATGTACCTGTATTGTATGCACTTTGTACAATGTTATAACGCTGGCGGGCCAAACTAAATCCTGTAAGCTTCGTCACTCCACCACAACACATTAATCTCCCAAGCCTCTAGCGCACCCTGTACATATTTACTTACGGATTATGAAAAACAGAACACTTCTAAAATTCTTCAAGATTTTCAGGGGCCAAGTTGATTTGGGAAAATAATCTATACTGAGCTTTTTGAAAGTGCATAACTATCAAGATGGTCTTTATAAGGTGTAATTGATACCTTGAAACTGGAGGCATTGTACTCATGATTATGAAGAACTTTTAATATGGGACCAAGCCGAAGTAAAAAAATCTGCTGCTCCATACATTTAATGTTGACTAAGGTGGTGTCTAAGGTTGATTGGTAGAAAATGCCTCAGGCATTAAGTCCGCCTTTGTACAGTAGTTTTTACTTGTGCATAAAGTTTTAATAAATAAATAAATAAATAATGTTCGCGTACCTAGACAAAATGAAGGAAACTTCGTGAACAACGGTTTTTTTCTTCGCGATTTTAGTGTTGTTCCCATTAGTAAAATTTGATCAGTTATTCATAGTTCTACGTTAATCCCTTTCAGGTTCAGAATCCATATTAAAAACTTAACGGACGATTATCTCTTCCAGTCGAGAGTAAATTTTATTATTTGTATAAATAAACTTGGAATTAATAGTCAATGTATTATACCTACTCGTAATGAACTGAAATTCCTGCAAATAACAATATTAACTGAGATATTTAATAGCAGAGGGAAAATAGCAAAAATGACGATAACACTGAAGTTTTCTGATAAAATGTATTTATTTATAAACGCACAAGTTTTATTACACAAAATAAATAGAAACATATTTCAACTGCAACTTACTAACATACGTCATAGTTCCAAACATTTTGATTACAAACCACATGAATTGCGTTGCTGTCAACGTCAGTTTTTCAACATGGCGGTATATGAACTCGTACCATTTTTTAATAACTAGGCTGTCAAAACCAAATCCAGGGTTTACAGAAACTACAGGTACGCGTCATTTCAATTCTGCACGTCAAAAATACCAACTTTTTTCTCCTATTATACCGGTGTAGCAATTAATAATAGGTAGCTCGAATTTCGTGATGGCCCAGTGGTGAAGGCCTCGCCTCTCACGCACGATGTTTTGGATTCAAATCCGGGCAAGAACCAATGTGACTTTTTTATATACTTTCTGAGTTTATCTTGGATATTAACAACATCGGTGATAGAAAACATCATGAGGAAACCCAGACTTGTATAGTTAATCATCTGCCTAGCCTTTTCCCATCTATGCTGGGTTCGGCTTCCCGTCTAACCGAATGCAGCTGAATACCAGTATTTTACATGGAGCGATTGCCTATCTGACCTCCACAACCCAGTAACTGGGTAATACGATACCCGTGCTTTCCGAGAAACGGAGGAGTCTCGATATGTAAAGATGGTCACCCATCCACGGACCAACCGAATCGACCCGTGCGACTATTATTACTTAGCCACGAATTCCTCGAGACTTGTATAGTTAATATAATTCTGGAATCACCAACCCGTTCCAATCCCTACTAGAAGAGAAGGCACGAGCATTCTCAGTCCGAGAAGGAACCTTTGCCCTCCAGTGGGACAGTAATAGGCTGGTATTGTAATTCAAATCTGTACAAATCACACTTCTTTAACCTGCACTTAGCCGACGAAATCGTACAAAAATAATAAACATTTGAACGTCGGGCGTCTTACGTGTATTAACATCCACAAATCCGAGCAAACCTAATTACAAAATAGAATACCTACCGCTTCTAATTGGTTTCACAAGACTCCCTTGTGCTTAAACGATTTAAATATTGTCCTTTACTAAATTGGAATGCTGCCTTGTAATATTTGCTCGCTGAAATAATTTTACACGTGTTACATAATATCACGCCTATTTTCCCCGAAGGTTAAGACAGAGTACCTACCTATACTCGTAGCACACCCACATTTCGCCAGTTATGTTTAAGGGGCGAATCTTTGCCATCAACCAGGGACAAATCCAGACTCCGGGCTGCTACTGAGAAATTCCTGATGCAAAAACCAATAACACTTTGTCCGACCTGGGAATCGAACCCAGGACCTCATGCTCTGCAGTAGCGCTTGCGACCACTAGACCAACGAGGTAGTCAGTGTTTGTAATTCAAACTCGTAACTTTACATGTGTGAGCGCTGGGCTTCGAAGTGTACGGTCCTTACATAGTTCAGTGCTCTCCTCACTTTCATGATACAGCTCATTGAAGCATGTCGCGACGGTCGAGAATTCTGGCGTTTATATGTATTTTATATTCAATTCGTGCATTTATGTTTGATATTATTTACATCACTGACTATATTATATGGTAAATGTGTGTGAAACACACTTTACACTCTATTTAAATACATACAAAATAAATTAAATGTGAATAAAATGTTCAGACTTTCGTTCACTTTCGCAGAAATGCACAAGTGCTATTGGTCAATGATTAAAACTTGACTTCTTACCTACCATTCCATGTTACTTCAATGTAATGGAATGAAATTAAATGGAATTGATTATTCTGTAAATAAGATATCGGAATTACTTTTACACGTGTTATAAAAAATTGAAAAATAAGCTAGATGGAGTCAACATTTCCTATGACTCCCTGAGAAGAAATGGCGAAACAAGCTCAAGGATCAAAGTATCTTTTAAAGTCCAGACGTAATTTGGTCAGATCATGTGAGGGCTATGTAGAATACTGTCAGAAATGGTATTTTGAAGAAAACCAGATGGATTTGAGTGGACCTGTCCAGTCAGTGCAAGCAATGCGTATGTAAACACCTTTTAGGACGTATGCATAGCTGCAATTGAACACCTTTCACATATTCCTTCTCGGTGATCACATCGACACGGATTGAACCGCATTTTACAATTTTATAAAGGAAATTGACATTTATGTTCATGTTCACTATTAATGGTTTATATTTGCATGCCGTTTATTACAATCGGATGCTGCGGAATTCGCTGGATAGGCAATCGGCTGCGATTATTTAAGAACCGTGAGCGTTATTCTTAGCTTAATGGCTTCCCATTTCCATTGACTTATAAACTACGAAAAGACCATAAAACCAGGTACTTTAAGCGCATAAAAGAAGAAAGAAAATATATTTTATTGGCACAGAAACGTGTGAATATAAAAATAAAAGTTAGGTATTTCCTTTCCTAATAGCTTTATATTAGGAAAGGAAATACCTAACTTTTATTTTTGTAATGTAACTCTCATTAATTCATCTTTTTCTTTCCAAAGTTCCCATTCCAACGCATCCTGGCTCCAATAACCCGCCCTCTGTTAAGATTTAACCTTGCACAAGTTTAGTGCATTGCCTCGGAGCACCTTTGAACTTTACCAACCCGTGACCTGCCCCCGTAGTTGAATTTCGCGCGGGAAACGACCACGATAAATGCTTAACTTTAGTGTATGCAACGCGCAACTACGTAAATAATATTCAATGAGACGTTGTGTGTTCTTTTGTACCCAGTTTTGTTGGTATAAAAAAGGTTTCGTAGTGAAAGGAATAATTTATTATTGAAGTAATATTCCTACTTGATAGGTACCTACAATGTTAGATAGAGGCCATGGACACTCAATCCAAAAAATATCGATGTGCAAATATTAAAATACAATGCGTATCAAAAACCGTCGAATAATGTTTGAATATGAACCTCATTGTTCTATTCCGTGTACAAGTATTCAGACGCATGGGGTCGCCGACTTGTGTTCTGCATTATGGATGAGGTCAAAGCCTAAATTCGAATATAGTCGCAGTGCGGGCTCTAAACCAAATCCAATTGGTTTTCTGTTTCTATTATTATGACAATTAGAATCACGCATAGATCAAAATGGAGACGATAGAGGACTATAATGTACTAGACCCTAAACGTGCGAATCTCAAATCTTCTCAAACTCAAAGAATTTATTCCAATTAAACCAATTTGTCTATGTCCAGCAGTGGACGTCATTCGGCTGAAATGATGATGATGATGAAACCAATTAAGTACTTTGTTACTTTTGATTTGTCAAGGAGTCGATCAGTTAGAAAGATGAAGTTGCCCATTCCAAAGAGTAGTAGGTTCCTAAGGTAACACTATTTTCCTCTGTTTATTTCATAAAATATATTGAAAGCAACATCTAAAACTGAACAATTCAATTCAATAAACAGACATCAAACATGTAGCAGAATCCTTAGAGTACCAGCTTAACTGCAGACAAGAAAGAATTACGGCAATATATCTAGTACCTTTCCCTAGGAACACGCCACGTGGAAAAACGCCACATTGTAACCAGCTATGTGATATAAGGCAATAATTCCCAATTGTGTCGGCACATATTGTATATCGTGGTTAGAAAGTTACTAATTAACGAGAGTTACGAAACCATTAACAAAGCGGGTTGGTAGTTTTTGAGCCCTATATTAGTGTTAAAGCATTTAATTTAAAATACTTAATAACTAGCTTCCACCCGCGGCTTCGCCCGCGCGGTATGTCGATAAAAAGTAGCCTATGTCCGTCCCCAGGGTGCCATCTATCTCCATGCCAAATTTTGTCGAAATCCGTTCAAAGCGTGAAAAGGTAAGATACAGACAGACAGACAGAGTTACTTTCGAATTTATAATATTAAGTATGTTTAATATGGATACTATAAAATATGTGAAAGTAAGTTTATTTGTTTGTTACGGTTTCACGCTAAAACAGCTGAACGGATTTGGATTATATTTGGCACAGGGGTAGATCTTGACCTCGAGAAGGACATATTAGCTTAAAATATTATTGAGTCGACCGGCGGAATGATGTGGGATACTAGGTACACCTCTCCCAACCCGTCGGGGAAACAAGGCCAGCAGGCGTAGCATGGCCTGCCAGGGTTGCGGGTTAGTCCGAAAGGGATACCGGGACCTTGGCAACAGGCAACTGAAGGAACACGGGTGGGTTTTAGACAGTAAAATTCTGACACGCCCTTCCGCTCCGCCCAGAGCGGGAGAAATCAATGGATGATTTCCCACCATCAAAAAAAAAAAAAAAGGCGTAGCATGGCGCTTTCTATCTTTACGAAGAATAGACATAGCTTTTTCTATACAAAGTGACAGTTCGTTTCTTCATTTTTGACATCCACCGTAGAAATCTTTCTACAATCTGTCATTTTGTCTTTCATTTCTAACGATCTTTGTCTAGGTCTTTTTGTATGTAGACTATTTCGGAAGAAAGTTTTCTATCCTTACTGTCAAAATCACACTGACAACCGATAAATCCTATGATAAAATAAAGAATTCTGAGTCGAATCGTTGTAAAAGAGTGAATTTCGTAAAAAGTGCAGTTGACTCTTTCTATTTTGCTGCCGTCTCGTTCTGTCTACTGTCTACAGGAAACGTCATTTTTGTCTACTCTTCCGTCGACAAAACGGTGCTCATGCTACGCCTGCTGATGTTAATATTGAGTTATAGGTACAACAAAATTTTTGTTTATGCTAAACCCGAGAAGTGGAACTCATCATTTTGAACCGCGAAAAAAAAATCAGCTGTTCCATACATTTGTGTTCACTTAAATCGACAAAATGCAGGGAGCAGCAGATTTTTTTTTTGCGATTTCAAATTTGGTCCCATAGAAAAAGTTTTTCTAAATGATGAGCACAACACCTTTTCTGGTTTAGCATAAACAAAAAATAATGTTGTATAGTGACATTGGTGATTTTCTTCAGAAACGTCAGGTGCGTAGTACTCGCAACCGATGTGCGTGTGTAAGACCAGATGTATGAATTTAAATGAAGCAAAAGGAATATTTAATGGGATCGTAGCAGGTGGCGTTCTGTAGTTTCTGCCTACCCCCCTGGGAAGAACATATGTGTGTGTATTGCTGTGTTTTTCATAGTTTAAAATGCCTGTCACCTTAGATATCAACAATGTCTCCTCGGAAAAGTCGTCAGTCTTATTTGGGGTTTTCTTTCTACAAGGGTTTTTCTTAAACTGTAATCGAGTTATCTTTCATGAAAATTGCAATTTTCGTTTGCCACTAATTTAATTTTTAGGACTGCCTCCGTTTTGTTTTTTCGGTGTCAAAAGAAACTGAGCAATTGTAGGTATTTTGTGAACAAAATTATGACGTCGATTATCTCGCGCCCGCATGAGTAATTGAATGTAACTCTGAGTAAAATTAACATTTTATTCTTAAAAAAATACATTATGAAGTTATTAGAAAATTCCGTGTAGCTTCATACAAGGCAAATTACTTACCGTTACGTACATTTTTTTATTCGCCTTTCTCCGTGATTAAGGCACAGATTAATACAGATGGTTCACTCCGCAAAATCATTCATCATCTACGACACAATAAAGTCACGCCTGAATCAATTAACTACAATAAAGTGCAATTCCGGTCACACAGTGCTAATTACCTACAGTTATATTCATCTAGAAGTTGCCTCTCTTTCTATCGCATAACTCTTATATCTTCTGACTATGTTACGCTCACTGAATTGGCTCGTCAAGACGAGCCCGCCGCGTAGTTGTACATGGCTTCATACCTAAAGTGCGGAGTGCGCCTTCTGTACTATTCTGTGATTAAGGTTAAACTCGTGGCCCTGATAATTAGGTACGTGTCGACAGCTGTTTGGAGCATCAGCCGTGCGTATATTTTATGTAGAACATTAGCGAAAGGTTCGCCTTTGAAGTCACATTTGTATATCCTTGAAAAAAAAATGTCGATTACAGCTCCGTAATAGATTAGTACCGGATACACATTGACTTTGATTTTTTGCTCGTTTTAATTCAAATGAATCATAGAAAATTCTTGAAATAGACACATTAGTCAAGATTTAAATTGCTTATAATGTCTCCAAGGTTTTTTCAGACACGTGTTGAGGGAATTTCTGTAAATAAAGAACACACACACACACACACACACACACTCACACAACATCACGCCTATAATTCCCGAAGGGTTACGCAGAGGTGTACCTTTCCTGCCAGGGTTGCGGGTTAGTCCGAAAGGGATACCGGGACCTTGGCAACAGGCAACTGAAGGAACACGGGTGGGTTTTAGTCAGTAAAAGTCTGACACGCCCTTCCGCTCCACCCAGAGCGGGAGAAGTCATTGGATGATTTCCCACCCTCAAAAAAAAAAAAAAAAAGAGGTGTACCTTTAATACACCCACATTTCGCCAGTTATGTTTAGGTACCATACTTACATAATATTTTTATCATTGAAACATTTAAAGCCAAAGTGCATTTATCAAAAATAATAAAAGCCTTCTTTATTTCAGTCAACAAAAGATTTTCACAGTGAAAAATTATTCTTTCTCTTTTCACAGATATTTTAAACGAAACACATAACATCTGTATTCAACGGAATCTATGACATCATTAACACTCAAAAGATGTACAATCGCGTTCGATAATTTCAGCTGTTTCTGTGTCTAGTAAATAAATCACTAGTAAGCGATGCGGAGCGCACACGTCATTTCTTAAGGTGTGCTTATACAGTCATTTTTTGACAATTATTGCCCGGCAACAGTTGCTGGAGGTACCTATCCCTTTGTGCGTGAGCAGTATGGTGGGGCAGTATTCCTAGCAAAAATTTCTACATGATAGCACTTCAGTAAATTGCTGTTGTGACGTCATTGTTCACCAATATTGCTCAGAATTGAGCAATTTAAGTTGCCTGTGTACGCGTACCTTTACAGACGTGGCCGCGGAGTGCCGGTAGCACACGCCCGTCATAATTAACCTTGTCTACGGAACGCTCTTGATCTTGACAGTCGCCATCACGATAAATGAAATCACTGGAAGAGCAATTTTGTTTTGTGAAAACTTTTTCACATTTCACAAAAACTCTTGACACTTAATTATTAAGGCCAAAAGAAATTACTTTTTGTCTCAGCTATATAAGCTACAGAACAGTTAAAATAAGCTAGGAATCCAAGAATGTTATTTTCTTTTTACCGAGTGGAATATCCGTATCTGTCCAATATGAGTCAGGACGAGCAGCACCAGTGGTCACACTGGTGCTGCTCGTCCATTACATAACATAGGAGAACTTCAATGTTGCAAATAATGTTTGTCCAGTATGTATAAGCTCAATGTCCTACAAATTAAAAACATTGTAGTCCTAAGTCGGTCAGAAACAAGTCGTCAACAATTTGTTGTACACAACAAATCTTGTTGTTAAACATTTATTTATTAATTTCAGGTTGTAATAAATCACTGTTCAGACAGACTTATTGTGCTAACTCCTTCCAGTAGCGAATTTAATGGTAGAATGACTGCGTAGCCATGTGACATCGCTAATACGATTGGCTTCAGTACTACGACACGGGGACGAACGCCAGCCGTTGGCAATGTCCCAGATTGAGACCAGATGACAGACGAACGGGCATTCATGCATTGTAAACTGTTCGCGACATTGAATAGTTAAGCTTTATTTACCTAGATACTATTTAGGTGCTCCGACTAGACGTTTAGGCCTCACCCTGCTGTGTCGCGACCAGCATTGTTTTTCTGAATGTATCCAAATTCAGGGCCCCTTACATTACACTCAGCCCTCCTGTTTAGCGCTCCGTCACTTTTCTTCTTTACATAATGAGAGAGCAGAATTTCCTCGTTGGTCTAGTGGTCGCAAGCGCTACTGCTGAGCATGAGGTCCTGGGTTCGACTCCCAGGGCGGGCAAAGTGTTATTAGGTTTTTCCTTCAAGAATTTCTTAGTGGCAGCCCGGAGTCTTGATTTGTGCCCGGTTGAAGGCAATAGGCTTACCCCCTATTACATGGGATTTAAACATAACTGGTGAAATGTGGCTGTACTATAGGTACACCTCTACGTGTATATAGGTACAACATTATTTTTTGTTTATGCTAAACCCGAAATGGGGTCATTATACTCATCATTCTGAACAACTTTTTCTATGGGATCAACATTGAAATCGCGAAAAAAAAATCAGCTTTTCCATACATTTTGTCGAACACAAATGTATGGAACAACTGATTTTCTTGTCCAAACAAAGCGGCAATCATGCGCGGTTGCCGCGCTTTGATTGAACGACTGCCGCGCGCGAACGCTTCTGTCTACTTGCCGCTCACAAACATTTTTATCTAACTAGAGCGTGACAGAAATGTGTCCTGCAAACGCGTGTTGCTGCCGCGCTTTTGCCGCTCAATGTTTGGACACACCTCAACGTTACTGCATTCCGAATAATAATTTGTAAAGTATGTTTTAACATGTTGTATAAGCATTCTGTTTTTAATTGTAGACTTGTAGTGATTCTGTGAGTCTGATGCGGAACAAACATCGTCAGTATGTTTGAATAATAGCAGCAGCTATTTGTATATCGAGGACAACGCGAAGAATGTTATATGAGCCCAGTAATATACGAGTGATAACTGATATTTTTATTTATTGTTCGGCTACTTTAGTTGAATTGTAGATAGATTATCTAATATAATACTTACTATCAATCATCACAATCTCTTAAACTTTATAGGTTAAACAAATGGATTCCAATTAGTACGTTGTAGGCATTCGCTAAGAATGATTTATAGAAATTCCCTAGGGTGGTTTGTATGTAAACGGTCCTATCGTAATTCTTGTTTGGATGGCTCGTAAGTAAGTTTGGATAGGAGGCCTAAAATAGCAAACATATGAGACGTTCATTTTCGACATGACACCAAATGGTACCATGCAATGTCACGCACGCCAATAAGGTATCGAGTTCAAATATCGAATTATACGGGTCGGTAATGCTCCGCCTTAAATTACTGAATTATGATATTATGACGATACTGAAGATAGGGAAACGATTTCTTCTGATAAATTTACATTTTAGCATACCTACCTACCTACATTATACTTATTATTAAAAATGTCATCTTGGCTGTGAGTACGAACCTCTCGGAAAATGGGTTGGTATCATCTGATGGCTAGCTCTAGCATCACGCGCGGTCAAATCAAATAGCGCGCGATCATTGGTCAAATCAAATAGCACGCGCTTTCCCGGCTTCCTGTTACACACTTCCGTCCCTTTCCTCGAAATCACACCCACAGATTGCAGGAAAGCGAGAGGAAAGGTGTTACACATCAAAAAAAAAATATATAAAAGGTGTATTTATTCATAAACGAAAGCTCTTCAGAGGCCATTGTACTCGTCATTAAGAACAACTTCCACGGACCAATCCAAAAATCAGCTGTTCCGTACATTTACGTTCGCATAGCTTGTCGAAATGTAGGGTACAGCTGATTTTTTTTCGCGATTTTAGTGTTGGGCCCATCTTGAAAGTTGTTCATAATGATGAGTACAATGACCCTTTAAGATATTTCGTGTAGAAACACCTTATGTATTGTATTACCAATTTAACAACGTTTGGATTTGTAATAAATGGCTATTTGTGTCTTAAAATTACTCTTGTAAGGGTCAATTTAGTCTGAGTAGGTAGATATTTAAAACGTAAGACATAAGACATGTCTGATATTATTGCATTCTACAAGAGTGACTCATCTTTTTGAAGCCGGTGCACCCTCCTATATTTTGGCGTCGCTTGTTTCGTTAGATAGTTTTGGTGTTCCTTCGATGACACAATCATATTTATACTACCACTTGTTTAAGCCTTCTACAAATGAACATGTATTTTGCCGTCATGTTGAGAACATTTATACTTAATGGATGAATAATGAAGTCAGATATTATTGCCGAGCTTTTCATAGTACTAATATTAATGCTCGCTCGTGACTGTACCTTCTTTAGATACATATCTGAATACTACTTTAATAGATACTGTATCTATTCTTTATTACACGCCATTTTAAACCATAGCTTTTGTGTTAACTACATAAATATTGACAGATTTGATTTGTACAACAAATGTATTTCTTAGTAAATTGCTTAGCAATTGCTTTCGACAATTTGAACCTTTCGGAAAATATCAGCTACAAGCCGATATAATGAATCTGCCAAATGTCAGTCACGCAATTAATTATAACCGGTATAATAATAATGGATATCACGAAACAAGGTACCTATTAACAAATAGGAAATTAAGGTCTGAAATAATTTCCGACAATATCAATTACTAGCTAGTCCCCGCGGTTTTATTTATTTATTAAAACTTTATGCACAAGTAAAAAAAAAAAACACCGTACAAAGGCGGACTTAATGCCTCAGGCATTTTCTACCAGTCAACCTTAGGGTGATGCAGAGAAAAACATGGCAGGTGCAACATACGGGATAGATAACTCGAAAAAGGATAAATAGTAATACATATATACTTACATACATACATATAAACAGAATAAACTTTACCTGCATAAGTCACGATCCCGTGGAAATATCGGGATAAAATTATCCTGTCCTTTTCCAAGTCCTTTTCGGTTCAGCCGTTATAGCGTTAAAGCGTAACAGACAAACAAACTCACTTTCGCATTTATTTATTTATTTTATTATTTATGTACACACAGTAAAATACATAATAATTTATATTCCCACTTACTACTTAGTGACAGTTAGTTGAGAAGGTACCCCTATCTAATGCTAAGGGGTCAGTGTCCAGACTAACAAATAATCCTAATCCTAATCCTAACTAAATTATAAATGCGAAAGTGAGTTTGTTTGTTCATTTGTTTGGTACGCTTTTACGCTAAAACGGTTGAACGGATTTAGAAGAACTTTTGTATGACATAGAATAGGACATAGGATACTTTTAATCCCAATATTCCCACGGGATTGAGACTTACGCGGGTGAAACCGCGGGGCGCAGCTAGTAAAATATAATAATGACGCCACACTATCGATATGGTTAATCAATATCTACCTAACTGTTTACCAGTAATTTCACTGCAAAAGAGACATAAAATCAATACACACAAACAAAATAAACGAATTGATTAAAAAGTAAAGAATAATGAATCCTCCATTATTTGATTGCAAAAAAACCAGGCTCTTCAGAATCCTTGGCAACAGGCAACTGAAGGAACACAGGTGGGTTTTATTCAGTAAAAGTCTGACACGCCCTTCCGCTCCACCCAGAGCGGGAGAAGTCATTGGATGATTACCACCGTCAAAAAAAAAAAAGGCTCTTCAGAATGTGCTATCAGAGTCGATTTGTTAAAACTTTACCTTGAACAATAAATTTTACAACTGAGAGTTTATTCGTCTCCTGGGTAGCGTAATAGCAAAGTTTTGGGAAATATTAGAACTTTGCACTCATTAAAGTGTAGGTACTTAGATAGGTGGTTATTTATTTATTTATTTATTGATTTAGGATCTCCAACAAAAGATATACACAATACATGACACATAAATAAAGGGAAACATCAGGTATTAGGTAGGTGTACTCCTTCACTTAAAGGAGACCACAGCATGCACAATAAAGTTAAAAACTAAGGTAACAAAATTAAAACATTAATACTTAGTAGGTAAAATTTGGAGAGAAAAAAAAAAAAAAAATGTTTTTTAAAGGATATAAAGGTATGAAAATAAAATATTTATAGATAGGCACTTAAATTAAATTAGATCTAACAAACACTTATTAAATTTAGAGAGAGACTCACAGATGTCTAAGCTTGTATTTTTTGCTAACATGTTATAATGCCTACAAAGTCTTGGTATAGGGGCGTAATGACCGAGGTTTGTTTTTGAGCCGGGGATGTAAAATAAGTTGTATGTGTTATGCCGGGGAATCCGAGTTGGAATTGTAAAATGTAATGAGCTCAAAAGTTCACTGCAATCTATCTTTCCACTCAATATCTTGTGAAGAATGATGCCGTCCAATTTCTTCCTACGACTGGCAAGTGGATCCATGTGATAGTATTTCAGCCTGTCAGTGTAGCTAGTGAGTTGTTATGAAAGATAAAGAAGAATCTTGAGTCCTTAATTATTTGATTGAAAAAACAGGCCTTCATAATGTGCTATCATAGCCGATTTGTTACAACTTTAGAATGAAATAATAAATGTATGAACAACAAAGAGTTTATTCGTCCCCTGGGCAGCGTAATAGCTAAGTTTCGGGAGATATTAGAACTTTGCACTCATTTAGATCAATTCGTAAAATGTAAAGTTTATAAAGTTCGTTTGAAACAGTGTTCAACTGTTCAAGTAATTACTAAACTTTTAAGCTTTGCCTTGTATTAAAACGTGAATGCTAAGTTAAATTATTCAGCATCATCATCATTTCTGCCGAAAGACGTCCACTGCTGGACATAGGCCTCCCCCAAACAACGCCACTTCAACA
The DNA here is from genome assembly GCA_947522985.1 of Lithophane socia. NCBI lineage: Eukaryota > Metazoa > Arthropoda > Insecta > Lepidoptera > Noctuidae > Lithophane > Lithophane socia. Next base: position 7,686,172 of record OX383255.1, on the reverse strand, counting down.
GGTTTTGGGTTTCCCAAGCGGTGCAATGCGGTCTTAACAAGGTTATTGGTCCACCTTGTGGGAGGCCTTCCAACACTACGTCTTCCGGTACGCGGTCGCCATTCCAGAACCTTTTGGCCCCATCGGCCATTTGTTCTGCGAGCAACACATAGCCTTATTAGGCAGACTTAATAAATAGGTACCTAAATACTGTAATTTTGTAAAGTCAGGGAAATCAACTGTTGAGCAAATTGACACCCTACCTCAATAATAATTTGCCGTGATACATTTCATAATATTGTGAAATAACGACAATTGTGATTAAAAAAAAATATCTATTCTATTCTATACATATAATAAATCTGTAGACGAGGAGTTTCTGTACAATGAAAAAAAAAAAAAAAAAAGTTGGTTGGTTGTCCAAGAATAACCAACAGATTCCATTTCTACCATTTTTGGAATTTTTGTCTGTTTGTCTGTTTGTATGTTCTTTAGTTTGATTGTTCCACTTTGACGTAAAAAGTACGAAATCAATATGGTTAACTTTTATACTCAAATATTGTGTGTAACTCGATGTTTCAATTAGTTTTTGTTTCATCGCAATCGCTTCAAAATATCAAAAGATATATGAATTTAAAGTGTTCAAGAAGGAATTTTCATTACGTAATGTACATACACGTAACGACATCTATTGACGCGAAATGATACTTCTTAATTACTAGGTTTGTGAGATCGTGTGTTGTTATATGACCGTCATTTTCTTTGCGCGGAAACTTAACGCGATACATTGTGTATAGAATATAACTCTAAAGTTAGATTAATTAAAATTTTCCAGATGCGTTGTTTATTTATTAGTTTAGTATTAGTGCGATAGGTGGCGCTACCTATCTTTCAAATCTAGATAATCATGAAAGAATAGTGACAAATGTTAATTTCTTAAAAAATATAGGTATTTATTCTTTAATTTTTCACTGTTCTACATACTTTATTTAGCTTACGGAGTGTTCGAACGTTTTCCCATATATTTTGACAGTATCATTTCGTGCTCGATAGATGGCGTTGTTCGTTTAATGTCATTTTCTGAATCGCGGTGTTAAGAGTTTCCGTCGAAGAATGACTTTCGCCCAGATATTCCAAATAATTTTTAGTGTAGGTATCTTTGTTTTTGCCTTCTTTAGTGTCGATAATAAATAATAATAAATAAATAATAAATTGTTGGTTGGGTTGTCATTCGTTGAAAGTATTGATCACTGATCTGATTGGTTTTGATTTGTTATTTTGGTTGGTTTCGTTCATTAGGTTCAAATTAAGAAGTCAAGAAACGAGTCGTTACAGATCGATTCAAACTTAATGGCGGCACGGAAGTTAGCTTTTAGCTGCGCAGTACCCCACCCCTCACCCCCGCTGTCACATGAAATTGTTACTGCGCAGCGACTCGCCTCATGTTCCGAGCCGCCATTAAGTTTGAATCGAACTGTACTATACTTCGTAATTTGTTCGTATGATTCGTGACCACCGCTCATTCGATTCGATCGTTGTTGGCGTGTGTATGTGTAAGGCCTCGGCCTCGAATCTTGCGGGCAGCGGGGCGGCGGCGGCGGCGGCGCGGGAGCGGTGCGGGCATCAAAGACCCGTTCTCGAAACTAGCGGGCAGATCGCGCGTCACTATAGCCACGTAGTGTTGTGTTCACGATTTTGTCGTCGAGATATTTGTTTTTATTCGCGAAAGAAATGTCTGAACAATGGCGGCAACATCTTTTTGATTCAAAGGAGACCGATACGCTTCCATACATTCTTGGGCCTAATTTGTAATAGGATGAAAATTGTATCAAATAATAGGTAGTATAATATAATATTATCACACAAAAACTTGCGGATATTGGCAATCTGAGAACAGAGATATTAGCTGTTTATTATAAGTGAGGTTATGTAACTATATCATACGAAAGTCAACTTTTACACGAGAAAATGCTAGTTTCAAATAAGTAATTGTGTTTAAATCCGTTGAAAACAGCCAACAGATCACAGCCGCACGGGTCGATCTTCAAGGTTAAGCCTTCCTTAACCAGTTTTACGAATTGGTATTGTATTACCCAGTTACTGGGTTGTAGTGGTCAGATAGGCAGTCGTTCCACGTAAAATACTGATACCTACGCTGCGTCCGGTAAGACTGAAAGCCGACCCCAAATATTTTTGTAAAAGGCTACGCAGAGGCTACCTTGCGCTCTAACAGTAGGTACCCAGCTACTTATTTAAACCATAATAGATGAATGCCTCCCGAGTCCTAAAACAGCGTGAAGGCATCGCAGTGACCAAGACTAAGCATTTTTGGATCAATTGATCGCGACTGAATGGCTAAAACAGCACGATCTGAATAAAGGAGGGAGGCGTTTGCCTAGCAGGGGGATATCACAGGATTGATGTTTAAAAATAAAACAGCAGATTTATTTTTAATATTTTTTATTCATCTTCGATTATAATTAGAATATCATCTAAGAACTGTGCAGGTGGTACTATATTATCTTGGTACCTAGCCCAACTAAGGTACCATATTATACTCATAACGTGGGCACAGCAGCCCACAGTTCGTTTGCCTACAATGCAGTTACAATAATATTTTAATATTGATTCCCTACCTCTGCGAGAGCTATCAACTAATATATAAACAAAATAGGTTTTTCTACTTACATGTCTTGATTTTATGCGTCCTCTGAGTAACCATGAAGTATTTGAAGCGGATAGCTCTCGAAGTAGGCTGCTGTTGACCTCCCTGCACACTTCTATGACATACCCATCATTATCCCTTATGTGCTCTCCGAAATAAGAACGTGCTTGCTTTAACTGATATGTACCTAATGAAATTAGTATTAATTCATTATCGGTGAGCTGGGGAAAATCATTCAAATTATCATTCAGCACAGTAATAACTTCAAAATTAGCCCTACGCCGATTATAATTGTTTGTTATAATAAATTCAGCTAATTCATTTTCTTCATTCATATGTATATTTATTTGGTTTATTATTGCCCCAGCATCAACGCGATCTACTATTGGAGGATGAAATCTATTTATTAGAGCAGCAGCCACCTCAAAATCCTTCATAAAATGTTTACTGGCCACATTAAAATAATTTTGACGGAGTAACTTAAAATCTCTTTTAAATCTCCCATTGACCACCTCTACAACCCAGCGACATATGGTGACTGCTCTTGATTTATTGGCTTCGCTAGTACTTAGCTGTGTCTCACCCTCCTCTAATGAAGCAGGCACGTAAGTCCTATATCCATACTGTTGCAACAAGGGTAATGAATCACGAAAGCCCCTATCCAGTATAAATGCATCACCTTGCAGAAAAAATTCCCGTAATGAACTATTATTTGAAAATACTTTTTTCATAATATCAGCGTCTGAAGTGGTGGCTGGATAGGGGCCCAGAACATCAATTATATGTCCATCGGTACATACCATTAAAAATGGTTTCACAAGATTTCTATATTTATGCATACTGTATGTCCTTTTTTGGTACAAATAATTTGAACTTTTTTCAACATAGCAATAGGTGCCATCGAATATTATAATGGGCCTATCAACTCCTTCTAAGTTACCAAATAGTGAATTTGGAATAGATAGATTTCTATTCACTAATTGCTGCCTATTTAAATGATGTACACCTAAATGTCTGGGAACAAAATATTCGGTCAGAATATCTCTGACTTGGTGTAACCACTTTTCTAGACTTCGCCTAGAAACTTTTAATAAAATTGAGAGCCTTTCGTCCGAATCACCAGTTCGCAGCTTAATTAAGTAAGCTGATAAGGCTAAAGAAGCCTTAGATACTTCCAATAATTGAGGAACTTCATTAAAAAGCTCATGGAACTGCGCTTTGTTGAATCCAGTCCATGTATGTACAACATGGTCTTCCATATTATCTATATTATCAAATTGAAGTAAACTAGAATCAATTACTTCTTTTAAGGACATCATGTCTTCAATATGTTTGGCAGTAAATGACTGTACATAATTATTTCTTAAACTTGTTAAAAAATCCCAGGATTCAATAACTAAATGTTGATCACAAAGACGATTATTTATAGGGATATAATATTTATGCACATTGAGTAACATTTTTCTGGTGGAAAGTGGAACTCGGTACCTCTCTGTCCTTTGACAGCCTTCAATAAAGCACCTTCTTTCCGTTTCAATAGCTCTCATGTAGTTAGGTAGAACTATATCAGGTTCAGACTGGTTACTGCTGATTCCTCCAAGTGGAGGCTCAGCAGGAAGATCTTGAATCAGTGGAGGTTCTGCCGGAAGACCTTGAACTTGAACTTCATCAAGATGGCTCCCTTGGGAGGATGTTGATGGGCCACTCATCATTCGGGGAGCAGCTCTATCTGCAGCCACCCAACATCTATGGCATATATGATTTGACTCTCCTATCTACAACAAAAATAAATATATCTTAACTTAGCAAGAATAGATAACACCGGTGTTTGCTAAAATAATGTTTTTATTAGGTATTAATCTATTTTAAACCGAGATGCAACAAGAAATGTACATCTTGTGATACAAGTTATATTTTTTTAATATTAGGTATTGCTACAGTTGCTTATAAAATATCATAAACTAGGGCATCCATACATGGCTTTGCATGCGATAAGGGGATAACAAATTATGTTTATTTGTTTTGAATGATAAAATGTTCTTGACTCACAATATAGTTTTTTATAAATACTTAATTGAAATTGATTCAGTTACTCACAGTTTGAGGCATAATCCATTCTTGTATTACATTATAAATTCTCAATTCCCGAGTTGAGCCAGTGTGAAGAAGATGGCTGACTTGTGATGCAAGAGATCGTCCACAGCGAAGACAAACATTACGGTGACCAGGTTGTCTTGTTCCTTCACTATTTGGTCTTTGCGCATTATCCCAGCATAGTTGACAAACATAGTCACTACTGCTAACCTTAAAGAATAAGTAAGATTATAAATAAAAATATAAAAAGTAGGTAGGTACTATAAAGTTCATTCCCAGTTGTTCCTTAGTAATAAAAGAAAATATTCATATACTGATGATTTCTCTTTTGCTTGTGACGCAGACATAACAATAGTTATTTTACAATTATTGTATAAAACATAATTAATGGTACACTACATTGTGAATGTGTATGTTTTGGGTGGAGCTGCGTACATGAAGCAGGCTTATATTGAAAAACAGGCAATCTAATATTTGCAAGCAGGTACTTACAGGTTGTGGTGCACGCCATTGTTGAATCACTGACAGAATCATCTCATCATCTAATACTCGTCGGCCTAGTGTATTGCAGCGATTAGTCGCTATTCCACAATTCACGCAGCGATCCATGTTTCAATATCTAATCGATAGTCCAAGATAACGAGTTCAAGTCAATCGTAAAGGCAGGTTCAGTGTCCGGTAGGATAGCAGGAGTACAAGTAAAAGAAGGGCAGAAGTCCGTAGAAGAAACGCAGTGGTCGAGGAGAAAAGCAATGGAAAAATACTCAAAACGCAGGAGGTAACGCACGAAACGATACGAAGCAAGCGAGCGAGTGACCTGAGACAGTGATACCGATTGACATTGACGTTTCAGTGTTGACACTGTCAAAAAGACTCCAAAGTAAAAAATCGATTACTAAACGTAAATCGATTAGATATTTTTCTTTATTTTACGAACCGTTTAATAAATACTTATACATTATTAATATAATACTTTGATTGATGTGAATTAATGAAATCAGATCAGACACCAATTCAGCACCTGCAAACTTATTTTTTGTTATATCATTCACATAAATCGATTACAGTTTAATCGATTACACATTCCTTGTACAGCAAACTTATTTTTGTAATTTCTCTGCTCCCAGATTTAGGATAAGGCTCATTTTTTGAACTTTGATAAAAAAAAATATACCCTTTTTTTTAAGCCATACCGCAACCATTTACATTTGGGCCCAGAAATGCCCATCTCCTTTATTCCTAACGCTCAATTTATTGTGGGCAACAACACTGCAATGCAGACGCGCGGGCGGTCACCGCTTGAATGGAGTGCACCGCTCGCTGCCCGCCGCCTCGCCGCTGCCGCGCCGCTGCCGCGCCGCTGTTTTCGAGAACCGGTCCATTTGATTTTACGCATAAGATCCTACCGCGCCCGCGCCGCCGCCGCCGCCGCCGCCGCCGCCGCCCCGCTGCCCGCAAGATTCGAGGCAGAGGCCTTATGGTTGATTTGATTTGTTCGACTATCGGACAGCAATAAATACACAAATATTGGCACGTTTCTGGGGAAAGTCAACAATATACATCGATAAATACGGTTCCCGAAGAAGAAGATGCCACACACTATCCAGTAGAGTTCTTAGAATCCCTTCAGCACACAAAATTTGTTTAAAAGTCGGAGTGCCAATAATTCTTCTCAGAAATTTAAGTCCTCCCAAACTTTGCAACGGCACTCGGCTCATAGTCACCAATCACCAACAAAACGTCATCGAAGCCGAAATCTTAACAGGTTGCGGCGCCGGTGATGTTGTTTTTATTCCAAGAATTCCTCTCATTCCCAATAATTTCCCGTTTAGTTTTAAGCGTGTGCAATTCCCCGTCAGCCTGTGTTACGCCATGACCATTAACAAAGCTCAGGGCCAGACATTATCCGTTGCGGGGGTGGATCTTAGTATTGGTTGCTTTTCCCACGGCCAACTTTATGTAGCTTTTTCGCGTGTGAGCAACCCTAGCAACTTTTTTGTGTACGCTCCAGGTGGTTCCACCGCTAATATTTTATAAAGAGAAGCATTTTCTTAAATAAAAACACATGTTTTTTGGCAGTTTCTTACTAGGAAAAATCACCAGGCCTGGTCGAAAGATTCCCCCTTTTTAAATGAAGGTACAACTTTTCTAAGCGACATATTATTGTTTTCCGACATCCATGCGAACGAAGTCGCGGGCACAGCTAGTTATAAATATAATTGCATACTCGTCGCAGAATCTTTACACTTCACATTTTTCATTTTTTTCTAGCAGTTAGTAGGTATACAAAAATACAATGTTAAAAATATATATTATAATTTCTTAATTAAGTAAGTATTTTTCTATGACAAGTAATTATTTTCTATCTAAATGTAAGACCTACGTAAACGACACATGACATGTAGTGTTTACATTTTATTTTCAAATAAATTGGAAATTACGAAACAAGCACAATGTCTAGAGGACGTCGCACAAGATAATAAATACACAAGAAACACTTCGCGCAATTTATTTAAATGAACTGACATTGAACGAGAAAATGTTAAAGAAATAAGTAGGTCTTTGATGTAGAAGTATAGAATAATTATTTAGGTAGGCACAGGCGTGAGTGGGAACAGAATTGAATAAACTCTTTTTTTCTATGCACAGTCAGGGTAATTCATTGTTAAGCAAACTGACACCCTACGTCAATTATATGCACCCTACGTATCATAGCCATTTTATACAACAGCCAAATAAATACAGTTGTAATTGGAATACACAGATAATTTAAGTTGGTTTGTCAATTTGCTTAGCAATTAATTTGCATGACTTTACAGTCAACTGCACATACAGATGTGCAGTTGACAGTAAAGTCAGGGTAACCACAGGCTAGTGTTACCACAGAGCAACACTAGCAATACGAAAATCATCCTTACTGCTACGGCATAAAGGCGCTGTCTATTTCTTATAGCTGCGACTGATGTGCGGTTGACTACACATAAACCCTTTTCAATATTAGCTGCATTTTCTTTTGTAGAAAGTATCACAATAACAGACTTCAATGGTGGCAGGAAGTAACAAATAGGCTAAGAGAACAAAGTCAGCTTCACAGTGCGCTCAGAATAATAGTGTCACAAAGGTGGTCGTTGCCTTGAGGGATTTAAAGGACAAAAATAACATTATTATAACACATAACATAACATCACGCCTTGTTTCCTCGAAGGGTTGGGCAGAGGTGTAGGTACCTACAGTAGACCCACATTCGGCAGTTATGTTTAAGTCCCATGTAAAAGGGGGCGAGCCTATTGCCATCAACCGGGCACAAATCCATTCTCCGGACTGCTACTGAGAAGTTCCAGATAGAAAAACCCAATAACACTTTGCCCGACCTGGGGATCGAACCCAGGACCTCATCGTCAGTAGTAGCGTTTGCAACTACTAGACCAACAAGGCAATCGAGTAACATTATTTACGGCATTATTTTAAGGCAGTTTGTCGTAAGTCAAAGTGGGTAAGAACCATTGAATTACTAAGCATTCAACAAAATACAATACCACAATTTTATTTAACGTTTACATTTAGGTAGAAAACTGTATAATATCATTTTCAAGACATTTCGGCCGTGGTCACAGCAGGCGTAGCATCGCGTAGCATTTCGTAGCATTTTCAGCTCTCGTAGGCCATTGAATGGAAGACAGCTTTCAGTCAACATTTCTATACAAAGGATAGTGTTTTTTTTTTAATTAAAATACTTAACTTTATGTAGTAGCAGTACCGGGTATGTTCGTACTTTGTATCCTGTGATATATCGTCAGGGTCTAGTGGGTATAGTGACTGCGATCTGCATTCTGTTAAGGCCCTATCTCAAATTACTTAGCATGATCCTCCGTTATGTCGAGCATTAATTTTGAAATAAATATAGGTATGTAAAATTTGAGGATTGATGCTAGGTCCTATGTTTGGCGAAAACACGATTACATAAAATTTTCTCTATAGAAACAAAATCCAAAGTTACCTCTAAACCGAACTATAAACCACTGGTAGTAAAAAAAAACTTCAAATTAAATAATGAAACTTTGCATAACAACTGAACTAACTATAAAGCTGGTCGTATACATAATCAGCCTATAATGTTCCCACTGCTGGGACACAGGCCTCCTCTCTATGAGAGGGATTGGGCCGTAATCCACCACGCGGGCCCAGTGCGGGTTGGTAGATGTCACATGTCTTCGAATTTTTGGTTCTTAGACATGCCGGTTTCCTTCACCGTTTTGAGAGCAGTGGTGATGAAATTATTTACACAAAGTAAAGCGCCTGTCGGGGTTCGAACCTGCGACCTACAACTCGTAAGTCGCGGCCGTTACCACTGGGCCACCACTGCTCCCCAGTGCAGCTGGTCGTATGTTTTTTATTTATTTTTAATTACTATTATTTTCACCGTAAAAAGCAATTACCTAAACTAATCGAGGCTTGAGAGCTGCCAGCACCCCACTCCGTCTTGCTCTCACTCAGGCCGCGAGTAGTATGGTGCAAGCGAGATAAAATTTGTGGTAGGGTAGGGCCTTAACATCGTAAGCTTCACGTCTCGTTTATCTTTAAAGTGCCCCATTTCTTATTCACGTACAAAGTCTATTGTTAAGTTATTCTGATCTAGTGCTTAGGATTTAGCAGCTTAACGTTCGCAAATAATAAGATAGTATCAGGGGGCTTAAAACGGTCACTTTAGCAGAATCATAATATGAAAATATTATGAATCATCGTAAAATGTCACAAACAGACAATTATTCATGATCTGCGTGTAATTCATATTAGGTACGAAATAATTCAACTATTTGACAGTTTTCTATGGAGATTTGAAATATTATTATGGTCCACAAATTGTGAATTGCTTTTATGTCAAATTAGAGGAATTGCTAATGACAGCTGGGATTCAGGAAATGAACTGCTTTTAGAGCAATTGCTAATGTGGCCGGTTTAGGCCCCCTTAATTCACGTAAAATATTCTATGATGCTCTTTTTGTTTCAGCGTACATGAATTTCAATTTATTGAATTTTCCTGAAAATTATTGTATTCAAAAATCTATCTGCGCACTTACCTAATAAAAAACATAACACAACATCAGGCTTGTAACCGCGAAGGGTTAGGCAGAGTAATAGCTCTATAGCTATAACTAACTATAACATAACTGGCAAAATGTGGGTGTAGGTACTATTACCTACACCCACATTTTGCCAGTTATGTTTAAAGCCTCGTGCAAACTGGCATGATATCGCGGGCGCGACTAGCAGCGCAACCCTTGTCGCGCCCTCGATATCGCACCTGTTTGTGGGAGCCTTAAGTCCCGTGTGAGGCCCGTCCATGTGGTGGGCGTGGGGGGTGTGTGTGGAGCGAACCTATTCCCATCAACCAAGCACAAATCTAGACTTCGGGCTGCTTCTAAGAAATTCCCGATGGAAAAACTGAATAACACTTTGCCCAACCTGACCATCGAATCCCGGAACTTACGCTCAGCAGTAGCGCTTGTGACCACTACGAGGCGGTCAGCCGTCATCACAAAAAGTCTTATTAAATTAGAATCTTGGTAAAACGAAATGAAGCTCACGCTTTCATTAGTATAATACATAGGTATTATTAAAAGCAAGCAACAATCATATCGAAACGAGATAAGGGATAAACATTATAGATTAGTCAAAGTAATTGAAATCCTATCAGAAAGGGAGTCTGGTATTGGAAATTCGTACTACGAATAGTAATTTGTCTGGTCCCATATTACTTTGGGTAGGTTCTAAAATACGCCTAACCACGCAAACCTAACCCTTACTCACCACCCAAGGGAAGGTTGATTGGTAGAAAATACCTTTGGCATTGAGTCCCCCTTTGTCGGTACAGTATTTTTTTTTACATGGGCATAAAGTTTTTTTTTAAAATAAATACATAATTTCATTGGTCCTTCACTTACCACCCTAGGGAAGACGGCAAAGAATTATTAATATAACTATCTCGGACACTTTTTCCACTACCTACGTGAGCAATATAAACTGAGAATAGCCATTCAAAGTAACCCAAAACCAAAGAGAAACTTTTAGGCGCGAACTGCTGTAAAATTCTATTTCATAAGCAATATTTTCCTTCCCACTGAGGGATGAAAATACATTCAGTTTATAAAATTGAAAGTTTTCTCTCACAAATATTAAAGGGATTATTCCTAATATTGTGTCGGATAATGACATTTGGCGTATAGGGTTAAGAGTCGAGAGGTAATTCCGGATTCCTGACAGTGATAGCTATGGACTGTTAGTGCCGGATAAAGGCTCTCACCTCATTATATCGGACAAACGAACAGCAGTACCCACTCTGAATAATTAGTGAAATCTCACCTAATGAATTTCAGGCTGGAGTTGAAATAATTTACGCTTTCCGATGCAAACAACGGAGTTTATTTTCAGGAAGAATTTCTTTTAAATAGTAATAGTATCAACGTCAGATTGTTTTTACTTTTTGTAACGTAAACAAAGGGAATGGGGATAGAATTGTTTTTAATATAGGTACCTACTGTTTAGTTTTATTCTTTATAATTTAACTAGAAATGGACTTAAAATTATCTGTTTCTATGATTTTCTTAATTCTATGAGATAAGAAATGTATTTTTAGAATTAAATGGTATAATTGGAATTCATGGAATTATCAGACTAGAAAAATGCTGATATATTTTATCAGGCCTATGGAATTTGATATCTAACCGTATATTGCCCAGTTACTGGGCTATGGAGGTCAGATAGCCAGTCGCTCCATGTAAAATACTGGTATTCAGCTTCATCCGGTTAGAAGCCGACCCCAACATAATTGGGAAATGCTAGGCAGATTGATTTTGGAATTTCATATCTAAAAAAATAGGCCTTAGTACAGTACAGAACGTGATCGTAATAACATCGTTAAAAGGGTCTCCTGAAAATTGATTTACCTAAGTGTCGATTTCTTTCAGTAAGTCAAGAGATATTTGTGCTTGATAGAATGAGGCTTTTGGGCTCCGCCACATAAAGGGCTCGTTACCGGATGTAATACATTAGAAAATTATTCAGAGTGCGAAATATACGAACTGGGGCACCAAGAATCAAAGAGAATTGGGATAAAACATTTTCTTTTAAAGAATAAGTACTTTTTCGCTCTGTCAACGAAGTAAAATGTTCCTTAATTCTGTGATTAATTCTTTCCAAGAACTAATTAATTGTCCTTTTACTTTTATTCGTTTTGAATTGGTGAACCTAATTAATCCTTAATTAATAATAAGTTCAGCTATAGTTACGACCACGGGACAAGATCAATATTGTGAAGTTTGGGTCATTAGTTGGACGAAATTGGGGTCATTAACACTGAACTGTCAAACTAAAGCTAGTTGTTATTTAATGACCTTCAATTATGTGCTAAAAGGGGGAGTTCAGGAATCTTTTTTTTCTTTACTTCTCAATGAATCTTCTAATAATTTAATCATATAACGGCGCAGCGTAGTGTTTACCAGAAGCGGTCATCGTATTAGTAGTTCAGCAGCTACAATATCATCAGGATTGTGTCGGAATAAAGCAGTTCGTCGTGGACGTTATACGACAACGGCACTTCTGACATCATCGCTGTCACCAGAAGACAGCCGCTACGCAACTATCGATGCGACACTCTACTAGAGTGATAGTATCCGCCAGTTTCATTCTTATCCGACTACTTCAGTGGTTCGAAAGAAAACTAGACGGCGGCGCCACATGCTGCGCCGTCAAATATTATCCCGTCGGTCGCGGTCTTTTAAAAGATAGAATACTGCTGATTTCATAGATTTTTTTAAAACAAATGAAAATTAAGTACCTACCTCGACATTGTACAATTACATAGCGCCTATAATGCCTACCTTTCTTGAATACTTAATCTCTCAGAAGCCTTTTGTTGCAACATTCATAGAACAGGTACAACGTAACACGTAAGTAACATAAATAGGTAGAGATAATAATAATATGTTTTCTATAAACGTATAAAAAGGTACGAACGTACGTAAGTATAAAAAAGTATGTCTCTACTCTAAAGCGTGTGAAAAGGACCACTTTATATACAGCTTAGGGAAAAAAGAGCAAAAAGCAATTCACGATCATTTAATTGCATCATTTAGCAGCGTCATCCGCTGAAAAGGTAATTGCGTAAGTGCATCTTAAAAACAAATGGATGCACCATTTAATGTAGTGCTTTACTTTACATTCTTAACCCGAGCTACTTTAATTGCACGATTAGCGGTTGACTACATCTCAGGTTCGATTCCTTCATAGAAAAATAAAGAATTAGGTATGTCCTATAGGTAGTTCCAAGTCTTTGCATTGTGAATGTTAACCCATATTATAGAAAACGACATCATTCAACGAGGAAGACCCAAAAATAACAAAATCCAGTAATTTATACCCATCATCTGCCTAGCCTTTACTCAACTATGTTGCGGTCGGTTTTCAGTCTAACCGATGCACCCGAATACCAGTATTTTATTTTTACATTGATTACGACTGCCTAAAACGGCCACATTAGCAATTCCTTTATGCAATTAATTTCCTGAATTTCCAGCTGTCATCAGCAATTCCTCTAATTTGACACAAAAGCAATTCATTTTACGAATCTCCATATATATATATATAATAAGAATCGCGAGCAGATTTTACGATGATTCATAATATTTTCCTATTATGATTCTGCCAAAGTGACCTCCACAGCCTAGTTACTAGGTAATACGGTAATTAAAACCCACGATAATAATATAACACCGAAATAAACAGTGGACTGCTAAAAATAAAGTTACTTTTTATTTTATTATCTGTGACAAAGTATCTGGGAATAATTTCGGTTATCTGATGCTACGTCGCTCAGTGTGCTGCGGGTTGACATGGAATAGAAGCTATTTTCTCTCGGGACACATTTATTTCTTTTCAGGATAGCAAAAAAGAAACCTCTTAAATTCGTTAATTTTAGTCAAGAGCGTTATCTATTTTGATAAACGTAGATTCAAACGTTTTCGACCACATTCTGGCGCCCAAGGATGGGCGCCATAATACTCACAATTAATATTTTAAGTACCGTTCGGGGAAAACAGGTACCATACATTAACAAACACATAATTATATATAAAATAAACACATAATTATCATAACATAACTGTTATGATAATTATGTGTTTATTTTTATTGTTGTTTTTCCTCTTGTAACTTTGTAATTATAAAATACAATAGACGTAGATATATTTAGTAACCTATTCCGCTTGACTATTCTTCAAGAGTCATAAAAACCCTGTACCTGACTCTTGAAGAATATTCAAGCGGAATAGGTTACTAAATATATCTACATCTATTGTATTTTATAATGGGGTTTCGCAAAGTCACGCCTGAATCAAATAACTACTTCTTTAATTAGTTTAATTACATATAGCTGCACTGTACTACTTTTCCGTCTATTTCTGTCTGTCCATAGCCCTTTTGTTCCTATGTAGGATCTCAATTCACACTTACACAAAATACACTCGTAATCGTAAAATAAACAACCATCCAAGCGGTAGTGCGGTGGCAAAGCCTTATTTGAACTAGGTTTTCAGTGTTCCACAAATACCTGTTGCAATAGGAACAATGTATCGATTTCTTTCGTAAATAGTATTGTGGGAACTAAACAGCTGTTTAATGCCGCTTAATTTGCTCCTGATACTGTTCCATTACTTTGATTTATTTAAGGCTACAATCGATCGGACTTACATAGATGTCGGATTTTATAAGGAAACAATGTACCTACCTTTATGGGTAGGTACCTAGAACTGATCGAAACGGAGTACTTATTGCTTACGTAGTAGATACTAATCATTTCTGCAGACCTACGTAATGTAGGTACTAGGTACCAAGTGTTAAGTTATTAAGTTGAGTACATATAGCCATACATACTATGTAAAGGTACTTAGGTATAACCTTCTTCCCTGTCCCAACGTTTGTCAATATACAATTTTGTGAAATAAAGTAACAGATTAATCCATGCGATGGATGTCTGAAATTATTCACTTGGAAACTTTTCGAGTATGCTCGAATAGTTCTGAACACGTAGATACTCCAATTATTCCCCTTTGTAAACTCATAAACAGTATAATCGATCACTTGAAAAGATAATGTCAAAATAAAAAGATAATTATGTCATTGATAAACACTTAGTATGGAACATCGGCTTCCCCTTTAAATTGACCTTACGAGCCATGTATGTTGATAATGACATGATTATAACCCAAGGCTGTCAAATTGGTAATCACAGACTAATAGTGTTAACCCTAGCAATCTCGTCAACGCCACTGTCAATCATCGGCATGCTCATTCAATGTTAGACAAAATGTTAGACATTCACAAGTTTGTAGACTAAACTAATCTATTTGGAGACCAGACTAAACTGGAAAACAAAAGTTAGACATGTCCGAACTTCGAACTATAATATGCTCGTATTTATGTATCTACCTATCTATAACAGAGTAAGGCTGTGCGCATACCTGAATCAAAACCATCTATAGGCGGACTCTCGCTCTATGAAAACAAATGACGGGCGCACACCAAATGCCTCACCCCGCGTCTAACGGCGAGTTTCTTCATCAAAGTAACAGTCAACTGTTCGTTCGCTTCAGCGCCGAGGGTTGAAAATAGAACAGCGCAAAAGAACAGTTGACTGTTACTTTGATGAAGAAACTCGCCGTTAACCAAAAAGATCGTTCGAGCTTATACGCGATCGTCGCATTCATATGTTCGGAAAACCGGAAGGCGCCCTCTGTCGATACGACCAGGCATCGGGTCTGCCGAACAAAATGAACGAGACGGTTGCGTTGATTAGTACACGGACTCATAGGAAAACTTTCCATAACAGAAACTTTTTTGACACAAGACCAAAAAAAACACTTGAGCCTAATTTACATTACGAAACTAGTTGCACGAACTTAGTTATTTACACATAAAACTATCAATGAATAAATAAGTTCGTGCAACTAGTTTCGTAATGTAAATTAGGCTTTAAGGTACAGATAGTGCCATCCACGAAGACGCGCCCCACTCCGCGATTACTGTACTGAAGCTGTACTTTAGTACGGAGCGGAGCGGAGTGAGGCGCATCTTCGTGGATTGCACGATCTATAGACGAACCAATTTTGACTTGTGTGTGCGCACTACCTAATCTATTCGTGTACCTATCAATACCAGAGTTACACAAACTAACAGAGTAACACAAACCCTCAAACTCGTAGCGTGCAGCAAATATTCTCGTGTGAGAATCCCATTCTCGAGTGAAGACTGATTGGATTATAGACAGCGTATGTTGTATTATGTAACCTAGTTCATACAGCGGAAGTGGGGCCACTCCGGGATATGTAAGTATCCACAGTTTGCTATATTGTATATCCTTAAACGCAGCTTACAGATTATAGGAAATCTAGCTTACTTTAAGTATAGTTTCCTTTTGTCGTTTTACAGCAGATTTTTCTATTGCCTGTTAACTTTTATCTCTGACATAAAGACAGTTTGACAGCTTGTTTATAGAAAAATAATATCAAACCGGCACATTATCCCTCAGATAAAAGTTATCTGGCTATTGAAAAATCGGCCCTTGGTAGACCAAATATCGTTTAGGATATTTATTCGAAATTCACCAGAAACCAAACACTTCTTGAACAGTTTAACCCGTTAACAACGACCTAGAGAAGTTAATAGGGCCACAGCCGTAGCCGTTGAGAACTTAATAAGACCAATTAATTATGGCCGCTC
Organism: Lithophane socia; assembly: GCA_947522985.1. Taxonomy (NCBI): domain Eukaryota; kingdom Metazoa; phylum Arthropoda; class Insecta; order Lepidoptera; family Noctuidae; genus Lithophane; species Lithophane socia. The sequence goes on along the minus strand of OX383255.1, from coordinate 7,669,662 downwards.
GACGTAATATGGCCGTCGACTGGCCATTTTCACCTCAACACTGAACTAGATATTTGACTTGGATAGCTGGAACAGGCTATTCATTTCCGTTCTCTAAAGCTTTAGTGACGTAGCTGTTACTTGTAATTACTCTAATCGTTCTGATATAGTGATCAAAGGAACAGATCCATTTTAGAACAGGAAGTTCTTGAAACTTCGTTCATTTAAAGCGTTTATTAATGGTCTATTGTATTCTCATCTGCAGTAAAGTCCTGCTGATGAAGAAATGCGTCTAAACTTTTTTTATTAAGAAAAACTAGTCTGAAAGGTTCCATTCCTGAAGCAACCTTCGGTTCTTTATTAGTTACCTCAAGTCTTATTTATACACTTCCGATGTAGAAGCGAGATCTGACAGTAGGCATTTACTCGACGTGAATTCACTAGAGAGACTCTCAGATCTAATCTCCGTGTGGATACGGAATATCAAATCTATTTTAGTCCCGCTATTTCGCTAAAACAACAATATGGTAGTATGTGTAGGTATTGTTTTTTTTGTGTTCGTGTTTGTTATAGTTTGTATAATTGAATAATTCATTAAGTTGTAATGTACCGACGACTTATTTTGATAAACCACTTCACAGCACGTAAACTCTGAATTAAGTTGAAATATGCTAGTTTTTTAAATATTTAATTTATTAATCAAGCTAATTAATTACAGCAAAATGTAGGCTGCACTTACCTACCTTATAAAAAATAAATTAAGATTCACCTCAGTTTATGAAAATTCAATTATGCATTTTAATTTAAGTCGGTATCCTACCTACCTACCTACCTACCTACCTTGTTTTTTTTTTGTGTTCTTAATAGTTTTATAAGCAACTGTTATATAATAAGGGGTATTAAAACACGAATGTGGGTTTGTGGCTTCGCCTCGTGTGATATAGTATCACATGAGTGTTTTAGTACCTAATTATTTACAGTTGCATACAAGACTTTATCTACACCCATGCCATGATATGAATCTTCTATAAAAGTTTCTTCGCAATACCAATATCGAACAAAAATGGCGCGGTACGACGTGAATTCGAAATTTTCGAATTCGAATGTGTTTTGTTTTTAAATTACGGTGCTTTGTTAGTGGAACGCTCGTGAATGACAATATTCTTTTTTTGAAATGAGTTGCATTATGAAATGTAGTACAACATTATAACACCCGTTTGGATGATGTTATGGTTACTATGACACTGTTTGTTTTAATGTTGGCAATAAGCTAACTGTTTCAGAAACTTTTATAGAGGGTTTATAGCATGGGTGTAGATAAAAAAAAATTATAAAACTCCTATTGTTATTTACCAAGTGTTTTCCATTCACTTTATCTCTGAAAGCAGTCTTTCCCTGCCCCCCCATATGTGTAAGACGAATTGTCTTTATCAATCTGCTATCTTATTTACTTTCCGAGCGGGAGTGATTGTGTGTCTCGGGAGACCAAACAACTTCGATAGCTGTTTGTGCTCGTAAAATATAGATAGATAATAACAAAAGATATTATACTCGTAGGTAGGTTTACAAAGAAATATTACTAATACAAAAATACGTTTACCTACATACATACCTTGCTAGGTAGGTCTTCAATTTTGTATTTTTTTACGAATATATTATTAAGTTTACTACCGGTACGTTTTTCAAATAAAATACCGCCATTCGTCGTTCTCCTTATTTCGGCATACACCCAGGCCAATAAAGGCGTAAGAGGAATAAACTAAATACTAACCTTGCGCCTTTATGGGCCTGGGTGTGCGATTTTTATTGAAACTGCGGCCCAGGTGTCTGTAATTAGTCTTTGCAAGCAATTAGTATGATAAACTGCAAATTAAGTACTAACATAAGTTTGTACATTAGCATCTGGAATCCCCGTAATAAATATTGCAGGTATTCAAGTATTTAAAATCTTGTAAATGGTTACTTAGAGAGCTGTTAAGAAGTAAATGCAAATATGTTTATGCTTGTTTATATTACTGTGTTGTGTCGTGTTGTGACGCCTTCTGACGCAGTGTTAGCCAATCAAATCTAGTTGTGTCAAATTACATGTAGTCCTGAACAGATTCGTTTGATTGGTATAATCCACGTCACGACAAAACACGACACAGTCATGTGTCGGTAGCTTAATAATATCATAATTGACTACCCCTGACGCAAAGGAGGTAAATATCGGGGGTCCATACATGCCTGATTCAACAATAGTCAGGTCAACTAATATACCAACACGATTGTAAAGCGGTATTGCTTCACAAGCTTCCATGTTTCCATAGAACTGTATACAGGATTGCCTAAACCAAGCTCTGAATTTCAATTCAACCGTCACATTTGCTCCATCGAGCATTAGCTCAGTGAACAATGTGGTACATTGTGTATTTAACAGTGCATACGTGTGTATCCAGCTTTGATATTCCTAATCTTGCAGAACTTAATGATCTATACTGCACATGTACATGTACTGAATGAATATGTATGTATGGTATAACACTCGGGTGCGACGTTCGTGCTAATTCTGAAACATGAAGGTTAGTCTTGGAGTAAATAAAAAAGTCACAATACATAAAAAAAACCTTAAGTACTTTAAGCCTATTGTAGGTATAAAATGTCTTTTTTGGGACAAAAACCAACAAAAACTCATTTCAGTGATATAATCTTTGATATGACGTCTCTCACTAGGTCAGCCTAGTTTGTTCGGATACTTCGCGAAAATCAAACAAGAGCTCTACAAAGTAAATTCTATTTCACATTTCACCGTTGACGAACGTTCGGTCAACTTGTACGTTTCAGTATTTCATATTGCATTAAAGTTACTGAAGCTTTACAGTACATACCTACACTTTTATTAATTTTATGGGTTATTGCTGCGTTGTTTTATTTCATTTGCTGCCCGAAAAAATAAATATCATTCACAAACATAAAGCTACCGTAAAATCTGGGTAAATTCTTCATAGTAAAATCGAAATAAACTATTTCGATTAAAATATTTGCATAAGGTATTTTTATTAACATATTATGTAGTAGTCAAATAGTTCCGTAGAATTGAAATTGCAAAACGCATTACAATAAAGTATGACAAGAAGACAATTTAACCTTTAATATCAAAAACTTTAACTGACTTGCAGCTGCATAATGTTTAAACTTTAACTAGAGATGGGCCAACAATATATTTGGAAGACTAGCCGGCTAGTCGGTTACATCTTACACATGAGACCGACAGTCGTCGGCCAAGACGAATATTGCTTTCGGTGAAGATAATTAACAATAGATTACGCACGTGTTTTATTCAGAGTTGTGGAAGCTCTAGTTTAGATTTTTTTTTGTCAGCATTATATTTTCAATTATTGACTACCAAAGGAGTTTCTATTCCTAGATTATTAACAATAAAGGTTACGATTTTATTCCAATCACACTACTTTTAAGCATAGAAATAAAGTAAAGAACCCATTAGTCGTAATTTTTTCCAAATACTTACTTGAGCCGGCCAAATTTGTAGTCGGTGACTCGTTTGGCCGAATTGTTAACTTCTCCGACTAGTCAGCGACTAGTCGGTCCTGCCAGGGTTGCGGAATAGTCCGAAAGGGATACCGGGACCCTGGCAACAGGCAACTGAAGGAACACGGGTGGGTTTTAGTCAGTAAGAGTCTGACACGCCCTTCCGCTCCGCCCAGAGCGGGAGCAGTCATTTGATGATTTCCCACCCAAAAAAAAAAAAAAAAAGCGACTAGTCGGTACATCTCTAGTTTAAAGACATCTTTTCTGTCAAATACAACGTTCTTATTTCTGCCAGCAGGTATTGGCTTAAAATTACGTGCACAATGTGCACATAGTTAATAACTGTTAAGCCATTCGCCATTGTCGCTTCGATTACAATTCGTGGATGGCGCTAGGGGAAATTAATTTGCGGTCCCTTTATACTGTATTCTGATGAAATGGCTCGTTCGAGCGTTCGTTAGGTTAAGCCGGTCACATCTAGAACCGGCTTAAGTGGAGTAAGACGAATATTAGGTGTGAGGTGTATTCCAGGAACGATCTTTATTTCTTTAGGGTTCTTTGGTTCACCCCTAAACATAACGGGTGAAGTGTGGGTGTACTGAATGAACACTTCTCCCTGTCTTTTCAGAAAATAAAGGTGTGATTTAATGCTATGTTAAATAAATAATAAACTCAGGTTGAACATGAAAAGTATTCAAATGAATAATAAATATTATGTGCGAAACGAGTACCTACTTATCTATTTCTATTTAAAAAATCGATCGAATTTAGGTTGCGTTTACTGCACGCGTTCGTGTAAAGGCTCAGACAGACGCAATGCGACTCTAGTAGAACAATTTCTATGAAGTTTTCATATAAATTGTCGTGTCTGTTGGCGGGAGCATTAAGGCTGTTTCCTCAAAAATCATTACAGAGAATTGCCAGGGCATTGAATCATGATTGTAATCACCCTGCTCGGCAGTTGGATTGGTTATCGCAATAATAACGTTGTCGCTGATTATCGCCGAACAAGCCGTATCCCCGATGGGAGTTCCCATCGGCAGTAACGAACAACTTTCTTACAAAGTTTCATCCCCTTCTTAAAACCCCTATATTGGATGAATTTACAAAGATCCTTCCCTAGTGCTCACCGTAATCATTTAGGAATTCGGAATTCTTGTGAAAATTTTCATGCTTACTAAACCCAGTTATTTAGACTATGCATGAATTAAAATAGATGATAAAGAATACATTATTTTCATCACTGTAACGTGCTAATAATAAATAAAAAGAACCTACGACAATAACTGATATATCATTCAAACGGCATGGCATTGCGAAGTAACCATAGCACAGCACTAGATCAATAACGAGCTATGTAAACGATTTCACGGTGATATGAATATTTGTCCAACGTACTACCGTACGACAGACACGACATACCGCCGAGTTGAATGACCGTCACCGTTTTTTAACTAAGTTGGATATCGATTGCTCGTAATAACGGCCAGTGCAGCGATTTACAACAATAATTAATGAAATTGTCATAAAATCATGGGTAGGGATTGTTTTAGGAGTTAAAAATTGCTTTAAAATACTATTGTTTCGATTTAAAGATTATGCAGTTGGTTTACGGTTTTGATTTTTATCTTTTGGCTTTTTACTGACACGTTTTATCAAAAAGGAAATAGGAAATAGGGTAAAATATTATAGGTACATAGGTACAATTACATTTTATGGATAAGTGCCATTCATATAGGGCTCTCATGGCTAGCTAACTATTTAGAAAATAATTTATTTTTCTACTATCCTTATTAAATTCATAGATTCCAATTTTAAACAGACTCCGCACTCATGTCAGCCGCAGCAAAGACAATTTCCAATCAAATCCTCAATGTATATGCGGCGTCTCCCCGGCTCTTTGTAATTGAAATAAATATTTTAGTTTTTTTTTTAGGAACTGTTTTCAATAATGGTTTCGTTTGACAGAGTGAAAAAGGTTATATAGGGGGGTGGTGTGACGATTAACACATCGTCCACCTGAATGAGGTAACACCACTACGAAAGTGACACATCACTAGTTATTACTTAGTCTGTGTCACTACGGTTTTTGACAGGCACTAAAATAAACGGTTATAAAACTCTTCTCCAGACTTGTAAGAGTCCTCGTATTTAACGGGAGCAGGATAGCCTTTACCAGAAGTGTTCATCGTGTTAGTGGTTCAGCAGCTTCAATATCATCAGTATAGTGCCGGATTAAAGCAGTTGGTCGTGGACGTGGTACGACAGCGGCTCCCCTGACCTGATCTCCGTCATCAGAAGATAGCCGCCACGCATCCATCGATAAGAGGGTTTGCTAGAGTGACACCAGCCAGTGTCACTCTTGTCCGACCTCTTCAGTGTTCCTAGTAACTTCGTAACAAAGCTAGACGGCGCCACTTTCTGCGCCGTCATTCATAGTGAATTATTTATTGCAGTTACAAAACATTTCGTTCCTGAGATCTGACTGAAATAACGTTTACCAACGATCTTGGTTGGGCAAGTTGAGCTCGCCTTTGTACATAACAGTCCCAACAATGTTATAAAATTGTGTTTGTAATTTATGTGTAGGTACATTCTCACTCAAAAAGACCCGTAACCACTTAGGTAACAAAACACGAGATGTTTTCTATTGAACAAAACTGCGATTTCATTTCCCATACAACCATTTCACCGTTATCAAAACGAATGCACGGATTTGAAAAATCTAATATGAATTCTGCAAAAATCAAACTTCAATTTTATTGTAACCGAGCGTTTACGGCAAAGATTTAGTATTATCGCTTTGTGGTAGTTTCGCCCGAAGCCATCGCCAGTCGCCTAGTTCCTACGGAAATGGGACGGTAGACGCAATCTCGCGCTTTTTAAGAACCACCAGCGTCTTTTTCCTTTTTAAATTCGGCTCCACCCTACAGACTAAACGTTCTTACTTACAATCTGATCTTTGAGTCAAACGCATGTTAGAATTTTATTTGAAATATTTATTTAAGTTGGTAAATGTACAGACGGGCTTTGAAAGGCTTGACCGTACTTTGGAACTTTGGACAACACTACAAAGGACTGATATTTACAGCGCCGAATTTTTTTTTCACTTTTTGAATGTTCCTTCTTACAAAAACTGTTAAACGTCAATTTTATTCCGCGAATAAAAGATGTCTGGCGTTAGAAAAAACACCTCTCAGTTATACATTGATTTGATTTGATTGATTGCACTTACATTAATTTGTTAATATTATTATGACCAACTAGCTCTTCACTTCAATTTATAGTTTTTGAATGGGATTAAACATTCACAACTCTATTCAGGTGGAAGAGATTCACCAAAGTAGTTAGTAACCTAACAGAGGAAGTTGAAGTGTCCAAAATTGCTCTCAGTCTAAGTTGCATGCATAATTAGAGCAGTAATATTGAGGGAGAAATGGAACAAGTTGGTATACCAAGGTTTAGCGCAAATTATAGACGGGATTACCTTCTAACTTTTATACTTACCATGGTGTATCGTATTACCCAGTTACTGGGTTGTGGAGGTCAGATAGGCAGTCGCTCCATGTGAAATACAGGTATTCAGCTGCATTCGATTAGACTGGAAGCCGAACCCAACATAGTTGGGAAAAGGCTTGGCGGATGATGACCTTCTGACTTTTATACTTTCTCAAGGAAGTTCTGAACACTAACAGTCAATCTGCCTAGCCTTTAACTGGGTAATACGATACCTACCCCTTGGTAAGACTGGTTGTCAGACTTTCGGGCTTCTGATGTTCCATAACGACTGTCAAAGATCAACGAATGACAGCCGTGACCAACGGCTTAACGTGCTTTCCGAGGCATGGAGGAGTCTCGATATGTAAAGATGGTCACCCATCCACGGACCAACCCCGGAAAGCGTAGCTTAACCTGACGGATCGACCCGTGGGGCTGTTATTACTTAGCCACGAGCTCCTCCTAAACACTAACAGTGACAATTTATGAACAGTAGCATTCACAATTTGCTGTAATCACAAAAATCCGATTCTCAACTTAACGGCAGTTCTTTATGATCAGGTATGTCCAATTTCAGATAGATAACATTAACTTTTCATTATAATTAATCTGTTTATTACTAACAAAAATATTTACCAAAAGTAAGCCCCCAAATCTAATTTCCACAGTGTATTTTTCAATTTTCCATGAGTACCAAAAGGGATTTATTTCTTAATCCTCAATTAAGTCACCCTTCCATGTAAAGGGTTTCACGTGGTGTGAGGACGTACTCGAGTCGTTGCTGTAATTATACAGTACCTACGTACACATAATATAACATCACGCCTATATTCCCCGTAGGGTTAGGCAGAGATGTACCTATAGTACACCCACATTTCGCCAGTTATATGTAAAGGCTCTTACATACTGACGCGGTTCGTCGCGCGACGCGAATTTTAACAAAACAATTTCTGAGAAAACTTCACGGCGAACAATGCGACGGCGTCGCGTCGCGCGACAAATCGCCCCAGTAAGAGCCTTAAGTCTCATGTAATAAGGGCTATCCTATTGTCATCAACCGGGCACAAATTCAGACACCGGGCTGCTAGTGAGCAATTCCTGATAGTAAAACCCAATAAGACTTTTCCTTTCCCGCGTGATAGTCCTTTTTAAACCCGATGTTACGTATTAAAATTTAAGGTCGTACTGTACGGTCAGGGGCTTATAGCTAAGTGGAGGGGCTTATGGCTAAGTAATAACAGCCGCAAGGGTCGATCGATCAGGTTAAGCTACGCTTGCCGCGGTTGGTCCGTGGATGGGTGACTATCTTTACATACCAAGACCCCTCCGTGACTCGGAAAGCACGGCCATTGGTCCAGGCTGTGATTTTTAGTATGTTTGGGGTCATTTGTAGTATATTAGTAGTATCTATCTTGTTTTGTTTGGTGTATCTTTGACAGTTATTACGGATCGTCAAAAGCCCGAAAGTTTGACAACTAATCTTACCAAGAGGTATCTTATTACCCAGTAACTTGGTTGTGGAGGACAGATCTCCATGTAAAATGTCTTCGAATTTTTGGTTATAGAACATACCGGTTTCTTTACGTTGTTTTCCTTCACCGTTTCGCGAACAGAGGTGATGATAATAATTTACACAAATTAAGCGCCTGTAAGGGTTAGAACCTACGACCTACAACTCGTTAGTCGCGGTCGACCATTGCTCTGTTGTAGGTGTAATCACGATCAACCTATTAAATGAAACCTATAACAATCTAGACCAGTTACCTACACGACAATTGATGGTAAAGTAATTAAGGTCGGTCTAATCATTCTTATTCATATTTAATTAAAAAGTACGCAGTAAGGGCCAACCACACGTCCAGTAACGACCTATAATTAAATATTTATTAATATTCTATTCAAGTATAACAACTACTTTGACTTCAAAATAATAAAAGAGTACCTAGGTAGTGCAGTTGATAGGTACTGTTGCTGGAAAGACGAACGTACATTCAAGGCAATTAAATTCGAAGCAAATTGACACCTCACGTCAATTAACCGTATTATAGCCATTTAATACAATCCTATCTTTTGCTCGCAGCTTCATGGGAACGTACTACCGGGATTAAAAGTACCCTAGGTGTTAATTCAAGCTATAAACTATCTGTGTGCCAAATGTCATGTGAATCCGTTCAGCCATTTTGCACCGGTCCCTACATCCATGACAAACAGACAAACGGATAAAGATTATTTGTTACTATTTTATTACAATAATATCTATAGATACAATTACAATACAATTGCTGATAGTCACTTTGCTTATCAATCCCTCACTTTACCTAATAGTTAAATAATTTTTATTTCAACGCTGCAATATTACCTACTCTCCAGTGTGTGCCGTGTATGTATTTACCTATTATGTATAAAAGAAAAAAACTGAATTTTCTTTGTTTGATTTGACGGGGCAAGTCAAGGTCGAATCAATGGTTTACTTACCCCATTAAATCAATGTAGACAAGACTTTAGAACCTAATAATATTCATGAATAAACCTGTTCAGTAATATTACTTTAGTGTAGGTAAGGCAGTTACTAGTGGTAGTAGTGTGGCTTTCAATGATATTTACTTTTAAGTAAATAATAATGTATGATTCATTCAAAGGATTAAAATCAAAAATCACAATTTTAAGTAACACTGTAACCAACTCTTACACGTAATAAAAATATCGTTCACACAACAAATGAAATGAATATTTAAATATCGGTTTCCGGCTATGAGCTCTACGTTAACATGAAAGGAATATTAGTGATACAGTGACAATTCATCTATTATTTATTTACCTTAGGGGGATGCTCTAAGGTAGCAATTTTGCAATATGCAGGTCAGTGTCAGGTTGTATGTTGACGTTACATATTTGTTACGGTCGCTTTACAGAATTTGAATCATTAGAATCAGCAATACAACTCTTAAGTTAGAATAACTGCCAAATGTCATGATTTCATAAAAAAACATTCAATGCACTTATATGAACTTGGAGAGTTATATTTGTTAAAGTCGCGAATCATATGTGAATCAACATACAACCTGATACTGACCGGAAAATTGCAAAAAACGTAAGTAAATTTGAATTTCCACCCAGAAGCTTTCGCCTTAAAATATGCCTTTTTACCTAGGCCTAGAGGCCGAAGTCCAAAAAGGTGGTCGAATCAAATATCCGAGCAATTGACGATAAGTACCTATCTGATGGTAACAGATGGAAAAAGACCGTTAACAATTTGATGAGGAGTCACGATTCTCAACAGTAAAAGAACGATTGAAAAGTAGAAAACTACTGTGTTATTGACCTAACGAATCTTTACTGGATTACATCGCTACATTTAAATTGTATATTTATTTATTATTTATTTATTTAAACTTTTCGCACTAAAAAAGGTACAAAGGCGGACTTAATGCCTGAGGCATTCTCTACCAGTCAACCAAGGGTGGTAAAGAGATTAGATGGCAGGTGCTCTAATTGAGAGGAACGAAGAGAAAAAAATAATAATAATATATCATATTGCATTATAGATAAAGCAGTACAGTACATAAATAAGCTATAAACATATGATACATATACTTACACATATATTTACTATAATAAATACTATAATATATATATATAACATACAAATTCAAGGATGAGAGGTGATGACATGACTCTACTCTATTTATTTTGAGAAAAAACTCCGCAATTTCCGCTTAAATGCATAACGACTGGTGGCCGTCCTGATATCAAGAGGAAGCGCATTCCAAAGAAGAATGGACTGAATATGAAAAGAAGAATGAACAAAGTCAGAAGTATGAGAAGGACAGAGTAGGAGAAGATTGTTAGAAGAACGCAGGGTCTTAGTGTGTGAAGAACACAGATATTGGAAGTGAGAAACAAGATAAGAAGGAGGAGTAGGAGAGTTGAGAACGGAGTAAAGCGTGGTCAAAGCACGCAAACTTCTTCTTTGGCGAATGGACATCCATTTGAGCTCAGACCTATAGCTCGACACGTGGTCATATTTCCTAAGGTTGAACCTACCTTTAATAGAAAAATTTTAGGTAACTATTAACAAGTATTTTTAACATTAAATAGTTCCTAATTACCTACGTATATTTAAAGCGTAAAACTTAGAAGTCATCGACCTAATTACGGTTAATCTTCCTTAAAAGAAAAGATTCGCCGAAATTACATCACGCTTTCAAAAGGACTGCCTTTAAAAGAGGTCAAAACTCGCAAGATTCATATTTTGGCATGCATATAACCGTGCTTGAAAATGGGGTTACTTAGTGTAGTATATAATATGTAGATAGATCACAAGCATGGCGCTATCAGGCAGGCACACACGTCGGCACATGCTTAATTGGATGACTCCTGCATAAGTGATACTAGGGGGTAGGTAGTTTAGGCACTAGACGACGCGACGTCGACGTCGCGAAGCCTCTCTGAAGCTACCGCTCTCATGTAATTATGCGGAAAGCTTTACTACTTTACGATTCACTATGCAAGAAAATACGAGAATACCAACTATTATAATATTATTTTATCAAAGAAAATTCAAAGGAAAATGCTCGTTTTTCAAAAACCCTAGAACCCCATTTTCATATGCAAAAAATACAGCGCTTACCCAGCCTTAAATCCCTAGACACCGCTATAAATATGAAGCTAATATCTTTACAGAAACATTATGTCAGCTTTGAACCACAGGGGCCTTACTGAAACCTGCTTTATTTTTCGTAAATGTAATAAGTTTTCGTATAACAATGTGGACATGAAAATAAACACGCAATTTACTTTATGAACTTGCACGAATGTTGTTGGTGTAATTTTTCACACAAACACGACAAAATTGAGTTCATGCAACTGAGGTAATTAAAAAGCGGCTAGGTGTTACAAAGTTATTCCTTTGAAATGTGAGTTAAAGTTTCTACAACATGCGAATCAACATTTCCACTCATTTGTTTGTGATTCGTCAGCTAAGGAATACCTAACAAGGCATGAAAAAGCCGAGCCATTAAATTTTTTGATTTTATCAAAATAGTTGCTTGCAAAAATTTATCGTCAAATGAAAAATTCATAGGCACCTTTACAAAGCCCAATTTCTGGCAAAGTAGAGTTAAACCGTTTTTGCACAAATAACCCCGTAATTTGTTGGCCAACTGTTGAAAAGTTTTGAATTTCGTCAAACCCCTCTGAAACGGAGAATGGATATTAATTTATTAATAGTAGCAAGTTGCGCGTACCGAATTGTGTTAATAACTGAATAAATTATTGAAATGTTCAATGACATCATCGCTCCATTTTAATGAACTTTGGGACCTTTAATATGCCAACTCCATTACGAATGTTCAGCTAAACGTCACTAATGTGTAAGTCATTTTCTTGGTAAAATATTTTACGAAAATTGGTAAATCTCGAATGTAACCAGCAATTGTAGAGATGATTTGCCTTTAATACAATAAAATTCTTTTCCAATTTGCTGCAGCAGTTCAAGAATAATAAAATGTTAACCCAATTTGCATAACGGAATACATTTTAGAATAAAAACTTTAAATTGAATCCGAATACAATTCCAAGCAAATGCATTAAATACAATGAGTAGTGAAGAAGTAGTGAGGGGGCTGACTTAATTCCATTAAAAGCGATTGCAATAACATATGTCATGTGTGTTATGATAGAGTTAACCAGTTAGATATTTTAATTAAAAAATAAAGTCCCTACTGAAATGAAGCCGAATGAAAATTATAATGAATAGATTAATGACAGCCAGGTGTATTATCAGAATCTTACGTTTCACGGAATCTTCAAGAATTATCTATACATAAATCGAGTGAAATACAAGTAAAAAGAAAAAAAAATAAGATTTTATATTTTATTTTATAACAATATGGAGCAGTAGGTCGACATTATTAGTTTATTAATATGTTTTAAATTGATATTTGTTACACAGCCGTGAGTTTTATATCCCCGTCCTCTTAGATTAATTATCGAGACGACTGACAGGGCTGTCCTTGTGTCTATAAATAACAACAAATTGTAAAAACGAATTAATCCGTTAATTTTACCTTTGACGTTTCAATGTAAATACAACCAGTATTACCTGGGGGTGTTCTCAGTAACTGGGTTGTGGAGCTCTGATTTGGTGTCTTTTCATGTAAATAGCTGCATCCCGTTGACTGGAACCTAACCCCAATAATTGGGAAAAGGCTAGGCAGAATGAATGATTCAATGTCATTTGTAGTCACAGGAAATCGCATATCAAGCACCGGACGTTTTAACTGAAATTATGATGGGACCTATAATATTAATATTATGGAGTGTACAAACAAGCTGAAATAATTCAACAACTATTTAAATATTCATACGCAACATTCCATTTGACTTGACAGCTGACAGAATACTGTATGATGAGTTAGTTATAATTAATTAATAACTGTTAATTAGAGGATGTGGTCAACGGAAATATGATACGGTACTAAATAGTGGAGTATCTGATTAGGCAAATAATAGGTGTCATTGGATAGGAATACAAATCATAAACCAGAAAATTATTGGAATTGATGGCCCAATACCTCGATAATATACCAATTACATAATTATTGACAATACATAGGCATGGCATAATTATTGATGTAACAATACATAGCCGTTATACAATACAATTAAAATATACAATATAGCAAAACCCCATTAAAAGAGTAAAGCTTTGTCAATTCGCGGCAATATTTTTACTCCAAAGAACCATCAATCAAGCATAAAAGTCGTTTCGTTGAATAAACGACGCGCTTCCAATTTCCAATAATATGATCGAATTTTAATTGGTAAAAAAATCTTACCCCGGTAACTAGAGTTGGGAAAAATATAGCGGAGATACTTGAAGAAAACGTTGATCTTAGAATTTTAATTATTCATGCCAAAATGATGAAAAGCTAGGAGCCATTTTTTATTCGTGTGTTCATTTGAATATCTTGATTTAAATGATTCTGTTATGGTGATGGCAATCATTTGAATAGGTAACTCTTTTCTAAACATTATTTACCAAAATAGATAATGGTTCCGATTCTCTTGTACACCGAACTAAACTATCACTAAAATTCCTTACCTTTTTACTATGGGAATCTTAGAGCTATTCCGCCAAAAAAAATCTCTAAAAAAAATTATTTTGACACAACTAAAATCGAATTTGATAATCGCGACTCCACTCGGTACCTACTTGTTTGCCTACCACGTAATTTTTTTTGAGCCGGAGCGGCGCGCACTGTGGCCGTCTCGACGTATTTTTATATGGAATTTTTCACTTTTTGGAAGAAAACAAAAAAAAAACTACCAGCTGTTGCATGTTAGTAGTAGCATGTTGAGTATTACGGGTTTGCGGGTTGCAAAGGGGGTCAAAATTTTCATTATTTTTGCGATAGGACACACCATTTTCGAGATATAAGCAAAAGAAAATAAAAAAAGGATACAGTACCGTTTTGCAACTGAATTCGAGGTGTTGGTTTGAATTTTAGTTCATGACATCTAATTTTATTCCACACATTTTTAATCGTTATTAAAAATAGTCACGAGTTAGGTATAGATTTTAGATATAGTACAAAAATTTTGGTTAAAACGTCAAATTCAGAATAGCATTTTCACTAAATTAAAACTCAGTGCCATCTTAGTGCTGTCAAACTAAATTATAGTTAAGTTGTGTCACTTTAGTCTATTTTCAGAATGGGAAATCGTCGTTTGACAGGAATAAACTAAATTTTAGTGATTTTTAGTTTAGTTTAGAGAAATTGTGACAAGAGAATCGGCACCATTATTCAATTTGAATAAAGCATAGCTATTTTATCTATACCTTCTTAGTAAAATTATCAATTTTGTAATGACCTAGTCGTTTCAATCGTAAAACATTTATTTTATCATTCCATATTCACAAAGTACCTCAAACCGGTAGTGGCAAATTTAAAAAGCGATACAAAGGTAATGTTGACATCAGGCTCACCGCAGTAGAGTAAGCTTCGCTCGCTCCGCTCTTCGCTCTGTCAGTTGTGGCGAAACTCCATTAAGATACCGAACTCAAATACATTCAGCTCGTTAAATATTTCATCTCATATTTTACAAGCCAAATTCAATGCTGAAACAAAATGTATCGTGAAAAATGAC
The DNA here is from genome assembly GCA_947522985.1 of Lithophane socia. Lineage (NCBI taxonomy): Eukaryota > Metazoa > Arthropoda > Insecta > Lepidoptera > Noctuidae > Lithophane > Lithophane socia. The sequence continues at coordinate 7,654,506 of OX383255.1, read as the reverse complement.
ATTGACAGGTCAATCGTCTGCCATTTTTAACATTTGCGCGGGAATAGATTACGAAAATAACAACATTGATTCCTGTTGAAACCGACACATCAATATTTCTTTCTATATTGAAAACGTGAGAGAAATATTATTTATTTATTTACCTTTTCAAATTACTCTTGTTATTGATATGATATCTCATTGTGTGAGTTCTGGTCCTAAACAAATACTCCTGGCTACACAAAAATGTTCAATCCATTTAGGTACGAGTACTTGCGTGGACAGATCTGCTAACTGATTTTGTAATAATGAAACATAACCTTATACCTTTATAATAAAAAAGCATAAACTTAGGCAGTTTTAGTTTATTCAATAACACTTAGTAGGTACTTCCTTAATCGATGGTCTAGAAGACAAATGTTATAAGTGCAGGTTTGGTAATTTTTCAGGAAAGCAGTGTAAAGAAAGTTGTTATTAGATAATCTGCAGAATATTCAAAAACATGAGGAATAAAGGGAAAATAATGGATAATATTGTGCCAAGTTGAGAATTATGACCTATAGAATTATGTTTGGAGAAAATTTACAGATTATCCATGCAGAAGACATCAGCCACCAGTTCCTATTTGTACTACTATTTTGACCCGAAACCGCCAACATCGTGCTAGGAAGATTCAAGGCTAAGAATGCTCACGATTTTCGTTAAACATAACATTTTTCTTCTACTGAACTTCTTTACTTGACATAGTATTCTTCTTCTAGTTTTTTACTAGATGTCCGACGAATAATGTAGCCACACATACTGGATAATTGTCCGCTAAATACTGGTATTCAGCTGCATCCGGTTAGACTGGAAGCCGACCCCAACATAGTTGGGAAAAGGCTAGGCAGATTGATACTGGGTAATTGTCCGCTAATTGCGTCTAGCCTTTTCCCAACTATGTCGGGGTCGGCTTCCAGTCTAACCGGATGCAGCTGAATACCCGGATATAGGATATTTGGATATACCCGCCGCGCGCGCGATTACCTACAGCATCGCTGAGCCTTTTGTCTGACTTTTGTCTCTTTGCTCGGCTCCTAAGGTTCGTAGCGTGATGTTATATTGCCTATGACCGTCCTCAAGAATTGGGCTATCAAATGCAAAAAGAATTTTTCAAATCCGACTGGTAGTTCTGGAGATTACATACAAACAAATACCTCTTTATAATATTAGTATAGATTGCCTATGTTACACATTGATAATATAGCATTCTACTGGTGAAAGAATGATTAAAATCGGTCCAGAATTACAAACAAAAATTCAAAACTTTTCTCTTCATTTTATTATAGTAGACATAGCACTTACGGATACATAAAACAATCATCGTCATGTCCGACATCAAATCCTGGGGCCACTTAAGGGTTTGAAAGTACCATTTCGTCGACAGTTACCAAGTAGGACTTAATTTAGTTCCTCGGGGTATATTCTCGACATGCCCTTTTAGCGGTAGACGTCGGTGATTAGTTTCAGGGGCTCAACCGACGTGTCGTCCTGTGAACCCTGTAGCTGTCAAACGTTGATAGATGACTTCCATACTAGTTGGAAATTGAGTTGTGTGATCCCTGCTAATAGCTCGCTAATGGAAGAGCTGTAGTTAACAGGTAACAGTTTACCGAACAAATGTTTGTTAAATACAAGAAAAAACAAACTTTGAACAACCAGAGAGAGCTGAGGTGCAGTAAAGTTTAATCAGATTGACACTAATTTGTTGCAAAGCGTTTCCAAGTGGAAGAACTTTCTGTTTGATTTAAGTATAAGCGTTTCCGAAGTTCTTAAAGAAATTAAGACTCTTTTCTTGCGGTGAATAATAAAATACCTCTTATAACAAATCCTTTAACGTGATGAATATTCATTGGCGCAAAGTGGGGAAGCTCTGTATTATTAGAACAACAGAGACTTGTCTTGATTTTTGAAGTGAAATCTTTAGCCGGGTTGAGCGATTTTTGGTAGAGGCTAACTTATGGATTCGCGTAGTGCTGTGCTATAGAATATAGATGGCGCTAATAATAGTTTTAAGTTTTCACTTGTGTCGGCAGTCCCCATGACTGCCTATCTTTTTATCGACCTTTGGTAATTAAGTTCTATTTACGTCAGTCAAACAGTCGAGAGTGTAAAAAGTGGACCTCCGTCTAAATGACGGACAGTTGAGAAGACAAATGGACATTAAAGTGTTCCTAGGAAAGATAAAATGGGTTACGAAACTACTATTGCCACCGTTAAGCGTAAACTTTATGACATGTACTGAAACACTAGAGTAAATTGGAATTTAATATTTACAGTTGTTTGTACAGCCTTTGTCGGAAAGTGGATTATAACATCTAAGAATGGTTAATGGAATACACGATTAGATATTTAATATTTTATTGGTTACCGGTCAACCCAGCGGTGGGTAACCAATAACGGTTAAGTTTCTGTTTTACCGACCGAACCAAGATTATAATTTACTAGCTGCTGCGCCCCGCGGTTTTACCCGCGTAATTCTTGATCCCGTAGGAATATCGGGATAAAAAGTATCCTATGTGTTAATCCAGGTTATAATCTATATGTTTGCAAAATTTCATCCAAATCCATTCAGTAGTTTTTACGTGAAAGAGTAACAAACAAACATCCATCCATCCATCCATACTTACAAACTTTCGCGTTTATAATATTATCAGTTAGAGATGGATTAGATATCCACAGTCCATGCAATCCGTGTCCATTCCAATGTTGCCTGGAAAAGATCGCAGAAAGCGATAAGGCTGCCCTTTCTGTTTCGTAGAGATTTTTTTTTTATTCATATATTTTCTGGTGTACAGTAAAGTATATAAAAATAATAACAAAACAATGTCTAGACTCTTTAAAGACCCATGTTGTTAGTGACACCATAAATGATCGATTATCTTTAATTAATTATAAATCGTGAAGAGAGTCAGACATCAGAAGGAGAATAACTAATCCAATTGAGTGTACCTACTCAAATAAGAATTTGCAATTCGTGTTAACAGATAAGCAGTTGTTTTCTTTTCTCTGTAAGAACCGGAGGCGACAAGAGACTTAGGTGTTGTTCATGTCAACACTGGCAGTGTTGTTCGTAGGAAAATAAAGTTGCTGAGGGGAATGTGTGCACAGTGAAGTACGTTGCTTGTATACAATCAAAGTTGTATGTAAGATTTTTGTAGCAAAGTTCAAGTGATTTTACAATACGTCTATTGTCTTTATCCTAACTAATATTATAAATGCGAAAGTGAGTTTGTTTATTTGTAACGCTTTCACGCTAAAATGGGTGAACGGATTTGAATGATTTTCGACACATGGATCGCGGACGAAGTCGCGGGCAACAACTAGTAAAAATATAAATAATCAAGTGGCAAGTAGGTTCTAATTTTCCTCTTACAGTACAGAACCCTAAAAAGAATAAAACTAATGTTCTGCGTTAAATCTATGGGGTGTCTGAGCCCTCCACAAACATTTGTCAACGCTTTGTTAATGACACTTCGCTTCTAAAAGGGGATAAAACATCGAGATATAAGTAGTACGTTAGTACTTATATCTCGATGGGATAAAATAGGATTTTCGTTAGCCAAGCGGTAAATAGGATTTTGAATTTCGGAATCCACTTATTGTGGAAAGCCGTCTTTCTTATTTTTGTTCATTCCATTCTTACGATTGTTTTACTGAATTTTCTTACAGCCCTTATTTGTGAACTGGTTATGTAAATGACATTGCTTAAATTATTTAACATCAAATAAAACCACAACTGTCCTCAAACAAATCTTGATTGGTAGGCCTAAAAATGTAGAGGAATTCTGAAGCAATTTATGAAATCAACAAACATTTACATTCGAATTTATCAATAGGCACGGAAAGGCATTGTGTGACTAAGGAATTACATAATGCCTAGCCTTGAAGAAACGGCCTTTGAAGAACTCAAAGCAACAAAAGATAATTGAAACTAATCTTTGACGCTTCGCTTTTTCCAATAATTCCAAGTGTTGAGCGGGGTTCACAATATCCACTCCAGCACGTCTGTGACTGACTGAGGGCCCTCCATGTCGTATCGTTATCCGCTGTGTCATGTAAACTGAGCCTTAAAAAATTATCCAAAGCAAAATAAAAAGCGAAGTTAGGTCAACTGCACTGCACAGTGGAACCTTTCGACTAAGTTGTGTTACTTTTCCCTAATTTATCTTTGCAAATGTAATGTTTTGCATTTTTAAGTTCCAGTAAACTTTACCGAGTCCAAAACAACGTTAGTTTTTCGTGTTTGGTTTACAAGAACACAAGTATTCACAATTTTATTCACAATTCACAATTTTATTCACAATTCAGGTAATTATATATTGTGGGAGACTGATATTTACACTGAAAAAAAAAAAAGATGCAACATTCTAGTTATACCTGATCTTTAGATTGGGTTAATTTATGGTTTAGCTGTTCGTAATCCTACTAATATTATAAATGTGTTTTTTGGATGTTTGTTACTCAATCACGCTAAAAAGGCCGAACCGAAACCTGATTTCGATGAAATTTGGCACACAGATAGTTTATAACCTACGTTAACACATTAAATGCTTTTATGTTGTTAATCCAGGTAGTACGCTAGGTAGCCGCAGGCTAAAGCTAGTAGGTGTATATAAAATAGAAGGACTTAAATAACGTATTTCTATTGAATGCCTTAATTAAAATTAGGTAGGTGCCTACCTGTAACGGACTACATGTTTTACATAACATAAATCCCGAATTATAAATTAAATGAAGCTCAATGATGCCCATATAAAATAATATTCAATAACCCTTCAATATGCGATGAAACAAAGGCTTTTAATCTCCGCCGCTCCCAGTGGCGAGCTTTTACCTAGGCTCGACCTAATTTGGCGGATTTGAAATTCAAATTAAAACTATGTAATTGCTGAGCTCGTTGTCCACTGTGCAAAGTAGAAAATGTTTCACAGTATGTTTTATTTTATCAACAAATTCTGAGCATTGAATAGGGGTGTATTTTATATAACTCCATCTTGAGTTCCATGAAATAACTTTGGAACTAATTTTTAGAATACAATCTAGCATAAAAAAGTTGAGTTGTAACCGATATTAATAAAGAAATAAGTAGGCTTTCGAAAAAAGTAGTCTAAAAATTAGTTATAAAGTTATTTTTTCCCCAAAATATTGACATACATTTTCAGATAAAGGGGATTGCCCGATGATAAAAAAATTGTTATATCAATTTTTTGCATCAAGTATGTGGCCTAAATCCCCATATCTAAAGCCTGTGACCCGGTTTCCCCCAGCATTGGCTGCTATCTCCCCACTTAGCGAACGTCAACTCAGACCACGTCAAAAGAGAAGTCGCCTGCACTTATTGGCTATCGGATATTGATAAAAGTTTTACATTGTGTTCCCGCCTTTATTTTGAATTTTTAAACGTGGTAGCTTCTTGAGGGTTGCCCGCTTTGTTTTATTTTTCTCGAGTCTAGAAACTTATACAGAGTGTTTTGTTTAGCTTACAGCTTTTAGTTTAAGGACAGTATAAGGTAATCTGTAATGCAAATTAAGTGTTATGTACAAGAAAACTTTATTTAGGTAAGAATCTCTTTTTTAAATAATATTTCCTACGACTCTTTTGGTCTATTATTATATGTTGCATCACCATCCAAAAGCAATTAGTCCCTTATGATTAAGAACTACTAGTCCTGATAGATATCACTTGTTTGTTCTGGTTTGATGAAAGTTTAATCATACTGTGTACACATGGCTACAAATCAAGCTATATTTTTCCAGTTTATGCTGATTTCTCATTGTATAGGATTTCCGTACAATGCGAGGTCAGCTTATACTGGAAATGTATATCTTGATGTGTAGCCGTGTGTACATGAGCCGAATAGATTCCTATTCGTTGTATTTTCGAAAACATATTCACATATTTCACAGGCAAAAGTGAAGCGCGATTGGATAATCCTTTGGATAATAAAAATAATCGTAGGTATATTATTTCAACAACATTCGAAAATAAACATTGCTTTTTATCGACAAAACGTCGAAATCGTGGTTTCGTAAGACTTTTATGAATAAAAATGTGAATTGTTTCCTTTCATGTTTAACGCATTTATTTCTTGACAAGTTGAGGCTCATTAACCTTCATCGTAATATTTGTCAAGATATTGAAATAATAACAAACTGCTTTTCTCTTCAGCCTCATAAAATTAAACCTACAGACAGGCCAATTTCGTATTTCAATAATAACTCACAAACGCAATTTACAGTATCGTTACATGTTTAATTTCACTAAAACTCGTGACTTGTTTGTAAGCTAGAATGAGCAAAAGGTTTGTATAAAACAAACACGCTGTATAAAACAATCATAGACTATAGACACAATACTGTGCTATAGACGTGCGGTTGGATTATTAAAGTGGATGCTTTTAACCTTATTGATGTTTCATTTGCAGGCGGTACGATAGCGGGAACCTGTTCCATACACACATGCATGATACTGAAATAATTACCTTTCATAGTTGAGGAAATTAAATTAAAACAAAGCGAGTTTAATTTTACATTTTCAAAATATTAAATTCTTTGTAAATTTTATGAATAGTCCGTCGGAACATAATAAAATCTGTAAACTTTATTGCCTTTATTAAACAACAGCATTGAGTTTCCAATTACTTGCTCTTGATACCTTTCCGCATTTTTCGCTCTCGTGGCAATGACGTCACAACTCACTACACAATTGGAACGGTTGCATGTACTTTCATATGGTCAATTTTATTACATAAGCTGTCAGCTAAAGTGGTTCGAAGTAAATTGTGACAGATTATTAATTGTGCGTAAAAGCTGTTACTTGATCGTATGAAATTATTGTTTCTTAGAATTTAATATACTTTTTTGATGAAAAGAAAATACAAACTTTTATCTTTTGAATGTTTTACTGACACATATAATACATATTATTATATGCTCCAGGGTATTCGATGATGTAAACCACTGGTAAATTCATTGAAGACTGATGCAGCTTCAAACACAAGACTATAATACCTATAGCAAAAGAAGATGTTCAAACTACAAAACAAATAAAAACATCAAATTAACCATCAAGTTGTAAATAGACCACAACAATTCATTACTTGTCGATATTGCACAATAGGATTACAACAATGAGCTCTCGTTTCGTAAGCCGCCGAGATGCCAGCCAACTGAATTCCGTCATATAGCACACACAACGGCTCCAATAAGATCGATGACATGTTGCATAGGTATATGGATAGGCACCACACCACCTATGGTACGATGAGCTATGGGAAATAAATTACTTTGTCACACAATGATAGATCACTATTGATCCCCCAGTCAAGAAGTATGGGCACAATTCCAAAGGCGCGCGAATTTTGCACGCCAATCTTGTTGTGCTAGTCTAAACATCACTTGGAAGCTCGAAAGGTGTCGAGGTGTGAATTCCGGATGATTTATGATGTCAATTTTAAAATCAAATCAGTTCCTCGCTTTCGATTTCTGTTAAGTTCCTGGGTTTTTTTTAAAAGAATCGCACTACTGAGCGGTAACACAGGTCGGCTTAAGAAGCATCGTTATAATTTGACGAGTAAAATAGATTTAGACTGGTCTTGATGTCAGACACTGGGGCTGTCAGCTCTTTGACTGTGCGTTGACTGAAGTTAGTAGTGAATGGCGAACTTGGTTAGCATAGATAGAGCAGTAGTAATATAGAGGAGTTAAAGCATTTATCAAAGTAAGATACGTTAGTCTAGTCTTGCTTTTAGAATGATTAGATGCACCTCAAAGGCTCATAGAAATTATGCCGGGACAGATAGGCAATGTGCAGTAATATCACCCGAATCTTCCTTGTTCACCATTCCGTTTATTGGCAAACGCAACTACCAACCGAAATATTTTTTTATAATACTTTTAAACTAAAAGCCTGACCTCGAATTACTAAGTAGTTATTTTTACGGCATCAATCTATAATCTTAAACAGCAGAACATGAAATGTAGTCTTCCGAGATTTCACTATAACGAGCGTTCAATAACCCGCTTGGCAGACGCATTGGTGACCGAATTTTAGCAGACAGGAGGACGCCAGCATCTTTCTCTTGTCTTATTCCCTAATCGAAGTACGTAATTTCTCCGTTCTAAATGATATCCTTCTTTTCCAGAGCAACATGTCCATCATCACTCTTCCACACGTGGGAGACGTTACTTCAGGAGGTGGAAGCAGACGTGCTAGGGTTCAACAATGCAGCGCAATCGCTGGAGAGGCTGGTGGCGACACCACTCATAGAGCGGACCTTCCACATGAAGGTGCAGGCTCGGAAGCTGTTCGCCCATCGGGAGGGATGCGAAGTGATCCTTGGGAAGGCTGACGACCAACTGACCAAGGTATTAACAATCTTCAAGAGTGTGTTTTTTAAAGAATAGAAAGTTGTTGGGATATGTGAACACTTCCGGGCAATTCGCTTTTTAAACATTTTTATATATTTTTTTTTTCTTACCATTAATATAGGTATTGGATTGACGAATATAAAAGTTTCCAGCTTTATAAATAAACAAAAGTAACAATAAGGTGCAGCCCCTTCAAACGACTAATAATAATATTTTACGAAATTTCAACAAAGTCACGTTTAGGCACTTAAACAATTTATGTATTGATATGGGTCCAGTAGATAAAACTACTGACCCAATTTGATATAAATAGAACCCATTCGCCGGTAATTGTAAAAGCAAACTTAGCAAGTCACGCTAATATTTAATTAATTAAGGAAAATAACACCAACGTAACACCCAATAATCCTGAAGGGGTAGGCAAAGTGAGAACACGAAGTCCCCACGACCATCGAGGCCGTAAAAGCTCCTAACTTGATAATGTGCAGTGCTTTTATCGAACTATCGGCTCTTATCGGCCGCATTATGTAGATATTTCGAAGCAAATTTTATGAGAGCAACATTGTACGACAACATACAACATAGTGCTTTTTTGGACTAGATGCTTTGAAGCCTTAATTTTTGCTGGAAGAGAATTACAATGCATTCGTGGTACGATGTGCTGGAATAATTATGTGACGTCCAGGAGTTAAGGAAGCCCAAAACAAAACTATACCATATTCACACTGATTTTATATAAATAGTCGTCCGATTTCGATAACGCTGACCCTTCCAAATCACTTCCTTTTTTGTTGCCCTTCGATGGACCGAATTTAGTTTTGAACACCCGGTCACAACTAAAACAATAAACTTGACCTGCAGTGTTGTATTTATACGTGGATGAGGGCTTAGGTCTTTCTTTATGTATTTGGCGCTTGTCTATAATAGGGTCGTATCGCTTCACACTGATAATGTTGGTGGTAGAGAAGATTACCTACAGTTAAGTACACGCTGACTAACGATGGCCTTCTACAAAGTCCCATAAGTTAATCTTGAGCGTTGAAATGTGCCCAACATAAACCGGAAAACTAGCGTAAAAAAATATAAAAGGCACATCGCTTGACAGAAAATTGATTTTATCTTAGCCTCTAAAAACTATAGCGTGGAAATAGTAGCGAATCTATCCGGAAATACCAAAATAAATTGGATTTAAGCATCCGTCCAATCCCGTAGCGAAGTGTGAGTGTTCGAATCTATTTGACGCTCCCAAAAGGACACCGAGATGTGTTAAAACGAGATTACTTGGCCATTCCCCTTTAATAATTTTGGGGGATTAATTTATTCCAATGTCGCTTAGAAAAGTCTAGCGCATCTTAAAGTACGGTTCACACAACAATGAAGACTTTAACAAACTAATCTATCCAATACACTTACTTGTTGTTTAAAACTAATACCTACTGTAATTCAATCTGCCTAGCCTTTTCCCAACTGTGTTGGTGTCGGCTTCCAGTCTAACCTGATGCAGCCGAATACCAGTATTTTACATGGAGCGACTACCTATCTGACCTCCACAACTCATAACTGGGTAATACGACACCCTTAATTAATAGGCCTACTCACTGCCGATAAATAATTCAAAGTTGAATTTTCCGTGCACAACTAACCTCTAAATAATGCATTTGAATATTTTTGTCATCGAAACGAGGTACTTAAGTTATAAAACTATAACTCAAACATTGGTGACGAAGATATTTACTGAAAATATGCTGACTTTACATCTGTTGCAAAGCTAAAACCATAATTCGGTCATATTTTTAGAATATCGACCAATGTTGTTGAAACGACAGTCAAACACGTAATGTAATGGGAAATAAAATCAAAGCAAAACTCTTTACATAATTTGATGTCGGTAAATCGCGCGCTTCCACCATTTTTTCTCATTTTATTTTCCCATTCGATAAGTACACACGGCTACACATCAAGCTATATATTTCCAGTTTATGCTGATCTCGCATTGTGTACGATTTCCGTACAATGCGAGGTCAGCGTATACTGGTGTGTACACAAAAATAATCTCAGCGATTGAAACATTTTTATTTGACGACTTGGTGTGTGCTCTCCACTTTATAAGTCAACCATTTTAATGTCATTTACGGTTTTATTCTTTCTCCTTCTTGGGTTATTAATTAAACATAGCAAACGACTTAATTTAATATTTCAACTCTTTTAGCTTTCCTTTGAACCACAATGTAGTTTTAATAACGTCAGCTTCATTAGCAGAAGTTCGCGCTGCATTGTTCGATATAATGATGCAGTCACCATACTCATTTCAATTTATTCTGCCAGCGACAGGCGCTTTTATTTGACCTACCTACGTTCCGAGTTCCGACGGCAAAAATACCGCGATCGCTTTAAGGCTCCCACATACAGGCACAACACTCGGCTCGACGGCTCGACGCGACTCTGGTGGAACATTTCTATGAAAACTTCACGGAAATTTTTCTACCGTCGTCGCGTCGCGCCTGTTGGTCGGAGCCTTTATCGTATCCCGTAGTCGTCTATTCAGGTGGCGCTATGTAAAAATCGCCATCGAGAAATTAATTGCGATCGCATGTGATCTTTGTACGCTTCGCCGGGAGCACACTGGAAGCCAATCAGCCGTGCGGTCGGATGACCCGCTATAGATTGTCGAGTATCTATAAAATTGATCGCAAAACCTACGTATAGTTTGTTCCAAAAGTATCTGATGAAAGTGTAAACAAATCCTGTTCAGATAAATTCTTACGCAGTTACGAGTTAGTAATACATTCAGCTGTCTAAGATTATTGTTTGAAATACATTATTAAATTACTTAAATTTAGAAAAGAATTAGGTTACAAAAAAAATTAACCTCAATTAGTAGGTACTTACATATATGAAAAACATTATTTAAGATGATTTATAATTAGAATTTCAGGTTTAAGTAAAACAATCGAATTGAAGAACTTAATTTACAAGTGGCACTACAAATTGGCATCCATATTACGTTTATAATCCAACTGCATCATCAGATAATTAAAGCCGCCCAAAGGCCTCTGACTTGGCTTCACATGTCGTCGAGAAATATCTCTCAGGTTTCCTCACGATGTTTTCCATCACTGTTATTAAAGCAAGTGATAATTCCCTCTTCCCCCGGACCGCCGTAAGGTGCTAACGTGTCCACTGCTCTGTGCTCACTTGTTTAAAAAAATATTTAATTATTCAGTGCAAATAAATATAAAATAAATTCATTCAAAATAATAGGAGTGCATAACATAATAAGAAGTCTATCACAAAACACACTAAACGCTGAGAACCTATACCTCTGCCCGCCTGGTACTTAGCCTAGCTACCAAGCTGCGCAAGCTCCGCCTTCAAGGACACGTAAGAGTACTTATAATATCGTAAACGCCCCAGTGCTAATTGATTTGTGTACGTTGACCCCGCCCCCTAATTAGCAGACGACACCATCACCCAATTGTGTGCAAATTACTTTACCTGCTAATCGGTGTTGAAGCCACTCCTCTACCAGTGCGCGTACGCAGCCATATTATAAGTAGCTACATATACCTCCCTATTGCCTCTGCTATCCTAGTACAAATGGGTTCGCCGATGGACAAATCTGTGTCTGAGACCGAGGTTAACTTGGTGGGAAAAGACCAGCATAAGACGCCGCCTAACTATGTATTCCAACGCACTAAGAGAAGTAGAGAAGATATCTCCCTCTGTGAGCAACTGGATGAGTTTAAAAAGGAAATCAAAGAAATGATGTCCCTTTTTTCAACCCAACAAAGCAATGAGATACAACGGATGACCGCAACCTTAAAAGAAATTCAGCAAACGAACCTAAAAATAGAAAACTCGATTACCTACCTCACGGCACAAAATGAGGAACTTAATCAAAAAATTAGTCAGCTTGAGATCCAGAATAAGGAAGACAAGAAGTATATAACGCTATTAGAAGGTAAAATTGAAGAAATCCAGATAGGAAGTCGAAAAACTAATTTCGTTATAAAGAATGTTCCTAAGCGAAGCAATGAAACTAAGGAAGACCTCGTGGATATGATTATCTGTCTTTCTGGCAACATAGATTGTAAAATGGACAAATCGGATGTCAAGGACATATATCGACTACGTGGAAAAAATAGTGAAATCCAGAATGAACCAATTATTGTTGAAACAGGGTCCACATTCCTAAAGTCAGATTTCATGAGAATGAGCAGAGCTTACTATGTTAAACATAAGTCTAGACTGAGTTGTAAGCACCTAGGATTTAAATCACAAGAAGACACACCTATATTTTTATCCGAACATCTGACAGCCAAAGGGACCCGGCTTCACTTCCTGGCCCGGGACCTAACAAAATCAGGAGCTTACAAATTCTGCTGGACAGCGTACGGAAAGGTCTACGTAAAGAAAACCGAAGGTTCACCTACCATTGCAATTAGAAGTGAAGAGCAAGTACATAAGCTCATGGGGGGCCAATGACTCTTAGTGAATAGTCAACTATTCTGTGTAATCACAATAGCTTTGTTCACTTTATGTTATCTAATATTTTTCCTTATAAGGGAATCATTATTTTTGGGTAATTTCTTAATTTACTACTTGTTATCATATTTTCTTTTTGCATGTAAAATTGTAATTTATTCAATTTACGCACCTGATACTCAGACACACACAAACATATTCTACACTACAAAAATAATTATATCCCAGCATTCTTACCTGAACTCCAATCACCTTACCATGTGTATAGTAAGTCTCAACACACTCGTATGTAACAGCCATGATACTTACTTTGTGACGACGTATATTCAGCCTTTAAAGAATACAAATGGATGACACCCTTCAAACTCTTGATGAGATCGATAACATACAAGTTGCGCGAACATTCCAATGTGCCCACACGGACCTACACAACTATATTAAGACCGGTAAAAACGATTTGACCATTATTTCTCAGAATATAAGAAGCATTTTCTGCAACTTTGATGATTTCTCTCTTTTATTAACTACGTTTAAATTTGAAACTGACATCATAATTCTAACTGAATGTAGGTTACACCCAAATAAACCTATACCACAACTTTGTAACTACCTTTCTTTTTCTACCACTCGACAACTAAATCAAAACGATGGAGTAGTTGTTTACGTAAAAAAATCATTAAAACCCAAGGTTAAAGAAATAAGTCTGGCTCAGGCATCGTGTCTTCAGTTCGAAATACTTAATAATATACTTCTATGCATGTACCGATCCCCATCAAACACAAACACAGACTGTTTTATAGATTCTCTCAGTACACACCTCAATACTTTAAACTCTCGTCAAAGTATCATTATAGCGGGGGATATTAACATCAATCTCAAAACTAAAGACTCGGAGCCGCCGCATGAATATAGAAATAGGGTAAACTACCTAAATATGTTATCACTATACGGCATACTACCTGGACATACTCTACCAACACGTGAATCTAACTGTTTGGACCACTTTATGATTAAGATAGACAAAAAGAAGGTATCAGCATCTATTGCTATACTACACACTTCCATCACCGACCACTTCACTACTTTTCTATCATTAACTAAGCTAAAAACCAAACAAACTGCTATTAAGAGCACCTCATCTGTTAATTTCGAACAGGCCCTTAAGTATCTTAAAGAAAATAAAATTGCAGAGCTACTGTTTTGTGACGATCCGGACTTATTAACTGATCTACTATTATACAAATTAACTGAATCTATTAACCACAACACTGTTATCAAAATAATTCCCAATAGCAAGCGTATCGTTAAGCCATGGATAACGGCCGGTTTATTAAAATGCATCAAGAACCGCAACAAACTGCAAAAAAAAACCCGAAATGATCCATTTAATGATATCTTAAAAATATCCTACCGCCGATATCGCAACTATTGTAATAACCTAATAAAAAAATTAAAAAGAAAATTTGAGAGAGATCTACTTGCTAATTCTGTCACAAACAATAAACAGTTATGGAAAAATATTAAAACATTAACTTACACAACTAATTCTAAGAGTCACAACACAGAACTACTACATATGAGACCAAATTCATCTGAGTCTGTAAATTTCATTAATGATTATTTTGCAAACATTGGTAAAGACCTAGCCCAAAAAATTCAATCTCCAGCACATAATTTGATCTCGTTCGGAGCCAATCCTTTATCGACACAAGTGAACTCGTTTGTTCTTTTAAACACTGATCCCGAAGAAGTGAGTAGGATCTTGATGAGCCTAAAATCTGACAGCGCTGCTGGGTGGGACAATGTATCCACTAGATTTTTGAAACATATTAGCCAGGAAATTGTTCCCATCATAACCCATTTAGTCAATCTATGTTTTACAAAGGGTATCTTCCCTGCGCCACTTAAGCAATCTATCATCATACCTGTTCACAAGGGTGGGAGCAGGGACGATGTCAACAATTACAGGCCCATATCCATCTTACCAGCTATATCCAAAGTGGTTGAAAAACTAATTAATAACAAACTCTTGAAATTCCTGCACAAATTTAGTACTTTAAGTGCCTCGCAATTTGGATTCAGACAGGGAGTATCAACCGAGGATGCAGTTACTGCCCTCAGCTCTCTAGTGGCTGATAATCTGGATAGGGGTAACAAATGTTTGACCGTTTTTCTGGACTTAAAAAAGGCGTTTGACACCGTCTCTGTTCCCATCCTCTTAAACAAATTAGAAGCGATGGGTGTGAGAGGAATTCCACTCAAACTGTTTAAGGACTACCTCTCAAACAGGAGACAGAGGGTTAAGGTGGGAGATCACGTTAGTTGCGAGGCAAATGTTACATTCGGAGTCCCTCAGGGCAGTGTGCTGGGCCCTACGTTGTTCTTGCTTTACATCAACGACCTCTGCAATCTTAAAATCAATGATGCTAGAGTGTTTACTTATGCCGATGACACTGCTGTGGTTTTTTCTGGGAATTCCTGGCCCGAAGTTGCCAGAAGTGCTGAAGCTGGTATGACGCAAATCGCTGGATGGCTTAAAAATAATTTGCTCACACTGAACACAGACAAAACTAATTACATATGTTTCAGTATATCACACAGAACACAACCAAATACAGATTTTAACATAAAAGTACATACGTGTGGTGATCCAAGTAACTGTCAATGTCCAATACTAGAAAAAGTGTCACAAACTAAGTATCTTGGTGTTATTCTTGATCAGAGACTATCCTGGTACCCCCATCTTGAACAGGTCACTAGCAGAATCAGAAAACTGAGCTGGATATTCAGAACGCTGAGGTATATCGTACCAAAAAAGCTACCCACCAACACAAATACCCCCAGAAACCTACTCAACGAAATATACATAGCTTTGGTACAGTCTGTCATAGTGTACTGCATCCCCATTTGGGGGGGTGCGGCTAAGACAAAATTTATACACCTTGAGCGAGGACAACGGGCTCTAATAAAACTAATCTACTTTAAAAACCTTAGATATCCTACACAAAGTCTCTACCAAATAAGTGATTTACTCTCGGTGCGAAAACTATATATAATTAAAACTCTATTAAAGAAACACAAAACTCTTCCTTTTGACCCCAGCTTGACTTTGAAAAGGAGAAAAGATATAATAGCAGACGTTCCTAAAACGAAAACCAAGTTCGCGCGTTTACAATACAACAAACGCTCAGCTCAGCTATACAATAGACTTAACAAAGAGATTTACGTACATAATAAGAAACAAACAGAATTTAAAAAAATTGCTACTAACTGGATAAAACCACTTACCTATGACGACACGGAGGCGCTGCTGGAATAAAATATAACCCTACACCTAGTCAATTCCTGTACCATTCTTAACCTCATGCATGACACACACACACACTCACACACACATTTAAACACTATCACTCTTACTCACACACTCGCATGCCTGCGTGCGTGCTGCATGTTTAGCTTTAATAAAAATAAAAAAAATTGTTTAAGACAAGTAAATGATACTTATTCAAGTTATGGAAGAGCGGAGTCTCCTAACACAGGCATATTTGCTTAAAAGGAGGTTCCAATCACTAGTTGTTAAGGTTTACTTGCTAGAATAATAAACAATTTTCAATTTTCAATTTTCAATTTTCAATAATTATACAATACGCACGTGAATCCGAAAAGTCAGAGGTGCGTGTCTTGGGTTCGAACTCGAGACCTCTGACTCCAGGTTAGTCTTAGTGACCACATGAAAAGAAGAGGAACAGACCTTACCTACCCAGTCTACCTACCTACGTATGTATTTCATAGCTCATTTTCCGTCGCAAAATGCAATAGGTGGTCAATACTACCTATGCTGAGGGATTAAATAAGTCAATAAATAAAACAAAGCCACACTCGTTACAATTTTACGAAGCAAAACAAATTTTAAGTGTCATAAATACACAAATAGATACAGAATTTCGGTATTATTGTGTGGCCGTTTTGAAACAACTCAAGCATTGGTAATTTCCATGTGAGAATGTATTGCGGAGCCAAATTTTCGTAGCGAACATTAATGGAATACGACATTTTAATAACAGCGTTTAACTTGGGCGTTTACAGTACGACTGTACAACGCCATTGTGAACATTTTAATGCGACGAAATACAATAAGCGGCTTACGTTCACACAGCGTCAAGTTGAAAATGAAACAATCAGCTAATGAAAACTGTAAATTGATGAATATTGTCACATACTGTAAATCTGTTGTAAGACAAAATAACCTTATTATTTTGTCTTACAACAGATTTTACGAGAAATCCATCCAGAGCGGTAGAGGAGAAAACAAATCCAGAAAATCAGCGCTGGGATGATTCTACCAACTTCTTACGAATATGTTCAATACGACGCACAATGGGAATAAATACACACACATATACACACCCCCACACACACTACTCACACATCATACGTCACATCACACAAACATACCAGTTATACCATAGAATACCTGACATCACCTCTCTAGTCTTCACTCTGGAATTCGTACCCCGAGCCCCAAGATACAGACACTAACTGTTTGGTTTGGGACTTTCTGGTAAATAATATTTCGTAACCTAGCTGTAGGTTACCTATTTTAAGCTACTACGATAGTAACCCAATCAAAACTAACATAATAATACTTTTGTTTTTTTATTTTTATTATTAGTAGTTAAGTACCTAATTATTCTACTATCAAATCATATAAATGTTAGCTGTTCTGATTGACAGCCAATTAAATAATTCGACAAGAGTATTTACAACACACTTAGAATAAGCTTTCAGAAATCGTTCAGTCTTTCAATGTTGAACTCTTAAAGATATTAAAATAAAATGACTAATTATATTTTGTATTATTTCATGTAAAAAAATGTCGTGATATAATTTGGAAAGAAAATATTAGAGCCTGAAAGAAGCAAAAATGTACAAACATTTCTTAATTAACATAAAAGGTAGGTAGATCTTTCAATTAATTAATTATCTATGCTAACTTTTTTTACCTTGTGGCTGTGTGTAAAAAACTAAGCTCACTCCTACGGTGTAATTACTAATTAATCATTTTCCCTAAGCATTCATTCTACCTCGAGGAGCAATATTAATTATTTATAATTACGTCATCTACCTGCAGCATAACTCTACAATTTATGTTTTAACTAGCGGGGTGCACGCGGTTTCACCCGCATAAGTCTTGATCCCGTAGAAAAATCGGGATAAAGTATCCTACGTCCTTTCCCAGGTCATGGTCTACCCTTGAGCCAAATTACATCCAAATCCGTTCAGCCGTTTTAGCGTGAAAGCGTAACAAACAAAAAAAAACACTTTCATAGTTATAATATTAGCTAGGATTTAGATATACATGACGGCACGTACAACTATAAACCATTGCCTTACATACCGTGTTGTACTAAATTGTCAATATAAAACACAAGACAATGCTAGCGCAGTTACATGAAACACGGTCATAAAATTGCCCGTTTCGCCGTCTCCTCTAGCCACTTACGCGAAAATATTCATCGCGAATTGCTTCGAAGCATCGAATCGTTTATGAAAATAGTTGCTGCAGCTTGCTGTACTAGTTTTTATTTAATGTTTGTATGGTAATCATGGGTTGATTGACTTTGTTTTTTAAAACTATCTGCATTACCACCGACTGCAAAAAAGCATTCTGCATTCTGCGTTCAGTCTTTCGACATACTGTTGTTGATGTATGGTCACTCATGAAGGCATGAGGCGGCCAATTACTTGAACACGATTCACAGAATTCTCGAATGCAGTCCCCCCTTGCTGTAACTCATCCATCAGTTTTAGAGGGTTATGGTTGGGGGTAACTTCTACCCACTTCCACCTATCACATCCACAGAAATACTAATACTTTATTTCTTTCCAAATTCCAGAGTCGTCAAGACTACAGAGGAGCGTTCCTGAACTACTGCAACAACCCGACGCCAGCCACTTTAGCCACGTACTATGACTCGCACAACACGTACGTGCAACAGCTGACGGCCACCAACGCCATGCTGGACCAGTATCATAAGCATACACTTCCGACTATACTGCAGGTAAGCAAACGTGAGAAAAACTGTCAGTAACGGCAACCCGTTTTGTGTCATTTTATAGAGGCTGTGTCTTCGTTTTTATTGAGGACCACTCTATTTTA
Source organism: Lithophane socia (assembly GCA_947522985.1). Taxonomy (NCBI): domain Eukaryota; kingdom Metazoa; phylum Arthropoda; class Insecta; order Lepidoptera; family Noctuidae; genus Lithophane; species Lithophane socia. The sequence goes on along the minus strand of OX383255.1, from coordinate 7,635,470 downwards.
TTTTTACATCGGTATGTTAAAAGACAAAGACAAAAAAGTCTATACAGGGTGTAAAAAGACCCATCACGAAGCCGTCACCTAAGCATTCTGAGCATCAAACTAAGTAGGTAAGTAACTTTGTGCAAAAATAATTGCGACGAAACGACATTTATTTGTGGTGTGAAAATTCGATGTTTCAATGTCTCCGTAACCAGAAGGTTCCCAGGTATGGTTTAATACAACAAAATATATCAAAATAACGGGAAGAACAAGGTCCCGGCTCGTTAAGGGTGTTTTAACACCCGTTATGTAGTTCTATTTAATCCGTTATCATTAAACATAAACCAGCACTCAGTGTCCGCTAAGGGATATAAGTACAAATATCCACTTCTGAGTTCAATTCTTGGACATTCTAATCCATATTACCACCTCAAAGATCGTCATTCTACCACTCACTTAGCATTCTTCAAAGAAAGCGAGAAATAAGGAACGTTTCTGACGTTCATAAGCACATTGTCCAAAACTTGTTTATTTGAATAAAACTTTTGAATATTTGAAAGCTTTCGTAGACGAATAGACATTGTCTTCTTCTAAGAACTAGGGCTACCCTTGTGTATGCAAACATTCGGGGGTTATATAAAATAAACTCTGCTTATGTACCTAGTACTTTGTGAATAAACACGTTACGTCTGTCCGAAGTAAAAGTTCTATATTTAGTATTGTTTTTTTGTTTGTGAAAGACTTTCAAGATCTTATGATTGTATTTTGGTTACGCAACGATTTTCTTTTCTACAATAGGTACGCTGTATTTGTTGTGAAACTAAAAAATGTTTTCCGTCTGTTGTGTGAAACTAAAAATCATCCTATATCCATCCTATATCATATGTGATATCCATTTCCTGAAATTATTACGTTTAATGCTTCGCGGCAAATAGAAGCAATAATATTTTATTCACTTATTGGGGGATACAGCCTTTTTATGCTGCTATAAACATTTAAGTAATAAAATTTAACATTTCAGAGGAAAATTACAATACGTACTGATGTAATAACTTTAGGGACAGTCCAATTTTATTAATGGGTAACTTCAATCACAGCGCTCGATAATATGATGTAGGTAGGCACTCAATATTATGTTTCGGAACTAGTATTAAAATACATTTTAAGAGCCGTACCATTTCACTTTACCTTGCGGGAATCTTCGGAACGAAACAAAACACGTTAGTAACTTCAACCCTAGTTTGACTAGTGAGCCACACTAGGGTTGAAGCTACAACCTCGAAGTTCAATTCCTGTTCGAAATACGAAAATCTGTGCTACCACAAAACTGCCTGATGAAATCGGGAAATCGAAAATGAAGTGGGTCGAATCCCAAGACAATCGGTATTGACATGTGACAGCGAATGGGTCGGTATTCGTACGTAGATCGAATTCGCGGTATCTGACAGCCCTGCACGGCACCCGTAGTTGAAGGAGCTTCGGGCTCCAAACAGACTCGAACTAACTCCAGCTTTAATTAAACTGACGCTCACGTAGCTTCGGATGTCAGAAGCCGATTTTATTGTTAAGTAAATTAATTTATTCCTCTGTAGTGTTGTGAAGGACTTCGGCAGCAAAAAGTATTTAAAAACCCCGAGATGGCGCTAACTTTTTCGATTTCAAATCCCGAAAACTTGTCATTTGAAGAAATCAATTACGTACATAATCGTATAACTTATCAGTTTGTTTATTTATCGTTTCTATTTTATTTCAGGAATTGGAAGAGATACTGACCGATGTGACCTCGGCAGTAAGTGAAGCCATTTGTCAAGAAGGAGAAATTGTTACGGATAAGGTAAATACTGTTTTTGGTGGATCGATTGCCCAACGAAGTTCTTTGGTGAAGTAAATTTTGTCAGTCTTTGTTGAAAACGAAAACTTTTTTGTCGGCCGTGACAATTGTGAAACTCTCTTTTTAATAACGTTTACGTAAAGAGGAAATGTTACCTCTTACTTTTGTAACGGAGTTGAATACTGAAGCCTGTAAAAGTACTTACGTGAAATGATTTTCTTTAACCTTTCGCAAAATTATGAAGTGAAAAAGACTGGCAGATCATTTAACGCTCAATTAATTGAAATTGGTAGTAGAGTTTACCGGAAAAATTAATACCACATGGAAACCATATTATATAAATAATATTTAAAATGCTTTAAATAGTCATGAGTACCTACGTATATTTCCAAATTACCATTTTTATGTCCGAACGATAACCCGAAATTCCCAAAACTTTAGTAAATGCTCCGTCTTGTCAAAATGACAGTTTGAGAGTCATCCATCTTGTGTTCGTATTAGTTGCCTCCTCAACTCGGCCTGGCTGATGAACTTAGACAATTATTATATGGATCCATTAGATAACTTCCGAAGATAAAGTGGTTTGACCTGTATCTTTTATCTCCCACGGGGAGAGCGGTCGTAAGGAAACTCTTGAGATTTAAGAGATTAAAGGTTATAGCGCATAAAGTAGCAATAGTTTGTTGGACTGTGTTGCTTGTTGAATCATTGATGTTTGACAATTTGTACCACGACTCGAGGAGATATGCTTTAAAGGGGTTTTCACCTACCAAGTACAAAACCAAAAGTTCCCAAAACTAAGGCATTTGTGTGACAAAAAAAATGGTTACCTACTGATGCTAAATTTTACGCAGTTGCTGCTAATCATGATGTGTTTGCTATGTATTGTTCAATTTTAATCATACATGGTGGCTATTTAGTGACTTACATTCGTCATGCGGGTGACTCTACCACACACACACTACACTACACACACACACACACACACACACACACTTTTCGCTATATAATAATTGATTCGTAAAAAAACCTTTTCATACATGAATCGAAATAGACTGTCTACTGTTGTTTTTTTTTTACGAATCGGTAATGAGTTTCATGGTGAAAGTTGATTAGTATGGCGGGTAGATTCACCCCCTTGACGAATGCAGGTGACTAATCGCCACCCTATAAAATCCATGTCATAAATATATTAATACTTACGTGCAAAGATTACGAAGATAATTATAACAAAATAGTAGGTATTTTCATTCCAGTTCTCAAAAGGCCAACTTTTATTAATCGTAACAAAGAATACTACAACCATTACGAATATTCAGCACGCTAAACCAACAATAAAGAGAATTCTCGTAAACGTCTGTTATATTGAGCATTGTGGTTGCTAACAGACACTTCTTATTCAAATAAGGCAATTAAAATATCCTGTTTACACAAAACGGTACTGATATTATATCGGGATTTGCACAACAGTTGTTCCCGACTTGGAAATTATTAGGTGTGTTCAGCTGCCTAACTTTTGATCTTTGTTAGTTGGATATCCCACCGATATCCGAAAATACATGAAGTAGATACAGTACTGATGCTCGTATATACCTACATTATGTGTATTGGTATACAACGCTGTCTTTTACATGTATTTACTGTAGATATTTTATATTCACATAAATATTTGTATGACTTTCGATGTAAGCGTCGTAAATCCCGCTGGAGATATGACTTATATTTTTCTATTTCCATGCTTGGTCACCATCTAAACGGCGCTTGTCGTTAGGAAATAGTAAAATCGACATTTGGATAAATTCAATTCAGTAGTAAAGGTTCTTCTTGATATATTACCTAGTTAAATTAATCTTAAAATCTGTGTATGAAGCAACTAAGCCTGGTGACCTATAACTTATTTTTTTTTAAACATCTGCTCCAGCTCCAGCTCTCACATTATGAATTTATACAGGTTGGCGATTTAGTCACCTGCATCCGTCAAGGGGGTGATTCTACCTGTCATACTAAACAACTTTCGCTATGAAACTCATACAAAATTCGTGAATAAAAAATCAAATCCCTGTAAGTACATGTATGAAAAGTTTTACGAATTGGATTTTAATTTCGTAGGAAAAAGTTGTTCAGTGGGTCGCGTAGATTTACCCGCTTGACGAATGCAGGTGACTAAATCGCCACCCTGTATAGTTCAAAACTGTTAAGTGCTACAATACCATTGTGAGCGCAAATAAATAAACTTATTATTATTATAAAGCCATTGGTTACGAACAAAAAATGCAGTAACTAACTGTCCTATTTTTATAATCCGCGTTCCTTAGAAATCTACAGAGATACGGAACCATTAAAATGCACAATGGAACTGCAATGCGTATAATAAAAGATTTTACATGAACACAATGTCTTCTACGACCCTGGCTGGGTTACACCAGCCGCGGGCTTCGATTCCGAATGCATCTAGATAATATTATTACGATGGGTATTGCATTGAATAACTATAAAATCTTTTTAACTAGCTTATGGCCCTTTGGGTGCAGGCGTCCTCTAAATAACACATAAATCTACAAATTAATTAACTATTAAAACTTATATCTTCACCAGAGCAACAACCAGCTTCGTCGCTACGAGTCACTATGCGCGCAGGCTCGCGCGGTCTCCAGCACCGCAGATCTGGCGCATCTAGCAAGAACCCTGCTCACAGCCACGCCCCCCATGCGACCACCGAAGAGGCCCTTCCTACCACCATACCCGCCAGACAGCGATGATCCACCCCTGGATGTTCCTGCGGTAATGTTTGAATAAATAAAGAGAAGGAAATGACGAGGGTTGAAGTTCCCTCAGTCCCTGTCAAAAGTGAAATTGATCTAGTTGTTTTGGAAATTGTTTTATCGTAGGAGTCATCTTTTGCAGGTTGTGCCATTTTGATATTAGGCAGAATTTATCCATTGCCATACATAAGCATTACTGTATTCCGTGAAGGGCTAGGCAAAGGTAACTAACTCTGTGCTTACTTTTGACAGTTCTGTAGTAATAATTAAAGGTAATAGACATAGTTTCACAGTACCAACCTAATGAAAATGTTACATTCCTCAATTCAAATAGTTTTGTTCTTCCATGAAGTCCAAGTACCCTGCAATAACAAGTTTCATTATTTATTTATCGTTTCGAGTAACCCGTTGCGCCATGGAGAGAGATTACTTCAAATTGCTTAGGGGATTAAACGTACAACTTTGGAACGGACGCGATTAAAATATTATCCCATCTTAAAATTTTAATGCACGATATTGATATCGAATCGATGCGGATTTCGCTGTCATTTAATTAATTTTATTCAAACTCAACGAATTATTAAAAATAAATTAAATAAACCAATTGCAAGCACTTTTTAATTGTCAATTAGCTTTATAGTATGTACAAAGTGCTCACATAATTATGTGCTGCCAATTAAACAAAACTAAGAGTTTTAATAAAATGTATACAATGCAAAGATACATTGAAGTAATTGCTATTTACTGGATCACTCATTTACTTAAAAATACATTTATCATTCATCATTGAGTATGCATGCGGTCATTGTTATTCAGAATCAATTCCATTTCATTTTGACGTGTATCTTTTCATTTCTATAAGTTCGTGTGTATAAAAACTTTAACACTTCAATCATATTATTTTAAAACTAGATGAGGTTACGGATGTTTTTGCGTATAACCTGGAGGCAATGTTTTTAAATCATTGTCTACAGGCGCTGATTAAGCCGTTGGTCCCGGCTGTCATTCATGGATATTTGACAGTCGTTACGGGTCGTCAGAAGCCCGAAAATCTGACAACCAGTCTTACCAAGGGGTATCGTATTGCCCAGTTACTGGGTTGTGGAGGTCAGATAGGCAGTCGCTCTATGTAAAATACTGGTACTCAGCTGCATTCAGTTAGACTGGAAGCCAATCCCAATATAGTTGGGAAAAGGTTAGGCCGATTGATTGTCTACAGTCGGTCGTGCTGTTTCTGTCGAATTATAAAACAAATATGAACCAATAGTTTGTAAGTACTGTTAGGTGCGGGATTTTAGCTCTATAAAATTTTACACAATATCATACTTGCAATTCGAGGTGTTTACATAATAAAACGACTGATCTTAGTATCAGGGTACGATTCTAATTACTTTCTAAATCTTAACGTCTGTTCACGGGCTCCACCTGTACGCACATACATACGTACATCTATTCAATTCTGTTTCGCAGTCTACGTGTGTAGATTAATGAGGTCGTTTCCTTATTAAGAACTTCCCGGGACGACATCCCTAAGGACTTACAGAAAGTACCTTTGCCTAATATTGTTTGTTGATAGTTGTTCGGTAAATTGGGCCTTGTTCATAGAGCCAATAGTACCTAATCACTGTTATCATCTGAGGTCCAAGTACTTAAAGATTACCGAAAGACATTACTTCTCAAGTTCTCAATAGGGGAAAACTAGGCCGTCAATACATGGACATTTATTATAGATGCGCATGAAAAACGTGAGTGTGTACCTATTTATATCTATAGGTATAATAATAATTAAATGCTGTTCGTTGGTAAGCACATATATTTCGGATTTTCTAGCTGATAAATTTTAGTTGTGTATCAATGTTTGTACGTTCGATGATGAACTGCACCAATGTTTGCATGCCAAAATGGTAGAATGTACAAGGATTCTTAATATATTGTAACCGCCTTATTGTAAATACCTACATTCTGAGCAAATAAATATTCTATTTTATTCATATATCACTTCAATTCGGAAGTGAAGTTTATATTCGTTGGTAACCGCTTCAGTTCTGTTTGAAAGTTTTCGTTATAGTACGAATCAGGTTTTTCGGAAAGAAAAATTGAAAAATTCGGGAGATTTGAAAGTGCTTTTTCTATGAGTATTTTGTATGAATTATTGAAAAGACAGGAGAGCGGTCGTTCGGGTCAGCCAGAGTAGAGTAGTCCTTCCTTCGCTTTTCCTGTTTTAACAATACCTAATAGGAACGATATCAACTGCGTAGATTAGAAGAGGTGTTTTTAATAAAAGTACTGGAAGCTGATTGTGCATCTAAATTGGCAGCGAAAGAAGGAGTCGAGCTGGATTTTGTACCAGATTACGTAGAATTAGTGTCAAAATTTAAAATGAAAAGTTTTAATAACTGGAAACAATATTTTAACATTACATTAAGTCAGTAGACAAAGGAATATGGTACAAAACAATACAAAATGAGCTTCCTCAAGTGCCTTGGTTTGACAGTAGCAGGTTAAGTAGAAATTATGTGAAGTTAGCTGTAAGATTACGGTCTGGACACTATCCATCGGCAAAGTTTGCATTCCTCATGAAGAAAGTAAGTTCTCCCAACTGCAACACATGCAATGTTCGTGAGGATGTACAGCATATGCTGATGGATTGCGTCAAGAACCAAGAAAAAAGGAGAGTTTTAATTAATGAGTTTAATTTAAATATTTCACAAGTAGGTTTAATTCAATCGATTTTAGCAAAACCAAAGTCTGATGTGGCGAAAAGATTCACCGAGCTGGTGTACTATATTGATTAAGATTCTCCTTTTAATTTAAGTTGAAAGTATTGCTTCGTAGCAGTTTGTATAAGGCATGATAGGGTTGACGTATCCATTGGGATAAAAACCCTAATTAAACCAATAAAGATATAAAAAAATAAAATACTTACGAATGTACTTACTTATGGATCACGGACATTTATAGGAATCTATTATGAAATTATCGAAACTTGTGAACCGTATTTTACCAATTGTTAATCCCGAAATTGCGTAACAAACTTTCAATTACCTACAAGTCGAGGGTTTTGAAGGAAATTCCTAATCCATTGCTTCATAGGTTTAAAAGTTCATGTGCTCAATAACGTAAATCAATGAACGTAGCTGAACTGTCAAAATGAAAGTCATTGCAATCAATTAGCATTTTATGTGTTACGCAATTCCCTTGATTTTATAGGTAAAAAAATAAAGAATCACTGAACGTAAGGCAGTATCTTGTAATCAAAGCAAAAAAAACTCACCTTATACAGGGTTTCTTTTGCTACTAGATACTCATAATATATTTAAATTGCAAATAGAGCCTTTTTCTAACAGCTAATACATTAGATTAATCCAGACTGATCTTAATGAATCCCTTGATCCTTTATCCTACTTACTAGATACATCTACATAATAATAATGATTCTGCTAATGAAAGGGAACATCTCCCAATAGTACCTATGTATAGGTGTAATTAAGATAGATTACCGGAGACAGTGCATATGACGTAGAGCTTATCGGAATCAGAGATGCGGGTATTCTGAGATGTATTGTTCTGCTGGCTTAATTGATATGCATGACCTAAGTACATGAACTGTATTGTTATACAAGATTTCGTAATTATCTGTGCTTATTATGTGACATGCTATAACATTAGCAAACACTCGTATTGATTTCGATGCAAAACAAAGTGTAATTTAAGGCCTGACGGCCTCGTACGCGACCGACATCAGAGTAAGAGGAATTCAGGCCTAAAAGCTGTTTTTCTATACGCTGTCGTACATTAAAAAGCTAATTAGACACAATCTGTGATCATGTAAACAAAATGTAGGCGCTCAAAAAAAAAAAACAATAGGTATTTTTAAAGAGTTTTCCACAAAAAAGAGCAAGTTATTTGCAGTTATTCATTTACTTATTTATCAGACATAGTACACACAAACACATTACATTACATTAAATTAACATAACATCATGCCTTGTTCCCCGAAGGGTCGGGCATAGTATGTGGTCGCCAGTTATGTTTAAGTCCCATGTGTAGGGGTCCTATTGCCATCAACCAGAAACAAATCCAGACACCGCCGGGCTGCTACTGACAAATCCCTGATGGAAAACCCAATAACACTTTGCCCGACCTGAGAATCGAACCCAGGACCAGGACCAGGACTTGGCAGTAGCGCTTGCGACCACTAGACCAACGAGGCACGTTAATAATTCTAATTACTTATGTTATCAAAGGTAATTAATTTATCATTGCCGCGTATTGAGTTTTGATCAACATACAGTGTGGCAATTTGCAAAAAAACAGAAGATTAACATCCTACCATACCTACCAACATTACCATTGTATAATACGTCCATTTGTGTCGAGTTCAAGTCCTGTCAACGCAAACGTTTGTCGGTTAGGTTTCGGTTAGCCACACACACTAATGACCTCTTGACCGACATTGGCACTACAGAGCAATTCCAATTAAGAATTTAAAGAGGAAACCACGAGTGTAACGTCATTTGCACGAATTATCCGAAAGTTAGTGCACAAGATTAGGAAACACTTAACTGTCTAAGTGTCAATTAAATTAACACGTTGCCTAGGTTTAGCCCCAACGGGCTAATTTGCCGCTTAATCAAACTCCTTGCGCTTGTGTTTATAAACTGTGATACAATTCAACTAGAGTCATCTCTGCAGATCTGAAAAGAACAACGAGTTAAAAATTACTTCATTCCTCATATTTTTTTCATTATCTGAGACTAAAATGTTTTTTGGAACAATATTAAAGGGGCACCTATTTTTAAATCCCCACTAAAACATTACGCCAATCCTATTAGTTAATCTCATAATCTACATCGTAGTAACGCAGTTTTCTTAGAGAAGTCCATAATTTATTCAAATAAAACTGAGATAATGGAAAGAATAACAGCCCCAGTATTCCTTTGTTACTTCAACTTGTTTCATTTTATCAGGGGCTGTTGGCATAATTGATTGCTTACTTACATTTTAATAGATTCCCTCTGGTAACGGCAAAAGAAATACGAGAAATTATGCAGATAGACAGGAAGTAGAGACCGCCTCTGATCAATTTTACAAATGAAGTGTCCATCGATTGGTATTGGTCATCTTACTGAACTCTATACTATAAAGGTCTGTCCAAACTGAGACAAATCCCGCGCAGGATGCAAGAAAAGAAAAAAGAAAGAAAGAAAAATAGGTTTATTTGTCACAGAAACACGTGCATACAAAAAGATAACAGTAATCAGCAATTTTAAACAAAATAGTATATATCTAAGTACAAATGAGATCACGAGTATAAAGAAAATTAAATCGGCAGCTACACGACTGCGAATGGCGATTGTTTTAATGATTAGGAAGTCACTTGACAAATTAGTTGACACAATAGGGAATATGCATGTGATTCAAATATGGGTCAATTTTTTTTTTATAAACTATATTACGTCAGAGTTATGCCTCCATCAATATTTTTGAATAAAATTTCTCTTTGAGCGAGAAATTAATTTTTTAAAAGTCCCAAAAAACTGTGGATCATTCAAATACTTGAAAAGCTGAGAGCGGATGTGACGTACTCGTAACAATCCGGGATAACAATCAAAATGTCAATGTCAAACGCTCCTACAAAAAGGAGTGTTTGACGTTGACTTGACAGTTGCTTGTTTGTTCTCACGGACTGTGACGTCACCACACCAAGCGCGCCAAATGGAGGGCGTTTAAATAGCCCGGATTGGTTGGATATTTTTAAACATTTTTTTAAGTAGGTACTTTAAATTGCTTTTTTGCCGTCGATTTTTTTTTTACTATTATTAGACGATGTAAACTATCGAATAAAAATATTAAAAAAATACATGCATATTCCCTATTGGCGCGAATGAATTGCGTCTCGCTTGTTCCGCGTGATTCTGATTGCGTCTCGCTTATTCCGCGTGATGATGATATTAAAAACCTATTCTTCTGCCTGTGTCGAAATTTTAAGGCTCTTACATACTGGCGCGACTTGTCGCGCGACTGACGTGATGCCGCCGCATTGTAGGTACGCCGTGAAGTTTTCTCAGAAATTGTTTTGTCAAAAATCGCAATTTGACTATCGTGCCTGTTTATTCATTTGTCTATACTACAACGTTTGTTACGTTCAAGACAACAAAATCTAGAAACTGTACTTAGGAAGGTAGGTAACGCTGTTTCCAAACAATCGAAATAGCTTTTAAAAAAATTACTTCTAACACCCGGTTCCCGAATTCAAAATTTGAAGTTGAGAATTTTTCGAACTCTACATGCTCTTACATACTGGCGCGATTCACCGCGCGACGCGAATTTTAACAAAACAATTTCTGAGAAAACGCGCGGCGCGGCGAATCGCGCCAGTTTGTAAGAGCCTTAAGCATTATGTAGTTACCTACTTTAGGTGATACGAGGCATGCCTTTTAAGTTCTGTCGTTTCCATATTTCCCGGCAATTTTGAATTTGGAACTGTTCTATATTCAAATGTGTTTAAATTTGGAATCTCAAAACAGTTGAAAGTATTAGGATTAATGCTATTGTTTAGTCACAGCGTCGATTGGAATCTGTCAGGTTACGTACGAAAATGAATCTTTCTAAGGAAAATGTTCAAGCAATAATTTTCTACAACTTTAGAAGAGGCCTGACACGGCTTCAGTGTTTTGAAGAGCTAACATCTGTGTTCAGTGATGAAGGATGAAGCCCCATGTCTGCGGACTGTCCAACGCTGGTATTTAGAATTCCAGCGTGGACATACTAGTGTTAGTGACAAATCTCGCGAAGCATGCCCAAAATCCGCCTTCATTGAAGATAACATCATTGCTGTGAGACAACTAATTCTCGAAGATCGTCATGTGACGTATCGAGAGATAGAGGCTCTATTAGGCATCTCAGGGACAACCATTCAGAAGATCTTGCATGAAGCGCTTGGTGTGAGAAAGCTAGTTTGCCGTTGGATACCGCATCTGCTTTCCGACGATCACAAGGCGGCCCGCGTCAGATGGTGTAAGAAAACTCTGCAAAGGTTCAACCGAGGACAGTCAAATCACGTCTACGATATCATCAGTGGTGACGAATCTTGGATCTATGCCTACGATCCTGATTCCAAACAACAATCTACAATCTGGGTCTTTCAAGACGAGCCAAAGCCGACTAAAGTTGTTCGTTCTCGAAGCACTTCAAAGAAGATGGTTGCCACGAGCGTTGGAAAAACCGGCCATGTTGCGACTATTGCACTTGAAGATCGTAGAACGGTTAACGCAGAGGTATACCACAGTTTGTTTACCACAAGTCATCGCCGAACTTCGAAATTCTAACTCAAAGCGACGCATCATCCTGCACCACGACAACGCAAGCTCACACAGCGCTCGTCAAACGATTGAGTATTTGAAGCAGGAAAAAGTAAAAATTCTTGACCATCCTCCATACAGTCCTGACCTAAGCCCTAACGATTTCTTTATATTTCCTAAAATTAAGAAAAGTCTTCGTGGTCAAAGGTTGCAGTCCGGTGAAGAAGCAGTCGACGCTTTCAAGTCAGCCATTTTGAACACCCCACTTTAGAGTGGAATAAATGTTATAATAACTGGTTTGAGCGAATGGAAAAGTGTATTAAGCTACGTGGTGAATACTTTGAAAAACAATAAAAAGTACTATAAGGTTCTAGTTGTGTTTTTTTCTTCAAACGACAAAACTTAAAAGGCATGCCTCGTAGGCATTCAAAATTTCTTACGTATTCATCAAAGAACGGTTGAATTTATCGTTACAGAAGGAATCACCTTGGCCTTTTGTACCTACACACACGTTTTTCTTGCCGTTTCAAATTCTCAATTCAAAAACCATCAGAACTAGAACCTAATCACGCTTGACCGTTAATTTTCTTTTGAACAGGAAAGCATGCCGCCTATCCTTCGCGGTGAGATCCTCCTGGACCGCATGGGCCCACAAGCACGCCTCAACTACGAACAGCTGAAGAAGGACGCACTAGAACTAGAAATACAAATTAAACAACTACAAGTTAGTAGAATACTTAAATTGTGTTTATACTTTTTTGTCTTGGGCAATCCGTCATGAAAATTTATTAAAAATGAATTATTTGACTAAGCATTAAGGCTCTTACATAGTGGCGCGATTCGCCGCGCGACGCGAATTTTAAAAAAACAATTTCTGAGAAAACTTCACGGCGAACAATGCGGCGGCGTCGCGTCGCGCGACGAATCTCCCCAGTATCTAAGAGCCTTTATTACCTACTTATACCATACCACCACCACCCACAAGCCACCTACAAGGTAATCGAAATAACTGAAAACTTCCTAAGGGGTCATTGTACTCATCATTACGGACCAAACCTGAAAATGCGAACAAGAAGATCAGTAGGTAATTGTTGAGTTACCTATGCGTAATACACATTGTATGTAAAGTAAATGTATGAAGCAGCAGATTTTTTCCCGCAGTAAGAGTTGTTCATAATGTTGAGTACAATGACCCCTTAAGAAGTTTTCAATTAAGCTACTAAAGGTACAAAACCAAAAATCATTCATTTTAATTAACTTTCATGACGGATTGGCCAAGATAAGGCCACACATAGGAAAGTGTGTAAGCCTGTGAGCCTTACACACTTTTTTATGGGGAGAGCTTTCCCAATAAGTACTTATATGTGGGACAGTAAAATACTACCTACTCTGTATAATTTTATATAAATCTCATTAAAAAGGACTAATGTTGTGAGCAAGGTGATAATTATACGTTTTTTTACAGGAAAGCCTCGATGCGCTAGGTCGTCATCAAAGCAGGGGTATTGAAAGTAATCTTTACAACAAAGTTAACGAAATACAGGTAAGATAATGTGTCTATGTAAAAAACAAACAAACAAAAAAGGTACCTGCGGAACAACAGCTACCTTTATACAAAAATTATTGATGTATATCTCAAATATTCAGTCTTTATCGAAATAGTTCTGCCGAAAAAACGTTAGAGATAAAACATAATGGACTGTACCAGTAGGTACTGGTACAGTCCATTATGTTTTATCTCTACATAGGTACCTATTTTTCTCTTACTTTGATCGAAATGATCAAAAAACGGCAAAAGCCATCGGAAATAACCCTTGTAACTGTATCAAAGTTGAGAAATGTAAGGAAAACCTGGGCAAGTGAAGTCGCCCGTAAACTCAAATCGAAAACATTTTTGGAGCGAAAACAAAATCGGCCTGATTTCGACATCATTAAAATTTCACGCTCAGCCTAGTATTGAAGAATAAAGCATAATGGAGCCACAAGTGGCATTACTATATACAGCTGTTGCTTACCTTTAAATTCCAAACTAATTAATTAGAGATTTTAATGCAGGTAAATAGGTGAACTTTTAATATTTCCCTAAACCTACAACACTAGAAAACTTCGTCCTAAAAGTAATTTAAAAAAACTCGTTGAACCGTCGCGTCGGTTAAAAACGACTTAGAATAGATAAACTTTTGCAATGAAACCACAGTGACACCTCTTGATCATCGTAGAATTTATAAAGCGACATCTAACATGAATGAAACAAATGTAAATACGTTCCATTAATGTTAGATGTCGCTGTTTAATTTCTGTCAACGGATGAAATCATCCGAATAGAGAGACGACAACCTCAAACGAGTTCATTGAAACCGGCGATAGATGTCGTCTCCCGCGGAGCTTTTAATAAAATGAGTGCGGAACTGTCCGAAAATAATACATACACGAAAAAAAAAAGTGAACAATTTTATCTAGAATACGCGCCACGAAAGAAGGCCCGCGGAAAATTGTGGACCTACATTTTGTTTAATGCATTTTGATGCAATGACATAGACACTAGCGCCGCGTCAAAGGGACTCCAGTGTTGGCGCGGACTTCTATTTCTTTGTTTCAATGTTTAGAATACTATTTTCATTTGTTTTTGTATCTTTTTTTAAAGTAAATACTCCGATTCTAAGTTACTATGAAAGTATAGGTATTTTTTTAACATTTACTTTTTACATATCAGGAGGACATTTCCGTGAAGAAATATGACTACAGAGCAACGCAATTGCATCTAGCAGCCGTTAGAGCTCAGGTAAGTCAATTTATTTCCTTTTTAAGTTCAATATAATTAGTAATTACTTATCTACCTCCCACATAACAGCAGCAATAGGTACATTGGGAACTAGGCCAAAACTTTAGATTTTAAAAAGCTATCAAAGTCTTTGTTTTATAATTATTAACCTTTTACATCCTTCGGAACATTTAAACAAAGTTTTACTTATTTTTCAGCTTCGAAAGCTTCGTTTGCATGACTAGGCATTAATATTAAAGCGTAGGTCGGTACGTAACATGCAACAGAAATGTCCACTACCGGCAATAAGCAACAAAATGCCGCTTGTAGATAATTATTTTATTTATTCATCAAGTTCTCAGACAGCTGTGCTGCTGGGGAGTTCGTTGCGCCACTTCTTCTTCCCAGTTAAAGCGTTTTGGGGACTGCCTTATGTAATTTTGACGTTCAAAAAGCGCTGATTCTCAGCCTAATTTGAATAGATGACTTTTGGTTTTATTTTAACTCTAGGTACTTTTCGCGTCATCTCGAAATGTTGAGGAACCGGAGAATCATGCAAGCATAATACTCTAGGTATAATGTTCCCACTGCTGGGACATAGGCCTCCTCTTAGTGAGAGGGACTGGGCCCGGTGGGCCGTAATCCACCACGCGGACCCAGTGCGGGTTGATAAGCATCACAATGTTGCGTAATATTGCCTAGTGCCTCATATTTTTTGGAAGGTAAGTAGGTACTTGTGAAAGGCCAAGGTTCACTAACACGAGACGACTCCTGAATGTGAAGTGACTCAAAACGGTGAAGGAAAATATCGTGAGAAAACGTAATGTCCTAGAAATATTCGAAGACATGTGACATCTATCAACTCGCACTGGTCCCTCCCAGAGGGTCACCGGCATTAAATTTACGCCGGGCCTTGTGGAGGGTTCATGGCATTATGTTTGAAACCGTGTTAAAAGATACTGTAAAATACTGTAAAACAACTCTAACAACAGCATCAGATTTCTAACATTATTGGCATACATAAACCGAAGTTGACCTAAAAAAATACAGAAAAGTGTAACAAATGGAGATTCCAAAGCTTACGAGTTGTCTACCGACTGTGAATATGATCGAATGGTGAAATGGGAGAGTAGGTATACCAAAGTAACTACTTATTCAATTATTAGGTAGGTTTCAAAGTACTTAGGCGTTGCTTTGCTTGATGTCTAAACAGACATAATTATTAGGTAAACACAAGCACTTATTTCGATATTTTTTAAGAAATGTAAGTACCTACTTATTCTTGCGTCCCATGTGACTTATAAGTATTGAACATAACAATAGGTAAAACTATACTTACTACTACTTAACATAGAGTTAAGATTTTGCTCGTCATTGTTTTGTAAAGTCGGTGAAATTTAACCTCATCTTCAAACAAACTTGGGTTCTCAAAATGTAATACTTACTTAACAACCAACCTGCCTAAAAGCTGTGGTAAAAAATGAATGATGCCCACCCCTAACGAAATGCATACAAAACGACCAAGACAAAGCGTATCCATTAAAGTTAATGGACAACATTTTGCTTTTCTAGTGTAGGCGACCCTTGTAAATGAATACCTAAACCATTCATAGGAATCCCTCTAGTGCGCACGCCTAGCTCTAGGCACATGCGAAATGACGTTCGCAATTCAAATCAATACATTCAAACGTTCCCGCGGTTGTGTCAAAACAAAAGAATTAATACCTATTCTTTTTTTTATTGTTTGTTTTTGTCTGGTATATTTGGAAAAAAAGTTAAATAGTAATAAACTCTGAGAACAACACTGTGAACTGAGAAAAGTCATTAATTTTGCTTAATGTAAGTTACTTATTTTTTTTAGGCACTCCTAATTTGACTGGAGTCATTTGAATTTCTTTTTACAATTTTGTAAGTTTTATTTTTCAACAATGTTTGTTTTCTCTGCATGTGTGAGCACTTTGTTAAAGCTTAATGTTTTGTAGACAGCCGCGTTGCCGCATTGCGCACAGCCTCCCACTCAGTCCGAGAGCAGATCTCGTAGACCGTCATAACCTCCCAATTCGCGTCGCGTTAAGCCTCGGCTTTCACAACAATAGCGTTTTATTTCGCTGTATTGGACATTTGAAATAGTGCTGTATAAAAAATCGTTAATCACGGATTATCCGAAACGTAAACTGAAATTCCGTGCCAAGATGGGGTGGATTTCCATGAAAAATCATATGGTAAGCGAAATATTTTAATAATACTGGTGCTTAGAGATTCCCAAGTAATTTTATAGTCAAATTATGCTCGTATTTTGATACTTTAAATTTATTATTAAAGTCAAATCTGTATAAACAGATACCTACATAAATAAAGACAAAGTCAAAGTTTTTATTTGTTAATTATAGGTGTAAAAATAGGTGATAAAAATACATTATGGACATGATATTCATTTCAAAAGCTGTGTGCTTAGCGCAGCTTTTGAACACTATTGACATAACGTACCCCCATTCCAGACGCCCAGCTAGCTGCTAGGGCAAACACCGAGACAAGTAAAATCATAAGTAGGTATGACTTTTCCTACGAACAAAAGAATAAACATTTTATTTGTACCTACCTATATTCTTTCGGTAATTTACATACGGACTAAATGCACCTAAGGCTAACGTTACATATTTTCATTAGCACGTAAATAGGACAATACTAAAAAAACAACCGGTTTTCCTTTCAATTAAAATTGCTGGCTTCAGAGACCCATACCTATTCGGTTTTCTAAAATTGTTTAATAGGTACCCAAAACATATAGGTACCTCGATAAGTAGATACGTTAGGTACAGTCAACAGCTGATTACTAACATTTGCACTACGAAAATGGCCCTTACCGGTACGACATAAAGGCGCTGTCAATGTCGAATTGTTACCATTGGTATGCGGTTGATTGTACCTATAATTAAAGATAATGTGTAGGTACATTACACTAGGTACCTGCAGCGGTACTACAGTGCTAAAACGAAACACCAACTCAGATTTACCGAGTCAATTTCAATAGATTACCTATAGCGAAATTCCGAAAGCGTTCAAACCAAAAATAACCCGAATTATAATTCTGATCAATTACGATGTTTATCAATGCAAACATCAAGTCACTTGATCTCGTTACAGTGTTTGTTTCTTAAAACATTGATTCAATTTGGGTTTTCCACTTTCTAATGATGAACGCTCCCATAGTTTTCCCGCGCGCGACTATTACGCCTCTAGCGGACAATTTTGGAAACACTTTGCGTCATGAACACTCCAAATCGTGCGTGTCGTGTTTGTATTCGTGGATAATATTTATTTATTTTTGACTCTTGTGACCAACACAGTGAGTGAATACTTGGTGGATAATAATGAAACTTAATAAAGGTAAGTTTTATTCAATAAAATATTATGATTATGTAATAGTAATTGCCTATCAAATGTTAATGATGACGAGACATTATATTCTAAGCAAAACAATGATTTAGCTAAGCTAAATAGGATTATAACAGCTAATATTCCTCTGTAGATTATGATTTACATCATAAATAGGTTCACTTCATAGATTTATACGATTTTATTGAAAGTATAAGTCCCATAACCTCAAAATATTATTATCTTCAATTTCCTCGCTAATGGATCCTGTTTGATACAAATATCGTTTCTATTTTACGCATCATGTTTAAATATTCTCTAGATAATTTAGGTTATTGACATTACTGTTACGATAACAGCTTTATTTACGCGATATTGTTGACCAATGTTTGGGCGGGAAAGCACTCCTCGACGCGAATTATCTGTCTCTCATCGAATTCAATTTCCCTTTTTATGTTCAATGTACAACATAAGTTTTCGTTGAGTTTTAATCAAGTCTTTATTTAATTTAATTGTAACATTTAATTTATTGATCTTGTTTTTATCTCATTCCAGGTGCGCTGACAGACTGTTTATAATCTAATACTGATACTGATTAATCATATCATCAAGACAATGAAACCCATATCTGGAGATAAGTCGTCGTCTAAGAAAAATGGTTACCAATCAGATGACGACAATGTAAGGTACAAGCTAAACACCAATTTCTTCAACAATGCTGGTAAATCACCCAAACTGAAAAAGATAGAAAAATTCAAAGAAGAAGATGACAACATACGTTATAAATTCCCCACAGTTTTAAACAAGCCAAAGCCTACCGAACAGAAACCTAAACCTAAACAGAAGATCAAGGTTAATTTCTGGAGCAACAAACAATCAGTGAGCCGACTTCATAACTCCGAATCAACTAAGCAGAAGACAAACCGTAGACATACAGTAGGAGCTACATCTGAGGACTCGGTTGCTGTGAAACCAAAACACTCAGCTGTTAAAGTTAGAAAACGGGTATCATTCCTGCCGTCCCCCATATTTTCTGAAAATCATGTACCCATGGTGACAGTACCTGATGATTTGACAATACAGTTAAATGAGGAAGAAGCTAATGATCTGGCTGAAGATTTGAACCTGGCATTTGTAAACAGTGGCAGTAGTAATAATAAGGCTAATCATTCACCAAAAAGAAAAGCTAAAAATGCAAATCTGACCAATCCTCGGGAGGCTAAACGTAAACGGAGTTTAGAGGATGAACCAAGAAGTCATGGAAATGAGAATGAACTGGAATTTTTCTCTAAATATGTTGTCCAGAAGCTCAGAAAAATGGAAACAAATCAGCGTATTTACTCTGAAAATTTAATTAATACTGTCCTTATGTTAGGTCAGCTCGGCAAATTGAATGGTAAATCAAAGATAGCAGAATCATAATATTCTAAGCATTTGTTTATTAGTTAAATGAAGTTCATAGATTAGCATAATATTTGATAATAATTTATCTAAATATCAAGGACCAGAATATTCACAAAGACATCAATCATGCTTATGTACAGCAAATATCTTCTAATTTATGGTGCTTATGTGTTTGCTCCATAAAGAGTTACTTGTAAATAAAACTATTGTTTTGAAATTTTGTTCATGTATTTTGTGAAATATTATTTTCATAAAAAGTACAATAAGTTGATAAGTACAGAATGTCAAGTAAATTAGTTTATTGGTGTGTTAATATATTGAATGTTAATAATCAAAACTGTGTTAAGAAAATGTTTGTTGTTGGCTGGGAGACACAGTTGCACAAATTTGGTTTTATTAACAGCTGAAGTTACTTTGCTTTTTGTATGTAGGAACTTGTGTATGTATCATTGTTACCACTTAGTTAATCACTTCCATGTTTCCCAGCATATTTTTAGCTCTTTTTTATAACCAGAATGTTAATTTTCAATCAACTTACAGCCAATAAAATTATCATAATGGATTGTTAAGGGTTAATTTGATCATTATTTGTTTTAGAACTCATTTTTCTAATGCACCCCATGATGCATCATCATTGTCTAGTACACACAACAAGGTTAAACATTTTATCATAATTATATTGATGTGAATGGGATATCATGTTCGCTGTGAAAATAATTATAAATGTGGATAATTTAACTTAAATTATTTACTCAGGCTATGCTTATGTCAGGTGTTAAAAATCATATTAGGAATAACTTATTAAGACTAGAAAAACTAAGGTTATTACATTTTCTTCATAAAGAGCTATATTTTGTTAGTTTAATACATATCACTTTGCCAATTGTGTCTGTGATGACTTTATAGAAATGTCTGCACAACTTCTAAAGTATCAAGTCTTTATGATTCAATCTTGGCAATTTGTTGGTGTTATTTTGGCAGATTAAATATTTACACATGTATTTATTGATTGTTGTATAATTAAAAAGGGAATAGTAGAAGAGTTATGTATTGTCTTTTGACTTTGAACATATTTGTCTCAATTTGTGAGAGTTACTAAGGTGTAATGCCTGCCTTAAATTACTAATAAAGTATTCATAGTTATAACTTGATTGTTTAATTTGTGGTACCTACTTCAGTCTACCAATTAACAAAAGTAAATACCTACTTACTTAATAGCAAGTTTAAAAATAAACATACATATAGGTACTTACTAATGAATCCATTATCTAATAGTTTCTTGTTGATTTGAGAAGCAATTAGGTACATAGTTCCCTGTCTGAAAATATAACAAAAATCTTGAAAGGAACAAAATGTATTAATGATAATGATAAATGATTTTATTTCTATAAGTAGGTTTGTACAAACACTTACACGTCAATCACAATTCTAAAACTAGATGAGGTCGGCGTTTCATAACTGACTACTCTGAGAAGAAAGGCCGAAACAAACTCAAGAGGTCTCTTTTAAAGTCCAGCCAGACATAATCTTGGTCAGATGATATTTAAACCCATTCGCTGCGTAGAACGTCTATCCGCGTATTTTTATTTCTTCATCTTCATGAGTTTTGACGATGGCCACAGTGACTGGGTTACTTAGTAGCCCATTATTGGCAAGAGACAGGTAGGAACACAATTTTACAATAACATTACGCCATTAGGTATAGTACATGCCACATTTCACCATTAAAGTCCCAGCATTAGGGTGAGGCTATATTGCCTTTAACCGGACAGAATACCTACACCGGAGAAATTCATCAATCAATCTGCCTAGCCTTTTGGTTTTGTTTGGGTTGGCTTCCAGTCTAACCGGATCCAGCTGTATACCAGTATTTTACATGGAGTGACTGCCTATTTGACCTCCACAACCCAGTAACTGGGTAATACGATACCCCTTGGTAATACTGGTTTTCAGACTTTCGGGCTTCTGACTAGTTCTGATGATACGTAACGACTGTCAAATATCCACGAATAACAGCCGGAACCAACGGCTTATCGTGCTTTCCGAGACACGGAGGAGTCTCGGTTAGAAAAGATGGTCACCCATCCACGGACCAACCCCGGTAAGCGTAGCTTAGCCTGATAGATCGACCTGTGCAGCTGTTATAGCTATGGAGAAATTCATTTTAAAGTAGGTAGTTGCAAGTAACTGCCTGTATCCCAAATAGCATGTTCGACTATAGATACCTCCGCCATACCTATATTGTGTTGTGTGTATATTTCTAAAATGGCAGTTTCCAATAGCAGTCTACTAATTCGGATAGATTGTTGTGTCTGGCAGCGTTCGGCTTACAATTAGTCACTATTAGGTGTGTATGTGGCTTCAGGCATTGCTAATGCTTAGAGATTAGCTACCTGACAAGGAGAGACAATGGTTTAGATATAGGTAGCTAGATTCCAGATTAAAGACTAACAAAATCGTACCAAATTCGATGCGATTTCTCTGTCACCCTGTTTCAAATGAGAGGTGGCAAGTTATTATAGGTATATATAGATAGGTAACTTACATGATGTCCCTTGTTTTTACGCGCAATGCACAGAGTAGGTAAGTAGGTTTCCAACTGTTGTGAGTACCCAGGTCTGTTATGTAGTGAATTTGTAACCGTGTCTAGACCGCCGCGTCACTCCAGAGTGGTTTCTTTAGTTTGAAATTCCAGGTAGGTACCCTTTATTGGTTTGGTAGGTACTTATCTGAATTTATCTCTATTTGCCTTATCCACTAACGATCCGTAACTAATCCGTAAATTATTGGAATCGGGCATTAGATGTTTTTGGTCTACAGAATATCACCTGATGAACTACTTATTGACTTTTTTATTTTTAAATCTTTTCATATTTCTCCGGTCCGTTTTGCCTCTTGGCGTAGACCTCGTCCACATAGTTTGATATCTATTCGATTAACCATAATTCGCTTTGCATACAGACACCGCCAGAACATAATTAGGTAGAAAACAAAGGAATCTGTAGGTCAATTGAAAATCGTCAATGTTACATGAGAATAATATGGAAAAATAAACTTTCCTTGCTAAAACAGTGCTAACGTGAACGCTGGCGTTGAGTACGATAACCAAGAGCGGCGTTGGTAAGAGCTTCCTCATGACACCACTCATTCAGAGATCGAGTGATTCCTTTCAAAATGATTAAGATGGACTTTTTCTTCGTACTTGCAGGGTCGGCCTTGCCTTCCTTTTCCCTACCTGTTTGTAAAAGTAAGTTTATTATTATACTTAATGATCAAATAAATATGCCCACTTTGTCTCCTATAAGGTAGGAACCTAATGAATAATTAAGCACGTAGCAGCAGCTGTTTTCAGTCTCCATACCTATACATTTAAATTCCGCATAAATGAAAGCTTAATTAGGCTGTTTATTTCGTGTATACCTCTAGACATCTTAGGATTGCGTGTTGTTTGCAAACGGTTGCCGGGTTACGTCGGATCGCCGCCACGCTACATCCGGCGCCCAGCCCACAGTCACTCCGCGCCCGCCCTAACTAGCGGGCGCTATACCGCGGTCGCGTTCACATTCACATTCACTTTAAGTTTCTAGCAATCGCCCGGTTATAACTATTGTTCTTTTATATTTTTTACTACACCTGAAAAAGTCTCCTTTATTTTTCAGTGCAGCAAACGTTTTCAGTTGCGGAAAATAACTTTTGAAATAATTTATAAGAAAAATAATTGTCTACACTGTTTTTACAACCTTTTGTCCGAGAAGACGACAGACGTTTTCATGAATATAAAATTAATCATTTCGGACTACACTTGAAAACTTCCATTAAAATTAATTATTAATTTTAAAATGGATATAATTCATCGGTTACACTATTTAGTGTTATCGCAGAAATCTGATCTGATGACGATGGATCGTGAGCAAAGGATGCGTGTGAGAAGACAGTCCAGCCTCCCTGAATACAGCAAAGCTAACAGGACTCGACAGCGGTTGGAACAAGTTTATTTCAATGATGTGAGTGCCTTGGTGGATCCACCTTCGTAGCCTCGTAGCCTTTATCCTAAGTGTTATGTTGCCATGCTAGGGCCATGTCTAGTCTAAGCCCTGGTAAGCAGTACCTAAGTAGTTAGAAGATATAGAACTAGATAGTCTTGTGCCCTCTCATCCATTGAATTGTCGGGTCACATGATAGTTTTGCTCATTTTGTAGGAGCCGCTTCGGTTATAATATATTTAGTTCTTTCTTTCAAAGGTATAGCCTCGTAGACTTAAAAAATGTTGTGTTGCTAGGCCTTGTTCTGGACTAAGTCTTGGTAAACATTAGATAGATACATAGACAAAGTAAACTTGTGTCTCCTCATCTGTTGAACTGTTGGGTATAGTTATGATCTTTTGTAGAGACCTCTATGGCCAGTTCTCTCATATTAAATTGTAATTTATTTATTTATTTTATTATTTATGTACACACAGTAAAATACAAAAAAGATACGACATAATTAAAATATGAGTACAAAGGTACTGATTTACTGTATTTATGGTAGTAATTAGTTTAATATCGTGATGTTGTCTCTTTTTATCCTGTTGGCGTCGAGAATCAACCTGTTTGTAGCAACACTTCAGACTTCTCTAGATATATAGAGGAATGGCCAGATTCAAAAGCAACGCAACGTCAAAAATTTAATCACCTCGGTCCATATGAGTAATAGGTATATTATATGCCATGCTCTCGAGATCGACGCAAAGTGAAAATTAAGGGAAAGCCTTGCCTTGCCAGATTAATTTGTATTTAAGTAAGCAATAAGTTGTCTTGTTTTATGAAAAGCGTTTAGTTGAAGGTCTAAGTCAAGATGAATGTAGTGAATAATAATGAAACATCATTGACGAAACTCACGGTTTATTTTCTACTCAACCATGCTTTCTGATTCCAAAGAACCATGTTGTTGTCTAACGAAAATATTTCGTAGGCTCCACAGAAGTGTCATCCTGTCATGAGCATAACGATGTTTCAGTTGCCCACAGGAGCCGCTACCTTTTATCAATGTGAAATACTAGGTACTCTGCCTCGCCGTATCGGTAAATATTTTTCAGCTCTGAAAGGTGATAGTTTATCACTTGAGATAAGCTTAGGTAGGTACAAAATACCTGTGGTTTATGGCTTTGTCGAATTGTTCCCGATATTTTGTAACTGGTTGCTTATGATCATGCTATAAGTAAGATCCATACATAACTTTAATTAACTCCATACGTACAATCACGAGCAAAAATATGTATACACTCAGCAAAATTCAGTAACGATTTTCGCGTGGAATAACGATTGTAACTTTGAGATGATACCTATTTCATTATAATATGGGTTCCAAAATACTACCTAAGTTCGTTAAAACATAAAATTACAATCGATACAGTAGGAGAAAATCACTTTTAAAAGTTGCTAATTTTATAGGTACATATTAGTGCTTGTGCAGCACTTGTACCTCCTGCCTGCAACAGTCTTCAGGCTGCTTTCAATGTGTCTATAACTATAAGTGAGAATAATAACATGAGCTTGATAAAGATTTTAAACTTTTGGAAATAATTGCATTGGTTATATTTTCCTCTACGTAATAATATTTTTTATTTAGGTAGCGTGAGTTTTGTCTCATGATCTTTATAAAATCTTCATTTTTTAAGCGAGAGTGAGAACCTAGGTAGTATCCGTGCTATGGCCACGGTATGACTCCTTTGTTACTTCGATATCTAGGTACCTACAACGTGTATATAAATGTCCAATCAAATGTTATTTTGTCCCAAATACTTCGGCCGGCCAGCTATTACGTAGTAACTACTAACCTACCTTACCTTCCTACCACCTGCATGCTGAAAATGCAATAGACTGGTTCTACGTTGGACTGCTTGAGTGGTTTTAATCATTGCTTGGATAATCTGCTTGGAATCTTCCAAGCAGATACGGAATTTCGTAAACTTTTGCTTACGAAATTATCAGGTTGGGATCTTTTTGGCTTCGTAATACATATAGGTACGGTAGGTTCTATTAAGATTTTTCTTCCTAAAAAACAACTTACAATCTGTAAAAGACACCCACTTTAAAAATTTCCAAGGTAAAGGAGTAGATTCTGGAGCCGGCTTGAATAAAAGAGGATATAAAGGGTATGGTAGATAAGTCGCTTCACGTCATCGTCCATCCGCCGCGATAAGGCGCTTTATGGTCCCGGCCTTTATTTGAACTTGACACGATTCTCTTCTCTATCTTGATGCAGTTAAACTTTCAAAGACATAGACGTGCTTCTGTTGATGTCTATTTAAAATCTAGAAGGACTCTACTTAGGAACAAATATCTCATTATAAACGAACTGTTCGTTTTAAGTTCATGACAAATAAAGTTTTAAACCCAACATAAACAAAGAATCGATACAAAAATTAAAACCTAGTTACCTACCAACGTGACAGTAAATTATACACACATTTTATTGTTCAGTCAAACCCATATGTTTAAGTACTGGCCGAACCTAATGGCCGAACCACAAAATTGCCATTATGATTGCGAGCCATTCCAAACTTCGACTGTTACTAAGACTTTCCTAACCGAAAAATCCAATAACAGCACTTTGCCCGGTCTGGAAATCAAACTCAAACTTTAATATTAGTAGAGCAATGCGGCAGCTGAACAAAAATCACTAACTATCAACTATCTGAAAAACCGCCCAAGTGCGACTCGTAATCGCACACGAAGGATTCCGTACCATCGTACGTTATTTAGCCAAACAAAACGTCGTAAAAAACACCTTTCTTGAATGGGGAACCCCAGTATATAAAATTATTACAGAAATACACAATCTTTGACAACTGTCTATCTATTACGGTTTATGAAATACAGCCTGCTGATAGACAGACGGGCGGACGGTTGGACTACAGATGGATGGGCGGAGGCTTAGTACTAGGGTTCCATTTGGCACCCTACGGGTACGGAACCCTAAAAATAGTAGCTCACGCAATAGTTTTCGGGCAGTGAACGCACGAAATCGTGTTCGCATCGCATGACCAATAACGTGCTACTTTTAGTGTTTCAAAGTCAAAAAGCTAATGTTTTGTGCGTAATTTAATCGATAGAAACTTTTACACAGGCCGGGTACCCTAAATTGATTAGTTGACGATAATAAAAACTGTCAGATAACCTCCAGGAATCTGGAACAGTATTTACCTAAATTATCATATTACATATTTAGAACTTCACTCAAGTTAGTATGAATATTCTATGACTCTCACAAGTTGTTTTTACGATTCAATTTCCTTTGTTTTTGTATAATTTAATGAATTAAGGTTTCTGGTTATCATGGTTACAGTTGCAACCTTGGGGGTCCACTTTTGACTTTACTATTCTCCAGTTCACTAACATAATTTAATTGGTTATACAATCAATAAGCCGAAATACCTACCTAATTACCAACAGTTTCAGATTTCGCTAGCATACGCTGGCTCTCATGTCATCAGCCTTCAGGCTTTTTCACGTACCTAGTCTTTTGTATCGACATGTTCGTACATTCTTTACAGCATCCTTTTTGCGTAACACAATCACAATCAGAATAATTATGAAGGATAATTTGCTTTATCCATCCATACTTCTTAATATTATAATTCGAAAGTAACTCTGTCTGTCTGTCTGTCGGTCTGTCTGTCTGTCTGCCTGTATGTTACCTTTTCACGCCTAAATCACTGAACGGATTTCGTAAAAATTTGGCAAGGAGATAGATGGCATCCCGGGGAAGAACATAGGCTACTTTTTATCGACATATCACGCGAGCGAAGCCGCGGGCGGAAGCTAGTTGCTTCATAAGTTCGAAAAATTTGCTCAACTTCTAACTACAATTACAAAATGAAATAGAACGCGATTGATCGTACGATGTTAACGCAATTATGGTGCCAATCCTGCCTACTCCTGAACTCTAAATATTCTTACGAAAATTACATACTTGGGTACAAATTACAGCAGTTTTGCATTATCCTTTTACGATTTCACTGTAGGTATACAAATTTCACGAAAGGAACTATGCTATTCCGCTACGTAAACATAATTTATTCCTCTGTCGTAGATCTAATACATAAATATTTTAGCCAGTCGACAGGACCGACGTACATAGCTAGGTAAATGTAAGAGAAAAATTTTAAATTTTCTCCGCAAAAATTTGAGAAAGGCTTGAAGAATGAAAGGGATGTAAATGACATAATTTGCATCACATAGTGCGCGGTTAAGGTTAATGGTATGATTCTGAACAACGCCGCAAGCGGCCGCGACTCACTACCTGGTCCCCATACATTTTCTATAGGTTTGTATGAGATTACTTTCCGAGCACGGCAGGACGGCAGCAAAATCAAAAGTCATTTATTCAAACTAGGCTGAGAATCAGCACTTTTCGAACGTCAAAATCACATAAGACAGTCCCCCAAAAACGCCCACCTTCCTAGTGCTTCCTAGTGCTTTAGCTGGGAAGAAGAAGTGGCGCAACAAACTCCCCAGCAACAATGCTGCGGGTCATTGCTGCGAGGGGACTGCTGCGTGGCTGTGTCGCCCTGCCGCCGCGGCAGACCAGTAGCGCCCGCATTACTGGTCTTCCTCGTCATCACAGCGATAAAACGAAGTAAACCACGAACAGCAGTGCGCCGCGGAATCACGTGGCACGGCAATCACTGCCACGTGAGGCGTTGTTCGGACTCCAACCTCTATTCCAAAAGTGTGAGGCCCATGGCTTATAATAATAATTATGTAAGCATTTAATTCATAAGCAAGCCTTAAACTTCGCTCCTTTAGAGCTGAATATTTTCCCAGAAAAACTACTGCAACAAATGGAAAAACCGATGAGTTTTTTTCCAGTTACCTACTCATCAGTTATTACGTTAATTCTTCTAAGTAGTAAGATACTTAGATATCTTGCAGGAAAGTCCGAATGGGATACCGGGACCCTTGGAAACAGGCAACTGAAGGAACACTGGTAGGTTTTAGTCAGTAAAAGTCTGACACGCCCTCCCGCTCCGCCCAGAGCGGAAGAAGTCATAAAATTGGATTATTTCACACAATCAAAAAAAGGTTTCTACTTCAAAGTTATGTACTTACCTATTTTATGATGATAGGTAGATACCTAAACCTAGTGCAAATGTCAAGTTAAGTAAGTAGTAGGTAGATAGATACGTTACACGATCATTGATTTTTGATTAAATGGCACTCTTTACTACATAATATAGGTACCTACGAGTAGGTACTTTACCCCACGAGGGACTTTATCTAAGTGGGTATAAGGTACTTACCAGACGAACAATACACTTCCCAATGTCCCATCAATGTAATTTGATCCTCTTCATAAGTAGGCACATAAAAGTACTCTAGAAAAATAGGAGATAGTGTTTAGTCTCATTATAACATCATTGGCTGTTAGCGATAATGAGCCAATAATGATTTAATAAGATTTATATTAAATTATTATTTTTATAGTTTATTTTATTACTTTTGTCAATTACTTATGTTAAATACAACAGATTTTTTAATAAATCCTCATGTTTGGATATTTTATCTCGTGAATCTTATTCATAAACAGCTGTAATATTAAAGTTGCCTACCTACCTAAGGAAAAACTCCCCTTTACTTCTCATACAAAGAATTCTCTGGCACGTGAAAGTTACAAAAAGCGTTTCGAAATAAAAGAAAAGAAAAATCTTTTGAATACCCACCGGTTGGCCGTTTTTCTTAGCGCCCCTACCATCATTAGGTAAACGAAACACTTATGAAATCCCTCGCTATATGTATTATGTCTGCCTGTTCCGATGTCAAGGACCTTGCTCTCGACCTTTCGATGAACACGTATAGTCAACCGCACATCTGGGAACCCTTACACTATGAAAATCGCCTTTACGGCTACGAAATTAAGGCGCTGTCAATCTCAAATTATTTTCACTGATATGCGGTTCACTGTACGATTTTGTATTACGATTTGATTTAAAAAAGAATTGGATTATGAACGTGGATGGCTATAGCTATATGAGTAGGGAAACACCAAAGAACTGGATGAACTGTGAAAGATGATATGGCTAGACAGGGGGTGACTACTGTAGTGACAAGTTGACGACTAATAGAGAAGTGTGGAAAAAAAAGACATACGAGTATTACGCCGCCTCGAATGATGACAAACTTTGTAAATACATAAGTATAGATATGTATATAAAGTATTCCACGTATGGTTCTATAGTATCATTATTATATTATATCTAGTAACAACTTCCATTTAAGTAAATAAGTAGGTACACAATAAATCCATTACTTCAATTACAGATATTGTTTATTTAGACTATTCAGTAGATATGCAGTAGTTCAGCCTGACAATCATTTAGGTATTTTTACCCGACTACGGCGAAGAAAAAAGGAGGGTTATGATTTTGACCGGTATGTATGTATGTTCATCTGTTCCCTCCTATATTCCAAACCACTTATCACAATTTGACAAATGAGGTATCGTTAGAAGCGTCGTGATTGTCCGCTGGTTATAGGCTATGTGAAGTCACATTAAATTAAAAATGGCGCCCTTTAGAGGACATAAAGTGAGGAACTTAAAAAAAAATATGGTTTAATCGTACCATATTGGGTATCAAATGAAAGGGCTTAATGAGCACATTTCAAAAATATATATATTATAACCCCAAAAGAATTTTAAAAAAAATCAAGTAACAAAAACTAAAACCCAACTACGACTTAAAAGATATAAACAAGACACCACAGACAGACAAATTAAAAATCCGGAGTCACACGTAATCTGTTCGATTTATGCCCTAACACGTGTGACTCCGGATTTTTTATTTGTCTGTCTGTGGTGTCTTGTTTATATCTTTTAAGTCGTAGTTGGGTTTTAGTTTTTGTTACTTGATTTTTTAGCAATTAGCATTGAATTTACCTTAAAATTTTAAACATAGGTAATTTAATATTGTACATAACGTATTCCCAGTAAAGTCTATAGTTATAGTTATACATAAAGAAGCCCATCTGTACAAGTAACTATTAACAAGATTAGTAGAGTAGGTACCTATGTGCATATGTATCTACCTACTACAGATGGAATCCGATGGATGATTTATATGTAATGAAACATTAGACTACGTAGTATTATAATATCTGTGATAAGACTTTGCTTGTTAGTATCGGATTTATATTAAAAAATCACCAGAATAAGCCTAAAACGCATTGAGATGTTTATATTAAATCAATGCTAAAACGGCAAAAGTTCACAGATATAAGTAGGATATTAAAATCATTAAAATCCCTCACCGGCAACAAAGTTAAGTAATCTAACAGAGCGCAAAAAGGTGTATCAGCATTAGCAACAGATGAAAGAAATAATATATCATATTTTGCCATTAACGTTTAAATAATTATAGGTATGTTTCTACACGTGTAATCGATAATCTAGGAAGAAATCTCAGAAACCAATACTGAGATTTCTTAGACGCAGCCCTATAATGTTCATTAAGCTAGATTACATTAACACGTGTAGATACATAACTACCACAACATATCTCGCACGACGACAACGCTTTTATTCGATTGAATCTTTCAGAAATAATAAGTGTAGTGTAGGTACATAAAAAAATAGGTAAAAGGGAACACAAAGTAGGCAGGTAATATTTTGCGTGACTCTTTTTGCAAATCGGTCTACGGAGCACGAATACATTAAGTACTTTGGGAAGCTAAATTTTCTGCTCCCTACCATTCGATGATTGATCGAAAGTGGGTGAACCTGTTTATTAAAATGGAAGAGGCTTTTACCATTAGCGTAGGCGGTGTCTCTGCGTCCAGCGCTCGGTGTGGCAACACGTCGTGTTCTGGTTCGCGACTGGTCAATCGTCATTCTGAGGATGCCTCGTTGAGAGATGAAACACGTGTCGATTTCTTTTATGAGTCTTGAGAAATTGATAAGCGGAATAGGTTACTAAATATATCTACGTCTATTGAACTTTATAGTGGATTTCCGCAAAGTCACGCCTGAATCAATTAACTATTACTGTAGGCACTAAGAGGAGTCTAGTGAGGAACTCTCTGATACGATATTTTGAATATTAGGTTAAGATTTATCTTTGGATTTGCCAATGTATCAATTAATTTTAATATAAAGTATGTTATCTAACGAAGGGTGAGGAGCTCGTGGCTAAGTAATAACAGCCGCTCGGGTCGATACATCAGGTTAAGCTACGCTTGCCGGGGTTGGTCCGTGGATGGGTGACCATTTTCACATATCGAGACTCCTCCGTGCCTCGGAAAGCACGTTAAGCCGTTGGTCCCGGCTGTCATTTGTGGATCTTTGACAGTCGTTACGAGTCGTCAGAAGCACGAAAGTCTGACAACCAGTCTAACCAAGGGGTATCGTATTACCCAGTTACTGGGTTGTGGAGGTCAGATAGGCAGTCGCTCCATGTAAAATACTGGTACTCAGCTGCATCCGGTTAGACCGGAAGCCGACCCCAACATAGTTGGGAAAAGGCTAGGCAGATGATGTTATCTAACGAAGGGTGTTCCTGTTAACCTGCAGTAGTATAGCGTCTATACATGCAATGCAATAAAAAAAATGTATAGTAGGTACCTACAAAATATTCACCAAAAATATTAAATTGATACGGAAAAGAAGCACTCTGTACACACACACACTTGTCTTTCTACGTTGAAATACAAGTGTGCGTGTACAGAGTGTTTTTTTTATGTATCAATTTAATACATTTGTGAATATATCAGTACTTAAAAAAAAAAGTTTTTTTTTGGGTGGTAGGTAATATTTTTTTTGCATTTATGGACGCTATACTATTGCGGGTTAACGGGAACGCCCATACTATATTTAGATAGGATTATGCTTCTTGCGTTATGAGATATTATTGAGATATATTCAGTTGTGCTTAAGGTACCATTCCGTAGCCGACCGTAGGACAGGACAGCCTAACTTTGTCCGCGTAGTATCGACTCTGAAGACATTGGACAGACTTCAAAAACAGCATAGAGACCCGTAGCTCCATATTGTAAATCTCGTCGTGTCGGAGAGGTCCTTGATAACTTCCCTTTGAATAATATTGCGTAGAATTGAGTAATTTGCCGGCTGAGACTGCAGGGGAGTGTACCATAGTGAAAGTTGTTCATAATGATGAGTAAAATGAACCCTTAAAATACTTCGTGTATGAAAAGATACACCTTATTTTGAAATGTAAGTTTTATTCGCTACGATATGGGTTTATAGAACGTGGCCCACCAAATCACGTATACATACATATCTATCGTTCAGACCATTTGTTTGTATAGAATTTAAGCTCATTTTGACTGACCTGGCTGAAGGTTCATGAAGCATTACCTCGAGTGTGTTAGTGTCTTCAGCAGGAATAAACCTATATCAAATCGTATAACAATTTTAAAGGAAACCTTCGTATAAAAATGGTTCAAAACCGTATACAAAGAATTCGATAAGTAACAATATTCACCAGTAGAATAGCGGAAAAATAGTTGGCAAGCATTGTTGGCTTACACTAGCTAAATTCTGCCATATGTACAGCTATAGATCAAGATAATAAATGGAATAAAAGCTACTA
Source organism: Lithophane socia (assembly GCA_947522985.1). Taxonomy (NCBI): domain Eukaryota; kingdom Metazoa; phylum Arthropoda; class Insecta; order Lepidoptera; family Noctuidae; genus Lithophane; species Lithophane socia. The sequence continues at coordinate 7,602,466 of OX383255.1, read as the reverse complement.
CTTCCTTTCTGCTTGGAAAAACATACACGTTCATTACAAATAAACAAAAACAACGAATTCTAAAACCAAAGGAATTTCAAGAGTTCTTCCTCATTGTAAAAAGCTGCAAAGTATGCAATTTAGTACCTACAATAGTTAGAAGATCTAAGAAGATAGGTAGATACTGTCCGTTGAGAATAGCTTCTCTCGACCGAAGAGCATACTGTCGTGTATCTAGCTATGTTCATCTTGTATGTTCCTGAATTCCAATCTCGTGGACAAGTCTGGTCAATCAATAATGTCAATCAGCACTACAACGAACCAATAGAGCAGATTCTGTGGGTACCATAGTTAAATGATCGTTTCTATTGGTTTATTTAAGTCCATTTTTTAAATCAACATAATAGGTATTTCATTTTAAAATACCTACATACGGATGATATCACTTCTAAGACAACAAAATATACATTTACTTATAGGTAAACAATTCAAACACATTTCTTATCATTTTCTTTGAAGGTCTTCTAGATAATATATTTCACCCTCGCCGAGAGAACTGATTACATAAGGCAAGTCTTTCTTATTGAACGATCACCTGGAAAAGGCACTTAGCGCCGCGTGAGGCTTGACAGGGTTGTTTATTAAACATTATTACATAACATTTTGTGAAATCATTTACAATATTATTTCTTCATGTCTTCTTCGGTACATGATATAAGTATTATGCTGGAACTACTGGTACAGTATAAAATTTTGAAATATTCGCTATTAATAACAGGAAATATTTTCTTTGCAAACAGAGAGAGTTGTTCGCGGCAAAAGCAGACAGCGGATCCGCAGCAGTCGACCGAAAGCTATCATCATCATCAGCTGGAAGCATGAAGAATAAGTGGCTAAAGGCTTTCCGAAGCCTGAAGCCCCCCAGCGCCCCCCCACCCCACGCAGCACCCCCAGACAAGTAAGACAAAGATTTATAATCTTTATTCAAAAAAATATTGATTAATTAAACACAAAAGTTCATTAATAAAAGCATGGGATTCAATTAACATCACAGGTTACAATTTTGTTGTATGTATCATCAAAATGGATGCTGAAACTGTATAAAGATGGTACACTAGTTTTGAATACATAGTAGGTAATTTGTAGGTAATATTACATTATATTTTTGCTTTGAATTTGTTGTAATGAGACAGTACAACAAAACAGCTACACACACACACACAGTACACCACACAGGTCTACGGTCTCCAGTATAAAATAACTGTTAAATTGAGAACATCCTTCTTTTGTCAGTTTAAAAACTTTGTTTTAAAATATTAGTAATAGAAAGCACTTAGAATCCTGCCAAGACTGTGAGAGGAAATTATGCCAGCGAGCAATAACCGAGGCCAGGAAATAACAGTTCGTAATGGCTTATACACACGTCGTGTTCCAAGTCTATCTTAATTATACCTTTATTAGCTTTAATTTATGAAGGAAGATAATGAAAATAATAACTAGTACGTACCTTCAGTAAAATTACCTTCATAAATAATTTTAATAGAATTAGAGGGAGAAAGGTTTTAATTATTTCCTGAAATTAAACTAAAGATAATTCAAAATTGTGACACTTACAGAATTGTGTATAAGTAGGTATTGCTTTTGTATTTAATATGGGTCAAGGACTGAAATAAATGAATTTTGACTATTTATTTAAAGTTTAAATGGGGAAGTCCTCATAGGTAAGTTCGTTGTATATAGACTTTACGTGTCACTAAGCACAATATTCACTTTCTTTAGTAAGCTCGCTGAGGCAAATTCTATTAAATTGTGCCATGTACGTCAAATTTGAACCAGCTAGATTTAAATCTGCAAGCCAAGGCATCCACGCCATACGTGGTCTCAAACGTTCAGTTGGAAAATGACTAGGAAATACTCAGTCTATCCAGGTATCACGTTAGTTATAGAGATCAGATTACAATTATTGATCATACGCATTATGTAAGAGCCTTATGTATCATTGCAAACAAGATTACTAACGCAAGTATCCGCTTTACAATGTAAGGCTTCTAAATGTGTTTAACAAAGTTAATTAATTTTAGTATTTGAAATAGCTATGTTACACGGCTCTCGCTGATTAAGCTAAAACGGAAAATCCAACATTATGTTGAAGCTGTCGATTTAATTTAGAATAATCCCCAAATGTCATGATTTCATGAAATAGTCATTCAATACACTTATATGAACTTAGAGAGTTGTATTGCTGATTCAAATGTTTATAATTCTGTTAATCAATATTTGTTACGGTCGCGAATCATATTTTAATCAATATACAACCTGATACTGACCTGCAAATTGCAAAAAACGTAAGAAAATTTGAATTTCGCGGGTTACCTCGAAGCAGATTTTTTTAATGGCTGTATTTATAAAAATAACTTAACAGCGGTAGGTATCTAGTAAAACTATAAATAAACAAGATAATTCAAGCGTAACACTGAATCTTTAACGAGGGTGTTGGTTGAGTATCTCAGAAACTGTAAGAAACTCCGCTGCTGGTGATATTTCGAGCGCTCTATACAAATAATGGAACTCAAGATAACGAGATGCACACAATAGTCACAGAACTACGAACTAGGCTGTTGACACAATACATAAGGAGTGCCACTTCACCGAATATGATTCTTATTTTCTCACTTCAATTTTCGTGTTCATGAATTTGAATTTATGTTGTGGACAGAGCAGGCACGACATCGTTATAATTTCGTTCAGTATGTGTTTGCTTGCTGTAAATTGCTGAAACATTATCACAATAAGAAAATTATTTATCAAGCTTCACCACGCTGCGTTTAAAATCTAAGCGCCAATCATTGTTCTCGATGCTTATGCTCGATGTTTATTTTTGTTATTTGTTTCACATCCATTTTGAAGCTGATTTTCAATAATTAATCATGCCTCGTGTCTAGTGACAGCCAATGCGTTGAGTGTAAGTAATTTAATTTCATCTAAACACACATTATAAAATATTGTATCAAGTCAAGGAATTATTGTTTAGTATGATTGAATTACTTACACTTTCTAACTGTAATCTGTGATGATGTTAATACTCATCGAAAGATAAAATAAACCTCAGAAACCTTTGTTAAATACCATTTGTTATCAAACGCATCGCTAACTCACAGGTTTCTGCACTAATTGTATTTGATCACGTTTATTTCGTGTTATGTTCATCTTGGTGTTTCTCTCTTTTTGCATCGATAAAGAAAAAATCAAATGTACCACGCGGTGTCGACGGTAATGGCAATGAGGTAACTGTGCCCCGTAGGTGTGAGCCTATGTTTGTAAATGTTTCATTTTACCCAGATATTGGAACTATACCGCTCATCCTTTGACACGTAGAAACAATCCCGAACAGCATGTTTAAATTATTTATGCTTGTGTACACTGAAAAACAATATTTATGTTAGCGATAACTTTTCACCAGCTTTTAGATAATACAATACACATTTCTGCCAAGTAATGCGCTTGGAATCCTTCAGTTGTAAGTTGTACTCAATCCTTTCGGCTTTGAAATGAGTTCGCAATCCAAAAAAATCTGTGTGCTTGCTTCGTTTCCACTCTGATTCAATGTTAATTGATTCAATTGATAATGTTATTTGTGTTTGAGGCAGTTCGTGTTTGGAACAAACCTCAAGGCGAAGGGAGGCCATTACCTAACAGTACATTTGGTATTGTGCCGGGTGTCGGCAGGGGACTGATTACCAACCACCTCGCAGACTGATCCACGAACTGTCTCCCCTTGACCTTGGACGTCATCGGTCGATATCCATGACGTACAAATATTATAATGTGACAAAGCCTACATACCAAATTAATAAATACCTAACATTGTTCAGTATCTTGCTAGAATATCAGTGAAAACTGGTCACTGATAAAATAAACAGAAAGGTGACATTCTCTTAGACTATCTACTGATCTGTTAGAAACAGTAAGCATGTAGAAAAGCTAAAATCTGTGTTTGTATTTGAGACTGATTCTTTAGCCGACTTCTGAAATGTACAATATGCTTCGAACATTAGTGTGTAAATGTGGACTGTTTTGTAGGAGGAATGGAGCGGCTAGAGACGCAATTCGCGCCGGCGGAGATTCCGAGGCACATAACTTTCAAGAATACACATACAAGAAAATAACGCCTTGCGATGTCTGCTCACAAGTGCTTAGAGGTAAGAAGTAAAATATTGTAACGAAAATGCTTATTTATTCGTGTTGAGAAATCCAATAATATGTTCCAACACCATTCCTTTTGGCATCTCGAATAAACCTCAATTACATTTTTGGCTCGTTCATTAACAACTAGGGCAGAAAATTATTTTATTACACAATATTGTATTATAAAATGGTAGGTAAAGCAATCTCACTAATTAAAACCAGGTGATGTGGACAGTAAATGGTTGTATGTATTCCCTGGGGTAGCAAGAACGACACGCCATATCAGTACATTGTTTTTTTTTCCACTAGCTTTATAGCCTAATGATGGTAGTCACTGTACAAGCCTATGAGACCAGTGCCATATTGCAAATGGTTTTTTATTGGATTTATAAATTGAGTCGGCAAACTATAGTGAATGTGAACCCAATTACGAGAAAGCAAAGCCATTAGTGTGTAGGTACACGTGATTCTTGTTATCAACGTAGCTTTTATAGAGGAAAATGAAATTAAAAGGCCTTGCCTTCAAACAGTTACGTAAAGTGAGTAACAATTTACTCTTAGTTTAGTCTTTGTAAGACTCTACAGGAATATCTAAAAACAGTTTTTTTATAGTCTACACAAAATACTAAAACTAACTCAAAAAAAATGCAGAGTGGCGGTAACAAACTGGCTTCTTACACTTGACTATGACAGGACAGAAAGTTTCTTAGCTTAAGTAAAACCCACAGTATACACATTGACAACACACAAACACACGTACACACTCACATACGAATAACATTCAAACACTCTCTTACAACAACATTACAATTAACACAAGCAAGCACAGCACCATGCATACACTCTTTTTATATCTATTTTAAATAAAATTGTTAACGGAACGAAGGAGCCTAGATCTCACAACACAGGGTATCCTAGTGTGAGGTCTAGGAGTTCAATCCAATAATGTATAAACTTTTGAAAATAAATTTATTCTTATTTATTCTTATTCTTATAGAGTAGAGTCTTACTAACATCACACTCTAATGATGAAAAAAAACTTCAACTCAAACAGCTACAATAGGTAATTGGGTTATAATAAATGTATCACCAAAATGTGTACCATTCCATAGAATATTCCCAAAACCTACTGAAACACAAGACAAAAATACGTTCTTCAAATTTACAGTTATTATCTGCCACGATATCGTTAAATCTGAATAAAGGTTTTATTGTCTAGGTACTCACTTTGTTTGCCAGCCAGCTGTTTCTGAAATTGGAAAACGTATCTTATACAAGTGTTTCTAAACACGTTACGTCTATACACTGGCGCAGAGCTTTGCACGAAGGGTTACAATGTTTATTGATATAGCTGTGTTTATGTGAAAGCATGGCTTCTAAGACCGTCATAGACAGTCCGAGACAGGATTCATGGAGTGAACCTTAATTTCTCGTGCCGTGACAGTTGAGGAGATGCACTCAATCTTGTATACAGTGTGAGTCCCAAGTGGTGTTTGATGTCCATTGAGATTCTCAGAGAAGTTTTTGAATATAGTACCTCCCCACATGGAATTTAGAATACTTAATGTGAAGTCAAAATCGACATCATATTATTATATGATCAAGGACCATCCCTTCAAAGTCTATGGACACGTGTCACTTTCGTATTATCAGTCTTCAGTCCATAAGTATTTGCAAAAAATGTTGATAAGTAGGTACACTAACAATATCTTAAGACGTTTAGAAATAACAATGACAAAAAGACAACACAATGAATATTATTATTGAATAATCAATATTATTTTCGGCTTGCGGCGTCCTTGAGTAGGCCTTTATAGAATGTGTCAGACTTGACATTGTTTTTGCTTTATTACCGTGCTTTGCGAGTTTGTGATTGCGAAATAAATTGCTTCAATTTTCAGTCTCATGACATTGAATATTGAATCAGTATGAGTAAGTAGTTTCACCGAAACTATTACTGCTTTTCTATGACTCAATCAGAAAGGTATAAGAATGTGACTGTAACTTGGGACTGATTGACGCTGATTGCATTTTCGCGTGGGGATTCTTACTTTCCCTTAATAATTTTTTCTTCGGAATTACTAGTTAATTAATTAATCTTCGTAACAATAACCACCAATCCACGCATTATTTGTATACTTTATGTTTAATATGTCGTGGTGGCCCGAAGTTTTGCGAACCAACTTCTTAAGAATTAAGTGAGGGACTGAAAGCGAAAGTCGGCAAGCGTGATTGATCCATACTTGTACCCACGGATATCATGTAGAAAAGGTACAAGCGGATATGCAATGCTTATACCTTTTCTACATGAGAAGAGGCTTTTGCCCCGAACAGGCCATGTCAACTCGCCGCTTAAATCAAATCAAACGTGTATTTGCTAGAAATACATTGTTTTGTTATTTATTTCATTAATATACTTACTTAATTTTTAAATATTAGAATATTTAAAAACATTATTAAATAGATAATATTACCATGCATTTCTTTACTTTTTTTTTGTTATATTCATCAATTTACACTGAATAAAAATTGTATATTCCATAAATTCCTTAATACTACAAACAGCACAGCACTTACTCTCACATGAAACAAATTAGTTTTGTGTATTAGATGGTTATTTTAATACTATTATTACACAAGTACCTACTTGGCTACTTGGGTATTTTGTAACATGTTATATAATAACCTTATTACATATTTTATTAAGAGGTTAACGATCAACACACGGTAACTAGTCCTAGTTATATCTATATAGAATTCTCAGTAGCGTGTTGTTTACGATTTAGTTAATCAGGGGTGGAAAATCAAGAGTAACTTAGATTAAAAAGACCGTGCGTGCTACGATTTTCTTGGAAAAGGCACCAACTTTTATAAGAATTCCAGGAAACACGACGTTTGATTGATATCGTTAACATTTTTGTTAGAAGAAATATTTATCTCGGTTACCTAATTATTGGGTTATAACTTTGTGTTTTGGGTCGTAGTAATTTCATTGTCTTATTAAAAAAAGTCAGAATGGTTGATAGTATACTTCCGCCGGGAGCAGCAAACATTACGTTACCGTGCTTTGAGTGACAGATCTCGGCGATAAGCGTAAGTTCAGGAATTGTGTGGCCGGCTTTGAGTTCAATCTCGATGGGTCTCTTGATCACAAATAATGTTGCAATTAGTTTTGCGGTAGGCATTGGAAAGAAGGTCTGATTTGTCTTGCAGGAGCTGATGGATTCTGGTTGATGGTGCCAAACTCGTAGCCATATTATTCTATATAAATTGCCATTTACAATCCATCGCTAAGAGAAAAAAACCATTGAGACTCTTCCCGAGTCTGAATGGTTTTTGGTTGAAATAATATTTATGCTCCACTTCAAGTTTGTATTTCTGGAACTTGTTCTAAAGTCGGTTTTGTTTGTTAAAATATAATTGACTACAAAATAAATTTGAAGCTGATCTAAATACTTTTATCGAGGTATTGAAATAAAATTTTGCGGCCCATCCAAGTCTAACTTTTCGTTTCACAAATCATTCAACCCTAAACGTCGTCCGTTCCGTTTACGCATTTTTTGGGTCAGTGACTACTTAGATAAGTTAAGCGTAGCAAGTTTAACTAACCTATATAATTTGATTGATGTGAAATAATAGAGGAGCTGATAATCAGTTCGTGTTTAAACTTTGTTCGTACCTCATAGAGAGGGCGTGCATCACTTACTTTTCTTCGCTCGCAACATGTTTACTTTATAAATTATTCTAAAAGTATGGCTTACGAACTTCGGGATTATGGTCGTAATACACGAACGTTGTGGAAAGTTTGGCAAAACTTTGATTTTGTCATTCCAGTGGTTTCACTCGCATTCTAAACAGGTAGATATTAAGTGCAGCTTTTAACTACAAAATCAGAATAAAAATATAAACTTCTACAACATAAAAATATAAAATATAAACACATGATCCATCTTTTCATTCACATATCGTTAGAAAATAAGATCTAGGTATATAGTCTTCTTCCTGAAATTTACTGTTTTAATGAAAATTAAAAAAGTGTACAATATTTATCATTCTAACATTTTGTGTTTGTTTTTTGTACAGGACATACACGCCAAGGATTGCGTTGTCGACTATGCAAGTTGAATGTGCACACCGACTGCATGCCTCAGGTCGGCAGGTGTCAGACCAAGTCTCGACTCCTGCGCAGGCAGAAGAGCACCTCCGAGATAGAGTCCCACAGAGTACTAGAAACAGCCTTCGACGATGAAAGTAAGCCCCATCAGCCTTCTATTTTAATTTTAAAATAATTAGTTACGTTAAAGAGTAAAATTTTTGTTAAATCAACGAAATTAATATTGAACTGCTTACTAATCAATCATACCATTTATTGAAGTTATAAGTGATGTCAACTTAAATACAGTCATATAAGCAATAAAATATATAACGTAACAGTTAAAGAACTTTGATACTTGTAACATTTACTCCTTACTAAATAGACCATGCTGTCAGAAGTTATGGTAAGTTGAGGTATTATGAATTTTGGCATTTTAATTCTCATCCAACTTTAATTGGGACAGTTGACAAATTAACTTAATAATATTGCAATGATGTACTGTTGGGAATGTTGATTTGAACACAATGTTATGAATAGATAGATGATTAAATCACTTTGAAAGTGAGAACATAATACACAGCCTCATCGAGCTTGCAAAAACACACAACGATCATATTCACGTAAAGCTAACCTCACGTTGTCCAGGGGTGCAGGACGGGTGGCTGCCGGGACAGAGACTCACCAAGATCTCGTTCAAGGCAGTCGATGATGATTTCGATAGCTACTGTGACTCGGGTACGGTATCAGACAGGAGTGACCCCTGTGCACCCTCCCGAAGCCGAGCGTTCGATATGACTAACAACACTCAACGATCCCCTGACCAACTACAAATACTGTACATAAACGGTTAACCTACTAACAAGCGAGTTCCAGACATGATACGCCACCTTGCACACAATAACAGTTCGAGTATCATTAAACTGTCGTCGAATCAAAGACCTGAATCTAATCGCATTTCGCTCGATGCTCAGAGGAGGAAGTGGATCAGACCTACCAAGTTCTGAAGCGGGCCAACGAAATTGGGAAGCCGGGCGGCGGCGGGGAAGCGCGCGGGGGCCCGGTAGTGCGCGTGTCGGCCCCGGACGAGACGCCGCCCGCGCGCTCGCCGGCGCGGCCCTCCGCCGGCCTGGCCGTGGCGCCGCAGCCCGTCTCCTCTAGCTCAGGTCTGGCGCCGCACCCGAGCTCGCTCGCTTCTCCGCTCGAGTCGCGCCGTAGGCCGGCGGCCGTTCGCGTCGCGCCACGACGCGCGGCGGCCGACCGGCAGCTTCACTCAAATTCACTCGTTTTCAGTAGTGTCGAGTTGTTTTTTGCACGCATTGTATAGTCGCGGGCGCAGGGCGGGGGCGGGGTGCGGTCGGTACTGACGCTGCTTGTCGGTAGGCGGGGCGACGCGGCCCGACGGCGGGGTGCGGCGGAAGCTGTTCGCCGGCGTCAAGAGTTTGTCCATGTGGGGCTCGCGGTCGCGCCGCGGCTCGCCGCAGCACCGGTCCATTTCCCTGCCAGAAAGTACGCGCCCACGGCTGCCGTAGCGCAACGCTCTCTCAGTCTCACAGCTTTGTTTGTCCAGTCTTCTGGGTTACGGTGCCACGTTTACGTTGTGTGTTCAATATTTTCAGTTCTTTTTTATTATTTCGCGATTGCAGTGTTAGATTAGAAATAGGACTAAACAATAGTCGAAGCTCGGCAAGCACCTTAGATGCTTTATCCCGTCCCTGCAGGGTTCATCTACCTTTCCTGAACAGGCATTATTTTAATGACGAACTCGACCCGAACATTATTTCCTTTTGTTTTCCTACTGTTTTGTTTTTATTTATGTTACTGTATTATTTATGTTATATGTTGCTTTTATTTATTTTGTTTTGTCCGCGCGTTATCTTTACAGAGACGGAGGTGACGACCACGCGCCCTTTCGGACAGCCCCTATGTTTAGTTAACGAAAACGGCGATCCACCGCCTTCGATTCTCAAGTCCACAGCGAGCGTCCGCAAGAAATGATTCGAGACATAGCAACCCCAAGGGATCGAGACAATGATCATATCGCCTCGTAGGCAAGAGCACTGACTCAGCGCGGCAGTTTGGCATGTCCTCTATAACCGCTTCTCGGATGTCTTTGTTATAACTACCCCGAAGCGCCCCGCGTACTGTGATATATATAATTATATTGTTACTGTTACAATAAACGTCAAAAATAAGCTTCCTTTTCTCTGATTACCCTCGAGCACTCTCTTTTACTCTTGATTTGGAGTCGTCCGTACATTATCTGCGAGTGCGTTTTGATGTAAGTGGTGCATGGCTTAAGGCGGCGTACCGATGTTTGCATGCGTTTTAACATCGGCAGTGCACACTTGACACGAAGCCTCTCTTCTCTTACTGCACTCACTACCTGTCATTTGCCTTTCATGATTCAAACTCCAATTCTATCGTTTCGCGATGTATCAAGCTCACGTTAACCCGTAACTAACACGCCGAGCAAACATCACAGAACACGCAACTCTGTACTGACCCCACCTAACCGCTAATTGACTGAGGTTTCGTTTGATTTCGCTTTCTTTAGGATTTACCCAGCGTTAGATTTTAGATTTGCGTAGGGCATCACCCGCAAAAGGAATAAGTAGAAATAGTATTGAAATAATTATAGACTGGCTCCTGTTTACTTGTCCACACAGGTTCAATGAAGAACTCCAAGAGTGCCCAAATGTTGAGGCAAGCAGACCGCACCAGTCCCTTACCTGGTACCGATATTGACATCGTATATAAGCGAATCCCCGTAGATTACTTCCACGTTGTTGGTTACGATATACGTTGCATCGATGAGCATTTTGACAACAAACCTCATTCATGATGCCACATTTCTGCTGCTGACAAGCTGTATCTGATAATAGATTAATGAGCCACTAGTTGTCACTCAAGTTGAAGCGTCACAACCAAAGAGTAGCTTTCACTATTATTAAAGTAGTCTCTACTTACTACTGTTTGTAGCTGATAGGTTTTTTACTATCATCTTACTTTTTGCATCTCTATTCTTCTCTTATTCTAACTTTACTTTTATTCGCACTGCTTACGCACATTGAATTCTTAGATTGGTTTTATTTTATATTACTATAGTTTGCCTGTATTCTCGTTCTGATTGCTAACATACATATAACTAAGACCTTATTCGCAGTCCCCACCAAGTTCCTTTGTTTAACTTGCAACCTTGCCATCTTAAGCCGGAGAGTGATTCACAAGTGCATGAAGTTTAAAGTTGAAGATTGTGAATAAGACAGTCGTAGTTATATCAACATACTGTTTAATTTAAAGTCATCAAAGTTCAGTAAACTTGAATACTTGCCCCACAAAGGAAAGTTTGTTATCGTTTCACCAATTAAGCTAAACTTACATACAATATCATACCTACTTACAAGTAATTGAAACTCTTATTTTCCTTTAATTACGAAATTCATGAACAGAACTTACATACAATCAGACACATCGTTGTTCAAAACTGAAATCATAACAAATGGTGTGGGTGAGTACTAGGCTGTAAGCTCATACTGCATCAATTTTATAGCGCCGCATTCCCCGAGACGACAAAAGTTGAACCTTAGGATGAAGAGTTTGTCGCTGGATTCGCCGGAGTGTGGCGAGCTGAGGCGGCGACCTACGCGGGACCAGACCGCACAGGGCAGCCGCGTGCTATGTACGACCTGACAGTAATACACACGCCTGGGTCCAAATAACCTCTCGCTTCTATTTATCGCTTTTCAGGAGTCGTCCACTTCACCTCTATCAACTGTCCCTAGTGGATAAACCATTGTGTCCAGTGTTTTTTTATGATAGCCAAACATAATGAGGAGTGAATTGTTTTTGCACTTGCCGTGTGATCATGGCTCCACATAATTTTAACGAACTGGATGTAGAAATCCAGATTATTATGTCTAACAATAGGGACAGATGGTTAGATTAACTGGACGTCTCCACTGCGCAAAGAGCTCTGCTTTGAAGCCATGTCTAGGAAGACGCTACACAACGTCAACGCCGACAGTGGTCTATAATTTGGCTGATTTTTTTGGTTCTTTGGACTCCGGTAGGTACTTGATGTCAAGCTGTGTTGTAAGCACAAGCAATGTTCACCTCCAATGTCTATCCCTCCGGCTTAGCTTGTGTGTGTTAGTACGTTGGTAGGTACCCACTGGTTATTTATTCTGTCTAGACATTCTTGCAGTATTCGACGTCGTTCTGAATCGAATAAAGAACTGCTGTCTGTGGATTTCTCGCCTCGTACGTCTTTCTGTTATTCTGCTACGACGTGAACAGAATTCCCAAGTAATATTGGCATTTAAAGAACGATTTTCATAATCGATAATTTATTCGTTTATTGTCAGGAAAAATCATCTCAAATTAAATCAATTTGTCATTAAAATTCTGTACACTCACTGCCAAACTATTAGATTTCTTCCGCCATAAAACCGTAAGTAATGTCTTTAGCATGCCACTTATGATTTTGTTTTTATTTTTTTCTAGGTAACTGCAGAGCAGTTTGCATGAGGCATGGCTTTAATAGAACAAATAACTACTCGATTCATAGTTATACACGTTCATGTACGTTATTATTTTAATTGAAATTGTTGCTAAACAGTAAACAATGTGTGTAACAGTAAAACGAAAAATGCTCAATAAAAATATAATAATAGAGCTTTTATGAAGTATCCAATAACAAGCGAATGGTACCTATTGTTGTCAAAGATAATAGATAACATAAAACCCTGTATAAAGATCACATATTCATTAGTAGTCTTATCTATTTACTGATACAACATTGTTTTTCAGCGTTATTTAATAGATAAGTAGCCTTAATCTAATAAGTCACTTGAGTATTTATGACCCTTGTAACATTGTGACGAACTATGCACGTTAACATGTGTTCTACCTATCTATGAGTAACTCTTAAATTTTTAATAAATATTATCTCTCCACGTAACCAGCTACCGCAAGGCAAGTGATCACTACTGAAGATTATTCTTGTTATAATGTTGTCGTATGCAATGCAAATTGTCGAACACGATTTCAATTCGAAGACAATATAATTTTGCAAGGGATACCCTTTATAACGAAAGATTCATGCGTGAAATGGACCAAAAAACCCTTTTGAATACGAAACGTTTGAAAGTGACGGCAATTCTATTAATCCGAGGGAATCGATAAGAAAATAGGTCCCAGTTATAAATGGATGTCCTTAGTTCATTGGGATTCGCTGACACTAACGCTATTTGTCAAAGGCATTGGCCAACTGTGAAAAATGATTATATGTACATATTTAAATGGGTAAATTAGGACGGGTCTGACTCGTCGCGATGCCGACTTAAACTTTTTCCTTACTCAAAGACTTTAATAATTAAACCTTATGAACAACCAATTATGCTTTTACAAAATAACGTAATCTAGTGATGATTAAGATGATAAAGTGAACGAAAAAGATAACAAAAGTAATTAAAAGATGATTATATTCTAAAATCTCGATTCACAGTTGGCTAACGTCAACGTCCTTTGGTGTGCTAGCAATCCAAGCCGTATATACACAAACTATATCAGTACTTGACGATGTACAGCACCATCATCGCCGGTGCACAGCCGAAGGATGCTGACTGCGCGCATCGGTCGCATGAGTAGCGTGGAACTGCCCGATGAGCCAGATAAGAGCCTGTCTTCTAATAGTGCCAGCCCGTGCCCTTCACCGGTTAAGCAGATGAGCGTAAGTAATTCTTAAGTACCTACTGATATGATACCTACTCCCCTTTTTTTCGTGAGGTATTCTTCAAGGACATACCCCGTCCGGGAGGGCGGGTTTGTTGGACTTCGTTTAACTGTACATGGTGGTGCTAAAAATATGTGGAGGGGTTTCGGGATTTGCGGTCAAACGGAGCAACATCTAGTGATGAAAAATTTTACAATAAGTTTCCTTACGTCTAGGTTCGTCTACAGACTTTTCAAAAAAATTACATACATTTTTGAAACAACTTTACCATAAGAAAATATCACCCATTGTTAATAGTACCTATTGTTATTAATTTTTCGCCCATATCGGTGTTAATTTCATGTTTTATGTTGTTTCTCTTTCGAACCGGATACAAAATAAATATTGACTATTTATTTACCTAATCCCTTACATTTCCTGATTCAGGAACGGGTACACGTGGCTTACCTTCCAAGCCACACCTCAGTTAGGTACGGAAATTGATTATAATGTTGGGCTAGCAACCGGGCACAATGCATAGGAACGCAAACAAACGCCATGAGTGCCTGAGCTTTTATTTTATAGGTACGGCTCATGTACGTAGATACTTTCTTCAACGTAAGAGAGAATAAGTACGTGTGTTCAAATATTAATTAATAGAAATAAATCACAAATAATTTTTTGTACATAGTATCTTCTAATACATTTTTTTTTGTGTTTTAAATGTCCTATCTACATAAGTAGGCATAAAAGAGATTTAAATAAATAAACTCTACCTTCCAGATAAATTACAAAAATGCAATATAAATTGTATAAAAACAATCTGTCAGGTTTAACCGCAATTTATTAGGAAGTAGTGAAACAGGCTATATCTTCCAAAACATATCGGAGTAAACAACAAAGTTCTACATACATACACACAAGATAGCATTTTTATTACCCAAAGCTGTAAAATTCCTAAAATAGATGCGAAGGAAAATGTTTATGTTGACATGTACGGAAAATGGAACTGTGAGTACCTAGAAAGAGATTTATCTCCCGGTTTTTATACGTCTCAGGTCATCGTACTGTCTAAAGAATGCTCCTAAGACAATGCTAAAATGCTCGCACGGATTTTAAAGTACATTTTTCCGATCCACTAGTGTAATATATGCTCGCTATTCATGAATTTACAGCGAGAAAACCGCTTGGATTTTATATAAAGAAAATCTTCTATTCCATGCAAGTATAAGTTACTTGGTGGCAATTCTAGCATTGCACACATTTTTTGAATATGCAGTAGACAAACGTAGAGTATGTAATTTGAAAGTAAATATGAAAAGCGGACTCGTGATTGCAAAACACTGGCGGATTTACTATTGGAAGCCTTGAACGTCTCGTGCATATTTTATGAAGACATATTCTACTTGACGTAGGTTCTAGCATAGTCTAAAAAATCACACGTACGTATTCAAGTAACATTTTCTTTTCTTGACATGCAAGGAACATTCGTGTTTGAATTCTTCAGCTTGCATAACGCAGTCCATAATGATCCCACTGCTGGGACACAGACCTCCTCTTTCTCCTCCTCCGTCAATTATATTTTTAAAACTAGATGAAGTCAGTGTATCATATCCGACTGCTCTGAGAAGAAACACCGAAAGTATACTCACTGTAAGATTACGAATTTATGACACAAAATTAAAAAATCCTTCGGTTCCAGTTGGTTTGAACAAGAAGCAAATTCTCAATTAATGTACCGCTCAACTGTTGATAGGCCTTTTAAAGACCGATAACAATTAAAATTCTATTGTGTCTCGTTAGTGACGGTTGGAGGTTTATTTACGATGTCTTCATACAACCATGTTCCCAAATAACTCCGCGAATGTTTTTCCCCAGAAGCACCAGCGCCTTCTACCAACAAATCTGTACGTGGTGCTATACAACTTCAAGTCACGTCATGCCGATGAACTTGACCTTAAGGCTGGCTACAAGGTCACCGTGATTGATACCTCAGACCCTGATTGGTGGAAGGGCAAGTGTCTCGGCAAGATTGGATACTTTCCTTCTAAGTACTGCACCAAACTGCAAGCTGGGGAGAGGGCACTGCAAGTCACGCATAATCTTCAGGTAACTACTTATGATTTTCTGTAATACGAGTAAGTAGACATACCATAGTATAAACAGCTTATAATGTTCCCACTCCGAGATGGAATGACCGGGTTGGTGGATATCACCGGTTTTAATTCAAGGACCTAACCTAACATAACGAAAATGTTGTGAACAACTTAATTTCCGTTAGGTATCTCCATTTACACAAGGATCTTTTCGTTATTATTTAAGACTAAAACTTGACTGTATTAAACTAAAATTTGGTAGGTATTTACAATAATATTTAGATCCATCAAAACATTTAAGAACCGTTCAGAGATCAAACAAGCATGCCACGCCTCTTATACACATAAGACTAACTTTCCTTTCAATACCTATACAGGCTGTAAGGGTAAACACTGTTGTCATTCAAACCATGGGTAGTTGACTTAAATTTAAAAATAAAAGACTGAACACAACAAAAAAAAAAACGTTATTTTCATTAAAAGATTTTAAAAATTTTCTATCCGACACTGTGCTCTCTAGCGAAACAGCTGACTGACTGAGAGAGGGGTCGCGCTCGCGGCCGGTCAGGTCACATCCCGCACACCCCGCTCGTGTTGAGACGCAAGTTCGTTTCCCTAGCGCATAGGGCAACGAACTTGCGTCTCTTGTGGTAAAATGTAGATAAGAAAAAAAAGAAAAAAAAAGTTGTAATTTTCCATTGATTTTACGTTCTATAAATGAAACCAAACCACTGGTTGCAAGGATAACGGTGTTTACCCTAACACCCTGTATACTTACAATAGTTTCAAGTATCGTACGTAACAAAAAACGTACGTACCATCTATATATAGGTATTTAGGCAGTCCTCAGAAATCTAGAGCACGGATCCTATATGTAACATGTATATAAATAACTAGTGATCCACTCCTGCTTCGTTTTTACGAGTTGACAAAACGTCGAGATTTCTTAGTTATAATGTAACTTTAATAATTAATGTAATATACATATCTTCCAGAATACATTCTCTAAACGATGGTGAAAACCTCATCAAAATTTGTTGCGTGGTTGAGAAGAACAACGCGGACATACAAGCAAACACGAAAAGCGACTTTAATTTACAATATTTTATGTATAAATTTTCAAAGTACAAAATCTAAACGTATTGCAAAATTGGCTAAAAATGCCTTTAAATCTCATTAATCCCAGGAAGAGGGCGGTTATCCTTTCCTTTGCCAAGAAACAAGTACAAAAACAAGTTCATTCAAGTAATAATTTATTCAATTCAACTCCTATTGTATTGTATTCTGTCTTTGTGGTGAGCGGAAGTCCGAGCGATGAAAACTCAAGGTTATTGTTGGTGCATTGTTTGTAGCCTACAGTTATATAACATTCTTGACAGCTGCAGTGAATAAATGATGCTACTTCGACAGCCTAGCCGAAAGTCTGGAGTTATGTCAATTAACTAACGTTCACAAACTTTGAGCTGTGGTGTAGGGTGAAAAAAGATATCAATGAAATGCAGTCGTTCAGGGGGCCAAGTCTACTAATTTACAAACGTGTCAGTGGTCTCGCAATGATGAGTTTTTGACAGATTTTGTATGGCATATCTGTCAAAAACTGATCATTGTAAGACCACTGACATGTCTGTAAATTAGTAGACTTGGCCCCCTGTTTTGGCGCATTACCAATATGCACCGGGATTATACATCCACGTGTACGGTACCTACAGTACTTTATTACTGCCCACTTTAAACATAACAGTAATCCAAAGGTTTTTAAAATTAATAATACAACAAGACATTTTGAAACCGCAGTCAGAATCCGATGCCAGGATAAAAGAGCAAACCTTATTACGATACGTATATAAGTAACAATCAACGTTGTTAAACGAAGTATTTTAGTCTAAATAATATATGGTGTCCCGTCAAGTTTCACTCGGTAAGACATCATTGTGCACTGTTGTGAAAAATTCTCGAACTTGTCGAATGTTACGTATCTACAAGCTCAATTATTTTATCATCATTATCACTCTACAGCAGCAATTCATTGCAGCTGGACCTAGGTTTATTTTAATGCAAGATGTCTTCACAACCAACCACCCAGTAGGTATATGACCGTATATGTTCTTAGCAAAATACGTCATTAATTTGGCGTGCATCTACTTCGGTAACCCAGGTACCCAAAGTGAGATTGTCAGTAACACTAAGGCGTTGCTGGCCTTCTTGGACGAGTTAGGGTGGATCGAATAAGCGATTTTCCACCCGTATGGATACCAGCCCGTATTACCTAGTGGCGTCCATCTTTAATTCATCATTTTTATTTTTTATAAAAAAGCATGTTTTAACTGTACATCAGTAACTTCATTAGTTGATAAGTAAAGATACTAAAGGATGGAGAAAATAAATATGTGGATCCTCTCTGTCACATTTTAGAAATACCGATAACGATTTTAATATAGAATATGCTACAATGAACACCATTTAACAAAACTCATTATTATTTCCGCAGGTATCAGACGGCGAATGCGGCATGATGCTGCTCCGCGACCAGATCGTGATCCAAGTGGGAGAGGAGGTCGACGGCATGATGTTGATCCGCTCCGGCGACAACCGCCAGGCCGTTTGTCCGGTGAAGTTTCTACAGGAAGTGTGACGCTTCAAGCTGCCCAATTTCGATTTTATGAGAGTAAGTTTAGTAATTACTGTGTATCAAAATCAAGTCATTTATTCAAACTAGGCTGAGAATCATGCACTTTTCGAACGTCAAAATTACTTAAGACAGTCCCCCAAAACGCATCATATACATATATACATAAACGCACGCCTTCTCCCCATGGGGGTAGACGGAAACTACAGAACGCTACCCGATACGATCCTTATATACTGTTTTGCTTCAATAGCGTTCTTAAATCTGGGTCATACACGCACGCCGGTCGCCAGTACCAAGCTCCTGACCTTTCTTGAGAACATCACCTAATAAGTATACAGTATGTTAACTAACAAAGGGCGTTCCCGTTAACCTGCAATAGTATAGCGTGTATATAAGCTAAAAAAAACATTATCAATAAAAAAAAAAAAAATTGATCTATTGAAATGTTCGTTTGTTTATGTAATGATTAAATTTAAACGTAAAAGAAACACTCTGTACACGCACACTTGTATTTCAACGTAGAAAAACAAGTGTGACAAGTGGGCGTGTACAGAGAGTTTATATTGTGAATATTTTACTATACAAAAATAAAAATAAACTTTTTTTTTTAACCTTATTTTTTTTTATCATGTATAGACGCTATACTATTGCAGGTTAACGGGAACGCCCTTTGTTAGTTAACATACTGTATAATAATAGTCCAATAGTCTTTCAAATATTTGATTTAATTAATTTAATTATGCTGATACAAAAGATTTTTAAATAATAGTAGACATTAATTATGCACAAGTATTTTATTAAAAGGCGAAGAGCTCAACCGGCTTCAAAAAAAAAATCCGCATCACTATCAACAAGAAAAGAGTCCAAAAGGCTGGCAGCGTTGCCACGTGGAATGGCAATGGTGATTCTTTGGCAGACAATAAGCCCATCCAGATTTAGAAATAAATTACTGTAACTGTCTCACAGCAGGGCAAATGCCTCATCAGTTGGTATTAGGTACCTTTACAAAGAATTAAAGAAATTCCCGTATAGAAGATTACCAAAACAATATCTTCAATCAAAGTCGGGCACATGAAAAACTTAGGAAGTAGAAAGATTTGTAGTGAACCTACAATATTAGCTTAAAAGATATACTTACATTGCTTTTTCATTACTATGTATTTGTATCTCGTCATTTTTCATTAAATATTAAGTATTTATATCTCGTCCTTTTTCATTATAATTATTTTGTTCCTAGTTTGAGTACTGCAGTATATAATATTATGCAATTTTTTTGCACTTTGAATAGAAATGACGTCACGCACTTCGCTACGAAGTTTCGTAGACACGCTTTGGAATTGTCTTCAGTAATGCACTCTAATAGAAACTTCTTGGAGATTGAATAATTATTTACTCTATATTCTATTCATATTCGCTTGAATGCAACCCAACAACACTATACGTAGGATATAAATAAACTGATAAAAACACACTTTGACGACAAGTGGCAATTAGAAAAGCGTAGGTAGTTACAATACCGATGTAATAATACCTAAAGCCTTGATAAGTAAGTAGAAGGTACTTACCTACAGCTAAAAAGTTTACCTGGTTTAACATTCATATGCAAACTCAAACTCAAAGCATTTATTTCAAATAAACCAATTACAGGCACTTTTGAATTGCTAAGGGGTCGGTCCAACAGATGGATGAAGTTATTTACCTATTCCAAAGCGCATTAGATACCTATGGAGAAGAACAGGAAACGTGGGTCATACCAATCACCTAACTTAATTGGATTAAGTTTAGACTTAAGACGTATCATGTGCGAGGCAAATCGACACACCTATTAGCTATGTTAAATGGCATAGCTATGCTTGAATTACAGTTAGTTAGATTATCATTGTTTGACACTGGAGGAAATAACAACAATAGCTACGAAACAATTTGAAAAGAAAAATAAAATTATGCGTTGTATCAATCTGTATACTAACAATTTTAATTAATTATTTCAGAAACGCGGCTCCCTAACTGATCAAACGATACCAATACGCTCTATACCGAAAACAATCCGAAGTGCTCCAGTGACGCCATGCGATAGCGAAACGTCCACATGGTCGGATCGGAACCGTAGCAAGACAGGCTACGACTTACCTTCGGGGTCAGGATACGCTACGAGTTACGGCGACTACGACAACCCTAGCTACAGCTACGAGAAATCGGGCTACGAAGCTAGCTACGAAGCTTCAACTTCTACGGCGTCGGGGTCGCAAACAAAAGACAACTACGAATCGGGGGCATATGCAAAGAGTTATGATTCGTCGTATGATAAGGCGGGATACAGTGGCTCGGACTATAGGACTTACGAAGGGTCTACAGGGTACGGGGATAAGGGGGATGCGAGTGAGTCGGGTTTCAAGCACAGTTACGAGTGCGAGGGCGTGTGGTGGTGGCGGCGGCCGCTGGGCGTGCGGCGCGCGTCGTGCCGGCGTTGCGCCGCGTCGTCGGCCGCGCGGCCGCTGCACGTGGCGCCCGGCGCCGGCGCCGCGCCCGCGCCCGCGCCGCGCACTCGCCGCGCCCTGTCGCGCGACCGACCGTTGCTTTTCGTGAAACAACTCTTTTTGTAATTTTTTATAATATGTATTTCGCAAAAATATAATGTGTCTGTACTTTTTTTTCTTTTCTGTGGAGTATTTTTTCATTTACTTTTTATTTACTTCGGTTTCAAAATTGCCTTTGAATGTTTACAATATAGTATTTGCCATTTTAATAACTTAGACTTTTAATTTATACTTATGCGAAAATGTTTGTTTTAGCTAATTGGGCTAAGGCAATAATGACTAGGTATAAAAACACGGCCTACGATGACATATTACTTTTGGTGATTTTCGTAATCTCCCAATTTACATGATTTTATAATATTATATAATTATATATTATACACATTATATTAGGTCCATTTACGAAAATTACTTGGCTACATATCATTTTTCGAACAATGTGATTAAAACTTAAATTAATTTAATTGGAATATAAATATGTACTATTGTATAAAATAAGACTTATCTAAAAAAAATAAGCGTGATCTACAAACGGAAAATACTTTGCTGATTAATGTGTTGTTTAAATTAAATTGAAAATGTTCCCATTGCTTAAAACTGAAGAGGAGAAAATAGACACGGAGTCAGAGAAAATAGAAATAAGAGAATATTGGTAGGTAGAGAAGAGATAGTAAAATAAATTAGTGTATCAAAGTAAAGATTAGAGCCGCACGTTGTTTAAGTTAAATATATCATTCGTTAATTGCAGGAATGTTTAGTTTAGAATTTAGCCTTACATGGTAGATTGAAGTAGCCGGTGGCATTGATAATAAGATTAACTTATGTGAAGTGGGATAGTACCCACTCGTTCTTTAGTACATACGTCATTATAACGGTTACATAAAAACTATTTTCTGTCGTCATCATTCCGTCTCAGGGCAATGCCCTAATCCTTCCACTAAGCAATTATTTCTAGCTTGATATGAGATGATCGCCAAGATATTGCTCAGTATTTTATATAGCGAAATTCATGCAATTTTCTGCTTGACAACTGATTCCAAAGACCTACTTACTTACTTTTTTTTACTCTTAGTAGTTTTATGCTTGACCAATACGTAGATACTAGGTAATAGACCTCGAATCAACGCATTCGTTTGTGTTCAGCGTTTTTCAAAATATTTTGTGCTACACCACCTTACTTTCAAAAATACCATCTCCATGGTTACCGATCGATGTATCTGTTTCAAGCCAAAAATCATTCCTTGAGAAGGTAATCTCTAAATAAACCATTATTAGAATACTTAAATGTTGTTATCAATCAATCGATCACTTAATACAGTAAATTAGCAGATATTCAAGTGGCCTTTTATTCCCTTGAAGAGTAAATATTGCTAGATATCAGAAGGACAATTCTCGTACTTATAAAAAACGTTTACCTTCAAGTCGCAAGCTGTCAAACTTGTCAAAAAAATGTTGGCAAATTGAAATTGATTGCGAATGAGATGAGAATGTTCTTAAAAAATACGGGAACTGCCCCCCTCTGCTGATTGATGAAGAACCAGCACTACCAACCATACCTAAAAATACTTATTAATAAATTATCAACAATAACCATAATAATTCTATATATAGGTAGTATCAGAATAATATCAAATTCGTAGGAGAAATAAATAAATAAATTTACGCTAGTTGAGACGTGTCGTCCACTTGATGGCTCTTCATTTCGAATTAGTTCATTAATTAGTATTATGACAGATAGTTTTATGTATTTATTAAAATACGCGTTTATTAAAAAACTGCTGCGTTCAGATAAAAACTTAATAAAATATAAGTACATCAATAGTTTGCAACTAAGCCTTCTTTACACTCTACATCGTGTATTATTTATTAATTATATGAATTAACATTTACGGTTTTAATTCGTCTAGTTTCGAGCTCGAACACAGTTCATACAGTTTCGTTCGAGGTGGAAACCAGTCGAATAAACTCGATTAAACAAGTGAATAAAACTGTAAACGTTAGTTTACACTCTATTTGTATATTTTGATATATTCAATGATAAGCCAACTAAATATAAAATATATATGCATTATACACATTTATATCTATCTATATTTGGTGTCACTATTTCTGCCTTTTATCTTAGTTAGTGTTCCATTACTCGGGCATCTTAGATAATTTGCATTAGTTTAAGTAACCTCTCACAGTACGAACAACTTAATTAATGTGACAGCCAATTAGTTTATAATGAACGTGACGTTTTTATCACCTTGACATAATTATATGTAATTAGATATGATTTATTTATTCATTAATTGTCTTAGCAGTCTCATAGCTTGTCGTATCATGAGAAACTAAAATTACTATACTCGTACCTAGTCCTATATTTATTTATGTTTTCGTATCCATTATTGTCGAATTAGTCGTAGAAGAATTAAAATAGGTCTTAATGATATTTAGAAACGCATTAAAGTGTTGACTATTTATTTATTTTTTCAAATTTAGATCCAAATGAAATTATATACTTAACTATTATGAAAACTATTTTTCATAGCCTGACATTATAGAATTTTCCTATACTTCTTATATTTTCCATTCAAATATTATATTTACAATATTCTCTATTCCTAATTTCTTGAGAAAAGAGTAACTATTTATTTCACAGATTTCCAAAGTTTATCATGAAAATATCCTAAATTATCGATAACTTTATTAATGTTAACGCATTATTTTAGTTAACACGTTAAGCCGTCCCCTGAAGTTTTAAGAATATATACGTATATGAATATATAAAATATATACATGATACCAAATTACGATAAGAGGCACATAACATAGATAGCTTAGTACGTAAAACGTAACGTAGGGGTGATCGTTGAGAGTATTATCAGATTTACTGATTGATTGGCGATTGACTAGCTGCTAGGAATACATACTAGATGAGAATCCATCTCGAATGATGGCACATCCACATTGCACTGATTTACACCCAACACGACAAAATGGCGCGTTCTGCCGTTCTAGTTGACATCTTTTAAGTATGTTTTTAGTCGCCACAACTATTAAACAATAGTTTTTGCGAGATACGGAAGGCGATAGCAATTACTTGAGAACAATTTAGTGGTAAATGTTCGACCTTGTTGAAACCACACCGGTAAAAGGTAAAATAACCTTGTGAAGGGGCTTTTGCTAGAAAAGCTGGCTCTAGAGAAATTTTAAGTTAAGATTCGCATAGCATGTTTTATTGTGAGCATTTTTCAGAGCTATTTATTATTTTAGCCGTAGATAAAATGCGTCAGGTTCCTTGCAAATATTCAGCATATAATGCTCTAGTCTTATTTATATTTTTTCTTATTAAAAAAAGGTTTAAAAATTTATTTATTGAAAAAAAAACTTGTTTTGTGATCAATGCATGGACCTGAAATCTGTGACGGAATAGAAATAAATCTAACTTACGAAAAGGGTAAAAAAAACTGAAACTGATATGATAGTCTTATTAGTAAATAGTTTCCAGTTATACCTTCCTACCTACTTAAATGAAATTGAGATCTCTAATAAAAAAATTAAAAAAAAATCAAGATGAATGATGCATACAGACTGGAGTCCATATTCTAAATGCCGTACTTATTTCCATATTATTGTATGCATTCTCCAACACTACTTATCTAATTACTATTTGAGTGCAACACTTGCTGACATTACTTACTTCTAACTTACATAATCACTTATGAACCACCATGAGCCACTGCTAAGCGAACTTCAATCTCCTTTTTCTTGCCTTAGATCTTCTTCGTCGTTGCCTCAAAATTGAGGATCGCGACCACATACCTACGACGCGTCTGCAAGCTATGCGGTCTTCTGCAGTGTGAACCGCTTGGTAAATGCTGCCTCCAACAGCCTTCTTGATCGGATATAAACATTTTGCCGGTGCTCTGCTTTGAGCACGTTTTCCTTCCACACCGCCCAGTAACATAAGCCTTTCCAGACCATACTTAGGTGAACGTACAATATATCCGAAAAAGCTGAGGGTACGCTCCTGGCATATTGTAGATAGAGCCGCTTGGTGATGTTGAGTTCCTCCAGTAGGTATGGATTCATTAATTCTCATGGCGGTCCATGGTATACGAAGTATCCTCCGCCACCACCACATCAGTCTCTAAAGCATCGATCATACTGCTTTCATGGCGTTTAATACACCACGTTTTCCCTAGACTGCTCATTGCACTTTTGGCCATACCAGTACGACGGCGGATTTTCTCAAGGCAGCCCTCATTCGTGATCAAAAACCCAAGATACACGAACCAGCCGATTTTATCAAAGCCGTCGAGTAGATTTGAGTTTGGAAGAAGTTGAGGTAGAGTTGAGATAAATATATTTATTTAAACTTTATTTGCGGACTTAATACATAACATAATCAGCATATAATGTTCCCTCTGCTGTGACACAAGCCTCCTCTTTATGAGAAGGAGTGGGCCGTAATTCACCACGTGGGCCCAATACTGGTTGGTAGATGTCACATGTCTTCGAATCTTTGGTTCTAAGACATGTCGGTTTCCTCACAATGTTTTGCCTTCTCCGTTATGAGAGCAATGGTGATGAAATTATTAACACAAAGTAAAGAGCCTGTTAGGGATCGAACCGACGACCTACAACTCGTAAGTCGCAGCCGTTTCCACTGGGCGACCACTGCTCCCACCACTGCAGCTGCGGACTTAATGCCACAAAGCATTCTCTACCAGTCAACCTTAATAATCATCTAAGTATTATTAAACCTACCGTATCAATCGTTTATGATATCCAAGACACTTCCCTAATAACCTAATAACATTAGGTGACTTAAGTAAAGAATGTTTGTATTGAATTGTCAGAAAGTGTTTGCATTAACTTAACCGTTGTAGTGTTAAGAAACTCCCTGTATAGTTTATCATTACTTGATAAAAAAGAAAAATTATCTAGTAATTTATAATGTTATATATTTATAAACCTCCACCTTCCTCTCCTATTTCCATTCTTTCTGCTAATAAACATCCTTTGACTACATAGCTAAATGATCTATAATTCTATTGCCGTCTTATTTTTTCTAACCAAAATTACAGAGACAGGTATAAGTAAAATTTGTTACAAAGCTAACTTTACCTGTCGCAACATCAAGTATCCAAAGCTGTATTACATAAATACTTCAAACAGTTTTCTTGTTTATTTGAATACAAATCAACAATTTAAGATGGAGTCCTATATAATCCATTAACCAAAAATATTGGTGATCTAGTAGGAAATAATAAACTTATTGGTATATTTTACAGAATGAAGATTAATTATTTACCTTATAGGCTACATATATACGAAAGTTTATCTAGTATCCGTATAGACTCATTTTGTAGGTGTAGCTCTGTGCTACAAAGTGTAAACTATCCTTTAGTCTAGTTAGGTGTTCGTGCTAAATGTTCTAAGATATCAAACATTTAGATGGTGTTTCACCTTAATCTTACATGTTATACCTTTATCCTTATAAATATTCGTTATAAGTATAATAAAAAAGCACTTACGAAAAACGGAACCAAATTATAAAATATTATGTACTAGAATAGGCCCTAGATACCTGCAAAACGAATCCCAAGTGAGATGTTTGTATTATAATTAAATGGATATTTTAGTAATATACAAATGATGATATATTACATTAAATTATTATTGATGTTTCGGTCTGTCTCTAACTATGAAGTATAACAACTACTAACAAAATCGTGATTCCATACTCGTTTGGTGCATTTTTTGTGAGAGCATTTTATGTATGAGGAGCTATTAAGCTTGGCTTTTTTTCTAAAGGAAATAAAACCTTATTTACTACCTATAAGATAAGTAGCGAATACTAACTACTTTCTTGAATCTTCCACTGAATATTTACCCTCTATATTTAATAAACTCTATTTAATCCAAATAAATGAAGTTTTTGAAATTATATTGATAATAAGATTGTATTCAATTGTTTCAAATAAATTATTATAACTAAATATTCCCTAAAATACCTAATTATATAATTAAAATATTCTAATTTAATCCCAATGCAATTTAAGTGTGAAGACTGAAAAATCAAATTGTTGTAAAGTTTTTGGACGGAGTAATTATACTTGTAGTTAGAAATGGCCACACTTAAATGTTAATCGTGAACACGAATTATCCAATGAGCTATTATTGTACTTTAAGTAACACCGACCTAGGTTTAGCTAACATGCAGTACAGCGCTCTCGCACACGGCATACTTTTTGTAGGTTCTACAATCGGTCAGTTTTTTTTTGTATGACCTACCTTTTGTAGGACTGAGCGTTGATACATTTGATCTCTACTGTTTCATTTGGCTCCTACATAAAACCGGCCACCGATTGTATGCCGTCTGCGAACGCTCTTATGTGACTTATCGTTTAGTTAGGCGAAGACCTAATTGTAAAAAGAATGATTGTTTAGAAAAAGTATAATATTCTCGCTTTTTTCCGTTGACGATGCGTTAATTTAATTCCGAGGTTTATTGAGAATGTTGTGTTAGAAATAAAGATTGTGTCTTGAAACTGAAGTTTTACTTGAACCTTGCTTGATATTTCAACATACATGCCATTGTAAATTCCATAAAAAGTAGTTCCATAAAGTAGTTAAAAGTAATTCCATAAAAAGTGTTCCTGTTTCAGCGAAAATTTTCGCTGAACAAATTACTTTATGGAACACTTTTTATGAGGAACACTCAGCTTAGTATGACAAATGCTAGCCTATTTGAATCCCCTTTGGGGTTCCGCCAAGTCGCCAACGAATACAAAGTTAACTCCCCCCCCGCGTACCGAAGAACTATTTACTGAACACCAAGCAAGGTTGTTCTGAATTTATAACAAGTAACACTCCGCAAAATGATTTCGCTCTAAATACTTATGCTCGCTCTAATTGAAAACATCCCAATAATCTAATTACACAATGTCATCTAGCGCCAGGAATTCCGAAAAACAAATGACAGTATATGCCTCAAATACTCGATAGATGGCGGTAGCTGTATTGTAAACGTTTCAAACTAGACATGCGTCGCGTTTACAACACATTCTAGTGATGAGGGATACAAAGAGAGCCGTCGACAGATGCACAGCTGTTTATCAACGGGTAATAGATAGATCAGTAGAGTAGATAAAAAGTAAGCTTGTATAAAAGCATTTTTATGCAACAGTTAGATGGATAGTTCTCTCTTTTTTGGTTGCCTACGATACTAATAAGAAATGTAATTTTCTTACGTCATGGTCGAGAAATTCCATAATCTTAAATTATAAATTCCAACGAAAGTATCGAACCGAAACACCGTGTTATGCTACATGCGCAGGCCGGCATGGCGGCAAGTCGCTGCCGACCCTACTCCTCGCCTCCACGCCATGTGTCGATAACCCTGCAGCATGAGACGCGGCTTACCAACATCACGCCTGCGCCGGTGACGTCTCTCAGCGGCGGCACTAAGCTGGACGCATTCCAATGAATTCGCGAACGCGCCGCGACACTTTCATATTCTCTCTAAGATCCCAACAAACTCTGCAATAAAGACTTGTTGACATATTATAACAAAAGAACACCGTTTCAAACGTTTTTTGTCACCTATAAAGCAAAATGTTATCTAATAGACTAGGGGGATATAAAGTCTGTGCTGCTCCAGTGTGCCGCCTCTCGGCAGTTTAACATTCTTTCACATAGATGGCAGCAGTGAAAATATTTGACATTCCTTGGATTCCAATCGCAGTGGGCTCGGCTCAAATGTCAAACGCGACTATTTCGTCAACAGAGTCGTGGCGCGATAGTTGGATTTTATGAAATAACAACAAATACTTCTACACAGTGCGTTTGACGGACAATGGATAATAAACGATAGAAGTCAGTATATTTTTTTGCGTCGCAGAGGTAACTAGCGTGTCGTGTTAATCTGACGAATGTATACAGAGTTTGTTGCGATTTCGATACTTACCTATTGATTTTTGTTCTTCGCCGGTTTTGTAACATTGTCATGAAGGTTTCAGTTGTTTAGAACGCTATCAACTTTACAAACTTTAACATTACGTCGTGCTCATTGATTAAAATTATAAATATTGTGTGAAACAACATTTCCCTTGGTCTCATTGAAGAACATCGTGGGAAAAACATATATTGTGTAAGTACCCACTGTTTATTTGTTATTTTTGTAGTGATAGAATTAAAAATTAGGTAGAAATCATTTATGCGTAGCAATAACATAGGTAGGCAGTTTCAGCAGGTGTTGAATAATTTCTTAATTAGTTTATGTTATGTACAAGAAGGCAGTGTTCACAGAATATTTGAAACTAAGTTAAATAGGTACCTATGATAACCTCAACCTATGGTAACCTCAATACTTAAAACCTGAATACTGCCTGATTTGTAAACAAATAAAATGCAGATCAATATTTATCTATATGTAGATTAGTGCATATGCGACTAAATGGTAGTG
This sequence comes from Lithophane socia, assembly GCA_947522985.1. Classification (NCBI taxonomy): domain Eukaryota; kingdom Metazoa; phylum Arthropoda; class Insecta; order Lepidoptera; family Noctuidae; genus Lithophane; species Lithophane socia. The sequence goes on along the minus strand of OX383255.1, from coordinate 7,572,773 downwards.
ATATGCTTACATTGGTTATCATACAACATGATCCACCATCATCTAGGTGCCTACTTAACGCTGCTATGCTATAAGTAATGTAATGACTAGTTACCTACCGGTTTGATTTGTGAGCGCGCCATGCAAAAAATTTCGCCGCTATACGGAGCGAAGGCAACAAGGTATTCAGCGAAGCTACATGGCATGGAATCTCGCGAACATAATAGTGTGGAATGCGACCGTACGCGGCGTACAAACGCTCTATTCCCACACAAGCGCATGTAGCGGCCGCACTTCGTGATAAGAGCACGATAAACGTCGCCCGATTAGCCAATGTTGACGGTGACCCCGTACGGAATCCGTCAATTGTATTAGAAGAACTACAGAAACAAGCAGACTCAACGCTAGACTTTTCAAATTACTCTCGAATTTATCATAGTGTGAGTAATCGTTACGGCTAAATGTGATTGTGTACATATCAAATCAATTTCCCTAACAGACCACGTGACGAGTCAGTCAAATATTTACATTGACGATTGCCTGGAACTGAACACACTAAGAATTTTGTGTCCAGGAAAAATACAACTTTAAAAGATAACTGTTTATATATAACTACCTATGTACATGTAACTCATTTAACAGTTTCTAAGTTCAGTTATCCTAATTAGACAGAAGAGACTGCAAGACAAATTAACATAGTTAACGTAATTGAATACCTAGTTAAAATCGCTAACGGTGTTTTTACGCGTAATGATTCCAAACTCGAAGCAGCAGCGTTACTTTTTGGGAGCAACGATCATACACGAGGGGGGCTCGGCAACCCTACAATAGTAACATCTGCCGGTATCCCGGCCCCAAGCCACGTGCGCTCGAACACAGCAGGGGTAGCGACCGTCGTAAAAGAATACGCCTCACCCCAAATGCGGGCCAACCGACAAAAGAATACTTAAAACCGTCCATATATATAACCCTAACCCCTAGTCTTAAGGCATAGTTTCAAAAGTTTTACGTTAAAACTGAAATAGATTATTATTTTTAACATTTGGAATGTCAAGGTTCGACCACCATGTGGTTTACGTTTGGATACTGGCAGGTGATAACAATTTAGGTTGTATTAATTGGTATTGCCTCCTCACTTTGTCTCTTATTGGTTTCAGTCACTTCGTATTCACGATATGTAATTAACAAATCAATTTGTCGTCATTATGGACTACGAAAAATCCAATGTCTTTTTTGCTCTCGTCTCACTCGAATAAACTTGCAATATATATAAACAAGATAGTATAATAACACAATATAAGTGTATTTCTTTAACATTCTCTTTATTTAAATGTTGTCTGTAGGTAATTGTTTTCTGTCTAGCAGTAGTTATTATTTGTTATTTATTTACTATAAAAGGTTATTCTAGATAATAAGTCTCCGCAGATGTTGAACAGCTGCTATAGTAAATGTAAACACAGCCCTCCTCAGTTATTTATTGGTACTCCAGTCTGATCATATTAGAATCAGTAATAATTTTATCAAAACCAAATAGAATATCTAATCTGATACTCCTGCCTTTATACCAATTCATTTGGGGTCGGCGCAGCATGTCTTCTTCAGCCATCTTTTCTTCTTACAGCCCATCTTTTCTTCTTCTTCAGTCTTCTATTCTTCTTACAGCCATCCAAATTCATCCTATTATTCAATATTCTTTGGACACTAACAAATTACATTTTACCGAAATGCAAATTTGGTTTACTTGAATTAATTATTTCATTAATGTAAACGGTTTCTATCAATTTCCTTCAAATTCCTTTTTTTACCACAAAGTTGTTAAAGGGAATGTTAATGACATTCCTTGAATTTGTGTTTTTTCTTTCATACATTACAAATTGTAATGTATCCACATATCCAGTTCTGATTCACTTAATGCAAGTAATGCTACAAGAATTCAAGCTCGGGATTAACATTTTTACCGAGAAAATTATATCCATGTAACTTTTTAATGGAATTTACGTGTCAAATTCCACTACAACTTCCATGTTCCGTTGAATGGGTTCGTGACCATCTGACTATGTGTCGAATGATCTATTCGACGTGTGTATACCGACATACCAGCACTGACCGTACTCGTGACTCCGCCTCCGGCCAGAAAAATTCTATTGTGGTTAATGTACCAAATTCCTCATCATTAACGTAGTCATCGCATCACTCGTCATTCCAATGTTTTGTTTACCCTTCCCTTCTTCCACACCTCTGTACCTTATTCGAGAATAACAGCACGCAACGTTACTTTTAAATGTAATGTCATTATTTTCACATTCCAGGAATCTATCCTCCATTTAGATTCGTTAGTGGCATTTGTTTATGAATTATATACAGTACTCGCTACTCAGGGAATGCGCGTCTTCGCTTCATTCGCTTTATTGTGTCTATATAGTATCATTAATTACAGTCGGTTAACTGTTTTTTATTATATTGCTACTGACTGTCAGGTATTCAGTGAATTAAGCAATGACATTGTTGTCTATTTGTTTTGGTTGGCATGACCGTCACAAAAATATATTGCTTGGTATGCAGATTTAACTATGCGAATCCCGTTTATTATTAACACAATATTTTGGTCTGCGTTGTCCAATAATACGCAAAGTTCTTAGGGTGGCCAAATAATAATTAAAATTATGATGATAGTTTTGAAATCTGGTCCAAAATATGCGACTCATCAATCATTAAACTAATTAACAAAAATTGAAGTCACACGCGGTCGTGAATACCTCGTCAATCATCAATATATGGGGCGCAACTAGACAAAAATACATTATAAAAGGTGTAATATAATGTTTTGGTACTTCCATTGCATTCAAATAGATAGTCTTTGTAATGAGCTTATGAAGTTCAAGCTCATTAGTGAAGAAGTGATTGAAGTAGATACCTACTACTTACTCATAAACTAGTAGGTAAATAGTAAGAAATCCATTAGGTATATTACTGCGCATTAAAATAACTAATTTAACTGTTGTTTTATCTTCAGTTCTTCTGATTATTATTTACTACATAGTTTCTCGCTAACGCCACTTGACTTTTCCTCCTTATCTGTAGTTATCGATTCTTAAAACTTATGATGGATACACCGAACTTAGTTTTAAAAGTTGAATTGTAGTGTAATCAGTACTTGATTCAATTGACTAAATAAATCAACTTGACTAGCTAGCTCATTATTAATGAACACTGTTGCGAATAACTGGGAATTTCATGTGTTCAAGGCTTGCAAGTTTCTTGTTCCTTTTTGATGGCTTCATAAGAATCTTAATCACACTCATCACCATGTCATCATCATCCTCATGGATTCATCCCAATTTACATGGAGCTGAAGCACTTCTTCTTCACGTCTTTATTAGTCGTGAGATCCAGTTCTCACCCCTTTCTAGCCATATAAACCTTCACAGAATCCATCCATCGTTTCTTTGTTCTTCCTCTACTCTAATAATCGCCCACATTCACACTGATCACATGTATGCTCATTTTTAACCCGTGCAAAAAAAACAGTGGTTGCAAGTTAATTAAAGATGAAATGCTAATATTTTGGCGAAGCGTTAGTGTCTGATCTGCGATACAGTGGTCCATTGGCTTCGTTCCCGGCGCGGTCGCGGTATGCGGCCGATTGCCACGTTTCACAACTCTTTGTTTGATCATCTGATTCCTCCCTCTTATTTACGTGGTGTTCGTACGACTCGGCGCACGTCTGTCCACCGTCTAGCCGTTTACGTGTCGTGAGGAATTTCCGCCGCTTTGGTATTCGCATGCCTTTATGACTTTTAGTCTGCGATATTTAATTCCAAGCCAAACAGCTTTGCGCTGCCAGACATGAATTCCTTCAAATATTTAGACTAAATGAATGATGTCGACATCTCGTTTTCGAACCAAAATATGTAACCACCATCTGATGTTATTGAATTGTCATTTGTTATGATAACGTTTAATATTCATGTAAGCTGTCAGAAAATTGTCGTAATGTTTCAATCGCTGATATGGCTATGACATGTTTGGTCTACCAATGTCATTTTCTCTTTGTATACTTCTTTATTATGTAAAGAGGTGCTTTAACTGTGTGTTATTTATTGTATCAGGTAAACATGGAGAAGGTGGAATCAGCACTGGACGTGCTATCGCGCGCTGCGACGATGGTGCAGCCGTGTCCCGCGTACCCTGCCAGCGATTCAGACAGCTTCGGTAAATATTATACTGAACATTTTTATTTGCGCTTGAGTTCCGAAGGGACACTTTTACCTTTTATTTCATATATTCACTCTTAATAGTTTGGTAGTCCAACAAATGCTGGCCGCATTTGTAAAAAACGAGGACGGAAGAACTATAGGAATGCGAAGAAGTGGTTTACACTAACGATGACGATACATCTCTACAAACGAACGAAAATAGTTGTCATTTAATAAAAAACAAGCAAAACGAATATGATAAAAGTTGATAAAGCGTCCGCTGAATATCGACTACCTATACGCGAGATGGCACGCGGCCTTGTAGGCGGGTCGCATTCCAGATTCCACCTGACATTGTTTAATAGACATCCAACGAGACCGTCGCGTGCTAGTCGCTTGTAAGAAAAGGAATCTACAGATATTCATTTGTTTTTAGAAACTTTTACAGTTCAACTGTGCACTGCATCTCGGTATTTGGTCAGCAAAATCCATTTTAATAATCATCATTGCTTTCTATGATCTGTGTCGTTCAACTCTACCGAATAGCAAACAATTCGACTTTTTGTCAGAACTGTTTCTTCAAGCGGATTCGGACCGACAATCGTTTCACAAAGGATACTATTGTTTATCTACTTGGACTGGTTTCGCGATGAAAGGCTTCATTGACGATTAAACCTCGCTTCCTTGCCGATGACCGTCTGTATATGACGGTCACGGCGACCAATTTTTTCTTGGTTACACGCAGTCGAGCGTCACATCCGGGTTAAATGTGGATAAATTCGAATATTGCATACATTGGCCGTAATTATTATGAAGTTGTGAACGATTAACCATTAATAAGCCTTTCTCTCTAAGAATAACTTAACAATGGAGTTAAACCCCGATGAGAAAGCAGAGCTTTCTGAGAGCCACCGCGAGAATCTACCTTGGCGACGTGAAACGCGTCCCGCGCGAATTTCGCCGACCCACAATCCGACAGCCCATCCGGCTTGCCTTGAATCCCTCTGATAAATCCGGATACCGATATCGATATGACACGAGTTTTTAAAACGATACTGATCATCTCTAGGACCTAGTTCCCGAATTCCCTGAATTTGCAATCCATATTTTGCGCTCGATCCAGTAATCTGCAGGCAATTTATCGGAATTGGTACTTAGAATAAATAACATATTATATTAAACACAACCATTTACGTAGTATTCTTTACATTATCATGTAGACAATTAGTCTGAGGAATTTCACAGATAAAAAAATCTGTTATTTTAATTCCACTTAACGATGCAGATTTGATACGCGTACCTATCTAATCAAAATACGGTCACGCAATTTAAGTGATGTGTTCTTGTTTATTGAGTGTTTACAAACAATGGTCGGATCGCGGATAATTATGCAACGCGATGACAGCGGCGCGGGCGCACGCGGCTTGGCGCTCACTTTCGTTGGTCTGCGTGCGCAGGCGACGAGCACGGCGCGTGCGTGCCCCGGCCACCACCAGCACCACACCAGAGAAAGCGTTCAGGAATTTGGTCGGACCATGCTCTCTACCGACCAACAAATTGGCACGGCTCATGTTTTAGGGCTGCCTCGTAAACTACGACCACGCTGCGCCCGCGCCACTCTTATGTAAATCTCAGCTTACAAAAAGTATAATAAGAGTAGCCAATGATTGAATGTAAGCCCAAAGTCTCTAACCCATTAGGCTTAGGCAATATTGAGTTATCTTAGCCACACCACACCACTTCGTTTACTTAACTTGAGTATTCAAATGATTACATAATGGGTTACGCCCAATACTTAGGTTCTTAAAACTATACGAATATTTTACAACTTGGAAATCTAGAGGTGGTTATCAATTTATCATATCAATCGCAAATTACTTTGTGTATGTAGTTTTACAGCTCTCTAGAAATGCAATACCTGGCATTCTATCACATGTATCGAATTGAAATAGGTTTTATTGCGAAAGATATTGGGGTGAATGTGGCATGAACGAGTATATCCGGAACGCAGAGGCGGCGTGTTACGGTTTCGAAAAGAATGCTGAATGTAGGTTGCGTTGCGGACTACAGTTACGAGCATTCTTAGGACGGTATGCAATCACTGATCACTATTGTTGTAAGTACAAATATTATTTTCGGACATCGTAAATTAAAATTTTGCATAGTTGTTTACGTCCGCCCGATAGCACTGCAGACTTGCGAAGTGCGAACAACAAAACAATAAATAATGATGATTAGTACCTGCGCAATACTCTATGATACCTCATACCGAAACCCAATTAAAATATGAAAGCTTTTATAGTTAATAAATTCCAACAGTTAGTGGTTGGAAAAAATGTGAACGCGTGTTACAGTGACACCTGAGGCGGGTGGACACGGCACGCGCTGAAGGAATCCCGATAGCAATGAAGTCATCATGTACTGTAGAATTTCTAATGGCAACGGATTCCATTTCGTTGGCAGCGAAGCGAGAGTGCAGCTATTCCAGCTATTCGGACCGTCTCGCATATTGTTACAATGATCTAATAGAGGCTGCTAACTAGACGCATATTTCTACAATCATTTTTGTATTATTATCACATAATTCGACTCGTTACGTAGCACGTTTAAGAAAGGAATATTTCGAAAATATCATACACAAAATAGTTGTACGCTGAACTGACCCGTTTGTGTGACATTGAACGCGAATTGATATTTTATGACGCTTTGGTTGGAGACACTTTATTGTAATATTCATTCGTGAATCGTGATGGACGTCAACAAAGGACGACTACAGAGATTTATAAACGAATAAAATTACTATTATCATGGAAAATACTTCCAAATCTTTGAACCCATATTATTAAAACCTGTGACTTCGGATAGAGAAAAATTATGGTCCCATTAAACATTACATTAGGTAAACATTACATCCAATATGCACTCAATTCTTATGTGTATTAACGAATTTAAGAGCTGCATTAAGCTTGATGCCATTACCGATTCGTTCCGCGATTCCTGCGACATGACTTGATACTCGCATCGACTCGTACTTATTAATAAGTAAGGAATGTTAATAGCCTTCGGAGGCGTTTGATTTTTCACTTGACCTCTCTTAGAGTCATGTTATCGTGTCTTCGAATACTTGAATGTTTACGCCATCAGGAATGCACAGTTCGTACTCGTTGTAGATAATAAAATTCTCAATAAACAGTAAGTAGACAGACACTAAACATGCATGGATTCCAGACAACGCCCGTGGCCGCAGTGATGCAATGTGCAATGTCGTGACGCTGGAACTACGTCATTTTTTACACTAAATAGTAATTTTTAAGTGCCATGGGCGATAATAAATCGTAGAAAGTTCTTTAGGATGATTAATCTAGTGAGTTTGCCCGATTATGTGCGACGTTTATGAATTGAGACGTTTTTCTATGCTTCATTAGGCGTTATGATAATATGTTTTTTTATCCGAATTCCATTCGTATGCGTGGTTGGACGTTGTATGAAACATTAGGCCAACATTTGAATCCACATAAGGGATCTCCTTATAGTTGCGATTGAATTGATCGAAGCATGTCAGGGCTACCACGTACCGATACACGAATGTACGTGGTGCTATGTTATGTTATGTAATAATAAGTTCGCCGCATACATAGCGGGGTTGGGAGAGAGACTACCTGCCCAACTGGACTCTGCTACCTCTCGAAACAAACTTAAAATATATTGCAACTTTGTTACGTTTAGGGCTGTCATCATTCTGTACCTACTTTACTTTTTCATCCAAAATTTATTGCCCACATTATAATTTCCTGTTTTTGTAGGTTCGATATATATAAAGGTCATACCTACATAATACACAATACGACATGGTGTATTTCATACAGGAAAATTAACCATGCATTCGTATTTTGTTGATTCACCCAAATTCCTTGCATAACTTCAAACATATTCGTTCGCAGTTTAATTTTAATGACCACTGGAAATAATTACAGTAAGAATAAGAACCTATTTAATTGCTGAATCTCCTGGAAAATTAGATTTCGCTTAAAGAAACTGCGTTCTCTCAGTGGAAGCTTCGGGAAAGCCTTCCATCAAATCGGTAACGCACGCAGGTATATAATAAACTTTTATAAAAATACAACTACATACCTATTCAAAACTGGATTGTTTCAATATTAATAACATGTTTTTCGAAACTTACAAGTTAATAATAAAAACATGATGATTCTTACCTATTAATTAAAATTTAAACGAATTAACTTAGAAATCGCGCTTCCCTGCATATGCGAGGATTATTCTATTTCTGATACAAGGCTTTGCGAAACATTGGATTATTTCTATCAGGTAATAAAACTATTATGGTATAGTTTAACACTATATAACGTGGATCAATTAATATACTCGAAGAAGCATCTACCTAGATACAAGGCTTGCCAAATATCTTTCAGTTGGAGGTGGAAGTAGAAACCTAACTTCCATTATAAATTACTAACTGCGCCCCGCGGTTTCACTCACGTAAGTCTCGATCCCGTGGGAATATCGGAATAAAGAGTATCCTATGTGTTAATCCAGGTTACAAACTATCTGTTTGCCAAATTTCATCCAAATCCATTCAGACGTTTTTGCGTGATTGAGTAACAAACATCCAAACACACAAACTTTCACATTTATAATATTAGTTTACTAGGATATAAATTAAAGTCGCTTTTCATGTTTTGCTGAATGTCAAGAAGGTTCCAGAAGGTTTCTATGTATAATACTTTACTATTAAAATTACATATAACTAAGAAGTCTCGATATTTTGTCAAGTCGTAAAAATCGCAAGCAGGAGCGGGTCGCTAGTATTTAATTAATTCATATTTTGACAAAAATATCAAGGGAATTATTTAAAAGCATTTCATACTTCTGCATTAAAACCAACCATGCAACTTAGGGAAAGAGAGAGTCAGCGGATCACATAAGCGCGTTTTCATCGGCTTCCTTCGACTCGCGCGCAGTTATAAATTTCTTCCATTTTCATAGAAATTCCATGATTGTGCTCCTAACTACTGCAAAACAACACAAACAATGATTTGAACCGCGTAACAGAAAATTGATGTGCAGTTAGTCGGCTTTTTTATACTCTGTCGCACAATTAACAGAGTTGACGTTCCATTGTATTGTCAGTAAGTCGGTAATCATGATAGGTATGCGTGGCACTTTATACTTAGGTACTGTGACTGATCGCTCAGGCTTCCATATAAAAATTACGATCTACCAGCTACCTTGAACGGTGACATTCTTAATTTTTATTGAATTTTAATGTTTACTTAACCCTGATAAATTGATCCTAGGTACCGGAACTAGGATAAGGATAGGAACTTTGATAAGAATCAAAAGAATTGTGTTGAAATAAAATGGGCATCTCCAAATTCTTGACTAAATCAAATAAATCAATCAATCTGCCTAGCCTTTTCCCAACTACCTACTTGTGTTGGGGTCGGGTCGGCCAGTGTAACCGGATGCAGCTGAATCAGTATTTTACATGGAGCGACTGCCTATCTGATCTCCACAACCCAGTTACTGAGTAACCTAAATATTAGTTCAAATTCAATAGTTTTAATGAGGTTAACTAAATAATTAGGCAATTTCACGTGATCCGAAATTCTGAATACATAATGATGACCTTATGTTTAATCTTTGTTTAATTACCGATGATATTAACTGGATCCTACTATCTAGGCCCATCGTCAGTGATATATTCTTTATTTTTTTTTTAACTTTTCGATAGATTTTTACCTCTTATATCAATTCATTTGATTGCTTTCTATTTGTGAAAGCCATCATTTAATGGATTATCCTCTTTTAAAATACTCTCGAAAACAGGATGTACAATGTAGACCGTTTTTCAAAATAGGATACAGATTGATTTATCAGGAAACCTATAATGTAGACTCAACATCTTCGGTGTGAGACCTTCTCTTCGTGCTATCCAATATTTCATTAAGCTGACAGACTACGTTATAAATAATAGCATATCATATAGCATATAGTTCATAGCACAACAATATCGCTCGCCATACATTTATTTAGAAGATGTTCACACTTTGCTCTACTTATTATATTATTGGAAATGTATGGCGAGCGATATTGTTGTGCTATGAACTATTAGGCTATATGCTATGTATTATACCGTAGTCTGAAATGGGCTTAATTGTGCTGTAACTTTTATATAGTAACCTAAGTACATTATTATTCATTCTGAAAACCACCCTTGAGTATTTCAGCAATTACTTTATCAAGTAGTATTAGGTATGTAGTTAGCAACTAACAATCCATAGAGTTCCTTATCAATAAAATATACCTTTTCCCAACGGGTGTGTCGTTAGTAAACTATGTTAGGGTCGGCTTCCAGTCTAACCGGATGCAGCTGAATACCTACCAGTATTTTACATAGAGCGACTGCCGGAAAGAGAGCGGGAGGGATAGAGTTCCTTATATTCTTATTAAATGAAACCTAAAAGTTTATACACTATTATAAACATACATATATAATTATACTTCTCGGAAGGTCACGGGCGAAATGTTCGTTACGCAACCAAGCACCGTCGACCATCCGTCATGGTCCGGCTGAAACCCCAGGATGGAAACGTTAATTACTAACTAGTACTTACACTACTCATGTTTTAAATTACATTACTGTTACCGAGCTAATCTCGACTTAGGAATTAATAACAATGTTGGTAGGTACGGAGGAGCTCGTGACTAAGTAATAAGAGCCGCACGGGTCGATGTATGAGGTTAAGCTACGCTTGCGGGTGTTGGTCCGTGGATAGGTGACCATCTTCACATATCGAGATTCCTCCGTGCCTCACGTTAAGCCGTTGGTCCCGGCTGTTATTCGTGGATCTATGACTGTCGTCACGAGTAGTCAGTAGCCCGAAAGTCTGACAACCAGTCTTACCAAGGGTATCGTATTACCCCAGTTACTAGGTAGTGGAGGTCAGATAGGCAGTCACTCCATGTAAAATACTGGCACTCAGCTGCATCCGGTTAGACTGGAAACCGACCCCAACATAGTTGGGAAAAGGCTAGGCAGATTGTTGGTAGGTAGGTACGGTACTTGCTGCTAATTATTTCTAAGCCTAACTTTAGTAGATGGTAGACCGTAGCCTTTTCTGCTAGGTACCTACGTACTTCTACCGTGAATAATGGGTAGTTGGTAATTACTTTTTTGCTTGCACTGAATCCTTCCTACATGCTATCAAGGTTTGCCTCACCACTGAGACTTTTTATGTCTAGGTTGTTATGTTTTATGTTAACATTTCGTAAATAGAGTGAGTAACGCCTTATTTTAAATATTATATTAACTGAAATATTGTTATAGGCTTTGTGAATTCATATACCTAGATATAGTTTTGGCACGGTTTGTAGTTCTACTCACTTCGTAAGGAAAACCTGACAGAGCGAATAAGTAAATTATCATACAAGCATTCCTTTTGCATTGCGTCAAGCAGTTAAGTTTTTATTCAGACCCAAGACGTCAAGATATTCTTTCGTAGTAGATTTTTCATGATCTAATTAATATTTAATTATGATTTCTGTTGAAAAGTCATGATTATTCATGAAATTCCTGCAAGTTATGTGCAAAAGAGGTTAATTTGCTTGCAATTCTTGACTTGTAGCTCCCATTATTATTAACTTGTAAAGTGGAAGGGAACTGTTTGTAAAGTAATTTGATAGCAGCTGTATATTACAACAACCCGTTTCACTGCCATATGCATACAATAACGCTTATCAGTCGATGAGTAGAATGAGTACACGAAAACAGTTTCCCACTGTTTTTTTTTAGGTTTCGATAGTGCCTCCATCTTTTTGAAACTATTCGAACTACACGTTCTGAGGCATGTTTCAACTTGCCCCCACAGCCTGTTTACTCTACTTTCCGTGAAACTAGATGGCGCTTACCCGAAATGTGGTTTCAGGTTGTATTTTTGATACGCGACAGACGGCGCAAGTTGTATCAAAGTAACATCATGCTATTGATTTTTTGTGTGTATTATGGTTGTTTAGATAGAACCGCCTTATTACCGATGCAAGACTTGATGATACAACGTCAATAACCTTTGTAAACTTATTCACTTATTCAGTGTGAAATAAAGGAAATATTTTCCCAGATGTCGGTGAGAAGTTTCCATTTGACATCCTACCTATATCATAGTCTCTACGTATTAGATTCATGTTCACACGTTCGTCCCTTGCCTTGATCTCATTGTTAGACAAGTTATTTCTTGGCATTATACAGCCTTTACCGATTCACAGCTGACTTCTCGTTAACATAAAAAACAAAAAACGTGCGCATTAATTAACCACTTAAATAAAAATCCCGCGAATTCTTTAGACGCAGCAATCCGAAACAAATGCATAGAGTCACGATTTGAATTCAATTAGAATTGAATATAAGTAAGTACACGTAATAGGTTATCGAAATGCGTAATAGGAACGCAACGTAAAAGAATGCAATAGGTAATTGCAGAAATATGGGAACGAATATTCATTGAAACCGTATGTCACCTAAGAAGAACTACACTGAATAAAAATAGGTAAAACAATTACATAATAGGTAGAAAAAAAAATTGCTTAGATCGTATTTAGGTACCTAATAAATTATTAAAGCGGAAACCTAGTCAAAAAATGAAGAAAAACGTACCTACCTACCGTAGCTAAATGTGTTTTAAACACAGAAACCTAATAGATAGAACAATACATTAACTAGAAGACGAAGATAGTAAAACAGTTATGCTAATTACCTACAGCTTCAATTGATAGGGACATAAAATAAATTCTAATTACGTCCACTTGAGTTGATAGTTACGTACTCCACGGATACTCGTGGAAGCAATGATATTATAAGTAAAATAAAAAGAGGCAAATAGATTACCTACCCAACATTCGATCTTCAAAAATGACACAATGTCATACTATTAGATGACACCTGGAAGTAGGACGGCATGTCGTAATTAACGGGAGCGAAAAAGAGACAAGACAACACGTAACTAGGCTAATTAGCCAAGTTTTAACGTGCCACCAGGTGAGCGTGTATATGTAACCTGTCTACCTATTTTTACTTATAATATAGTAAGGTATAGGTATTACACTGCACCTATCGCCAATCATAATAGTGCAACATTCAAGTCTGCATGTAATGGAATGCGGAATGATTGGTGGCGCTTCCCGTACTTTCGCTTCACACATCCGCCTTCCCAACTGTACCGGGCTTAACTTCGTTTGTTATGTAAACAAATCATTCGACACATCTTTACAGCCGTCTTCAGACAATAAGCCATGTTTTGTAAACAGTCTTTAATATCATGTTATGTCAGCCATCGATAGACGAATCTGTTTTGACTAACCGAATTATTGGGCGCCTGTTTCATGAGCTCGTCACTAGCATTGTTATATTCTGATTTGTGTATTATAGATGATTTCAGGAATGCAAAACTATTGAATTATTTGAGAGTTATATCATCCTTATTGTGATAATAAACAAGAAGGTAAATTCCGTTGTGTTTACTGATGGTGGAAACTAGTTAATTATAGGTAGATAGGCATAACACCAAACGTGGAAATTCATGAAAATTCAGCTGATAGGTATACAGTGAATTCTAAAGTTTTAATTATCAACTATAGGCCTTCTAAATTGCTTAAAAAAGGAACATTACCGAAAAATGTGAGAAACAGACTCAATTTCCTGCTGAAAAAAATTAACATTTTCGTAATGGTAATATGAAGGTACCTCCCTGAAAAAAAATGATAAATTGAACGCGAATTGTTAAAATTACACAAATATCTCTCGATAAACACACAAACACAGCAACAGATGAGCAAATTACTGATAGATAACACAGCTTCATTGCATAGTACGAGCAAATGTGCCTTAAGGCATCGTAACCGTTTTAAGCGGTACTCTCAACTCACAAGTTTCGGGATCCACAACCCATTTAGATATGTAAATGCTTTACTATAAGCACTATCAGATATAGATACATAATAGGAATAATATAATTCCTGGCTACCGAATCTTCGTGTTGTAAAATATGCCTCCGAGGTGCCCGCGCCTTCCCCGATAAACGAAATATCTAAATGCCTTTTATGCATATAACAAGTGGATGGTTCTGCCCCAAGACACGGACGCTGCTACTGGCTTCATGCAAACGAAAACGAGATTTTAAATAAATTAAATAATTTAAAAGGAAGGCTTTCCGGTTTCTGTCGGTAGCGATTTGCTGCACGAAAAGATTTTTAATTTTTTTGTTAGTTGCATACTAAAATAAATGAATAAACATGTATATTTCATTTTATCATACATGTCAGTTCTTTGCTGTTATCTATAGAGAAATGCTAATTCAAATAATGCTTTCCCTAATGCAAAATCCCACTTTTTCATGCGTTATTTTTTTAGACACAATTAATTGGCAATTTAGAAGCCAATTAGAACTTGATCAATAAAACGAATCCTAACAAAAAAAAATCCATAGCAGACTTGTAGAAGACATTTTAAAACAAAAAAAATAAATAACATTTTCCTCAATTTTAGTTGTAAATAAATGTAATGACAAATTGCTTCGGCATGCGGAACTGACGCCTTTAACCAGTTAATAGTTATACATAAATGTACTTAGGGAAGCGCAAGCGCCAACAACGCGGAATCACTGATGTTTTCATGTAATAGGTAGGTATGCGTGATTACATGAATATGAATCCAATAAAAAAATATGCAAATGTCTCACACGTAGTCGAATATGTGGATTATTTATTTTCGTAGCATAATATATGACTGGCATTTGTTTATATGGAATAATTCGCATTTTTTAGCTGCCTACTTGATTTTTGACGTTCCAATGACTGATCTCTAATATTTTGTGGCGTTGAGTAATCTTGTTTGATGGATATGTTTAATTACTCTTTGCTGTGTTTTGATGTTAAAAGGCTCTTCCCCTTTGTGACGCGGTTTGCTTCTATTGAAGACAAGTGCTTCTAGGTAAACTTACCTTGGTTCTAGTGCTTCGTATAACAAGATGTCTTCTGGTTTTCATACAAATTAATTCACCTTTGACATGCGTAGCGGTCGTAGCGGGTAACCCAAAGCCCGCAAATTTGACAAGCGCTCCAATCTAAGGTATAGCTCCCTCAGTAATTAGATTACGGAGGTCAGGTAGCAGTCACTCGGTGTATGAACTTGTAGACACGAAGGTTACCGCAGCATATTGTTGCAAAAAGGCTATTTTCTAGACTACCTATACGGATCATGATTGAGACTCCTTGGGTTACTTAAAAAGCATGAGTTTTACGAATTCAACGATAGGTCTACTTAGTAAGGAAACCGACGTCAATTCCCCTCGGCAGGCATTAAATCTTCTCGGCACAAAGTAGAGGTATTATTACGCGAACGTAGAGTCACTTAACCTTTGCTCAAAAGGGACCTCCGAATACTTCAAACGAATATTTATGTACGTGCAGAATTTTACGATCCCGCAGATGTACCCTGCCGTCTGCGTAGTCTGCGTACCCTCTCTTTTAAATGATCGATATGCGTGCAAATAAGCAGGGCCTTAACCAGAGCATTATACCGAAGGAGAACGGATGGGCGCCCCAGGCGGCCGCACCACGCATGCGCCCACCGAATTACACCTCCCTCCCTAACCAGAATATTATCCCGTTTATATTGAAAACAACAAGCAAATTGCTGCTAATTTTATCTTAATATTTTATATCCGTTTTATCTTTGAAAAATGATTTTATGCATTTCCGTTAAAGTTTGTTCCGCTTTTAGCGCCTATTATGGTTATTACGGGATCAGATAGATCGCGAAGTAATTATTCATTATAAGAAAGTCTAAGCAATTTTGCAAGGCTTGTATGACGCTGTTACTAGTACCTGCTGCTGTAAAAATAGACGTGTACGACTAGGTTGCTTTCATTGCTATTTATTTTGTGTCAAGGAGCTTCACTACGATGTGTGGAAAGGCCAGATTAAATGTTATCTAATTGGCAAAAAAGAACTAGTCTGCAATAAAGAGATAGAATTAGAGGTTTGTTAAATAAATAAGAAATTAATATAAAGCAGTTTTCAAATAGTTTCGTTAAGAAAAATAAAAGGGAGCTCTACTATTACATAGGTATGGCATTAAAGATGTCATATAGGAATTACTAATACCTATGTCCTTATCAAATACATTTTTGTGGTTTCGATATAAACACCAATGACTATGTTTTGAAGATGGTCTTCTATAAGATCTCCCGCAAAAAAATTCACTTCTCCCAAAATACATAAACTTCTCCTTTTACGAAATATTTTAGACTTTTCTTATATCTTACCGTCGCTGTCATATTATTTTCATTTAACCAACTTTTACACACTTCGTTCCATCAATACCAGGCCCGAATGGAAATCAAATCCCGAGCAACAATGACCGACAAATGATCCGCTTCACTGGAGCCAAGTCAGAAATAAATTAAATTGAAAAAAAAAAAACATTTACTTGACAATTACACCTGCCCGATAGATGTTTATGTAGTATATGAAACTTGATTAGGTCAAAAAACGTTTGAAATGGAGTCGGAAACTTTCATACCGCTCCTGAGGCCCATAACTTAAGCCTTTTACTTAAGAAATTATTTCACCAACTTTTGGACAAAGAACTGTACAACCTGCTGGAATAATTCTGTCTCAAACATAGGCATAATGAAACTGCTAAAATTCTGTTATTGAAAATGGCAGTAGGTCTTCTCTTAACGTGTCGATGACACTGCATTAAAGTCCACAGATTCAGGATAGATTAGAGAATTTTGTTTAATCTATAATATGTGCCCATCATCCCTCTATATAAATGGACGCTATTATAATGAGTAATACTATACCTATTAATTTTATCCATCTAATTCATATAAGTTTATAAACGTCATCTGCTGAGGTTAAACCTTGCGTAAACCTTTAGTTAATGAACTCGTTTATCTAACCTTACAGACATAATATTGTCTCGCTGGATTTATTGTTACTTCACATAAATATCATAAGTAATACTTAATCGTTGCTATAAATAATAATGTAAGTGTACAGTCGCAAGCACTAATATACACTGAGAAACTTTTTAAAGTGATTTCCTCATAGTGTATAGATTGTAATTTTATTTATTTATTTTATTATTTATGTACACACAGTAAAATACAAAAAGATACGACATAATTAAAATACAATTTATTAATTAATTTAATAATTTATTATTATAAATTTATTTTATGTTATAACGAACATGGTATTTTGAATTCATATTATTATGAAATAGGTATCATCTCAAAGTTGCAATCGTAATTGAATTTTGTGGAGTGTATACATATTTTTGTTCGTGATTGTATGTATGACTAAATCCAAATAATTATCCCAATTTTGTCGTAGAATATTTTACACATTACCCAAGTTATTCGAAGAAAAAATAATTGTTTTCTCCGATCATCATCCCTAATAGCCGTGTTAATTCCCTTATTAATTTACCATTTCTATTCGGCGAAATCCTCAGACATAATTAAAGCACGGCGCCTAACCTACCTGTCGGTGTACCTTTACCCGCCGCTCTATTAGACAATAAAAAAGTTAATGCCTATACGGGCCTGCAGAGATGCGGCAACTTCTCACAGTCCCCCACCCCTTCCCCTCCCCGCGCACCTCAAACAAAAATAAAACACAACCTTCCAAGGATACAACCACCGTAATTTTAAATGCAACATAACAACACCAAATTGGCAAGCAAAATTCAACACTGCCACTTAAGAAACAACGCTCAATTTCTTTGCTCACCCTTCAGCTCCTATACCATCTAACAGCACAATCTAATTAAAACTTTAGTGTCTTAGGAATACAGTTCAGTATTGCAAGAAAGTTAGGCAAATAAGGTTGTAGACGCAAAGGCAGGGAGAAGAGTGAAGGGGGTTCATTAATCCCCGCGCCCTGCGCGCACGCACTTTCATGAATGGACCGAACAGGTTGATGTGTTTTAACTACAGGATGGTTGTTTTAAAGCTCAGTAATTTAATCAGTAATTAATTAAAGGACTTATTTTCGTATCTCAATTTATAAACTCAAAAAGATGATGATGAGCAGATGCGAGAGACCAAAGGCAAAATTTGAATATGTTTATACGAATACATCACGTAGGGACATTTCAATGCATTTATTCGTACCGACTAACGGAGATAATAAGGTCACTGATCAAAATTACAAAACAATGTTTTGTGTGATATCGCGAAGTCTTCACTGACTTCCAAATTGTGTGATGTCATCAGTTCCTTTGTGTTCAGATAGTGGGCACAGATGACCGTATTTGCTCTCAATTCTCAAACCTTTGGTTTTGGTGACAATCGTCGTAGTGTTGTCAAAACCAATTGACGTCTTGGGTTTTTAAAATATTATGATTCCATGAAGTTTTTTTTTTTTTTTGTAACTGCCTCTACTTTTTTGGTTTAAGTCTTGCTATTCTAAAAAGCTCTCTTTTCCCTGCTTTCCAAGTCTTCACTTCATAAAGCTTTATCTGTAAGTGGGCACTCCGCAGTAATGTTGGCGTGTGTGCTATGTGGCCAAACTGGTCGTTCCACTAACATCCTGTGCATGGAAGGTTCGAAGGAAGCGCCGCAACGTCCGGCCGCGTGGATGTAGCGTGATGCTCTTTTTCCTTTTCGGTTTGTTTTTTGTTCATCTCATTTATTTATTCCAATGTAATCTCTTCCAGTTCATTTTTTATTCAGTCGGCCTTCAGTGTTACCTGTGCCGGGACGCCAAAGCCTTGTCTATATTATCGTCTTAGCACATTTGCTAAAGAAACGTTTTGGGTGTTGTGTTTATTTCTTCTGCAGCGAATATTAGTGACAATTGGAACGGTTCTGGTTGTGATTTTGTGGACATGTGACTAGTGTCAGTTGATATCTAGTGTCGATCTTGTGTGCTGTGATGATGGAACTACCGCACTATCTGTTTCTCTTGGCTCGGACTTCGCTGAGTAACTTGAATCTCCTCTCGATGGAACCTCCACAGTCGCCTAAGTTTAATGTGCCTCTTTGGCAGCCGTGGGTTGCTTCTCCACAGAAAGGTACCTAGCGTTTATTTGTTTGCTTCTATTTACAGATTGTTTTGGGTATCAATTAGAAATTGTTGTTTGGTTGAGAGCTTTCCAGATACCAACTTAATTTACAACAAGTCTATAAGAGAGACTCAGTAGTGTAACACTAGGTTCTAATAACAACATTAATCAGGTATAATTTCCAATTTGTGAAATTTATTAGCAGCTTCTGTTACCTACAGAAGTATCAGGTTGTAATACAGTATCGGATTGTAAACTAGTGAGCAAAGGCCTGAAACCAAATACCAATTAACTTCGTAGGAAGGAAAGCTATTAGTTAACTAGGACCTGAAATTGGACCTAACGGTCCGGCCTCGGCGGCTCCCAATTATTTTACTCTTAATTCCGAGAGTATGGTTTTCTCAGAAAAACCTAAACTTATTGTTCTTGGTACTTGTTCGTGGTGGAACTTTTAAAAACATCAGAGGACGATCAACAAAACTATAGGACTGCCAGACCTGTGTTAAAAAAAACAAATTTAACCTTTGTTAAATTTGTTTTTTTTAACACATCGATAGAAACCTGAGCTCGCGGATCAGAACTTATAAAGCCTTGCAAAAATCATTCACTATTAAAATAGGTTTTCAACTATTCCTTTATCTAGCCCAGCTTTATTCATGAAGTATTTATTTCCAGAAACCCCAAGTACTGCGTCCAGCGGTGAGTCCGAAGGGGACCGCACCCTGTCTCCAGAAACGCCGCGCGCGCAGCCCAAGGAGCTCACCGGCAAATGGCGCAGGGAGAGACGGAACACGCGCCTGCCTGATTATAGACCTAGGTAAACAATAATAAACATTGATCAAGTTGTTTAAGTTTGGTCATGAATTCCTGATGACATACAGAACTTCATGGGAAAAAATGCTCATTCTTTTTCTTGTCAGCCAAATGTACCTAATAGATTTTAATTGCAACTGAAGAGTATTATATCTATGTATGTGATTTACATAGTGTATTTGGGAAGAAGTAGTGTATCAATTAACAATTTTAAAGCACGGACTGGTACCCAAATTAATACTCATAATTCCGGAAGCTTGTTTCAGATCCTAAAATAACTAAGTAAATTCACTTCTAAAAAACAGTAGCAGTTTCGGACGACATTCCAGTGGAACACAAAAATAAAACAGATTGCATCTTCCGATTTAATTTCCATAAATTAAATTTGTTTCCAGGGAGAACGGCAAGATGGCGCTTCGGTCGCAGTCGTTCAACGAGCGGCGCAGCGTGGCGTCTGTTGCGCGTGCGCAGCCGCACAGCGACGGAGAACTTTCGGATGAGACCGATGAGGGACCCGCTAACTTAGCTATTAACGGAAAACGTAAGAAATCTTTATAGTCGTATTTGCGAGTATAGAGGGTTTGGTTATGGTAGTATCTGAAGGAAGTTGTCTGCTTTGGATAAGTTCAATAACTTTTAAGATCGATAGATTGACATCTGTTGTTCAGCTATAGTCAGCACAGATAGGTACACTCAGTGAAAAATGTTGTCTGTCCCTTGATTTTGGCATAATCACTGAGCTGAATGAGAGGATTGGATATCTCAAAAGTTTTAGAAAAAAAAAAATGTTAACGTAATGAAAAAAACTGAATTCCTTCCAATCCAATCCCATTTCGGTCGTGTCCTTCACAACGATTGCGGATATCAAACAATAGCTCGATTCCACTGCCGTGGAAGTTTATTTAACGAAAAATAAATTTAATAGGAATTGCTTAGTAAACAGTTTTGCCAGCTAAACAAGCAAGACGTTATTCAACAACCTTGATTGGATTCTCAAACAACTTTGGCAAAATGTGAATCTAAGCCAAGGACGCGATAGAGCCACTATACGAAGCCATTATAAAACTTCTTAGCAATCCGATTCCCAACAAATCCTAACTAATGAAATTTGCCATCCTAATCTCTTCAAAAACGTGTATAATAATACACAGTATTAGGTTTGTTGTTCGTCTTTGATATCCATAATTCGGTTTAAGGCGAGGAGAAATCAAGTTACGTACGAATCCGGGCGGTTGGCAATCTCACATATGTATATTTACTAGAAGACTCCTTTGATATAGAACGTTTACAAAGAACAGACCTTTCTATAATAGATAAACCGTCTTAAGTGCTTAGCTTACCTTCTTACAGGAATTACTTTACTGTGATCTATTATGGAAGAGTTTCTATTCTGATTGGCGTAGGAACTAAGATGATGGAATCCCCTGAGGTTTGCTCAAGTTACGATTAACAAAGTAAGACAGTTCTGGCTAAGAATTATATATTCAGACATAATTGGGCTGATGTTGGATTTTATAGGATAAAACGTAGGTTCTTCATAGTTCTTATTTTGTACATTTTTTTTATCAAATTCTTGAATTAAGCAGGTTGGTCCAATTATGCTATAGGTATATTCCAAAACATTGCTGTGTTTAACAAAGCAATTGTGAGAATAAGAGATAAGTTTGGAATTGACGCATTTAGGCTTGTTGCTAATCACTCAGTTATTTATGGTATTCAGTGTGATTTCCGCTTGCCGTATGTGGACATGATAAATTCTCATAATATATGCACGATGCAACTAATGACCGTGAATACGAATATAATTATATCATACCTAAGGGAAAATTTGTTTTGTCACTGTGATTATTCCCTTATTATGGCGTAAACTATCAATAGGCTTATCCATACCATTGGACGTTCGAGTGTCTTGAGGAACATATTCAAAAACACCGAATTTATAGAGTTTGGTCAACAGTTGTTGGCTTGCAATTCGTTCACTGTTTCCCTTGTACCTGAAGCGTCTTGGCTTCTTAACAAATACTTCGTTATCTTTCTCTATCTATCTTTGGATGGCGCATATTTTTTCGTTTTTAGTACCAAAGCTGTAAAACAAAGTAGCTACAGTAACCGATGTTTTTCGATTTTTTTTAATTGGCTCACCAACTATTGAATACACCGATACCTACAAAGATATGAGATAGATTATTGTTGCAACACCACTAAAAAGATAGTAATGTTAAGTACGACATACTGAATAGATGTTATGTTTGTTACAGGAGCGCCCCCAGAGTACCCGGGCGGTAAGCACGAGGCCCCGATAGACATGCGCTTGCGATCCCGGCCGGCGCCTCCACCTTATACGAGGCCCTCAGTCATCACCAAGAGCAATGATACGCCGCCTGGTAAGGACCTTTATAACTCATTTATCGATTATCTATAATAGAAGCCCCCCCATTGATACCTACAACAAATCTTGTCCTAACTGGTTATCATAACATAAATTTTGTAACGTTAGACAACGTAGAAAAGATTCCAGAATTTTATTGAATGTTGTTAACAGTTGAAATTTGTCCTCAGGCTCAATGTCGATGTGCGACCCCGTCATCGACGAACACTTCCGGCGTTCACTTGGCGATGATTACATGAACTTATTTAAAAAAAACAATCCGGAAATTCCGCAGCCCACACCAAAACCTAACATGAAAGACCGCGCCAGCAGCCCCATACAGTTCAAAACTGAAGAGCTCCCGAAACCGGCGAAAATAATTGCTATGGAAGTCGACGACGCAAGTATGTCAGTAGATGATCACTTTGCAAAGGCTTTAGGTGACACCTGGAGGCAAATACAGACATCAAGGTTAAAAGATAACGAAAAAGTACAGCCAGCGAGCAAAGGTGGCGTCGACGACCACTTCAGTAAAGCCCTCGGCGAGACGTGGAAACAAATTCAATCGTCCAAACTGAACTTAGATACAGATAACGAGAAACCTAAAGATCAAACGACGAAAATTATTTCAAGGAGCGGAGTGGTAATATAATAACGGTTGTTAAGCCGCTGGGTGGTTCGGTTTACGGCCTTGTAAAATTTACGAGGCATTTTCATGATACTAACTGGAGTATCAATAAATTCCCACTTGTTTTACATAAAGAAAGCTATTATTTTGATAATGGGTACGGAGCGTGTGCCAGTTCTTATGGTGCCTTTACACCTGTGTGTTACCTAAAGATTTATTCCACCATATTTTTGTTACATGTTTAGAACATGGCTGCTAGCTTTTTGGCACTCGCCACTATTTATCATAAAATGTTTTCAATGTTTCAGATAACAAAATGTCAATAACACGCTATAACAGATAATATAAAATTGGTAGAAGCAATAACAGTAGATAACAAAGTTACTCGCAGGTTGAAGGCACCTTTATGTTTAATAAAAATCGAGATCCATGACAATTCTGTTACCTTAGGTTTTGGGTAATATTTTTGTATTGTTATTTAATTGTAAATGATATATAAATAGTCAATTAGTCACCAGTTACACATTGTAAGTTATTACCTCAATATGAGCGCTTTTGCACAATTCACTAATAGGTTAAGTAATAATGTTGTAAATAATAGTCATTGTATGGTTGGGAGCGACAGTAAGTATGAATATTTATGAAAGGAGATATTTAGATATGTTTGACTAACTGTGTTTCATTTCAACATTAAATGTTCCTCGTGTAAAATGTTTGTATGTGCAAGTAAAACTTCGAATGTAACGAAATGCCCATCGAAATTTTACGTCAGATGTTGTGTCAAAGTGTGAAATACTTTATTTTGATATTTGATTAGAAACTGTATGAGTATGTCGAGTTAAGTTTTAAGGAACACGGAAAAATAATTTATAAAGTTTGCTGAGAAAAATGATTTTATTACTTGCGTCTTCAATTTCGTCGCTTTCATAGGTAGTGGCGACAGTTACGTACAGCCTTCTGTACTTAATATTAAATTTTATTATCTTAACTATGAAAAATGTTTTAACAAACATCCCGTATGCAATAATTGTATTAATGACTCTCTTTAACATACACCTGCATCCTCCTATGAAAGAAAAAAATTTTTTGGAGCAGTATCCTAATGCGTGTGGTCATTCACTGAACATTAAATCATAATTGTAGATAATAGAGCACTAATTACGTTAATGTGATTATTATTTTTCTCACCAA
This sequence comes from Lithophane socia, assembly GCA_947522985.1. Classification (NCBI taxonomy): domain Eukaryota; kingdom Metazoa; phylum Arthropoda; class Insecta; order Lepidoptera; family Noctuidae; genus Lithophane; species Lithophane socia. The sequence goes on along the minus strand of OX383255.1, from coordinate 7,548,507 downwards.
GCTTCTTTTATTTTAATATATCGAGGGGCAGCTGGCTGTCCCCTCGTGTCCTACGACTTAGTAATATAAAATAATATACTTCGGTTTGATGTATGTAAATAACGTTTTCCTATTTATGCACTGTAATTTAAGTATAATGTCGTTAAAGACGAGCAAATACACATAGCCTTTAAAATTATGAGTTTTATTTTGTTCTCACTTTAATAACTCACTTTATCAGCACCCTAATTGCGTGTGTTACGCAATCAGTCACTCTGTTTTATTTTGACAGTTCAACAACATTCATTAAATTTAAATGATCGTATTTCTTAGATCAGCCCAGCGATTGCTGCTCCTTATGATGTAGGTACAGTCACGGACTTTAATTGATGAGCCACCTTCAAACTTTTCAATTTTGCAGTTTCATACATTCACGAGATTACACGATTAAACACGGAACGCAAATCGCACGCTCGTAAACAAGATGACAAATAAATTACTTTTAATCAGAAATAGTCTTATCCATACAGGTTGACTAATAAGTTCTCAATGATTAAAAATTAAAAATAAATACAATGTTGCATTAAGTTTGTCAAATCTATTTGATACCGACCTCCTTTGAATCATAGCTCATTAACTCGTTATTTCTGAAAACTTAACTGACACTTAAGACAGTGACAGTTGAACATCGATGTCAGAGACGTTACTTTCGAACTTGTCGAAATTACTATTATTATTTCTCCGTACGCTAACGTTACTATCGCAACAGTAACCTAGCAACGATTGTTTATCGTTGCTAGGTTACTGTTGCTAGACCTACAATTGGTTGACTTTGGGCATTCACTCTGCTGTCAAGTTTGTAGTTCAGGTTAGCCAACCGGTAAAGATATGAAATATAATTTTCTTCTTCTAATACGGAGACATATGACTTTGCGTGTCGGGAACCGAATAAACCCGATTTGCATTACACGGCTAAAATACGAACAGTGCCAGGTGGCTCATCAATTAAAGTCCGTGACTGTACCTACCAGTCTCTAATTGTCCATAGCAACAGCACAGGCACTGGTTGACATATGTCGTTAGCGATATCAGTATATTCAATGTTCTCAATTTCAGCCTAGACAAATGGTATTCGCTTCGGAGCGAATCTATTTCTACAAATTCTAACGAACTTTTCATGTAGATTACGAAATTCACAAATACCTACTTGCATGATTTCAAACTTGTACTCTGAAGCTTCAGAAGTGGGTCCTTGAATCTCTGGCGATCACGGTAGTATTATCTATATACAGGGTGTAATGGACATCGGCGCGAACTTTTACCATGAATTCAGTTGACCGTGTAGGTATGAAACAGCTATTTTTACACGACTGCCCAAAAAGGAATGTTATGTTTTTACAAGCTTTATATTAGCTTGCTTTGTTCGTTTATGTTTCCAGTGACTCCAATTGTCATCTATTTTTTATGCACTTCCTGGCATCCGATGGAGACGAAACTTTGCATGCTGATGATGGAGCCCGAAGATGGGCATAGGAACTGCTCAACTAAATAAGATAGCGTCGTTGAGTTTGAAATCGTTGGTTTTATCTTGACAAGAACTATAACCTGCAATGCAATGTCCAGGGTCTCATGATGGAGCCGGAAATTAGCCACAGGAACTCCTCGATCAAAAAACTGCACTTGAAACACTTCACATCAAATAACGAACATAGGTACTAAGTGCGATGTGCGTCTTAAGGTTGTACCAAATGGGAGTCCAGTTTAGCATTTGTGTCGGCAAATATACCTGACGCTGATATTCTGCTGAATTCCTACAGTTACATACTGACGTGGAGCTGACGAGCTAAATACGCGAATTATTGGACTTGGGAAGAAGTGTTATGTGGTGAGTGAAATTATGCTTTGATTACTTGATAATTTATTTAGTTAGGTAATATAAGTACCTGTAATGTATAAATGAATCTTATTAAATATATTTTCATAGTGGCCTAGGCAGGCGCGGTCGCAGGCCAAGATTTTGGGGGGTTCACCTTGGGAGCCGAGGAATATTTTTTTAGGGAAATGGGTACCTAATTGATAAGTACTCTAAAAACTTTTTTTTGTATATGCCCATCGTGGTCACTGTGGCTCAACTGGCTCAAGTACCACAGTTTTTAGTTGGTAAAGCACGTAAATCATTCAGTCTGTCGACAGTTTGATTGATTTTGGGGGGGGGTCATGACCCCCAGGACCCCCTCCTCGGACCGCACCTGGGCGTAGGTGTAAATGAAATAAACGAATTGAATAGATTACAATAAGTTTGCAATAAATAAATATAGGTAAATAAACTTGTTTATAAAGATTATAATTTAACAAAAATCCACAAATTATTTGTTGTAGGTATTTGTAAGGATATAGGTACCCTTTGTTCACAGGTGTATGACTACACTGCTCGCTGCAGATTGACTCGGGAAGAAACACCTGAAACACGACAGGTAGTTATATCTAATAGGGAAGTGTTCGAAACCGTTATATCCAGTTTTTTCTGTGAAGATATAAGATAAATAGAGACTGTCCGGATAAATGTTATGATTTTCTATGAGAGTTCGGAATGGATAGCTGTGTGACGTCATGTTTTGTTACTCGTATTTCACATGTTGGAAGTTTGTTTGGCGAACATGTTACAAGTGGGGACGCAGCTTTAACATAAACCCATTGAGGAAGTTAATAAATATTTTAATAACTTTCAAATACATGAAAATTACGAGCTTTTAGATAAAATTTTGATATCTCCTGTGAGTGAAACATTAAAACAAGTAGGTAGGTTGAAAGACGAGTCATTTAAGAAAAAAACACGCATTTTAAAAGTCCTATTCCTTTTCATTCCTCCATTCTTTTAACAACAGCTAATTCTCTAAAAGGAACTGTCTTAAAGAGTAACTGTCCTTCTAATTCAGTTACACGAATTAACATAATTGTAGCCAACGAGATAGACAAGGGAAAACAAATGGCATTTATCTTGAAGTCGTGCTCTCAAGTTTACAGTGTCTTGTAACGGTTCTATCAGTATTTTGATCAGTATAAATTACCATTCAGTAAGTAAAATTATGGATCTCTTGAAAAAAATGCCAAACAACACTACGCTACACTACGGGTGTACTGCACTTCCTCTCTTCATTACATATAGTTCCTTGCTTTTGTTTCATGTTTATTAATATTTTATATATTATATACATAGACATATTTATATATACAACATGTAACAGAATAAGCGCAAGACCTGAAAGTAGTTTGCTCAGAATCGGCTTCTGAATCGATTTCCATCATTATTTATATGTGTTAATTTTTCATGAAAAAAATCTTTTCTTTAACTGAAATTAGAACCACCGCGTCTTACCAAGGTAATAAGATATTTTATTTAACGAAATTTAAGCCTTATCTCAAAGGAATAAAGCCTATTCAAATGCATAAACAAATTTGTAATACGCTCATAGCTATCCTATGTTTCATGTTTAGTCAGGAAGTCTATTTTGTAAAAAAAAAACTAGGTGTCGTTTAATTAAATTAAATTACAGATATTATTTTAGTCTTATAATTTAATATTCTAATTGGGGTGTATGAGCTCTTGCGTTTATTCCGTTACAGGTTGTATAAGTACCTACCTATATGTTTTATGTATGTATTTATAATATATGGAAATGGTATACCACTGACTACCTGCAGTATTTTCTCTCTATTCTTCTCACTGTAATTCACCAAAGGTTGTCTGTATAAAAGATCGCTTTTAGCGATAAGACTGCCCATTATGTCATCCTAATGTCTATATTTTTTATGGTGTTCACTCAGACCAACAAAAAAGGTTTTCCTTTTTCGTTGGTCTGAGGGTGTTCATAATAAAAAGTATTCTATCTTACGTGTGATATGTAAGTATAGGAATATAATATACATTTCATTTCACTTAAGTTTACCTACTGAAAACTGCATATTGCGAGTTTACCAACACTAATCTATCTCCTAAACTTGATGATTATGGCAATACTCACGAAAACTATATATTTCAGACCGAAATTAGTTTTAGTAAAATCACATGTGTACCTAAATATGTTTTTTTGTTCACACTTTACAAAGTCTAGCTTGATATTGTCTTCTTTCAGGGATCAGTGCATACAACATGAACCCTAAAAGTCCTACCTTTTTATGTATAAAAGAACTAAGAAGCTTTCTGCTGTTCTAGAAAAAATTTTGCGCATAAATAGACCAAGTTAGTCGACCTACTTCACACCGCCTACCAAAATCCGAATTCGTTTGTATTATCTAGCGAAAAAACCTAACCCAAAGTAGAGAATTTATTAAAATTACCTTCTTTAGCCAATTTACGGTGTGAATTTGTCGCCGGTTACGAAAGCAAATTGTAAGTTAAATTCCTGAAAAAGATAAGGCAGCACAAGTGTATATTTAAGGTGACCCCATTAGAACATAAATCGTAGGTTAATTCGCTGGAAAAAGTAAATGTAATAAACATGTTTTATTCATTACTTTTCCTCAACCACCTGGGGATATTATAATTTCTACTTTAGTAGGTAAACAAAACACACCTAGGTTTGTTTATACACAGGGTAAAAACAAATGAGTCTACCTTCTTATTTTTATTTGGTTCATGTACGTAGGTATCTACCAACTTATGAAAGAACAGATTTGATTCGATTCATTTCTCCGTCGTCACCTTTATCTACGATATCTCTAATAAGACTATCTCAGCAGTTTTCACTTCATTAAATTGGATTTAGATGGTAGTAGTTTTTCCTGTTGCTTATCTGACTGGAGAATTATGTCGGGTCCTTGTTATTTGTGCGATCAACCAAAATCTGCGAGTGAGTGACATCTTGAAGTTTGAACCATAGTTTCTCCATTATGGTCATCAAGATTGACCGCTCCGTCTATTTTGTGGGTAAGTGATATACCAACTTACATAGTTAGGTATGTTATATAACTTCCATTCAGATTTACAGGAGGAAAAACCGTTGCGTATATTGTAAGTATAGAATTTTAGTTAAAACTCGGCCATCCATACATAAAACCATAAAGGAGCCCTCTGTTCAACAGTGCGGATAGCGACGTTCGTCAATAAATTGATTCGGTTTTTTATAAGAACGAAGCAATGGTAAGAAAAAGTAAGTAAGAGTAGTTTACAAGGATACATAATTATCAATAACAACTCAAACGAAATACCTACTTCATTAGATGCTATCAATGATAATAGGAAAGGCATGCACTAGCAATAACTTATCGAAATACCATTAAAATAGGTACGGAGATGGTTTCCTCATTAATTTGCCTAGTATAAAAGTCCACAATTAGGTACTTCGCGATATACCATTAAAATATGCAGGTGTGTTCCTCAAATCCTCATTATTAAAGTAGCTAACCTCATACAGCTAGACATAATAAATCACGCCTGTTCATTACCGCCCGTATATGCTAATAGCGTAAATTAGAGCTTAACGAAACTGTCAAGCAGTATTATTCACTAACTACATGTGTTATGTGATTATGATTATGTTACATAATTTAAATGTAAATAATAAATGTCCCTGAGCTTGGTTATTTTGGTAGACCAACTTAGCGTAACATAGAGGATAGCTAAGGATGCAGTTCTTTTAGACACGGTGCGCATTTTTAGAAGGTCCTTCTCTGGAGTCCTATTCACCGGCACCGGTATCTTAGGCTCTGTTTTCAATTTTCCATGTTCTTAATTATTTAATTTAAATATATCTTGTTTAATAGAGAACAAGATATATTGAAAAAACTGAACGAATATGAAGTAGGTATGTAGGTATAATGTGGTGGTAAATGATCTGAGTATCTACGTAAGAGCGTTGATTCTAAAAGTTGGCAATTTCGCAAATAGCTGTCAAATAACTACCTGTTTCGATTAATTTGGCAATATTACCTACTGTATGGAAGCGCTAACTAGAGAACTAAAATATTGATTATGAAATATCGCTAACTAGTGACCGAAAATATGAATAATTAATTGCAATTATGAATATTCGATGATACGATATTAATTTCTTAGTTCTCTAGTTAGCGATATTTTATAATTCCATACAGTAATATACTTAAATATTAAATTCATATGGGCAAATTAATCAAAATAGCGAAGTATTTGACGACAATTATTTGCGACGTTGTCTACTTTCATTATCTACGCACCCTCGCTCTTAATTGTTTTGTAGGTAATAGACGAATCTTAACACGAAAACGGATTCCTTCAGTTAATAGCGTTCATCTTCTCTACTTACTGAAACCGATTTACCTAACAGCAAACACTAATCTATTCGAGATGTGGCGATTATGTGATTATTGTCTTGATTGCCTAATGTATCGTGTTATCAATCATCGTATCAGCCCGTAAGCCTCCATTACCGAACATGGGCGGGTGATTCTTCAGTTTTAACATGAATTCCTTAATAGTTTGCGTTCAAACCGGAAAACAGTAGGATTCGTTTTTTAAGGCTTTGGTTTAAATGTTTTTTTTCTTTCAATATCAATGATCGCTGTCAAAATGAATTAATACCTGATTTTTCTTGCAAAGGCCGTTTGTCCACCGCAACGGGAACGGGAAAGTCAACAAGAAACAGATGACGACGCTATAGTAAATGTACTGTCGCTACTTCGTCGTCGTCATCTGTTTCTCGAACGTTCCCGTTCCCGGTGTTGTGGACAAACAGTGTAACCCAATGTTTAAATGGCGAAGCATTAAATTACTTCTAGGTTGTTAATATTCTTTCCTCTAAACTTTTATTTCCAAGAACTCTAACATTTTCCAAAGAGTCACCGCCAATACTTCAGCCACAAATGTATCCCTGAAAAGACAGCCGACATACGAGGGGTGTTCAATAAATAGTGAGAATGAGTATGACGCAATTATCTATTATTAAATTTTATTTTATTTTTCGACGTAGTCAACTTTTAGGGTCCAACTTTTAGGGTTCAAACAAAAAGTCCCTTTCTAAAAAAAATCTTCTTTCTGATCCCTTAAAAAATCGTGTACCGCGGCGACTACTGCGTCATCATCTTCAAATTTCTGGCCCCTGAGATGTTCCTTTAACCGCAAAAATCGGTAAACATCACTGAGCAAGGTCCGGTGATTATGGAGGATGTGCCGTCAATTCGAAGCCAGCTTCTTGAATGGCAGCCATCGCAACTCTGGATTTGTGCGCGGGGGCGTTATCTTGGTGAAACAAGCAAACAACAAAACACGTTCCGAAACGACGCAAACAAATGACTTCTATTTTTTTTAAACAAAAGATAATTAATTGTTTTTTTTTTATCATTATTATCTAATGTCTGGGCTATGCCTGCCAGTATTTATTTTTTTATTTCCAAGGAGAATGTATCTCATTCTCACTACTTATTGAACATCCCTCGTAGTTACGTTAAAGAAACCTTATTCCTAAAATATGATGTAAATGTCATGTAATAGAACAACGGTATCTGAGGTGAAAAGTGGAGCCTTGTTCAATGTGTTTCCAATATCGTAGCGTTTGTATCACAATCGTACAAGTGCGGTATGAATGTCGTACAGGAAACTACACGACGTTATACATGATGTCACGTCTTGGTGACTTTCAGAACCTGGCTGTTGCGTATCAATCGTATAAAGTATTGGGTTGGGTCATACAGGGTGGATTTTTGAGATGGGGCCGGCCGTAAGGACAGGTTCATTTTCGGCCAGTTTTCATTGTAGCGGCCAGTCTATCCATCATACACATTTTAGTAGGCTTTACCTACTAAAATGTGTATGATGGATAGACTGGTAGGTCAGTTGGAGGGTTCATTTCCTACTAAATTTTTGGAAATGTTTTTAGCTGTTTCTAGGACTCAAACTCAGTTGGTTCGATAGAGTTTTTGATCCTTATAAGAAACAGGATCGATAAGCATGAAAAAAAGATTTGTGGAAATGGCCCATTTTCTTGCTGACTATAATTTTTTGGAATCAAAACTTCTCAAAAAAATAAGGCAGTCTCCTAAGATCGTATCTCTCTAACTACAACGATTAAAAGGTACCTACCCTTACTGCCCCGTCTCAAAAATCCATCCTGTATACTGTTTGTAGTAATAGGTATGTTTCAGAGAACTTTTGGTAGGTATCTTGAAAAATTTCTATTGAAATATGCATAAATAACATAACATCACGCATTGTTTCCCCGAAAGGTTGACATAGATGATAGGTGTAGTTGTACTTATCAGAACAACTGGCATAACAGTACAACTGGCGCTATTGATTTCTGTAACTAAACAAGACTGTAATCGATATTGGTTAAAATAAGTTAGGAAGGGTATTGTCTCGTTTGCCAGAATTTCATTTGCCATAATATTGTTTTCCATAATCGTCCTCAGTCATAATATTTACTTGCCCTATTATCATTTATACTATTAACGTTTGTCATATCAACTTATTAGTCATAACTTTTATTTGCCATAAAATTAGTTGGCATAATAACATATGTCATAATCATTACTTTCTATAAATAACACATTACATAATCGATACTTGACATAAGCCCTAGCTATGTAAAGATTGTTAGTCCTAAAAAATTGCTAAAAAGTAGGTTTTAGTGACGGAAACGCATCGCTGTAAATTCGACTCCACGCAGTCTTGTATGCCCTACCCCTAGAGTGTAATTTAAAACTGCGGAGGCGCGGAGGGGCGAGGCGGCCCGCGATTTGAGAAGCAGGCAACGCTCACCACCGCAGCATCGTCTTGCTGGCCGGCGCAGCGGCGAGCGTTACAACCATCTGCAACGATAAGCTCGCGTGGGAACGCCGGAGCCGTGACAGAAACCATGCCTGCTGCGTAATTTTTTTTTGCCTTTTGTTCGTGCAGCATAAACCATTTTTCTATGAATATGTTAATAGCAAAATTATTCAGTTTAACATAACATCAAAATTGCAGGCACTTGTACTGAACTAGCATCGTTGTGCTAATATGGGCAAATTAATATTACGATGAATAAATGGTATGGAAAACGACATTATTGAAAATGAAAAATATAACAAATAAATGTTATGACACTTAATGGATTATGACCAATGAAATTAGGGAAAATGATTTTATGTCATTTGACGATTATGGCAACTGAAGCGGCATATGAAATGATGGTTTATAAAATTATGGCATATGAAATTATAGCAAATATTAGTAAACCGTTAGGAAGGGACTTTGAGAATGAGAAATATCAAATAATAGTTCTAGGGGAAAACATGTGGTTTTTTCTTTCTAATAACATTCGTTTTTGAAAACTTTAGTTGGAAAATGCCTTTGCATGTTAATACTGAAAAAAACTACTGCATCGATTTTCAATACATCGTTTATTCAAGGTAAAAATAAAAACAAAACAATGCTCTATCACGCTATACATCTAGAAAGTCCAAGGCAAAATAATTGTTCGCTTCTTTAACGAACCTGTAAAATAATCATTTGTAACATCAGTTACAAGTAAAAATTGTTACCTAAACATAACATAAAGGGAAAACAAATTAGATACGAAGAGAGCTAAAAATATAATATCTTCCAATTTCGATTTCCTTCTGGTTTGACGAGAATCCACATTCGAGCACTGAATTCGAATGGTGCTAGAGAATGACAACACTCTATCCACACACTCGAATACAGTTGTCAAATCATGGATCTGTGATGTATCCATCTTCGATCCATCTTGAAGCTAATATTCTTCTCCAATCTTCTCCGGCGTTAAATCTGATATAGTGTAAGAGCTATCGATCGATCTTTTGCAGGTAAACGTGTACGTCTCCTTCAAGAGTCATACTCCTTCTGAATTATACGGAGAAGAAATGGGGAAACCGACTCATGGGGAGCGGTACTTACATACAAAGATCAGTGATTATAATTATAGTATGTATCGGTAGAATTTTCCCGTTGTTACGACATTTTGTGTGTATATAAATTAAAAACTCTTACAATCCGGATTAGGTTATTCTTTTTACCCGACTGCCCCAGAAGGAGGGTAATGTTTTTTCTTGTAAAGACCATTTTCTTCTTCACGCATTTCTCTGCCCCGGCCCTGCAATAGACAAAAACAAAACCTTTAAATATTTAAACCTATATATTATCATTCCTTTTCAATCAAGCTGTGTCAGGTAGGTATATTTAAAACCTGACACAGCAGGTTTCTAAGCAAATAACTCAAAGTTAGCTACTTACCTACTAATAACATTATTTTAGAAAATGTCGCAAAACTAATATCCGGGGGCGGAAACTATTTCTTGATTGGAGATTACATGCCTGGCATGTGCTATGTATCGTAGGCCACATTGGCCCGCCAATATCAATCCTATGAAAGAGCCATGTAGGCAAGAAATAACTTGACTACAGAGGTCGGACAAGTTTTGTATCAAGTAAATTTTACAGAATTGTTACTTTATTAAAGTTTTAAATCTATATATTGCTTTCAATTAAAATATGGCGTGTACCCCTTATGGATTTTAAACCAAAGGCCCTGCACTTTAATTACTTTCAGCAGCAAAGTTCAGCGTAATTATTATTAATGTATCGTTTCCTCAAGGCGAGTTATATAAAAACCATAATTAGACCTAGCCAATGAATAATAGAGATAATTTTCCTTGAAAGGAATCGTGATAACAGTGAATAGCTATAAAAAGAGACATGTTGAGCCACGTGCCACATCGCATCTGATTGCTATTGACATTTGACACGAGGCGTCCTCAGAGGGCTACGTTGAACGCTTTCATTATTTACGTGTAGTGTACCTGTCCGGCGAGGTATCGATCGCGCGCGCTGCCCCGCCCTCACCCCGCACCGCCACATCCCCTCACAACTGACTAAATATGAAAATAATTGGTTCACGTGTGCCTAATATGATTATGACACGGAGTGAAGCTGAACTTGAACGCTTCGCAGTCGAGTAAAAATTTTACTATGTTATTGTTTCAATCACATGACCAATTTCTAGGCTACATAATACCGAATTGAAGGGATTTTAACCTACATAAAATTGTTTAGGTATAATATTGTCACTTGATTTAGCTTCTTTCAATATCATCAAGGCGCCAAACACGCGATTCGCCCACGATTAATTTTGGATCAGAATTGAGTTTTGAGTGTCACACGATAAATTGGGTCAATATTATGACGCGAGCAGTTCGATCATGATGTAGCCTTATTTCTCAATTTCAACGATAAACTCATGAATAACTGCCGCACTTAGAAAACGATGAATTAAGTATGCATTAAAAAGCTCTTAATCAGTTTACCCTCTGTCCTGAATTTTTAAAGTAAGGTCAATGTAGAACGAAATAGAGATTGATTATTCATGAACATTTTAAATTTAAAAGAGGTACGAATTGAAAAACCGTTGGGGTAGGTAGTAAGGTTATTTATAAAACACATGGCGTAGGAAGTACACACCCACTCGGAGCTAAGCCTAAAATAGGTAGTCACTCAAACGTGATCTGCTACTCGATGAGTGGTACAATCCCTGTTTATGTATTCAGGGCCGAAACATGAAGGTCTGTTTTGCTTTCTTTTGCTTTTCATTGTAGAACTTTCATTAAATTTTTCCCTTTTTATTGAGGTACCTACGTACCTAAATAAAGCACTTACCCTGGGCACTTTACTCTGCTGTATTTATAATAAAGGAAATGCGAAAGATAGGGAAATTAGTGAATAAAGTAAGAGCAATTAGCGAGAGTTGATCGTCGCGTTCAGTTTCTCACGATCTCGATTATAGAGTGCGGGACAACTATCTATTGTGTTTACGTCTCGGGTAAATTTTGTTAGTATCGCAGACTGTGGAATACCTTCAACACGTCAAACAAGTGCACGCTACACTAGCAACGATATTATGGGGTTGTCTTGATTAAACCAACTAGATGAACAGTGCTTTACCTATTCGACGATTGTACAATTCATATTCATATTCCGTACACAAACTCCTCGAGCTATCTGCGGTGAGTAATGTTGAGATATAAACTAATTTATCGCTAAGTAAACTAAGACTTGTTGAGAATAAGATTTTTTTTTGTTTTAACACTATTTTAACTTTTAACACTCGCGGATTTGGGTGGAATTGTGAGGTAGGTAATCTTTGTGATGCTTGTTCGCTGTTGTGATGATACTGATGCTGCTTGTCCAGGGATAGTTATTTAAAGCGTGGAGTTGTTCCGCGCGAGAAGTCCAGGACAATTAGGTGGGCGCTAGGCGTCTCGAGCTACCGGCCTGCATACAAAGCCGGTAAGGGGATACTTCCTCTAACAAAGGTTTCAGTCGGTTCTTGGGACATTCTAGTCCGACGCTAACATGAATAGAGAGACCCTCCACAATAACCACACTCGAGCCGTCTCGTCGCGTCGTAACTTAATTGTACTTATCTCAAAAATATTTTCAAGAAAATTCGTTGGTCTTTTTGATTCGATGTCTCGTATTCAGGAGCGATTTCTTTTGTACTTTACTGAATTCCTCTGTAATTAGAAACAACTTCCTTTACATGTGAATAGAAGGGCACGTGGTAGATACAAGTAATTTATTCTTGATTGACGAGTCGCAGAGACAGCTGTTATTTAGTGTCCACAATCTAATGGAGATACTACACAGTTGGGATTCATTGTACTGTGCCTGTTTATTATACCTACGAGTAACGACCCGAGGAATTTGCGAAAAGCCCTAATCAATTACTTGAAACACTTGGTAAATTCATTAAGCATTTATGAATAGAGGAATTTTCATAATTTTCAGACAGCTTCATTAATTGATTATCCTTCATTGAAAAACATTAGCAATACGAAAGATAACCCTGTAATGCAGTTTTACAAGTAAATTGATGTAATGTTGAAACAAATCTATAGAAAAGACGATGATAACCCATTGTGGGCGGCCCATGGAGGCGCCAGGCTTTGTCATTTGATGCTACAGATCGCGTTGCGTTGGGATCAACCGTTATGAATAGAAATTGTGAGGCATCATATTTTCTATTTGAGTCACGTTTATATTTTATTTCTTTCTTGAAAGTATCGTACCTACATAAATTGGTTCAGTAAATTAGGTACCTTACATAAGGCACTGAAAGTTTACTTCTGTGAGTGTTGATTCCGACCCCTGAGTTTTACTGAGACTGACTTTCTAATCACAAAGGCTGGATTAATTTAAAAGGGTTTCCACCATGACCGCTCAAGGCGTTTCTCAAGGGGATGTTTTAAACATTGCTTATCTTGTGGGGTCACAACGAACACGACCCTTTATTGAACGAGATTAAGAAGTTTTACAGTTTGAGTCTCAAAAAGTAGATACTTATCTGAAACATTTTTGTTCCATCACTATTAGGCTTGCTTGCTCTTTGGTTTAGAGAAATCTTTATTGTTTCAGTTAGGCAGATCCATTTCACAAATTGTCGCAAGTTAGGAACAGCATTTATGGCCTAGTGTGATGAGCCTAAACATTCATGAGTAATAGTCATTTTGTTAGAAAACATCCAAAAGTGCCAGATTTCTTGAAATGGAAATTAACTTTTGCGCTGAATAGGTACGATATTGACTCAGCAAGTACTGAAGTAAGCAACATTATAGCTTCTGAGGTAGCCAAGAACGAAAAAGCGAGCGTATAAACAGGTGCCAAGAACGTACACCTGGTGAACAAATAAACAAATTAAAAGTTAGTCCGATAGAAATAAGTATAATGTTGAGTCACTCAAGACTGCTGGTGGAATTGTAGCAATTGCGACATTCATAGCTGTAAATACACTGGAATATAGGTCGATGAAGCTCCACCAAGTTGAATGGCTATTTAATAAAGTAAGTGTACGTCCAAGTCGGCGAAAGTGGGTGGGCTTGAAGGGGGCTGAAGTTATTCCGCGATACTACAGTCAAGATATAAAATGTTCTCATTTCACGACGGCGGGCGACAGCGGCGGTTAAAGCACTGCTCACTGCTTTCATAATGCTAGCACACTGCATCCTAATCCTAACTAATATTATAAATGCGAAAGTGAGTTTGTTTGTTTGTTACGCTTTCACGGTACAATACCTGAGCGGATTTGGATGAAATTTGGCACATGGGTAGACCATGACCTGGATTGGGACATAGGATACTTTTAATCCCCACGGGATCGAGATTTACGATGGTGAAACCGCGGAGCGCAGCTAGTAGCAAATATATCTTAATTCAGGTTCAATAGCAACCGAACATAGCCCAAAAAGTTATACATTCTTTCGTCCTAGAGGAAAAATCCAAGCGCGTTCAGAACTATTATCGTTATATTTCATTTGGTTTTCACCACAAGCTATTTTAGTGTTAGCATTTATTTGTGAAGTGTCAGTCAATCACGCCTCTCGGCGTCTACCATTAGGATAAAGTACCTACGCATGTACGATGATTGCTAAGAAACGAACATTACATAAAATGCTCAGATTTACAGAACCTATTTCAATTTTGCTAAATGTTACTAACTCGCGTCACCGTAATCAGACGCAAATAGAACTTTACAATTTCTGGTAGTTCGTGAAGCCTTAAGGCGAAACAATAGGTTTTGGGAAACTACCTTATTTTATCTAACTACCTACATAGATGTTGTTAATAAAACAAGTCTTGTTAACATAATAACAAATCCTTCCAACAGCCGAAATAAAAGGTTAAGCAAACTTGCGAAGAGTTTGTGAGATCGTTTCGTAAAAAACAGTCATTACCTAAAACCTTAATACGATGGAGCATTGACGGAGCTTAATTTCGATAGTGATTTCAAACTTCATACGTCGAACAGAAACAGGCTATGTAAGCATTGTGAGCCCACACAAGTTCTACGGAAATCTTTGTAAAATCTCGATGGGTAAATGAATCTGACTAAAGTGGGCACAAAGGGCGGGAACAATGGGACCCTTCTTAAATATCTTTTATTATCTATCTTGCTTCCGCATCCTCGCCCATAGTCGACTGCCTGCTTCCAATGTTTGTCGACTTTTACCGCTTAACGTTCCTTGACTGGACTCCTTAAACCAGTCTTGATCGAGAGAGCAGCTACCCGTTAATAATAAGATTATCCCGAAATATGTTTAAGTCTCTCTCATAATTTTGAGGTTGGAATTCAGTTAGGAAAGCTACGAAATAGCCGGGAAACTTCCAGATAGCTAAAGAGCAATTGGACCCCAAAGTTAGTAACGAAAGCGCACTATTTGGAAGGCCCAAATGCCCCAGATCCCTACATAATTCGCTAAACAAGCATTTATTGGAACATATCTACGAACGGAGCGAGCCAAGCGGCGTAGTAAATATAAATTCAGTATATTGCAGTTCCAACATTTATTTGGCAAAACATATTACAATATACGAGTTTCATTTTGGCTCACAGTTTTAAGTTAACAAAAAAAAAACATTACAACGGCAGGCATCTTTTATATACAAGATTTTTTTTAAATCACTAAATGGAACTCTACGGTGGTGGTGTAAAAGGCGTTGATGTTTGATAGTGATATTTGTAGAGCACTTTTGGGTAGCAGTGACGTAATATGTATTGACAGGTGACCTGCAGGCTTCACGGTGATCGTCCACATGGCAAACAGCGAAACTACCGACCTGTAAACACAAAGCGGTAAGCTACTCATGCCTGCTTCGTTTAGCGCCGCCTGGAGCGTGTGACGATATCCAGGACATCTTGTGTGTGGACTGTGTGTGACTAAACCGTAATGATAATTAGGTACCTACTATGCATTATTAAAACTACCTAATGGCTGATAAAGGTGTCGACTGGTAATACAGTTCCTATGTATGATTTTATTTTGAAACATCTCAACAGCTACATACCTACGTTTTAATTATACAGGATATAAGACATTTGTTCGTATTTCTAGTTATGAAAAGATGAAAATAAGCAAAAGATTTCAGGTCATTTCATATTAGGTAGGTCCGAAGCGGGGAACTAAGTGTAGATTTTAAGATCTAATAATACATAATGCCGTATATCTACCTAATAAGTATTTTTTTATTCGTAGCTAATAAGTAAAAAAAAACTGTTTCCTTAAGTAAATAGGTACATAAGTAAATACCCCCCAAATCGAACGTTGACCTCTTCTAACCCGTGGATTAGATATATGCGCACATTAACTAACTTACCTACTTTCCAAGTAGGAATTTTCTTTGGCTTCGCTGCCTGTATTAAAGTACCGACATACTCTTGTACTTTTGATTGATATGTAGGTAGATATTTCTGACATGAGTGCGGGTAAAGTTTTTGTTTCAGAAAGGAAAAAAAGATAAAGCCGCAAAGTCCTCTTAAAGTTAGTAAGTAAGTCTCTCGAATCAATAGCAGAGGGAGAAAAAAGAATCTTCAATGTAATTCTACTATAGTAAACCTTAACAAAGGTCTGTCACAATGTAGCGACAAGACAAGAACGACGATCCAGGCTCCAAGATAATGGATACAAATTGATAAACGTTAGATTATTCTCGCCTAGGTGATTCTGTGTTGTAGGTAATTGAATTTCACGTCAACGCGACACAATTACTGAATAAAAACAGCTATTTTTAGCGGAGAAGTATCAAAACAGGCGAACGGAACATAAGCGGGAATAATGGGACAATGTAAACAAAATAAACATAACAGAGAGGTATAATGGCCGCTACTAACGTGGGATACACACCTACCCTTTATCGACTTGTCCACACGACACCGACCTGTGTGTGACCTAATAAAGTAACCGACTGAAACACATACACCGACAAAAATTAATTTACCTGCATTAAACTGACACTAGAGCCGCGCCACATTACGAAGCACGAAGCATTCCGAGCTCATAATATTTCTTAAAAACATTTTTTAGTTCTGACTAGGAAATAACTGCAAAAGAAGAACGCGGCACTCTATTTAACTGAAACTTTTCGCTTCACGGTTCGCGACTTTAGTGCAATTTAAGCTTTCATAATATAAACGTTTGAAAGTTCTTTCTGAAAGTCAGCATCGGCCTCTGAGGAGTCATTACATATTCACATAAAATGTTAGAAGAGTGTCGATTACACCAAATAAGCTGTCCATAATGGAAACCTTTTAGGAAAAGCTTTTCTTTTAAAATAAGCAGCAAGTAAGTGTAGGTACTGATATTGTCGATAGGGCACGGACAGTCATTCTAAGCTTAATTAGCTTTAAGTGTCGCCGGCGTCAAATTGCCGTGAGACTACGGCCATTACGCGACAAGTTTTTAACTTAATGAAAAAGAATTAAGTCGGTGACTTGGTTTTGCGAATGGTGCTTTCTTAGCCAGTTGACTATTTTGAAGTAGTAGTAAGTTAGAGATACAGCCAAGCATATTGGCACAGAGCCAAGTGGAATGTCAAGAGAGAAAATTGACGCAAGTAAGCGGGCGACGGCCATCATTATACTGGAATAGTCGCTAACCGTATTCTGCTTTCCGCGATAATCCTTTTTGCCACTATTTCCTCTTTCACTGTATTTGGTAAAGTATCCATCTATGTGTTTAGACCAACTTTATTTTATACAGCATAGCGATACAAAATTAACATTTCCTAAATTCTCTGTTCATGTTGTTTATTTTCTCGTTTTTTAAGATTTTTTAGTTTAAAAAATATATTTTACTAGGTTTATACGTTGTACGATCGATAAGAAAAACAGGCGGCCGACCCCGGGATGTATTTCGTTCGGTGATCGGTCTAGTGCGCTGTACCTACAGTTCGATAACGTTATTTATTTAGGAACGTTCTCGGTAGCCCCTCACGACACAATACGGTAAGACGCTGACACAAAAAAAATACCTGTGTAGCTTCAACTACTTTTTGTCTAGACTATTGGAAATTTATGTTGTTACCAACTTCAATTTAGTAACTTGGACAAGATCATGTTTACAAGTAAAAACTAATCATACAAGAAAATTATAACGAAAATGAACAAGGAGGGGAAAAACAACTAGGAAATTAATTGGAAAATTAATTAAGTGTGTCCTCATCGTCGCCTGATCAGCATCACCTCCCTTGAATCCATAGTGAGCAAGACCCGACAAAATTAGAAGAAAAAAACTTACGTACTTTCGTCACAAATATCTATTTAAGATTTTTAACATTCATGTAAGTATTAGGTTTTTACCATTACGTACACACGGCTACACATTGAAAATTGTTTATTATTCTAGCAAGTAAACCTTAACAACTAGTGATTGGAGCCTCCTTTTAAGCAAATATGCCTGTGTTAGGAGACTCCGCTCTTCCATAACTTGAATAAGTATCATTTACTTAAACAAATTTTTTTACAGTTTATGCTGATCTCGCATTGTGTAGGATTTTCGTACAATGCGAGGTCAGCTTATACGGGAAATGTAAAGCTTGATGTGTAGCCGTGTGTACGATCATACAGCGTGTCGCTGTCGAAGGCATAGAAAATGAGAGTGAGGTCACTGAAAGACGACGGGTTTTAGATAAAACGACGGAAAAGTTTTAGAAATGTTAGACAAGCTACTGCGAAACACATAAAAAAGAGAAAAGACTGAAATAATTTTGTCTCTGAATTCCCTCTTCCTTCACCGCGAGCTTTCAGTAAAGTTAAATACATTTTAAATGTCCCTTTGCAATGAAATATTCATATATTTCGAAACATTTCCGACATGCCCTTTAGACAGGCAGTGTCAAAAACCAAGTTCATTTATTTTATCACTCCCTGAAACTAAGCCACGTCGAATAAATCAATAATAACGAAGTTCGCTCACGTAAACAGTTAACACAATAATTGCTCGCAAAATTGCCTTCTGAATTGAGTAAGTATTTCTACTTAACCGATAAAAGGGAACCAAATTGTCTAGAAGTATTAGAATATGTACATAGCGCCCTTGGCCCTTGACTGAAAGTTTCGTAACGAAAAGTTGAAAAAGAAAACAGCCCACGTAATGAAAGTTTTAGGCTGCCAATCCGTATGTCTACAATCTGTGAATTTTAATATAATCATGGCCATTCCTAGCCTATAGTGGTTGAATATTATTAGCACTGAAAGATAAAATAATACGCCTAACGACTGACAATTCACGCTAATCTCCGGTCAGACCGCAACGCCCTCCAGTGCTGTGGCTACGTTTTATATCTCGCTCTAGCACTACGCCATTTTATAACTCTGCCTCGCTCTTATCTCTAGAATTCTGAAATGGCAAATGTCAATCTCGATCGTCTGCCTGAAGTACTCTAAAGCCACGAGATAGCCTTCCTGCTTCAAGAAGGCTTGTGTTGAAGAAACTGGTTGAAACAACAAAAATGGGACGATATTCGTTTAAGTAATGAAACGGAAATCTTTACAAACGTCAGTTTTTCCGATTTCATTATTAGGGCAATAATCTTTATCAGCAGCATCAAGCTTTTCACTAAATCGTCAATACCGCCACACATAGCGACACGGTAAAAAAATAACATCAAACCCACAAATGAAACTCGATTCTTCCACTCATTATTTTACCTTTCAGTACTAAATAACATTACGCTGGCACGGCTCATTAGATTTAGAAGAGGAACATTTTTACGATTCGGTGGTAGACTTACGTAAGGGTTTTCGAAAGTTTACCTTTGACAAACCACAAACACAAGTATGTTCCACCGCGTTCCTCCGCTAACAAAGTTACTGTCCGGACGATAAGTAGGTGCGAGTACGTATTTACGTACAGCCTTAATTAAACAAACAAAGGTACCTACTTACTACTGTATTTCACAGAGACATTAGCATTTTAATTATATATAAGAACGTATCTCATTGTACAAAGACGTTTATTACCTAACTTTCATTCTTCAGCCAGTGAAAGCTTTAAGTTTCTTTAATTCACTGAAAGTAAAGAAGTTTACTTTTATATGTGACAAACCAAAAACGCAATTCGATAGATACTATGAAATTCGTATCTACCCGCTTCAGCAAGCAGTTAAATGAGCAATGAATATCGATAATTACCTACGTTATACGGGCCAGCCTACTTATTACTCTTATTAGCAACCTAATTGACATTTACGTCCGTTCGGAACTTCATTTATTACCCAGTATTTTATTGTGGAAGTTTACCAAAAACTACTTAGCCAAGTCCTCCGCCTGCCGAGCTTACGAGATCTAAGAAGTTCATGCGACGCCATTTTATAAAACTTGTGAGAGGCAATACAAAACTTTGCTTGATTACAATCGACTTGTTATTTTTACGATGAGAGCTATATGCTGCTGAGGTACCTACGTTGGGTAGATCTACTACCAGTAATACCTATAGGTACAAAAACAAGCAACAAAACAAATATATATTATTATGCAATTTTAGGTAGAAGCCTGGTAAGGCTACGGTGGATATGGTAATATTGCAAATTGCAGCATAAATTAAGGAGAAACGGAGCGAGTGCGTCTGCTCCCCAGTTCGGAGCGGAAATTTGTAAATATTTGATGTCGTTAAACTTTCACACTTCGACCACGTTCTCACCTCGTGTCGACGGCTGCGAAATGGTCCAACATCAATTCATAACTAAACACGAATCTTGTTTGACTCACAAATTCAGGAGTTTCACGAATTCTTGCAAAAGCAATCTGCAAAGTAACGGAATTGTTACAGGTACTACCTATGAAACCGAAATAAGTCTGCAATTTCGTAGAATAATCTTTATAGCGAACAGGGATCCATTTCTGTTTGCTTAGGTAGAATTTATTACTAAGATTCTAAACACAATATTATTGTTTTTGTATATGTACAAACAGTGAATTTAACAATGTGAAGTAATCAGGCCAATAATTTGTAGCAATAGTTAAACAATTTGCTCTCAAACCCAACTATTCTGCCCATGACAGGATTTGACAAGGGCGAATAAAGGGGTGGATGATGGCGAGCTGAAGGACTGAGGTGTAACTGACGTCACTAAAACTAAATAGTTTCATAATAATGTTATAGGTACATAATTATTATATTTGATAGTGTTTAATAAGGGAAAAAGAAAGTAATGTGAGATATATGACGGATTAACTTATTCTTTAAAAACGAATGATGAACGCTTTTTTTAAAATTAATTAAGCTTTTAAATATTTTTGGGCTTCTAATGATGCACACTTATTTAAATAAATGAGCCTCTTTTTAACTTTCCTTTTCCTTTGTCATAAGTTGTCACAGTAACTAAAAGTAATTAAAACGACCCAGCCAGGTGCAATGATGTGTGCACAGTCCTCATTGTCGTACCTATGTATGACCGACTACAAAAAGATAATGTATCTAATTTGATAGGTATATTGATAACATGAGTTTTTCAATGATGGGAATTTTATTATAGTGCCTGCAAGCGACTTTATATGGCAGATAAAAAATACATAAAGCAAACACACATTTACAGGTTTAATTTCACAGTAGATTGCGCAATGTAGCCGATCAATGTTAAAGACCACGTTAAAATAAATGTTATGGAGGACCGACCGACACAACTCCAATTACGCGTTCAAAACTTTGTTTTTGTTTGGTTGGAGTATTCTATCGTGCGTAAAAGCAAAATATGGGATACAAGCTGCGCCCCGCGGTTTCAGCCGCGTATGTCTCGATCCCGTGGGAATATCGGGATAAAAAGTATCCTATGTCCTATTCCAGGTCATGGTCTACCCCTGTGCCAAATTCCATCCAAATTCGTTCAGCCGTTTTAGCGTGAAAGCGTAACAAACAAACAAACTCACTTTCGCATTTATAATATTAGTTAGGATTAAGCTATTGATAAATCCATTATTCCCCACATTGCATGATTTATTCATTTTGATAGCTAGCTCTGATTACTAAAACGAAAATCAGAAACAGTCATTACGTAGATAAAATCCGACAAATTGATTTACTACATTTTTTAAACCTAATATCACCTATTATTTACCCCGCTATTTAAATATCTGGGCGTAGTCTGTTTCATTCCGAGATAATTAGCAATGTTCTATGTTATACAGTTAGTCTCACAAAATACCTAGAAACTAATTAGATAACAATACGGACTGAAATACTAGATAGCTTTAACTTTCCTAGTTATCAAACTTTTGTAATTGCAGTTGTTCAATGGAATATCCGATCCTGTAGAAATAGGTAGATACTATAGATAAGATACCTACCGTAGATAGTCTTTGATTTTCTTCTGTTTGCATAGATCGCGTAACTTGGTTTAAGGTCGCCGTACGTACTATTCATGATTTCGTTTATTGATAGCTGGATAGCTTTTTAGAGGGCTTAGACAGCGTCCGTGAGTTTTGATAAAATTGGCAGGTTAGAAATTTTAGGGCACAAATAATCAATTAATAAATAATTATTAATAATAACAGAGAGTTGGAAAGGCAAGTCCTCTGTCGACCCCCGAAAACTTTCAATTGACACGAGCTTTACGAAACACTAATTTCCACAGACCGCAGCGCAGGTCCGATCAAACTCGTGTTGTACATAGTAGGTGATCTATTTTTGCGCAGCTTCTTTTATAATGTTTTAGACAGTACGCGACACGAACAAACAACGATTTTTTTTTTTAACCAAATTTCTTTGGCTTTGGTAGGTAGGTATGCTTTGATTTTGCACTGTGTTAAGCTGTAGGTACCTACCTAGGTTGCTCAAAGCACAGTTATAAGAATATTGTTGAGACGGGGTTAACCTACTTTACAGTAAAGCATCATGAATAAGCAACATTTTACACCTTTCTTACTGCAGCAAAACGGCTTTATAGTACAATAAAATTTATATGCCAAGTAGCCAGTCCGTAGTCCTTTAGTAATTAATATCTACGTGTTCTAGAACCGCCCTTGGCGAACGTTAGGCCCTAAACCTACTAAATATTATATGAACATGAAAATAAAATACAATCACTACCTATTTGTATAATATTTTCATTATAAAACAAGGTTACTTAAATTCGTACTAATACTAACATAAAACATTTTCTTCTTTTTATCAGTATTCCATGCACTTGCTTTTACGATGTACCTTACAACTTATTACCAACATATTCCCAAAACAATCTTACTATATTTTTAGAAGAGATACATAGACAAGTAGAGCATTTTACGGTAGAAAACACGGAGTAAGCAAACTTGATCAGTGCTCGCTCCGTCTCTGTATGAAAATTAAATTACCTAGGTACTGTCGGTTGGGGGTTATAACGTGAACACATTGAAACGAAAATACGTCTAGAATTCGCTTATAGAACTGGCAGAACACTTGATCATGTAAGCATAATATTTTATAAGTAAACAAGGTTTTCAATGCTAAACTTCATTATGTGTAATATATGTATAAGTTCATCATAATATTATCGTTATTTACATCTAGTTAAGCTCACAAACATAATTTGTTCACCATATTCTTCAGTATTCCACAATTACTTCACCAAATTCCTCTCATCAAGGTCTAACAGCAGCCTCCTTTATTTGTAGTTATATTCGAATGTTTTCCCAAGAGAAATTACGTAGGTAGGAAGAAGAGCAAATTAAAGATAATAAGGCAAAAATATGGTGGTTGTTATTTTGTATGTTTCCATTTCTCTGTGGAGCGCCTATTTTACCTACGTTCCTACTTCCTACTTTCTTAGTTAGTAGGTATATCTACCTGTTTTAAAATACAAATCCCTACATAATTATATTTTCCTTCATTAGACCAACTAAATTCCAAAAATGCTCCCTTAATCAACAATAGTATATTATACAATTAGTGAATAAAGGACGGATTTAAAGCGAGGACCATTGGTGAATCACGAGCAAGTGAAGGATTCTAACGACTGAACCACGACCGTAGGGAGTGATTCATGATGATTGAATCACGACCGTAGGGAGTGATTCGAGTGTTAGAATCCTGAACGACGCGAGCGATTCATGGCCCTCGATATAAATCCGTTTTATTCAAGAGTTGCATACTATACTTTATACCATGACTACGAGAAAAAGAACTTGCAACTTCTAATATGTTGTTTTGTCAATGTTATGCCTTGTTTTTATAGTAACTACACCGAAGCATAGAATACATACTCCATAATGTCGATCAGTCGATGACTTCTTTTTCTTCGACAACTCATTAAAATTTAAAACAGACTCTGAAAATGCGCTCAGCTTGATTTTCATTTTTCCATTTGCAAAACTCATCGTAGGGTTTGATGTAAACCAGCTGTGATTTGTTAGGTAGCAAATGTTGGTAAACATTTTCTATCTATAAGTAACCCTAAACTTTTTGTTCGTACAACTTACAATATTTAAAATAGCGCCCATTTACTAATGACAGCAAAGAACACAAAACAGTTTTAATTCTAATGCTAAACTCCTGTTCGAAAATCAAATCAAATAGGAGTTTGTATATCATTGAGATGGAGTTCGAACAAATTGGTGTTCTAAATTCAAACACCAAAACAGTGATTAAAAGTGCTTTTTATTCACTGTTTTCAGTGAATAAAATAAGCTTTTTAGAGGGGGCATGGTATAAATATCCTTGTTCGAAGGGATAATTCATTAAAAAAATCTTGCAAGATCTAAGGAATACTTAATACTGAAGTTTTTAATTAATTTACTTTACAGAAGCCGAAGGACAAAAGCTTCAAAAGATTGACGGTGTATCGAAAAGCCAACCGAAGAAAAATTACCTGCTTAAAAAGTAAGTACAAAGCTATTTTGTTACATCAACGTTAAATATTTTTTCTTTCAGTTGAAAGAAAAACTATGTATGTATTTCTATGTAGTTACATAGACTTTAAAATGACCTGACTTGACCTGTCTTGACCTGACTTGACCTGAATTGTCCTGACTTGACCTGACTTGACCTGACTTGACCTGACTCGACCTGACTCGACCTGACTTGACCTGCCTTGACCTGACTTGACCTGACTTGACCTGACTTGACCTGACTTGACCCGACTTGACCTGACTTGACCTGACTTAACCTGACTTGACCTGACTTGACCTGACTTGACCTGACTTGACCTGACTTGACCTGACTTGACCTGACTTGACCTGACTTGACCTGACTTGACCTGACTTGACCTGACTTGACCTGACTTGACCTGACTTGACCTGACTTGACCTGACTTGACCTGACTTGACCTGACTTGACCTGACTTGACCTTAAGTTGAGTACATTGGTAGTTAAAAGAAAAGTAGATTACGCACCTTGCTAATCTGAGTAATTGATGCACTCGTGTTAATTTAGTGCCCTCGCATACGCTCGGGCACCAACATAACCCTCGTGCATCGATAACTCACTTGGCGCTCGATGCAGCAATCTACTATTGTTCTACAATAACTTGCGTTATATATAAACAGTATAAAAGAAAACTGTCATAATAAATAAAATTATGTCTAGATAAAAACGGAGCTGGGTCTGGTCCCAAAAGGAAAGTAGATACATTCCGGCGTCGTGCCTCGTTTTAATTTGACCAACTCCATTTCGGCGCACCTTTTTAGTGGAAAATGCGACGCGATCATAACTAGATTTTTTATGGCAGTGGCCTTGTAGAAGATAGTGTTTAGCCATGAAGCAATAATTGTTGATAGTGGAAGTACGAGTTATAGTTAGTTAGTTGCTGCTGGCTTATTGGCTACTAAGTAACTAGGTATTAAGTAACATGTGGCTACTGCGCAGATCGATTGTTCTACTCGGTATCTAGCTGAGGTCATGCCTTAAATGGGCGATAACTCTTTCCACTTTGACACCCCTCGTATAAAAGAAAACATGTTGCTAAGGTAGGCGGACCCGGTTGAAAAAAGACTGGGAAGTGTTATTTATAACCTACAGTCCCAGTCTATCCTGAAGTCGCTACACGAACCGCAGTATTGTAGGCTAGACGAAGTGTGACTACGAGTGGAAATGATAATTATATTGGTGGAATGAGGCATCTCTAGTTGTCAGCAGCGCCGGGGTAACAATAGAGCTCATCCACCCCTAAAGCGTCGGTTCTATTCTCGGCGAGCTTGTCATTGACCCAGTTCTGTGAGGCAGACAGGCGCCGAGTTGCAACCCGCTTCTGCTAAATTAATACTAATAAAGGTAAATGGCTTAATACAAACACAGCCGTACCAGCCGGCGCGGCGCCACGCTCATGCCTGATGCACAAATTCCGTTTACCGCACGTTTTATCTCATTACTGTGTGGATGGGATGTATTTCGTTCGGTGATCGGTCTAGTGCGCTGTACCTACAGTTCGATAACGTTATTTATTTAGGAACGTTCTCGGTAGCCCCTCACGACACAATACGGTAAGACGCTGACACAAAAAAAATACCTGTGTAGCTTCAACTACTTTTTGTCTAGACTATTGGAAATTTATGTTGTTACCAACTTCAATTTAGTAACTTGGACAAGATCATGTTTACAAGTAAAAACTAATCATACAAGAAAATTATAACGAAAATGAACAAGGAGGGGAAAAACAACTAGGAAATTAATTGGAAAATTAATTAAGTGTGTCCTCATCGTCGCCTGATCAGCATCACCTCCCTTGAATCCATAGTGAGCAAGACCCGACAAAATTAGAAGAAAAAAACTTACGTACTTTCGTCACAAATATCTATTTAAGATTTTTAACATTCATGTAAGTATTAGGTTTTTACCATTACGTACACACGGCTACACATTGAAAATTGTTTATTATTCTAGCAAGTAAACCTTAACAACTAGTGATTGGAGCCTCCTTTTAAGCAAATATGCCTGTGTTAGGAGACTCCGCTCTTCCATAACTTGAATAAGTATCATTTACTTAAACAAATTTTTTTACAGTTTATGCTGATCTCGCATTGTGTAGGATTTTCGTACAATGCGAGGTCAGCTTATACGGGAAATGTAAAGCTTGATGTGTAGCCGTGTGTACGATCATACAGCGTGTCGCTGTCGAAGGCATAGAAAATGAGAGTGAGGTCACTGAAAGACGACGGGTTTTAGATAAAACGACGGAAAAGTTTTAGAAATGTTAGACAAGCTACTGCGAAACACATAAAAAAGAGAAAAGACTGAAATAATTTTGTCTCTGAATTCCCTCTTCCTTCACCGCGAGCTTTCAGTAAAGTTAAATACATTTTAAATGTCCCTTTGCAATGAAATATTCATATATTTCGAAACATTTCCGACATGCCCTTTAGACAGGCAGTGTCAAAAACCAAGTTCATTTATTTTATCACTCCCTGAAACTAAGCCACGTCGAATAAATCAATAATAACGAAGTTCGCTCACGTAAACAGTTAACACAATAATTGCTCGCAAAATTGCCTTCTGAATTGAGTAAGTATTTCTACTTAACCGATAAAAGGGAACCAAATTGTCTAGAAGTATTAGAATATGTACATAGCGCCCTTGGCCCTTGACTGAAAGTTTCGTAACGAAAAGTTGAAAAAGAAAACAGCCCACGTAATGAAAGTTTTAGGCTGCCAATCCGTATGTCTACAATCTGTGAATTTTAATATAATCATGGCCATTCCTAGCCTATAGTGGTTGAATATTATTAGCACTGAAAGATAAAATAATACGCCTAACGACTGACAATTCACGCTAATCTCCGGTCAGACCGCAACGCCCTCCAGTGCTGTGGCTACGTTTTATATCTCGCTCTAGCACTACGCCATTTTATAACTCTGCCTCGCTCTTATCTCTAGAATTCTGAAATGGCAAATGTCAATCTCGATCGTCTGCCTGAAGTACTCTAAAGCCACGAGATAGCCTTCCTGCTTCAAGAAGGCTTGTGTTGAAGAAACTGGTTGAAACAACAAAAATCGGACGATATTCGTTTAAGTAATGAAACGGAAATCTTTACAAACGTCAGTTTTTCCGATTTCATTATTAGGGCAATAATCTTTATCAGCAGCATCAAGCTTTTCACTAAATCGTCAATACCGCCACACATAGCGACACGGTAAAAAAATAACATCAAACCCACAAATGAAACTCGATTCTTCCACTCATTATTTTACCTTTCAGTACTAAATAACATTACGCTGGCACGGCTCATTAGATTTAGAAGAGGAACATTTTTACGATTCGGTGGTAGACTTACGTAAGGGTTTTCGAAAGTTTACCTTTGACAAACCACAAACACAAGTATGTTCCACCGCGTTCCTCCGCTAACAAAGTTACTGTCCGGACGATAAGTAGGTGCGAGTACGTATTTACGTACAGCCTTAATTAAACAAACAAAGGTACCTACTTACTACTGTATTTCACAGAGACATTAGCATTTTAATTATATATAAGAACGTATCTCATTGTACAAAGACGTTTATTACCTAACTTTCATTCTTCAGCCAGTGAAAGCTTTAAGTTTCTTTAATTCACTGAAAGTAAAGAAGTTTACTTTTATATGTGACAAACCAAAAACGCAATTCGATAGATACTATGAAATTCGTATCTACCCGCTTCAGCAAGCAGTTAAATGAGCAATGAATATCGATAATTACCTACGTTATACGGGCCAGCCTACTTATTACTCTTATTAGCAACCTAATTGACATTTACGTCCGTTCGGAACTTCATTTATTACCCAGTATTTTATTGTGGAAGTTTACCAAAAACTACTTAGCCAAGTCCTCCGCCTGCCGAGCTTACGAGATCTAAGAAGTTCATGCGACGCCATTTTATAAAACTTGTGAGAGGCAATACAAAACTTTGCTTGATTACAATCGACTTGTTATTTTTACGATGAGAGCTATATGCTGCTGAGGTACCTACGTTGGGTAGATCTACTACCAGTAATACCTATAGGTACAAAAACAAGCAACAAAACAAATATATATTATTATGCAATTTTAGGTAGAAGCCTGGTAAGGCTACGGTGGATATGGTAATATTGCAAATTGCAGCATAAATTAAGGAGAAACGGAGCGAGTGCGTCTGCTCCCCAGTTCGGAGCGGAAATTTGTAAATATTTGATGTCGTTAAACTTTCACACTTCGACCACGTTCTCACCTCGTGTCGACGGCTGCGAAATGGTCCAACATCAATTCATAACTAAACACGAATCTTGTTTGACTCACAAATTCAGGAGTTTCACGAATTCTTGCAAAAGCAATCTGCAAAGTAACGGAATTGTTACAGGTACTACCTATGAAACCGAAATAAGTCTGCAATTTCGTAGAATAATCTTTATAGCGAACAGGGATCCATTTCTGTTTGCTTAGGTAGAATTTATTACTAAGATTCTAAACACAATATTATTGTTTTTGTATATGTACAAACAGTGAATTTAACAATGTGAAGTAATCAGGCCAATAATTTGTAGCAATAGTTAAACAATTTGCTCTCAAACCCAACTATTCTGCCCATGACAGGATTTGACAAGGGCGAATAAAGGGGTGGATGATGGCGAGCTGAAGGACTGAGGTGTAACTGACGTCACTAAAACTAAATAGTTTCATAATAATGTTATAGGTACATAATTATTATATTTGATAGTGTTTAATAAGGGAAAAAGAAAGTAATGTGAGATATATGACGGATTAACTTATTCTTTAAAAACGAATGATGAACGCTTTTTTTAAAATTAATTAAGCTTTTAAATATTTTTGGGCTTCTAATGATGCACACTTATTTAAATAAATGAGCCTCTTTTTAACTTTCCTTTTCCTTTGTCATAAGTTGTCACAGTAACTAAAAGTAATTAAAACGACCCAGCCAGGTGCAATGATGTGTGCACAGTCCTCATTGTCGTACCTATGTATGACCGACTACAAAAAGATAATGTATCTAATTTGATAGGTATATTGATAACATGAGTTTTTCAATGATGGGAATTTTATTATAGTGCCTGCAAGCGACTTTATATGGCAGATAAAAAATACATAAAGCAAACACACATTTACAGGTTTAATTTCACAGTAGATTGCGCAATGTAGCCGATCAATGTTAAAGACCACGTTAAAATAAATGTTATGGAGGACCGACCGACACAACTCCAATTACGCGTTCAAAACTTTGTTTTTGTTTGGTTGGAGTATTCTATCGTGCGTAAAAGCAAAATATGGGATACAAGCTGCGCCCCGCGGTTTCAGCCGCGTATGTCTCGATCCCGTGGGAATATCGGGATAAAAAGTACCCTATGTCCTATTCCAGGTCATGGTCTACCCCTGTGCCAAATTCCATCCAAATTCGTTCAGCCGTTTTAGCGTGAAAGCGTAACAAACAAACAAACTCACTTTCGCATTTATAATATTAGTTAGGATTAAGCTATTGATAAATCCATTATTCCCCACATTGCATGATTTATTCATTTTGATAGCTAGCTCTGATTACTAAAACGAAAATCAGAAACAGTCATTACGTAGATAAAATCCGACAAATTGATTTACTACATTTTTTAAACCTAATATCACCTATTATTTACCCCGCTATTTAAATATCTGGGCGTAGTCTGTTTCATTCCGAGATAATTAGCAATGTTCTATGTTATACAGTTAGTCTCACAAAATACCTAGAAACTAATTAGATAACAATACGGACTGAAATACTAGATAGCTTTAACTTTCCTAGTTATCAAACTTTTGTAATTGCAGTTGTTCAATGGAATATCCGATCCTGTAGAAATAGGTAGATACTATAGATAAGATACCTACCGTAGATAGTCTTTGATTTTCTTCTGTTTGCATAGATCGCGTAACTTGGTTTAAGGTCGCCGTACGTACTATTCATGATTTCGTTTATTGATAGCTGGATAGCTTTTTAGAGGGCTTAGACAGCGTCCGTGAGTTTTGATAAAATTGGCAGGTTAGAAATTTTAGGGCACAAATAATCAATTAATAAATAATTATTAATAATAACAGAGAGTTGGAAAGGCAAGTCCTCTGTCGACCCCCGAAAACTTTCAATTGACACGAGCTTTACGAAACACTAATTTCCACAGACCGCAGCGCAGGTCCGATCAAACTCGTGTTGTACATAGTAGGTGATCTATTTTTGCGCAGCTTCTTTTATAATGTTTTAGACAGTACGCGACACGAACAAACAACGATTTTTTTTTTTAACCAAATTTCTTTGGCTTTGGTAGGTAGGTATGCTTTGATTTTGCACTGTGTTAAGCTGTAGGTACCTACCTAGGTTGCTCAAAGCACAGTTATAAGAATATTGTTGAGACGGGGTTAACCTACTTTACAGTAAAGCATCATGAATAAGCAACATTTTACACCTTTCTTACTGCAGCAAAACGGCTTTATAGTACAATAAAATTTATATGCCAAGTAGCCAGTCCGTAGTCCTTTAGTAATTAATATCTACGTGTTCTAGAACCGCCCTTGGCGAACGTTAGGCCCTAAACCTACTAAATATTATATGAACATGAAAATAAAATACAATCACTACCTATTTGTATAATATTTTCATTATAAAACAAGGTTACTTAAATTCGTACTAATACTAACATAAAACATTTTCTTCTTTTTATCAGTATTCCATGCACTTGCTTTTACGATGTACCTTACAACTTATTACCAACATATTCCCAAAACAATCTTACTATATTTTTAGAAGAGATACATAGACAAGTAGAGCATTTTACGGTAGAAAACACGGAGTAAGCAAACTTGATCAGTGCTCGCTCCGTCTCTGTATGAAAATTAAATTACCTAGGTACTGTCGGTTGGGGGTTATAACGTGAACACATTGAAACGAAAATACGTCTAGAATTCGCTTATAGAACTGGCAGAACACTTGATCATGTAAGCATAATATTTTATAAGTAAACAAGGTTTTCAATGCTAAACTTCATTATGTGTAATATATGTATAAGTTCATCATAATATTATCGTTATTTACATCTAGTTAAGCTCACAAACATAATTTGTTCACCATATTCTTCAGTATTCCACAATTACTTCACCAAATTCCTCTCATCAAGGTCTAACAGCAGCCTCCTTTATTTGTAGTTATATTCGAATGTTTTCCCAAGAGAAATTACGTAGGTAGGAAGAAGAGCAAATTAAAGATAATAAGGCAAAAATATGGTGGTTGTTATTTTGTATGTTTCCATTTCTCTGTGGAGCGCCTATTTTACCTACGTTCCTACTTCCTACTTTCTTAGTTAGTAGGTATATCTACCTGTTTTAAAATACAAATCCCTACATAATTATATTTTCCTTCATTAGACCAACTAAATTCCAAAAATGCTCCCTTAATCAACAATAGTATATTATACAATTAGTGAATAAAGGACGGATTTAAAGCGAGGACCATTGGTGAATCACGAGCAAGTGAAGGATTCTAACGACTGAACCACGACCGTAGGGAGTGATTCATGATGATTGAATCACGACCGTAGGGAGTGATTCGAGTGTTAGAATCCTGAACGACGCGAGCGATTCATGGCCCTCGATATAAATCCGTTTTATTCAAGAGTTGCATACTATACTTTATACCATGACTACGAGAAAAAGAACTTGCAACTTCTAATATGTTGTTTTGTCAATGTTATGCCTTGTTTTTATAGTAACTACACCGAAGCATAGAATACATACTCCATAATGTCGATCAGTCGATGACTTCTTTTTCTTCGACAACTCATTAAAATTTAAAACAGACTCTGAAAATGCGCTCAGCTTGATTTTCATTTTTCCATTTGCAAAACTCATCGTAGGGTTTGATGTAAACCAGCTGTGATTTGTTAGGTAGCAAATGTTGGTAAACATTTTCTATCTATAAGTAACCCTAAACTTTTTGTTCGTACAACTTACAATATTTAAAATAGCGCCCATTTACTAATGACAGCAAAGAACACAAAACAGTTTTAATTCTAATGCTAAACTCCTGTTCGAAAATCAAATCAAATAGGAGTTTGTATATCATTGAGATGGAGTTCGAACAAATTGGTGTTCTAAATTCAAACACCAAAACAGTGATTAAAAGTGCTTTTTATTCACTGTTTTCAGTGAATAAAATAAGCTTTTTAGAGGGGGCATGGTATAAATATCCTTGTTCGAAGGGATAATTCATTAAAAAAATCTTGCAAGATCTAAGGAATACTTAATACTGAAGTTTTTAATTAATGTACTTTACAGAAGCCGAAGGACAAAAGCTTCAAAAGATTGACGGTGTATCGAAAAGCCAACCGAAGAAAAATTACCTGCTTAAAAAGTAAGTACAAAGCTATTTTGTTACATCAACGTTAAATATTTTTTCTTTCAGTTGAAAGAAAAACTATGTATGTATTTCTATGTAGTTACATAGACTTTAAAATGACCTGACTTGACCTGTCTTGACCTGACTTGACCTGAATTGTCCTGACTTGACCTGACTTGACCTGACTTGACCTGACTCGACCTGACTCGACCTGACTTGACCTGCCTTGACCTGACTTGACCTGACTTGACCTGACTTGACCCGACTTGACCTGACTTGACCTGACTTAACCTGACTTGACCTGACTTGACCTGACTTGACCTGACTTGACCTGACTTGACCTGACTTGACCTGACTTGACCTGACTTGACCTGACTTGACCTGACTTGACCTGACTTGACCTGACTTGACCTGACTTGACCTGACTTGACCTGACTTGACCTGACTTGACCTGACTTGACCTGACTTGACCTGACTTGACCTGACTTGACCTGACTTGACCTGACTTGACCTGACTTGACCTTAAGTTGAGTACATTGGTAGTTAAAAGAAAAGTAGATTACGCACCTTGCTAATCTGAGTAATTGATGCACTCGTGTTAATTTAGTGCCCTCGCATACGCTCGGGCACCAACATAACCCTCGTGCATCGATAACTCACTTGGCGCTCGATGCAGCAATCTACTATTGTTCTACAATAACTTGCGTTATATATAAACAGTATAAAAGAAAACTGTCATAATAAATAAAATTATGTCTAGATAAAAACGGAGCTGGGTCTGGTCCCAAAAGGAAAGTAGATACATTCCGGCGTCGTGCCTCGTTTTAATTTGACCAACTCCATTTCGGCGCACCTTTTTAGTGGAAAATGCGACGCGATCATAACTAGATTTTTTATGGCAGTGGCCTTGTAGAAGATAGTGTTTAGCCATGAAGCAATAATTGTTGATAGTGGAAGTACGAGTTATAGTTAGTTAGTTGCTGCTGGCTTATTGGCTACTAAGTAACTAGGTATTAAGTAACATGTGGCTACTGCGCAGATCGATTGTTCTACTCGGTATCTAGCTGAGGTCATGCCTTAAATGGGCGATAACTCTTTCCACTTTGACACCCCTCGTATAAAAGAAAACATGTTGCTAAGGTAGGCGGACCCGGTTGAAAAAAGACTGGGAAGTGTTATTTATAACCTACAGTCCCAGTCTATCCTGAAGTCGCTACACGAACCGCAGTATTGTAGGCTAGACGAAGTGTGACTACGAGTGGAAATGATAATTATATTGGTGGAATGAGGCATCTCTAGTTGTCAGCAGCGCCGGGGTAACAATAGAGCTCATCCACCCCTAAAGCGTCGGTTCTATTCTCGGCGAGCTTGTCATTGACCCAGTTCTGTGAGGCAGACAGGCGCCGAGTTGCAACCCGCTTCTGCTAAATTAATACTAATAAAGGTAAATGGCTTAATACAAACACAGCCGTACCAGCCGGCGCGGCGCCACGCTCATGCCTGATGCACAAATTCCGTTTACCGCACGTTTTATCTCATTACTGTGTGGCATAAGCCTTAGTTGGATTATTTTAATGTTGCAAAAGCTTTAAATGAAGTTAAGGCTTTAGTGAGAGAAAAGTTTGGATCGTTCGTCTCTTTTTTGCGTCGGCACGAGCTAGCAAGCCTGAAGTGCCCAACTTTTGTAGAAAGATTCAACAGTCAGAAAATATGTTAGCGGGCCGAATGCCCAGAGGCCAGTGCCTATTAGGACGATAAATAGGACCTTTAATTAGAAATGCATCAAAGCACACAACAGCAAAGTTGACTTTAACGGGGAACCTATTAGAGACAAAGAAATAGACACTTTCAAAGCCGCATTAGACTTTCAAAGTATTATTGTTCCTGAAAAGTCTAGTACAGAAGTAAGTGGCACTCTACATAACGGCCAACGGAATCTGAAAAATACCAAGAATACAAGCAATAAAATCTACTATGACAGAAAATTTACCCAGTGCATTCTGTAGAAAATAAGAATGCGCCGCACAAAATGTTGTAGTTTATTTTCTTTCGCCGTTGATTCAAGCTTCAATAAACCTTATAGAGTATCATTTCCTAAAGGAAACGTGTTGCTTTGTGTTTATGTTACTGACAATTTATTGGCTACAATAAGAGTAATGAGTACTTTGTCGACTCTTTTCGGAGTTGCGCAGTAAACATCCGCTTTCATCGGTAATTAAAGACCTGTTGGTTCTGTTTCACTATCAGGCTGTTCTGAATCCCGTTCAATCTTATGATCATTCTTAAAATTTGCACAAAACTATTTCATGACTGACTGATTGCCAGAGCGTTTGTCCTAAACCACTGAAGATAGAAGAAACATGATATTTGGAAGATACATCCCTTACAGGGTGAAGACGAGTGAACGTACTAGAAATATTTTTACCAAACTCAACACCTGAGTGGAAACAACAGGGGCGGAAAGTTTATCATATATTATGCGAACGATGTCGAAGAAAACAGCTAATATACCTGCATATATTTCAAACGTTGCGTTGCTTATTTGTTTTAAGTCAATTAATAAAGATTTCATTCAATTTAATGTCGGATCCTGGATAAATTACATAAATGAAAGCTATTAGCTGTCCGTGTATCAGGTAAGTGAGTCATCTAATGATACGAAATGTGTTTGATCAGTTAATTACCTATGCTATTTTATGGATAACGTTACGAACGTTACTTTGTGTTTACTTTATTCGATTGCTGAATATTGTACCTACCCTAACTGTATGTTACAAATAACATTGGCGTTACTTATTATCATTGTCACTACAGTCAGTTCGTCAATCGTCGTACTGGTAGGTACATATCTATCTGAGCTTACCTACTATGTAGCTATATTTCGTTCAGTAATTCGATTACTTATTTTACGGAAGACCTTCTTTTTTTCCAATAAAAGCTTAATCATTTATAAAGTCTTGTCATTGGCATCACGATAATCGATGGAAAACCTTGACTATCGGGTCGTAACCTACCAATGTCTACCAACGCAACGCCATAAATCTTGTTGTGCTCAGGTTAGTAAAAAGCACTGTTGAGGATCAGATAAAAAAGAATTAAGTACTCATTTTGATTGCTGAATAATTCACAATGATAATGTCATGAAAAAAGATAGGTAATGTACTACAACGCAAACTTTGCTGAACATACCGGGCAGCAGGGCAATCGCCGCGCAAACTGTAGGTAACCATGGATTCAGTACATGATTCTGGACAAAAGGTGTTTTTTGTTGCATATTATATTCTTAAGTATGTATCTGATGATCGCCACTAGAAGGGATAATCGACTGTTTGTTGCCCAAGTTAAACGACTTTGTAATGCTACAAAATCTAAATTAATGATTTTTTTCCCTAAAAGCTACTTTGACATTTCCAAGACATGAAAGAACGGCAAAGAACAAAAGAATCCGCAAGTACACTTATGTGTTAGTAGTTATAACATGGTTTATTTTTATGTGCTACTTTAGCCAAAGGGCGCGGTATATTTGGCAAAAAAACAGATCTGTTTATAAACGGAAACTCTGAAAACATAAGTATCTTTGTTAAAACTGTGGTTTGTTTTAAGTTGTTCCATTAATTCGAATCTTAAGTCGTCCAATTTTAATTAAGAAAACGCCTCTGAAACCACTGAAACCTAACTGAAACCCAATATTGAATCGGAAAATGTAGATGAATTGTCAACATTGGGTGATATCTACAGCCATCTCTCTCGTTAACACGTCCCAATTATAAATATGATTCTATCAAACATTCGAAATCCATCAATAAAGTAAATAACATCCGCGATCGTTCCGGCAAAATATGAACGACTAAATGAGTGTTTTCGATTTCACTTAAAACGAAAACGGAAAATAATTCTTTTATAAGGGTTCAACTCAATTACACTCCAGAAACTAGAAGAGCCTCTGTT
This sequence comes from Lithophane socia, assembly GCA_947522985.1. NCBI lineage: Eukaryota > Metazoa > Arthropoda > Insecta > Lepidoptera > Noctuidae > Lithophane > Lithophane socia. Next base: position 7,511,556 of record OX383255.1, on the reverse strand, counting down.
TCTTTTTCAACCCGAAGTCGTGGGACGTTAAAAAGGAAAAAGCGAGCCCATTTTTTTATTTTCCTTATAAAAATACACCAAGATATGACGTAGCAACAAATATTTGAGCTAAACATTTTGAAACTGGAATCGAAAACTTTTAATGAAACAACATTCGTGTGCCGTTTGAAACTACCCACGCAATATCTTACTCCGAATTACGATGTAGGCATAATCTATCAAGCATTCAAGCGCAAATCGTTCGATAAATCAACTTACCTACATAATGAACACCAGACAATAATAGACATTAAATAGGCAGGTCACGTGGTGGTGAACTACATTGCTAAGACTGGGTGTTCCTTGTTATTAAATAACTTTCATCGACCTACGCCCCGCCGCTTTGCGTTCTCGCTTCAACCAAGCCCCAACCGAGGAACTTATTACAAGAAAAGATACAAATAAGCAATATCAGAAGAAAATGAAATCATAGTAGAATTGGAATTTGTTGCCGATGATATTTTGCTTTTTGTGAATTGTGTATACAAAATCTTATTTATTGAAAATCGGGATGAATCTTCACAAATAGTTGTCATAATATTACATGATAATTTGATATTGCAAATACATAACTCTTGTGGCTAAGTAAAAATAGCCGCACGGGTCGATCGATCAGTTTAAGCTACGGTTGCCGCGGTTGGTCCTTGGATGGGTATCTTTACATACTAAAATCCCTCCGTGGCTCGGAAAGCACGTTAAGCTGTTGGTCCCGGCTGTCATTAGTAGATCTGTGACAGTCGTTACGGTTTTTCAGAAGGGGTATCATATTACCCAGTAACTGGGTTGTGGAGGTCAGATAGGCAGTTGCTCTATGTAAAATACTGTTATTCAGCTGCATCCGGTTAGACTGGCAGCCGACCCCAACATAGTTGGGAAAAAGACATACATATTTAATTCCTGAAAATCTACTTGAATTTCAAACGATAATACTAAAGTTGACGTGGCTCGTCAAGGACTAAACTGAGCCGAACAATATTATTGGTACATTTGATACACAAGCTAAATATTTCCCTTGTCGCTGAAGCCCTACATATAGTTCAACAAACGTTTGATACTTGGCATGATTGCTTAGAGTTTACGACCGGCTACAGACGTAATATTGATCTGCACTTTATGGTGTCTTAAATATAAGCACCGAAACCTCTTATTGTAAATATATAGGTGGAATAAGCAAGCATATAGCTACTGTTACATAAGCAAACAACAAATAACAATAAAGCTACTAACGCTACAATTTACGGGCTATTATTATGATACTGAAGCAGCATGAAAATGAAAATATAACGTGGAAAAATTACTTACCATTTCATTTTGAACTAAGTAAGTACGTTTATGTTTTATAGCACGAGTGTTTCAAGTTGAAACTTGCTACTAGTTAGCTTGGAATTTATAAACAGGGCTGCATATTACATGCAGTTTCAAATAAAAACAGAAAGGATTATAAAAGAAAAACGAATTTTGAAAGAAAAACATTATTTAACTTTTTAAATTTCATTTTGAAACTGACATGAAACTAACACATACTTGAATAAAAGAAAATCGATGTTAAACAACCGTTTCCAAACACAAGGAATCAAAGACCTTCTTGATGGAGGTATTTGATCGGCGCGATTAAGCAATCATTGGCTCGGGTTTAAGTCAAATTGGTGGTGTTTTACAAATACATCCATACTATCTATACCCCAGCATCTTTCCGATTCAAAGGCCTTCGGAAAACGATTAAGTTGGCAAAGGTTTTCTTTTTCAAATAAACGAAGTAATAAAATCGGGTTTTCTTTGGTAGGGGACATGAATTTATATTATTTGTCAATATTTTAGACTTTTTATTCGCCCTGATGTCAGCTGTACGTGCTTGGTATAATAATTTGGTTATTAAAGTAGTCTCGATCGTAAGATGAAAAGGTCAACCGTTGGCGTCACGCTGTCTGCGACCCTAACATTCGTCACCCATCTACATAAAACATCTTACGACATTCCAGATCCAGTATTACACATTCGCAGGGCAGTGACTTGTTTAATATTATCTTAAAGCTAGACTCATAAATGTGGTGTATTAGTTTTGCACGAAACGAATGAACTCTGAGACTGCTAAAGATTACACGTCGCATTTGTGTGACATTATTCGGATACTGAACCTATTTTTCTTAATAAATAAATGCAGTCGAATTCTAAGTATATTTACTTACATTGTTTACGTATATTTTACATTAGGTACGAACATGGTTATCATATTTAGTAAATGTGACACTCACATTTATTTGCTTAGAAGAGTCGAAATAAGAAAAGCTGGTTTGAAATAAGTGAATACCTAAAATTCAACCCCCTGACCTTTCTTTTGAGACTAAAGTGAACATGACGCTCGTGGAGAGGACGGAATCTCCAATATTAAACGCAATTCCGCATCTATCCACCATAGAGGTCCCAGTGCGGGTCATCGGCCCCCTAGAGCAGTCCTTCGTTTCACATTTCCCTTTGAAATTGTAATCACTTCATGTAGAACTCACTTTTTAGATAGATAGATAGAATACTCTTTATTATGTACACCATAAAAAATACAGATACAAATGTAGAAAATTTAACATACTTTTTACTGTTTTTTTACGTAGCAAAGTACTTTGATACGTACACCAAAGATCCTTTTATAACTATATTACGATGAGATCTATGTTATAGTAATACTAAGCCCAACAATGCCTTTAAAAGGAAAATACAAATAATTAAAATGATACGTGTACATCTAAGCTCGTTGGAAGGGGTAGGCACTGAGGAGCTAAAAGCCTCCACATTGGTAGATAAGGCACGCACGGACGGCACTGCGAATTTCATCATGGCTCTCCTTGTTTGCGTCTTTATTTACTTGGAAAATAAAAACACTGTTACAGCACGTTCGCTTTTTATAAAATCCTTTATAAGTAAACGTACTTAGTTAATAAAAGAACATAAACGAATGTTTTCCACGGTTTTCATTTAAGTTTATGACTAGGATTCGTATGTCTCCTCTATCTTCAACTCTATCTTCTTCGTTATTTGCACACAAATTCTAAATCCCAAATATCCCAACTTTTTTACAAACCTTCTTTCCTAAAAACGCGCTCGCGCTGTGTATCGTTGCCGGAGGGTTCCGACCCCGCGAAGCCGGGATTGACATTAATTTTAACTTTGAGGAAAATGTGAAGAGGCTTTGATCACATTACCGTTTATATTCGCTTCGGAACCAATGATCGTGATATAAAGCGTCATAAAAATATTATATAAAACATATCCGCCATTCGCTCCTGTGAAACTCGTTTAAAATAAGGATTAACGTCAGCCAAGCGGGATCATTAAAAGGTAAAGCGCATACGGCGGAAGCCAAAAGCTCCACACAACTTCATATCAGTAGGTGCATTGTTTTAATGAAGCCATCGTACTTATATTAAATTCTCACCTTTATCTATTCCCAACTCCTCCTTTTCTTATAACAATACCTACCTATCTACTGTTACCATACATAAAATAATATATATTTGCTTACATATATGTATTACTTATTCGGAACATAAACTTTATGAAGGTCTGTCGCAAATAAAACAATAAATCCCCAGGCCCGTCTGGAATATCGTGAACGATTTGTATATGGGACAATAACGTGAACGAGGAATTCCTCAATATAAAAGAAACGGTCTAGAATTTTACGAATCCAAAGGCACATACATTTCGATAATAGAATTTATTTCGAATGCTTATTGGGATTCAATATTGCCAACAATACATGGCAATTTCTTACTTACTTCTCATTTAATAAGGCAATCATGTTCAGAATTCTATGATCCAATCTCAATAGATTATATATTAAGCCTATACATAAGTGAGAGGTCTCAGATTAGTAGTGCGAACCTCGTACCAAATCCTGCAATCAACTGAAAAACTCCGTAAATCATGTCACATTTACCTACATAATTCTGTAAAATTTGTGGGTTCAGACAGAACGAAAGGTACCTAACTGATTGTTTGTAGTAAATATTTTTTATTATTTTATACTACTTTACTGTGTGTTTTTATTGTGTGCTACTGTATTTCCTCAAGATATTCTCGACAAGTATTAGCTGCAATATCCAGCAGTAGTAAAGTAGAGCACTAGGTGATGATAAGCTTTTCATAAAAGTTAAAATCTTTTATATTTAATCAAATAAAACTCACGGTGTAGAAGAGGATTTTTACTTTTATATAAAAGAATATGCTATTCAAACAGAGAAGCATGAAAACAATAGATGAATAATTCAAACACAAATCTGTTGGTAAGATCCGCATGCAGAGCTAGTCGAACGTCTGCGCTGCTCCTATCTTGTTTTATCGTATTCGGATTTTGATCACGTAAAGGGAAACTTTCAATTTTATTCCTATCTTCATTATTAAAGCTTTGTGGTAATTTCCGTGAAACATACTGGAATACTGAAAACGAGCTTCAATAGATCTACAAAGACGATCGTCAATTTTCTTTTATTTGGTAATTGTTATTGAACGTAGTTGAAATCGACTGCTGAGTAGCGTGCAATAATAAGCAAGGGATTGTGTGTAACCGGAGCTACAGCAGTATCCGATGTCGACCAACCGCCCTACGCATACAACTGTGTTTCAAGTACTAACACAACTATAGAATATCAAATAACCAATATATTGAAGAAATACAGAAATGTTCTCAACATAAATCTGCCTAGATCTAAGGCTGGCGCAAGTTTCTCGTAGGCGTGGAATATGATATAATTGGAACATCTTAAATATCAGTTGTGAATGAGAACAATTTAGTTCTTGCAAATTTTATGAATGTTAGATTTATATACGTATTACAAGCAGAAACTGAATAGTTATTCAAAGCATTTCTTTCAACAGATGACGTTAAACTGATGATACAAACATAGCAAACATCTAATCTAGAAATTAGCATTTATATTGAACCAGGCTCGTCTGCCTCATTCTGCAACTGTATGTCATTCCATATCTGTGTGACATGAGTTATCCTGGTTGTGTTCCTGGTTTAACAACTCAGAAATGCCTGCAATAATTACATGCATATGTGTTAAAAATTGATTTAGCAACTCCCATTATGCTCTCGATAAAATATGCAAATGTGTTGCTGTTGGCAACATGCGTAGATATAAACAAAGCAAAAATGGAAATAGGTAGTAGTAAGTAGCCATGATATAAATCTCTATAGATACAAGGTTTCTTCATGGGCTTAGAATGGCGGTACCTACACAGCGCGGGTCATGACGTCAGCGATGGCAGACGTTGGCCGCGCTACCCCGATCACGCGGCTTCCGCACACTTTGTCCTATACGCACACGGACGCAAGTTGTCTACACGTCTCGGTAAGCTAGCCGCCGCGCGCCGTCCGCATGGTTTCCGTTTTCCACATGGTTTCAGCGGTCAGCTTTTACAAACACACTTCTATTAAGCCCTGCGGCGTGACCCTTGGTTTTCATGTCAACGCTTACCATTCTAATGCCATGGCAAATTTAGTTCCTACATACACCGTATTGTTGCTATCAGATATATGTAGCAATAAACATAATTAGGTAAAGTTATTATATCATCAAATACCCACAAATCTAAACCTCACCTAACGACCAATACAGCCGGCCTGAAAACGTGATTGGGTTACATAAATGTTGCCCAGTTATACAGAACATTTCAGAAAGCCGATATGAAATAAGCACATTGCCTAAAGTATATATTTGTGCACAGATTAGGTAAGTGAATTAGGCGAATGATCGATAGTTTGGGAAAGTCGAACATTAGCCAATATTTTGATAGTGGCTGTAATGTTCCATTTTCAGATATTTTTACTGTGTACTAAAGTTACCTACATAAATATCAATTTGTTTAACATTCCCTCGGAAAGCGTGGAGATGCCTTGAAACGAGTAACTCCGTACAGTTACTCGTGTCTAAAATATTATATCTGAATTTCGCGCGTCACTCTGAGATGCCATTCACCAAAATAAATTATTACTCAGATAGAAACTAAACCTCCAAGAAAATCAAAACATATTTTGAACAAACATCTGAACATATTTTGCTGGCATCATCAAAAAATTCTAAAATGCATATATTCCTTTTCAACCTTCATTTTCTTATGGCGTGCTTTTAGAAATCCCCTTTTCCTTGTGACAATTTTTAACCAAATGCCAAACAAATCTGGAGGCACCCCAAAGTCTCCCCAACAATTCTAGGCAAAAAAATATTACCTAACGATTCGTTCCAGTCCTGTCTTAGATCGATAGGGCCGGCCTGCTAGGTAAACAAGTTTCCTAAAACATACAAGAATTTATTTAAAGGTTTGTTATCGACCGAAGTTCCTATGAAAGATATTACGTATATTTTTCAGAACTTGGTGGAGTGAATTTACATAGTAAAAGACAAACATCGCATTTACCAAGAAATTTCCCTTATGAATATATTTTTCACCATTTCTGTGGGTTAACGCCCAAGTAAGTATGGCTTAAAATATTCCAGTCGACTTGCATTACCTCGGCTGCATAATTAACTTGAGCCTTGTTTATAGCCTCATTAATTTGAATTAATTTTTAGAGAGAAGTAGAATAGAAACGCTAAAACATAGGTGTCCAAGTCGCTGAAACTATACACTTTCTTCTACAAATGCAAGGTCTTGAAATGATAAATATCTAACTGTATGTTCGTTAATTACTATTAGTTAGCAAAACATATACCCAAAGAAAATATAAATTACCATTTTTTTTACTTGTTATCTTAAATCGGTACATAATACCTAGTAATTAATAAACGGGAACGATTTCGTCAACTTATTATTCACCTATTTTATAGTTTTTAGTACTAGGTCTGTATTTGTAATTAATGTGATCTTGATTTATAAAAACGATTTTGGTTATTTTATTGCACGTGAAGGCAAGGCAACCTATGTAAATCGACCTCATTTAGATCCGCTTTTCATGTATGAAAAATTGCAGCTTGTTAGTCTTTGGATCCCCTGAGACTGAGAGTTACTGAGTGCGTAATAAATTAAAATATCTTAGAGTCGCTATAAGCTTAGATGAGAACAAAATAAGTAAGGAACCCTAAAAAGAAAACAAAGCTTGCTTTTGTATTTTCAAAGCTCTTTTACATCGCTTCTACTACCATGCTTTTATTTGGCGAAACAATTTTGGCGTCAAGAGATTATTGACCTGTTTCAAGCGAGCTTATAAAAATATCGTTGTAAAAGCTTTGCAATATAATTTTACCGGGTAGGATTTTATAATCGTGCATAATGTTCCTAATGATCTACCTTATGCTTTGACCGCTGACACTTGGGTCTAGGACTATATTGAAGCACATAGGTATACGAGGTGGTAAGTAGCTACCACCCAGTATTTGAGCTTCAATCATTTCGTTTTAAATCGCAGCATTCATATACCCAAGTTACTAGTCGCAATCAAAATGATCTATAACTCTTACAAAGAACATTAAGGGAGAACATTCACTAGCTGCAAAACCAACAGAAATATGCCCAATCATAATAAATCAAATATTAATTTACCCAATGACATTACAGAACGTATAAGTATCTCTGAAATCCATTATAGATTTGTTCATGAAAGAATAAAACTAATTATGATGATGTTCGTGAACTTACCAAATTCTCCTCATACAGATTAGCGCGTGACCCGACTCCCGCCAAATTGAAGCGATCACCGAATACACAGAACGCATTTCACGGATAGCGAAGTAGTCCACGATCGATAATACTCGTTCACTACAAAGGCGTGCGGGCGCTGCACGCGGCACGCCGTGCGTCCGACGCTCCTACCACACATATTATTCTCAAGTTATTATTTTACACGCACGTCCACTCATGAGAAAAGCAACTTGAGACGACCGCAGCGTTCGAAACCTTAATACTTCCCTTCGCTGCAAATATTAGGTGACAGAATCGAAGACAGAGCCAATCGAATACCTTCGAGCGAATAATTTGCACTGCTTCGAACCCAAGATAACAACATTCTTCAACTAAGATTTCAGACGACAGTCTATGCTAACAATTTCCACTAATATCTACGAAATTGGTAAAGTTTTCAAAAGTAACGGCACAGAGATACGAAAACTTCGTAACGCGTCTAGCGAATACCAAAATAATATGAACAATATGGGGACAGGAACCGGAGTCGCGTAATAATAAGAGTGCTTGCGTGGGGATGGTACGGAGGGTGCATTGTGCACCGGCGAATTTTGGAAGGGCCCGTTCCGAAAGCCCTTGTTTGTTCCCCCCTGCACTTGCGCAAGATGCGAACCAGTTTTGATTTTTGTGAATCAACTCGTGGAGTTAGCCCGTTCACAAGGGGGTCTTTCATCCCAATTCGCCGTTAGAGACCGGTATCGAACTTTTGTCATACACCGTTTGTGGCCGATAACAACATGCGTATAATCTAAACTGGAAACTAATTTTAAGATCTTATCAGATATAATGGAAAAACTCACACAAAAGCAACCGGAATTTTAATATGTAACACATTATTTAAAGAACAGGATTACAGTAACGATAATAATCCTTTTTTTATGATTTGCCATAGGTGCAGGAGTTTTCTACTGACTCCATATAAATTAGTTAACTTTCACAGTAAAGCAGTGAAAAATAATTGGTCAGCAAGAGAATTGGTCACAGTAGAATTTTTAAGTCCAAGTCTCCAATAAAAACTACGTTAGCTTTGCTAAGCTTTTTCAGTCATAAATTAATGGAGTATTCCAAGTAACTGGAATCCGGTTACTTTGAGTAACACAAATTTAAATAAAATTTGTTTTTGAGCTCTAACTACTAACAACTAAAACCTCGGTAATAAAAGGGTTCATATTATTAGGGGTTCTTACTAACATTGCCGTATTTTTTTAAAACATGATTGCATATAGCAAGCATGTTTTTTGGATTCTGATATGTAGGGTCGTTCGTCCGATATACGAAGGATCATTTTTGTAAGTCATAAAAGCCTGCCTTTTAGCTGTTGAATATTTAAAAATGATTACCAATTCATTGTTAATCTTAGCAAACACCGGTACTGAACGCTCTTGGAAGAAACCCATTCGTTATTTAGGGCTGATTTTTCAATCAAATTACTTTTATCTGAGGAATAAATATTGCGGTTCCACAGGGGAAAATATATCAAACTGTCATGTCAACTGTGTCTTCAGATAACAGTTATTCAGAGTATTCAAAAATCTGCCCATAAATGAATAAACAATCATTATACTGCCTATACAGGATTTTGATTTTACTGGCATTTTGATGACCGCAACTAACTGCAAGGGGTTTCTACCGACATTTAGTTCAAGTACCTTCTGACAATCCGTTAGATTCCTGCCAGCCAGAATCTACAGAGAAAACATAATTTGACGTCAACTGTTTAGCTATCCTAAAATAGATGTGATACAATAAAGTCAAATAGCGATGAAACATTAGCTAACACGCGTAATAATTCTGTGTTCTGATGATCGATTGATCGACATACGGAGTTATGATTGATTAGACTTTTTCATGAACTTAGTTTATACATTGCAACATCTATATGATGGATTACTAATTACTTTCATAAGTAGTCCCTTGTTGCCGAATAAAAATGAAAATCTTACAGTGTGTTCAACGTCCGATATTGAAATGATTTCATAGATCTCTAATAGAAGATGAGAGATATTTTGGTCAGAACATCCTGCTCCTCAAACCCCTGGATGATCTATTAACGATCCGCTCAGCAAATATTGTTTTTTTTTTCACATGTAAGCAGACATAAAAATAAAAAAATAATAATAATAAGGAAAAGGCTTTGAGGAAAAAGACAGTTCTTAGAAAGAGTTTTATTATATCGCAGTTCATAACTGAACATCAATCAATCAATCTGCCTAGCCTTTTCCCAGCTATATTGGGATCGGCTTCCAGTCTAACGGCTTATTCCGATCGGATCCCACATTGTGGGATCCGTTTGGAACGTAGAAAAAAATGAAGATTTTGTTCCGATCGGATCCCACATTGTGGGAGTCGTTTTAGGAATGTTGATTAAATTAATATCCGAACGAAATGATCACCTACTTGAATCGATAAATGAAAATAAAGAGTCCGATCGGAATAAGCCGATAATACGATACCCCTTGGTAAGACTGGTTGTCAGACTTTCGGGCTTCTGACGACCCGTAACGACTGTCAAAGATCAACGAATGACAGTCGGGACCAACGGCTTAACGTGCTTTCCGAGGCACGGAGAAGTCTAGATATGTAAAGATGGTCACCCATCCACGGACCAACCCCGTCAAGCGTAACTTAACTCGACGGTTCGACCCGTGCGGCTGTTATTACTTAGCCACGAGTTCCTCCGAGTTCATAACTGAACATATTCCTACAAAATCCGGAACAACAAACATGGCATTACTTATAATCTACCAGACAACCTTCTCAAAGTTTTACTTTACAATTTTGAGTCACAATGCTGGTCTAACCACAACTGCACGCATAGCATGACCGCAATAGAAACGGGTTTCGTCGACGGAAGAATAGACAAAATGACAGATTCACAATCACAATCTGTCATTTTCTCTATTCTTCCGTCGAAAAAACCCGTTTCTATAGTCATCATGCTACACGTTCAGGGCATTTGACAGAGAAGTCTGTTTAGTGAATAAATATGTTGATGAAAGTTGAGCGGCAGGTTTACAACGTAAAATTATCCCAAACAATTATCATGAATGTGGTTGCCGCAAGAAGACTGCCTGTCTGCAAAAGAAAATCGAGGGAAGACCCAGACGTGGTCCCAAGTTATCAAAAAGGAAGCTGTGGAAATTTTGTGGTGTTTATGGATGGTTTTTTCACACTTGATATCTGACTAGAGCTTATGGGAGGAAAGGTTGTAAAAAGACTTGTACATTGTACTAACATTTTTTTCGGATAAGTACAGACGCCTACACATCAACTTATACATTTCCAGTTTATGCTGATCTCGCATTTTATAGGTTTTCCGTACAATGCGAGGTCAGCTTATACTGGAATAGTATAGCTTGATGTGTAGCCGTGTGTACATATTCTAAAGCTTATTCAGGTACTCTTGAACATACAATGTAAGTACACCAATATTTTATGAAAATATGTCCCTATTGGTGTTTCGTGGCTAAATAATAACAGCCGCACATGGATCGAAAGTTAAGCTACGCTTACCGATGTCTCTCCGTGGATGAGTGACCATCCATTACATAACGAGACCCTCCGTGCCTCGGAAAGCACGTCAAGTCTTTGGTCCCGGCTGTCATTTGTAGACTGTCTTTGATAGTTGCTACGGGTCAGTCAGAACTCCGAAAGTCTGACAATCAGTCGTACCAAGGAGTATCGTATTACACAGTTACTGGGTTGTGGAAGTCAGATAAGCAGTCGCTCCATGTAAAATACTAGTTTTTTTAATGCATCCGGTTAGACTGGAAGCCGGCCCCAACCATATAGGGAAAAGGCTAGGCAGATAAAGCTCTTTTAGCAGACGGTTAGCATAATCAATTTGATTCGTCTAACATGAAAAAATTATAGGATTCGTCACAAGCAGCGAAATGACATCATAGATTCATACTGTAAGTTTTCAAATCTACATTTGAAAATAAATAAAATTGAAGTGACATCACAATACAGATGAAAACAATAGGGATTCGAGGCGAAGAAAAGGTTTCGTAAATTATATCACCTATATACTTTTATTTTAGAAAATGAATTAGGGTTTAAGAGGAGATAAAATAATAACAACAAAAGATGCCAATTAGAGCCTAATTTATAATTAATAACATGAGTAGGCTATGACATAATTTTAAGGTACTTAGTAAATTTTATTCTCCAATGAATACTATCATACGTATTAAACAGGAAGGACTATAATATAATAAATGCCGTGCGTGCGTAAATATTGTCACAAACGTCACCTACATTATATTGCAAAAAAGTAAAATGAATATGAATACATACACTACTTAAATGTTAAAATAATAAAACGTTCACGTCATTTGACATCTCATTGATTGTATAATTATTCAGTAAATAGTGGTAACCTTTGTGACTCATCCTCATCTTAGAGAAATAAAATGGGTCTCTAAATATTATAATATTTCACTAACTACAATTCGAACCGTTTAAATTAGTTAGCTTTATGTTGTTCCTGAACGAATAATTTTGTTCTATCTGGTTGCTAAAAGATGGCGCAGGCTACAGTTTTAGCAGTTCTCTTTGGTTTAGCGTTGCGCTAGTATATCGATTTTACGAAACAACACTCAGTATGGACACAAGAAAAAAATGTTAGAGAGGAAAACAATTATATTGCAAGAATCCGAGTTGTATTTCTGAAACATTGGCAGCTATAAAGTTTGTTATGGACACGTACAGCTGTAAATACACTCTTTACTAATAGAAATGCTACTTTGAAATTTTTTATAATGTATAATTTTAAGTTAACCATCCTGGCAACACACAAATGTCTATGAGTTTGACCCCGAAGCTCGTGTCCGGAGCAGAAGGAGAGTGTGGTGTAGGGCCAGGCCCTTCGTTTTTGATCTTCATCTTGTCGAATTGTGTAAAATGGGCACATAATAGGTAAATTAGATATTTTTAAACGCATTTCGCGAGCATTTTATCTTTCTATTCGGATGATGAACTTAATTTATACCATTAAAAATACATCGCGGGCCATACGTACGAGTTCGTAACGCTAAGAATATCGTCCAAAGTCGCGTAATGATAATTTTATTAGTAAAAAAATTAATATCAGTGATATTTTTAAACTATTTGTGACTTTGTGTTTGGGACTTCTCTCGTGATCGGAATAGATATATTAAATTGGTTACCTACATTATTATGTACTCGGGATTTTGGTGAATGTGTTGAGACAATGGTGTATCGATTATTTTGCGCTAACTAAATGTCATCCCGGTGCCGTAGTGTTAATATTAGAAGTCTATGTTTGTGACCACGATTACTATTGTCTAGGCATCTACGAGTTTTATATTAAGCATGCAGAACTTCAATTTAGCTTGAGTGACCAAAATAGTGCCGACGTTTTTCATTCGGATAAATTCATCCGCTCCTTGACAATATCTATTTTCTGACCATTTCGTGAGTGGAATAAGAACAGCAAGATATAACAGAAAATATAAATAGCGCTTATAGTTTATAATGTAGGTAACTACCAACTCATGGGTTTATAAAGCATTAAATGTTAGGAACGATAAAATGCACAAAAAATGAACATAAGATCGATATGCGTTGATAAAACTAATTTTATAAATGATGCACTAAGAATGTAAAATTGTAGGTATAATACCTACGTCTTAGATTTATTCTAAGATCGACGTGTTTTATGTATTTGTACCATCAATCAATTTTATTTGTGTTTATCTAATAAAATACATTCTCAAATCTGTTACACTGTGATACCTTTGTCTCGAAAATATTTATTTGTGCACTTAATACGTATACGTACCTATTATTAAAACATAAAGACTTCCGATCGCTGTCAATTTTTGACATCTTTTAAAATAATCCAATTATAGAACTACACTACGCAATCATGACATGACAAATAAAACTAGTTTCTTTCAATACCACTCAAGTATCTTTTTTTTTGTTGCAGTTACATACTCAGATATTGAAGTTCGTGCTCAAAGTTTACGCAGTAAGTTAACGATTACAACCTGGTGAAGTAAGTATACTGTGTTAAAATGTCCAATCCAAACCGTGAAAGTGTGAGTACGCGATTTTCTGATAATTATGATCTGAAAGAAGAATTGGGAAAAGGCGCCTTTTCAATCGTGCGACGTGCTGTGCAAAAGTCAACTGGTTATGAATTTGCGGCCAAAATTATAAATACTAAAAAACTCTCAGCCAGAGACTTCCAAAAGTTGGAGAGAGAGGCGCGAATTTGCCGAAAACTTCAGCATCCTAATATCGTAAGACTTCATGATTCTATTCAAGAGGAGCATTTTCACTACCTGGTATTCGACTTAGTAACGGGTGGTGAACTGTTTGAAGATATTGTTGCCAGAGAATTTTACTCTGAAGCTGATGCATCTCACTGTATACAACAAATTCTTGAATCTGTACATCATTGTCACCATAATGGAGTTGTGCATAGAGACTTAAAACCAGAAAATCTTTTACTAGCCAGCAAAGCTAAAGGAGCCGCTGTGAAACTTGCTGATTTTGGATTAGCTATTGAAGTACAAGGCGACCAACAAGCGTGGTTCGGTTTTGCCGGTACTCCTGGCTATTTATCACCTGAAGTACTTAAAAAGGAACCGTATGGTAAGCCTGTAGATATCTGGGCGTGCGGTGTGATCTTATACATTTTGCTTGTTGGATACCCTCCATTTTGGGATGAAGATCAGCATCGACTGTACGGTCAAATTAAAGCGGGCGCCTATGATTACCCATCTCCAGAATGGGATACGGTGACACCTGAAGCGAAAAGCCTCATAAACCAGATGTTAACTGTAAATCCAAGCAAGAGAATAACGGCTTCCGAAGCCCTTAAACACCCATGGATTTGCCACCGCGAACGTGTTGCGTCTGTTATGCACAGGCAAGAGACCGTGGACTGCTTGAAGAAATTCAATGCACGGCGCAAACTGAAGGGAGCTATCTTGACAACCATGCTTGCTACACGCAATTTCTCAGGAAAATCTATGGTGAACAAGAAAGGAGATGGGTCCCAAGTAAAAGAGTCGACCGACAGCAGCACAACATTGGAAGATGATGATCTGGACAAGGATAAGAAGGGTGTAGATAGAGCATGTACTGTAATTTCTAAAGAGCATGATGATGAAGCGTTAACTAAAGCTGATTCGTTTGGAAAAGCTCGTGGCGACAGCAACGCTTCGTTGCGCCGAGCAGAAGTAATCAAAGTAACTGAAGTGCTCATAGACGCAATCAATAACGGTGACTACGAAACCTATTCCAAATTATGTGACCCTAACGTTACAGCGTTTGATCCTGATGCACTAGGTAACCTAGTGGAAGGCGTCGAATTTCATAAGTTCTTTATTGATAACACGCCTACCCTTGTGAAAACCAATACGACGATCCTAAATCCTAGAGTGCATCTTCTCGGTGATGATGTAGCTGTAATCGCATACGTATGCGTAACGCAAAGTGTGGACGCCGAAGGCCGACGAGCCACACACCAGTCGCAAGAGACTCGCATATGGCACAAACGCCACAACAAGTGGACGGCAATACATTTCCATCGCTCCTAACTAGTCCCTTCTACAACCCACTCCTGTACGGTAGAGGATAATGGTCTCGCAAATCAGATAATCTGTAATGGTGATGCCCTTGCAACAATTATAACTTTTCAAAGTATTGAATGAGACCACGAAACTACGATCCTCTTCGTCGTACAATATAAAATTTATTATCCAATTCTGCTATAAAACTTACACGAATTTTATTAGAATTCTTTGTAATCCAAAAAATTAAGTTAATTACTTATAGGTAAATGTTATTGACACCGGTGTAAGCGATTCGGAAGCTGATTCTTATCCGTTAGTCACTTAATAAAAATTTACGATGTGGCTAAAATGTGATACCGTTAAATTCAATGCTTTGTGCTAGTTATAGTAGAGTGTACAAACAAACAATCTGATCTCTGACAAAATCGAAGATATGTCAACGAATATCAAGGCAAAGTGTTGTATATCAACATATTAAATGAAATCTCAACATAACAACAGATCTGATACTAATGAATCTATATTATAAGTAAATCAGCAAAAATTTTCAAGATTTAGAATATTTAGCACATTTCTCAGTAAGTCTCTCTACATTTTTAACTATGAATGTTTTGTCGTGCTTAAAATGGTGTTCTATTTGTTATCAAATACCTAGTTATTAAGATTAAGTAACTAATAAATCATGCAGTTATTGGCACTATGCACTTAGAGTTATCTGAACAGTGAGCTCGTAGTTTATTAAAATTAACTTTCATCTATGTATTTGTAGAATACCTCAATTGCGTTACATTTTCTTCAACTACTTAGAACCTCGTGTAGGTATTAGCTAGTGCAGCATCAATGTGCGTATTATATTTTAAGTGGATTATATCAATTTCGTCAATTTTAGATTTTAATGTTAATGACATTATTCTGCTTTTGGCTTTCCTCACCAGAGCATTAGTGTGATATGATGTTTCCTTTAATTACTATTTGATTGAGCTAAACACTTGGTTTGCTGTACCTATTGGTTCCGTACCTGATTATCAAAACAAATCGTACCTACTTGAGATAGCTTAGAATTTTAAAGTGATAACTGTGCAAGAGAATGGTCTGCTTGTTGGTATTTGTATTAACTAAGAGGAGCTTTGTCAACAGTGATATTAATGTAATAAATGTAAAGTGTTTTTTGCACAGTTTCACTTAAGAAATGTGCTTTAAATATTGGATCTATAACTGTAAGTCTGCAGTAAATTCAGTATTTCCTATAAATATAATTAGATATAAATGACATTTAACCACGTTTTTTACAATTTTGTAATATATTTTAGTATAGTTAGCAAAAATTAATTTACGAACATCAAAGGGAGTTGGAATTGTAATATTAAATGCATAATAAAAAAAATCTACATTGTTAATCGACTTTTCATGTTGGTACTTTCACTGTATACAGAGTACATAGTTGTGCCATTATCATTGAAATTAGTGCCAATAACTGTAAAAACTAAAAATGTATTCTAGTCTTTATTGTTACCTACGCATATTTAGTAATTAATCAACATTATAAAATTAATTTTGAACATAATATATTTACATACTTACCTACATAGGTACATAAACTTACATGTGTACATAGATATTGATTTGCACATTGCATGTTTTAAAGTGTCGTCTTCGTCATTAGCTAAATAAAATATTTTCTTTGAAAATATTTAATGAGGGTTTGTTATATAGATCATGTTGAATTTATTTAATAATTTACTTCTACGTAAATATTGGCTCTCCGTTAATCTTGAAAGACTAGATCTCGCTCTCGGAGCTCGCTGGACCCCAGAAGGCATAGATAGATATACCTACCTAGAAACACCTGTTGTGCTAATCCGTCGTTGGAAAATAGCGTTACATAGGCATATAACACAGCTCGTTAGTTGTTTAAGCTCAGTCTGTAAACATCACAGTATGTAATTTTAATGTTTTTATATACTAAGTTATCATTTTTTAATTTTATTTTTCATATGTTAAACAGTAGCAACAGCTAACGTATTGTAAATTCGCTTTATTTTTACCTTTGTATAATTTATAACTAATCTGGGATTTTGCATTGGGTCTATTGAAATCCCTTTTCCCAATAAAATCTTTTGGGTAAGTATATAAAAACATTTTTAAAGTATTAATATTCTTAACGCTCCAAAACAAACACCAACATTATTACTGGTATTAAATAATATAATATTTTATTAAATAGATTTATATGTTACATGACTTTCAATGAAATACAATATTTACTATTGAACTGTTAAATTTATGTCAGAATTTAATCAAATACTAATGTGAAAATGTGATGTATATATATACCTACCTAATTCAGTATGATGCACAAATATATCATCATGATTGTATCTTCCAGAATGTTTCACAAATCTCTTGAGGACAAGGATAATTTAAGTATTTATGTATACTTTTAGTCTTCCCTGGACAATGCTCCAAACACCAAGTTAAAGGGATACCTACACACAGCTACTATCAGCTTAAATTCAATAGTTAAACGTTTTCAAAAATTTAATCTGCTCTCCGCAAATTGTTAATAATGCACATTTACCTGTTTGCATGCATTTATCTCACTGGCTTATACATTTAGGGGGGCTTTTAAAATGACATTTAACTTTTCCATTGGCTGCTTTTTATTATGTACATTTACAATACTTATAATAATATATAATAATAAATTATTTTACATTAAATATGTACTTAAACTTTACCATTACATGTGACCATTTGTACCATCACACAAGTGGTAAAGACTCTAAACACAATTGTGCTATAATATGCCATGAGGCCAGATACAAATGGTTTCATGACATTAAAATTATATACATAATATGGGTGCATTGCAATAGGGGTACATTTTTTGAATATACTAGAATAAATCGTTTTTGTGTCATAATTTTCAATTAATAATTACTTGTGTAGTAAAATTGCTGATAATCCTCAATAGATTAACATTATCTATAATCAGCTAGAATTGTGTTTAATGTTTTGAAGCCAAACATAATATTGCGAAGATAATATTTACGTAAGGCTCTATCAGCGTTAACTTGAAATCATTATTAGGGTGTTAAATAAGTGAATAATTATGAACAATGTGTTTAGTCAAAATTCCAAACAAATTGCACCCTTGCCTAGGTATGTGCTTGAGATTATTTTGTTATATGTTTTATAGTTAGAAATATTACCAAAGTATTTTATACTTTAATGCACCACAAATTTCATTTAGGATTTGCTCTGTTTTCTCATGAAGGCTAAGTTTATTGTAGAATAATATCCAAATGTGGAGTATAGGTGTATTAAAGAATTGTCAGTATATTTGTATTCAACATAATTTCTTGGACCTCTGCATTGCCGATTATCATGTAAAATTCTCTAAAATAAAGTTCTTTTGATCTACAAATACATGTGGTATTTCTTTTAACATTTTACACTGCCCGCAGTAATTTACACATCACATGATCTACAGAATATTACATATCTTTTGAATAATAAAACAACACTAATTACCCTGTACTCTATTTATTTACATAACACTATAATACATTTATTCAATATGCATACAAATATAAATACAATAGAATGCTACATTGCTAACTATGCATACACTACTATTCAATACAGCTGTCATGTTTACAAAACTAAGAACATACCTCAAACAATATTCAGATACTTCATCTTAGAGTGAACACCTTTGCAGCCATCAACAGTTACATTAAAGTTCTTCAATATGTCCTCTAGTTCTTTGTCGTCAAGTCTTCTGTCACCCAACTCTTGTTTTATACATTCCTTTAGATGTGTTTTTGTCAGAGGTTTGAATTCCACCAACTTTTTTAATGCCTTGATCTCAGCAAAGTTCTCCAGTAGTCTTTTATGAA
The DNA here is from genome assembly GCA_947522985.1 of Lithophane socia. Classification (NCBI taxonomy): domain Eukaryota; kingdom Metazoa; phylum Arthropoda; class Insecta; order Lepidoptera; family Noctuidae; genus Lithophane; species Lithophane socia. The sequence continues at coordinate 7,492,388 of OX383255.1, read as the reverse complement.
AGGACTCATCACAGTTTTTGATAAACTCTTTGGTTGATTCATAGCAATTGTATATTAATATCACAGTTATATCTTTTCCTAAGTTCTCACTCTTCTCCGTTACTTCCTTTATTTGTTTCTTGATATGCATATCATTTGCAGTTAAATCATCCACTATTATTAATGACTTCTTACACATAGTCAGACCATACATAAAATCTGTTGAAAATGTGTTTGTGAAACTGGGCATGGTATAGTGATACACATTTGAGCAAGGTCCTGCAGCATCTAACAGTATAGAGGATGCAAAAGATTTTCCAACTCCAGTTCCTCCAGAGAATAGTAAAAGTTTACTTCTGTCTTGTAGTTCTACTGTCTGTATAATTTTATTGACGGCTTGTGTCTGACCAAATAGTTTATTTGAAAGTGTGTTTCTTAGCTCTTCAATATTGAAATCTTCATAGCATTTTAAACTATATATATGGAGTGCAAATATTGACATTAAGATAATCATACCGAAGGACAGTGACTGAAATACTACGTTTTTACAACTTTTTGTTGGTTTCTGCATAATGATGTGATATTTCTTAACAATAGGCTGACCCTCTGGCCTTTTGTTATTATTGGTTAGTTGAACCTCTTCAGTAGGATTCTCCGCTTTTTCAGTCTTTATAGAAGTCTTCATGGGAAAAGATTCATTGAAAGAAATATCCATTTCTCTAACAGAATGGCCACTTGTATCAATGTCCATTGGCTCACAACTTAAATTATGATTTTCCATTTTTCAATATACTTAGACACTCTCAGTTACCCACATAATCCCGCGGAGATTAGTAGTGATAAGAATCAATAGCACAAAACTTCGATAATTGAAGAATAATATCGATTATTGTAGTTTTTCGAATTTAACCACCACAAGAATGGCACTGATGACAGTGACACTGACAGACCACAACATGACTGACAGACAGATTGATTGAGTACCTACCTAATTGAGTTCTCAAGAGCTGCCACAGACAGTGCAACCAACTTTTATTATTTATTATCTCTGGGACCCAGGAATTATACACAAAAATATAAAGTAGGTGATAGACGGTGCGACCTTACTCGGCTCGCCGTTAGTCGGTGACACACGTGAAGCTTGCTCAAAATTTCATTGTCAAATTGGCTCGCGGCTCGCGGCGGTGACAGATGACGAGCCAAAGCGGGCTACGAGCAAAATTTCAAACCTGTTGGATCGCCGACGAACTTATTCGGAGGTTTCATCCCTTTTAAGATCCCTTCTTCCACGTTGGTATACGTACGGTTTCCTGACAAAGATCGTGACAGGCCGATGCATGAGTGCATGACTGCGTATACTATGACCCATCCACAGAGCTGTTTTTTAAGGCCAGCCACATACGAAACGTATTATGGTTCCTGTACCTGATATGGTTTCCTGATCAAAAACGGAAAAAATCTGAAGTTCGTTCGAATCAGGAAACATGCGGCCAGCGGGCCAGCCATCAAGTCTCCGAATCAGGAATCCTGATCAGGAAACCGTACGTATGCGGCTGGCCTTAAAAAAAAACAGCTCTGTGGATGGCTCATGGTATACGCAGTCATGTACTCATGCATCGGCCTGCCACCATGTTATAAAATAAATTAAAATAACAAAAAAATAAACCGGAATCTTCTGGTGCAAAGATCGACTAGAATTAAGTACATCTCTATTCCATTCGGATAAATATCTGTATCTGAGTCTTAGTAGTCTGTAGTCTGTGCAGACAGGGGAGGTCATTGTGCCATGCCTGTCACGAAACAGCATCAACAAAAATAACGTTAATTTCGAAATGGGTGATAAAAATGATTGCCAAAATAATATTTACAAATCAACACCTCCGCCAACAAATAGAAAAGTACGAAATCCGTTTGATAAAGCATTGATTGACAAGTTACACAAGCCTATATGCAGGTAAGTACGCATTCGTTTTTCACCTGGCGATTTTGAAATCGTGAGCACCAGAATGTGAATTTTACAAGTGTTGTTTTACTTTTTTGTTAGTCCGGGTATGTGCAAGATATACAAGAAGAAAAACAATGGATGCTTCCGCTGGGATATTGACCAGGCGTGCACTCTGGTGCCTGCAGACATTGTGGCGTGCAACAGTCAGTTTGAGCCTACGCCCGATCCCGCTTTAGAAAAGATTGCAGAAGAGGCTACTGATAGGTAATCATTAAGATGTTTCTGTAAATTAATATAAATAGCTCCACAGCGGATGTCAGCTTTTTGCTGATTTCTGTTTTAACTTTACAATAGGTATTAGTTTAGCACTAATGAAGCCAATAAACAGTTTATCTCCATTATCATGAAGTATAGGCCTCCAGTCCACATTTACAATGTAACATTTATGAGGAGGTGTATGATGTTGATGATAAAGTTTTTGAGCCACTTTGGCTAAAATGCACAATTAATAAAAACATGAAATGACAATCATTATGATAAATTTACAATAACTTAACAGAATGTAATAGTGTCAGTAATCAGTTTTAATAATAAACTTTGTATAAATGCTTTTGGAACTCTTTAATTTTTCATTTGTCACTGCTTCAAGCTTGACTAAGGGCCGGTTTTTTGATCGCTAGTTAAGTCGACCAATGGTTAAAAATTGCAACAAATGGTTAAATTTCTGTTACTTTTGAGTAATTAAATAGTTTGAAAACAATATCTGACTGATAATATTATTATGCAATTATTGGACTGCTACCAATGTCCTTGATGTGAGTAGTTCGAAAACCTGCTTGTACTAAAATATTCATGAATTATTTTCAGATTCTTTTCCCAAGAAATGGTCATGCCCAGTCCGTTGATAGATTCTTCCAAAAAGGTGAAGCCGCTGCAAACATCTGTTGAAGCCAATATTCAAAATGACAGTTTAATTAAAGAAAAAATTGTGGTGACAAAAGAAGGTATGTTTTTAATTACAACAACATGTTTTTGTTGTTGTATGTCATGTTTTAATTTAAAGTCATTTACATTGTTGATTCAAAACAATAATAAACAATTGTAGGTTTTATTGTTAGTGACAGAATAACAAAACATCACATTGTTAGGCCTGGCACGCACTAAAGCCCTGGCTATGGACCAAGCATGCGGCCAAAACCGCGGCTACAATCGTCAGTTACAAATACAGCGTATACAACACGTCCGGCCGCCGCAGCTAGTGCGCGCACACTGGTGTTTATCTACAATTCAATTAATCTCTGTGGCCGCAGCGGCTAGCGACCGACCACGGGCCGCAGATGCGTCGCATCGATCTCGTTGGCCGCTGCGCCTGGATGTGGCCGCTGGCCGCGTGCGGCCAGGTGCTCCATGGCGATACTGATGTATCTATCTCGCTGGCCGCTGCGACCTGGCCTCTGCGGCTTGCCGCTAGTGCGCTATTGGGCTAATTCCGCACAGGACAGTAGACCCACATTTCACCAATTATGTTGTTAGTCCCATGTAACAAAGAGTGAGCCTATTGCCCCTAACCAGGCATAAACCCAGACTCAAAGCCTAGAATAACATTTTTTTCGGAATGTTAACTTTACAAACATCTTAATGATTAAAACATTTCTACTACCTCAACAAATATTGTTATGCACAAGGTGACAATTAACTAGACTGAAAGAAAGTGTTCTACAGAGTGCTAATAGACTAGTCACATAATAAAAGTATAAGTTTGTTTAACATAGATATTATGCATGCATTGTGATAGGATAGGATAGATGTTAGATTGTGAGGACTACCTTGTTGGTCTAGTGGTCACAAGCGCTACTGCTGGGCATGGGCAGGTCCTGGGTTCTTTCTATTCCCGGGCCGGACAAAGTAGTATTGGGTTTTTCCATTAGGAATTTCTCATTCTCATCAATTCAGATGCATATTTTTTTATTTTATTGTGGGATTTCATCAAATCGCTTCCCCCGCTTGGGCGGAGCGCGGAGGGCGTGTCCAACTTTTACTGACCAAAACCCACCCGTGTTCCTTCAGTTGCCTATTGCCAAGGTCCCGGTATCCCTTTCGGACTTTCCCGCAACCCTGGCAGACATCGGTCCTAACGATTCAGTTGCAGCCTGGAGTCTGGATTTGTGCTCAGTTGATAGCGATAGCTCGCCACTTATTATGTTGGACTTAAACATAACTAGCGAAATATGGGAACTATAGTTACACCTCTGCCTAACCCTTCGGGGATTGCAGGCGTGATGTTATGTTATGTGACCTAATTTAACTTAGGTCTATTATTACTTTATTTTAATAGAACCATCTATTTGTGTATACTCTTACCCTGAGAGGCCAGTTGCGTGCACAGACAGACACAGCCATCGGATCCACTTGGTTCAAAAACTTAAATATTACAATCTGTATGTCCATTACTTATCAGCATTTTTTTTTTTTTCGAAATTAAGGTATGGTTGTGTGACTTCAAAATTTTAGTTTCAGCACAAACAGTTCTCACTCTGCCACCTGAACTACCTCCAGAGCTTGAACTTCTGCTTCAGCCATTCTGTACCTTTACACAGGTAAATTAATTAATATCTAGGTCCTCGCTCCTCATTCATTATAACACCATCATAATAACTTACCTTACCCTACCCTTATAATGCAAGTGGGAAAATTGAGTAAGTATTCTTTTCCAATTCAATGTAATTACAAAGTTGTAGTTTACATTATTAAATGTGATTTGTAGCCTGAACTAAATGTGATTTGTAGCCTGAACTAAATGTGATTTGTAGCCTGAACTACCATGAAGCCTACGTATTTGAAATGAATCTGCACAGCGCATTACTAAATCTAACACATTTTTGTTTAATGAAAAGTTAGCATTTAGTCAGTTATTAAAGTTAGTCTACTGCAAGAGAAGATTAATTCATTTCACATTTATATATAAATGACTATAAAAACGATGCGGGACGCAGCGCGTGTCGGTACTCTTGCGCCATCCCATCTTCCTGGCTCGGAGTGCTGTGCTCGCGTTGCTGCTGCGGTTGCGGAAAACCTCAAGTGGCGAAAGTATAATAACCTTGGTTATCATATTTTCGAACCGTTTGGGGTTCAAACCCTCAGGCCGTGGGGTCCGAGAGTGCTAATGGTTCGTTCAACGAAATACCGGCTGGTTGACACTTCCCGTGACCCAGGGGCTTGGTCAGAGGCTAAGCATTGCCATACAACGCGGCAATGTCGCTCTAACTCTTGGGTACATTACCAGTCGACAGCGATGCGGAGGAATTTTTCGATGCCATATTTTAGTTTCTTAGTAGTTTTATTATAAACTAGCTGCACCCCGCGGTTTCACCTGCCTAAGTCTCGATCCCGTGGGAATATCGGGATAAAAAGTATCCTATGTCCTATTCCAGGGTCATGGTCAACTCATATGCCAAATTTTAGCTAAATCCGTTTAGCATGAAATTTAGCATGAAAGCGTAACAAACAGACAAACTCACTTTCGCATTTATAATATTAGTTAAGTCGCTTTTCATTTCTATAAACAACAAATCATTTCAGGATAATCCTATGGAGTGTAAATGTGGAGCTGTTCCACAAAAAACTTAATATCGTGTTCAGTGTGTCCCGTTCAATGTGTTCAGGAACTGATTGACACTACTGAAAGTGCCTAACAGACTGAAGAATTTAGCTATGACCTAAATTCTGGACCAACTGTATTTATATTGCCTTCGATATGTTAAGAATGCGATAATCCTAAATAGGTGCTTCTCTGTCATATTCTCACCTGTTTGCAGGAACAAAACATGTCAGGTGAGTACGAGATCACGGCGAATGGATCTCTGCGTCGGAAGCTGTTCTTTGAAGAGCACAGTGATATGGAGCATTATGACTCTGAGCAGACCGATGATGAGGTCCATGTGGAACAACGACCTCCTTCAAGTTATGAGGACCACACGCCTGTCGTGTTCAGTCCTGATCTTGTGAGTATAATTAGTTTTTTTAAATGTCTTTGAAATGATTACATTATTATTAACATACCAATACCAATAAAGTAGTAAGAAATCACTTTTAGCAAAAAGCTAAGTGATAATATCAATCGTATTTCTGCCTATCTGCATTCCTAACAAGTGACAATCGCCGCGTTTCGTATTTCTACGACTTTCAACAGGATTGACATAAGCTTTTCGATATTTGCCTTTTCCATCATCGCTATCACTGATAGAATGTCACTTTGTCTAGGGCCTCTGACTAGAAAAGCAAACTGTAAGTCATTTGTTATACATATTTATCCAAAAGATTTTTGTAACAGAATTTAAACCGACTGTTAAAGTAGTAGTTACCTACTTGGTTACTAATAAATTAACTTCAATTGCGGCTGAAAGCCTTAAAGACTTATTTTCAGTTCACCAACAAATGATGGATGATTAATACTTATTATGAGAGCATTATTTCCAAAACTTGCAGTACAAAGTTCAGCCAGCACATTTTTTTCACTCCTCTAGAGCCGAGACTACGTATCGAAAGGCATGAAGCGTACTTTCGGCACTCCTCTGAAGAAAGGGCCAACTAGTAACAGTAAGCCATGCTATCGTAACAAGATACTCGATGTGGTGGACTTTGGGGAGCCGTGCTTCAGTCCCATAGAGTTCCGGACACCGCGGCGCACAGAACTTGCGCAAGGACAGGGTTCGGCTACTTCGTCGTCGTTAGCCTCGATCTCGCCGGTTCTGAAAGTGACGTCGAGTGATGAAGAGGTAATGTGATATGATTTTTAATTTAATTTTATATTGCTACATGGGCCTACTCTTGCGAAAGCGATGGATGAGGTTTACGTTGGAACATACAAACTTAAGTACGGTAATGTTTTTGTTGCCAAATTGAACCTTGTCCTTCACACGTTTACTTGTTTAAATTTTGTGCCTATGTGCAGAATCTCTTCATCTAGCTTACAAATCACACAACAGCACTTGACTATTTTATTTAACTTTTAGAAAAACAACTTCACGTCACCCGAGTCCGAAACAATGGCTACCTGCCTGGATTGTATTGAAGCAGAACCGAAAAGCGAGAAGAAGGGCCCTTGCTTTTGTAAACTAACTCCGAATAAAATAAAACGAAGCACGTCACTCAAGGAGTCCCCGCATAAGAACAGGAAGAGTTCCTTCTCATTCTCTGAGAAACGCAGTCTTAGTATGTCGAGTCTGCATCGAAGTCGCTCCGTGCAGAAGTTGGACTTCAGTATGGACATGAGTGTTGACGGCTCCTTCCATAATCATTCACAAGGTACTTACAATTTTATTTTCGAATTGGAACCAGGGATGTTGCGGATATTCGCATCCGCAATTCTTCCCAATTCTTTGGAGCTTCCGTATTTATTTAGACCTCCGCAACATGCAATGAAACAGCGCTCCAAATTGAAAAAATCGTAAGAATTTTTGAATTTCGCCTAGCCGCCTTGACGAATCCCTTAAAAAAAACTTGAGATCCGCGGATGTTAACAAATCGGCATCCGCAACATCCCTTTTTTTTTTTTTTTTTTCCGGGGTGTAAAATCCTCATGGATGTCCTCCGCCCTGGGGCGGGCGGAGGGGTCTGTCAGACTCTTACTGACTAAAAACCACCCCGGTGTTCCGACTCACACCTACGCCGGGGGTCGCGGGAACGTAAAAATCTTCCGCAACCCCCGACTGGTGCCGGCCCGCCATCGCGGGCCTCCTCGGGTCAGGGGGGGGAGTGAGGTGTTTGACTCCCCCCGTGACGTCTAAGAGGGGCGCGCGTGGAACACTACGCGCCGCCACCTCGGGTCCTGATGTTTGGGGGGCGACGGACGTCCCCGAGTCCGTCACCCCTGGACCCATTTAGGGGGGCTGGAAGAGGGCGTTATCCGCCCTCCGCCGACGCCCGGTGCGCCTGCTGCGGGCCGGGTGAGTGGACGAGATCTCCCTCTCCCTTTCCGCAGCCTCCTTCTGCGAGACGACTGTCTCACAGTAGGAAACCACCGCGTCCCAGGACTCCTCGCTGTCGACCATCGACTCAACGACGGCCGGCAGCGAGAGGTCACTGCCTACTTCTGAGATGAGGGCACGGCGCGGCTCCTCCCAAGCGGCACACTCTGCCAGCGTATGCCGCGCCGTGTCCTCCCGGCAGTCGACGCAGTGGTGACACCGAGCGTCCGGCTCCCTGTTTATGCGACACAGGTACTTCCCGAAGCAACCATGCCCCGAGAGCACCTGCGTCACCCGAAACGACAGGGAGCCGTGCCTCCTCCCGAGCCAGCGCTCGAGCACCGGCCGGACCGCCTCGATGATGTCGAGGCCGGCGGATCCGCAACATCCCTGGGTTAACATTTACTGAATTTTGATGAACAATAATAATGTAATGTTTCCCAACTTTTTTCAGCTGATTCAGAATCCAGTTCACCACAAAGGAAAGACGCAGCTTGGTCACTCGTAGAAGAACCCAGCCTTCAACATTTAGTGAAAGTGGAATCAGCGAAATGCCCATCAACCGACATACAGTCGTCTACTAAAATTCATAGCATAAACATTAATATAGACGACACGCCTATCAAAGGCAAATCTAAGAGCAGCATACGCGCTCATGAAATTAGTAAAATTCGTGCACCGATGCCTCTGAGCCCGCTACACATGTCACTAGATAATAGTTTAGATAATTCAGATAATCCACTCAGTTTGGAGGATAAAAAGATAGACTTTAACAAAGTTGATCTCAAATTATTGACTGAAAACATATCTCAATTTGATTATACCACAAACAACATGACCAAAGTGGGTGGTGATAGCTCAACTAGCTTTAAGAGAGTAGATAGTGGATTTAATGAGAATACATTCTATGCAAACGCTTCTAGTTACTATGAAAGTGCCATAAAACCGTCAGAACTGACCGTGACGAACGTATCAAAGACTATTAATAAGAATGCTTTGAAAGAGATCTCTAATGTTAATTGGATGAGAGTTGATAGTGGATTTAAAGATGAAAATTCTTCGGACGGTACGCAGTTTTATCACGCGCCCGATAACTCGACGAAGAAATTCACGAGCTTCCATTTTTCTGAAGCAAAGTTGGAGGATAAAGAGAACTTGGCTACTGAGGACTACGACAAGTTCCTGGTTCAGTCCACCAACAAAAGTGAAACCATGTCAATGTCGGACATATTCACTGACGACATGGCGTTCAACTGTAATTTCTCATCAACTCCATCTAAAAATAAATCACGCAAAGTTCTTTCGTAATTTAGTTAATTTTAAGCTTTTTGTAAGTCGATATGAATTTATATGCATTTACAAAGATATAAATTTGATTACTAGACTGTTTTTGACCTTTTCTCCATTATTGTGGATGATTTATAGAATTATTATGAATTGATTTTGTAGGAGATACGACTAAGGATTAATATTTTTGCATGAATTAATTATTTATATTTTTGCATGAATTAATTATTTTTGTGACTTTTAAAATGACGTGTGTTTACTTGGCTCAAGTAAATTTATTAAATAAAGTTTCAAGACTGAAATGATAAAATATAATATGTGTATTTTCCTTGACTTGATTGATTTGTATGTAACAATAGTCACACGAGGAATTGCGCGTTGTACCGACAAGTGACCCTCACGACTCTGAACTATTTGTCTTATGACCCCTTTAATTAATAGGCAACAATATCTGCCAAGATAATGTTGGCTATTTTAAATATAGCTCTGGTGTATCCTTCATTAGATCGCGTGCAATTAACTACATACTTATTATGGTAATGTAAATGTTTACTCAATAGTTAATTTCGTTAATTAGAGGGCATTATCAATACGACCGCTCCAAAGTCCGTGTTTTGTTTACTCTTATTTTTAATGTTATTTTATCTTATTTCTTCTATCCTGGGGTGTTTTTTTTAACATAATTATCTAATCACCTACTTATTAAATGTGAATTTTAATTAAATTTTGTTGGTGGACATGCATATTTAACTCTAATGTCGTTGTTTATTTATGAACTGCTATCTAATTGTTTTTTTAAATTGTCTGTTTTTTCATTTTGACAGTTCAACAACATTCATTGCGTTATTTACGCTGTTGAGCAGATTTTTTTTTCGAACTTATGAAGCACTTTGTTTCAAACCGATTCAGATTGTGACTGATTCTGTATTACGCAATTAGGGTGCTAATCCTTATAACAGCAGCTACAATGCTCTAAAACCAGATAGCGAAAGTTATAATTCACAAATGAAGGCAATTATCCTTATTTACAAATCAGTAAATGAATGTTCATCTTGTTGTCTTGATGTGCTTTAATAAACTGGAGTGCTGCTTATAATAGTAGCTATTAGTACACGTATACACACACCCGTCGAGACTGTTCGTGCGTCAATCGTTTTTAACAAATAACCGAACGATAACGTTGTAACCTCTGTTATCACCGTATCCCGGAACGTCTGCGAACCACGAGCGCTGGGGATACGTTAGGTAACAACGGCGGATACTGTGCGGTGCATTTACTACTCTCTATATAAAGCACCGTCCAGCTCCATACATGTCATTTCACATTACACTTTGATGGTGACAATTAGCAACATCGTATTGTAAACTACTGCTCAGACAGATCATATTTCACGTCGCTCGGACATTATTGATAACGTACGCAGTGACGTATGCACGTGTGCTGCGGTTAAATTAGACTTTTTGATTGAAAAACTTATAAGTATTTTTTTTTGTGAATAATTGTGCACGGTCGCCGAAATGTATAACAAGACAAGTGCGACGTTGATGCTGCAGACGATAATGGTGTTAATGGATAAACAGAATTCGACTGATGTCACCAACTTCCCGAGCTCTTTTAGCGGTTTGTTGTTTTGTTTACTAAAAGTTATTAGTTAGTTACTTTCTAGATGAATAGAGCTGAATTTATTCAATATCTAGGGAATTCGCGACCAGATTTTCTTGTCATTTTTGCAATTTGATCGTACATAAACCGCGCCCGTCTACCGGTGTTCCCAAAAACTCGTAACAAAAGGGAAAACCTTAATGTAATCATGTTAAAACTAAATTTCTCATATAAATAGCTGTGATAGTGACTAGTGTTCGTAAAAATATTATCATATCCGGTGTAAAAAAGGGCATGTGCGCGCAAATTTGAAACTATTCAATTACGCTGATAACTGCCAATAGCTTTATATCAATTAACAATAACTCATTGTTTTCTATCTTTTGTGTTTGTTTGACTCTCCTTTCGTGTGGCTATATTCTTGTATTGCTTAAAAAAAAATAAAGGTTAAAAAAAACTAAATAATTTGTTTGTTTTAAAGATGACACGGAGTTGGAGCGTTGTTACGGCATTTACGGGTGCTTCTCAAAGGCGTATCCATGGACAGAACACCGGCCTGATAACTATTTCCCTGCACCACCCGAAGCTATGGCTGTACGGTGAGTGGTCACTTTATTAAATCCTAGATTAGTACATCAAGAAAAAAAGTGTCCAAAAACACATTATGGTTTAAGACATTTATTTCTCAAAACAGAATACAATTATTCACTTAGGATGAGAAACACTGGTTACATACTTAATTATTAGAAACGTTCATAGGAACGAGTATCGGAACGGTATTTTAAAGTTAGTAGTAAATACAATGTTGTTGATCGCTGACAGTTAACATTATGTTAGTAAAATAAACTATGCTAAAAAAGATCGGGTTTAGAAGGTAATTTTTTAATAAATTTATCTTGATGTAGGTAATCTGCAAAAAATATTGAGTCTATGAGTCTATATTACATATCGAAACACAGTTCCTATCATAGTTGACATAGGAGTAAAAAGCATAGGAATTACTTTTTTGTGTTAATTTTTTTGATTTAAACTTAATTTAGTCTTATTATCTTTTTATTGTTTTTTTTTTTTTTTTTTTAATGTATAGTTGAGTTGGTTGTTAGTTGAGTTGTCATTCAGATGAGTTTTTTGACACTTTATCCGGTCAACTGTTGATTGGCCTTTAGAAGACCGATACCAATTAAAATTCTATTGTGTCTTGTTAGTGACAGTTGGAAGTTAAAGGCTCGTGCAAACTGGCGCGATATCGCGGGTGCGACAGGCAGCGCTACCCTTGTCGCGCCTGTTTGTGGGAGCCTTTATAGAGTCCCGAAGGAATACCTAACTTTCGCGTAAAGAATTGTTGAAAGACGGCCAGGCCATGCTTCAATTAAAAGACGATGGCCTATAAAACGTCACCGACCCTGGTGTTGCTCAACGTGGTTTTGCCAGTAAGTAAGTGGGACCTAGCAGGACTAACTGCCCTGCGTTATAAGTATCGCCACTGGTTGTAGCTATTTTATTCAACCCACTAGTTGGTTCATAAACTATTGGTATCTACTTATTTTAATATGGTAGGTACAGCCATCGGTTTTGATAAATCTTTCGCAGTAGCAGAAGGGATAGCGAAAAACAATATGGTAGGTAGGTACCACTTTTCAAAAGTTAATAATAAAGAGAAAAGATTTGTCGGACGTTTTACCCTTTTGTAAAACGGCTTAACAGCTCACTTTCGCATTCATAATATTAGTTAGGATTCTAAACTGAGGCTATAGACAAAATTTAAAACATTAGCTTTAGAGATGTCACGTGACTGCTGCTGTCAACTCCATACAATTTGATATTTCCGTTGGCGTTAACGCTTACAGAAAAGCGATTTTGTCTAGGCCCCCTGGACCCTTTTCGCTCTATTTCGTAGAAGTCATGTAATGCAAAACTGCATGAAGACTGCCTAGTTGGTCTAGGGGTGGCGACTGCTTAGCGTGGGATACTGGGTTCGATACCCGATCGCGGGCAGTCATTGGGTTTACAAATAAAATAAAAAATAGGTAGTGGTCTCTACCTATTTTTTTAATGCACGGAGTCTGCACCTATTTGTTTTCGGATAATTGTAATAGGCTGCCTATTACATCGGACTTTTAACTGCCGAAATGCGCGTGATGGTACTTCACACTTCTGCATGTCCATGTCTAGCATAGACAATTATGTATAATTTCCGATATTCCCACGGGATCGAGACTTACGTTAGAGAAACCGCGAAGCGCAGCTAGTAGTTTAAATAAAGCGACATGCGACAGACGCATAAATAAAGATAATAGATTTCTAGATTCGTCCGGAAATAAGGTTACGTAATTAATTATTGTGTTCCTACTAGATTTTATTATTGGTAAATATTTATTTTATAATATAGTACTCATAATAGGAACTCATATGGAATAGGTACCTACGAGGAATTATCTGAATGTGTGCCGTCATGGGTCTTCCCAGGGAACAAGGAATTATGTAGATACAAATACAGTTTGAGGAAATAAACTGAAAAAAAGGTAGATCGATTAAGGCGATCTTTTTTCACGCTCCGTAGGTATCAAAGCAGTACCTCAGTCCCTGCCAAATGCATAACCATCGTAACATATTACGAAAACGCTGGCGATGTGCGCGTCTAGCACACGCGCACCGCTCCTGAGTCAGATCGCAACACATAAATCAGAACGTACTACACAATCAATAATAAACCTAATCCCATCAAACACAGCGTGCATTTACCATGCGCCGTACATACTCACACTTAAACATAGATACGGCACACTAGATGCATTTTCCGCGCCCACAAAAACATTTGATGCTACGTAATGCACACATGCTCAAAAGGGGCGGGCATTAGAAAGTATAGGTACAGCGACTGAACACTTGTGTGTGTTCAGTCACTGTATCTATACTTTCTAATGCCCGCCCGTTTTGAGCATGTGTGTAACTCTAGGGAAGAGGGGTTGATATATTTATAAATATTTGATCGATAAAAATATCGATGAAAACTGGATACCTATGATGAAAACCGACTGCAAAAAAGTGAAATATTTTTGGGGCGTATTTTGCCATCATTAAAACCAAATTTAAGTAAAATATAATTCAAAAGTCATTTATTAATAAAACTGAAATAAAATGCATAAGTATAAACTCTAAAAAACTAGATCTATAACTAGTATAATAGTAACGGCTGAAATAACTAGATAGAAGTGTACGTACCTATTATGTTTTTTCAAAAAAAATTATCCGTGTTATTTAGAAGTGTTACACTTCTATAAATTTCACTCCACATAAAATTTCCATACCGGGGGCCATATGAAAATCGATTCTTGAGTAAACTAAACTCCAATAATATTATTTTATATTAATCAAATGTAAAAAAAAAACCGTAATAACAAGTAACGATTACCTACCGATATCCATATCTCAGCGCGGTGGACAAATTGCAGAATAAACTTTCATAGTCATATAAATTCATACGACAATCGACATTATTATCGATAGCCTACGTTAGAAAGTCTCACCAGGACATCACTACCTTACCCCAAGCGGCGCGCCGCACAGTGGTCTGAAAATCAAGCTCAAAAAACTACTACAATAAAGTATTTAATCAATATCGTTTTTAATTATTCTCATCTAAATAGTAATTAGCAGGCTATAAACTAACGATAGTATAAGTAAATCGATCGGCAACTTCATTTAATCACATCAAAGATTTGAAAAATCACATACAGAAAATTCAAAATTTCAAAAATTTGCTACGCGCAAATCGGCAACTGACTGCGCATGAATTGGCTGTCATCCTGATCGCCGTGTACAGTGCAATACCTCGTGTGAGTACCAGCTCTTCAGTTCCATTCTATTCTATTCAAAAAATCTACTTTAAGTGTTTTCTCCCATACAAAAAAACACAAAACTTTTTTTCTCACGCGTGAATCTACTAATACCATCCATATTTTAATATCACGTAAAGTAACCCCTTTACGTGATATTAAAATGTGGATGGTACCAGAGACATTACAATTTTTTTTTAATTTCGTGGCTTAAAGTTTCTATGAGTACGGAGCTCCATTTTCAGACCACTGTGCGCCGCCGCAGGGCGTCCTGTACTATGCGAGCTCACGCTTACGTAAAGTATCGTTTTGTGAGTTTTACATTGCTGGTTCAGTCCCTTAGCGAAACATTTAGGTAGTAGTTAAGAAGCAATGTATTTTCTGCAAAAATAATACAGTCGCTGTGATATTTGAAAACGAAATTAATGTAGTAAAGTATTGTTTTGTGATTGTTACATTGCTTGTCCAGTCACTTAGTGACACACTTAGGTAGTAGTTTAGAAGCAATGTATATACTGCATAAATAGTGCAGTCGCTGTGATATTTGAAATGAAAAATAACGTAATAGAGGCAAGAACTCAACCGGCGGGGGTGGCGGGCTCGCAAAAATTGGCACACGTCCGACCTCCAACACGTTCCGCTCGGGACTAAAGGACGCGTGAAACCAATGAAACCACTTAGTTTTGAAATTAGTGGTATAAATATTTTAATATTTCACATTATGTCAGCGCATATTTAACACATTTTTTACGACCTTTATTATGGTATAAGTTTTATTATTCAAAGCCTAATAAAACTCAAATAAAATAAGAAATTAGACCGAAATTAGACTTGTCTTTGCGATTTAATTGAATGCAGTAAAGTGCAAGTAATCGTGTATCGCATAGCCGGAATCTAAAGATCGAAGTATGAATTATGTTTTTTTCAAAATTTAAATCCGTGCTATCTACGAATAAATCACAATAGAAAACGACGGTTTTTAGGGTAACATCGCCTTAACTACATTAAGTACTAATAACAAATAACTAGTTTCCGCTCGCGGCTTCGCCTGCGTGTCATGTCGATAAAAAGTATCCTATATGTCCTTCCCCAGCAGGCGTAGCATGGCGCTTTCTATCTCTACGAAGAATAGACATAGCTTTTTCTATACAAAGTGACAGTTCGTTTCTTCATTTTTGACATCCACCGTAGAAATCTTTCTACAATCTGTCATTTTGTCTTTAATTTCTAACGATCTTTGTCTAGGTCTTTATAGATGTAGACTATTTCGGAAGAAAGTTTTCTATCCTTACGGTCAAAATCACACTGACAACCGATAAATCTTATGATAAAACAAAGAATTCTGAGTCGAATTATGTAACAGAGTGAATTTCGTAAAAAGTGCAGTTGTCTCTTTCTATTTTGCTGCCCTCTCGTACTGTCTACAGGAAACGTCATTTTTGTCTACTCTTCCGTCGACAAAACGGTGCTCATGCTACGCCTGCAGGATGCCATCTATCTCCTTGGCAAATTTTGTCGAAATCCGTTCAGTGGTTTAGGCGTGAAAAGGTAACATATACACAGACGGATAGACAGAGAGACATATACTTTCGAATTTATAATATTAGTATGGATTACACTACTAAGCAGTGATAGCCTAGTGGTGTGACCGTCGGACTGCCAAGACATAGGTTTCGAGTTCAAACCCAAGCCACGCACCTCTGACTTTTCAGATTCATGTGCGTATTGTATAATTATTAGTTGCTTTAACAATGGTGAAGGAAAGCATCGTGAGGAAACCGGCATGCCAGAGAGATTGAGATTTCTCGACGGGATGTGAAGTCAAGTCAGAGGCCCTTGGGCGGCTTTAAAACTCTGACACCAGGTTTACTACTTTACTACTTTTGATAACGACTAACGTCTGATTTTGCTGATACAGACACCTCGAATTTAAAAATGAATCTTCTGATCGGTAAAACTGAAATCAGCGTCTTAGGGCAGATTTCACCAATGAAACTGAACGCGATCGAGTGTCAATATTCCATAGAAACTAATGACACTGACAGCCCTTAAGAGCGATGCGCTAAGGTAGCTAAGGTGCCAAATATCATGATTTCATGAAATAGTCATTCAATGCACTTACATGAACTTAGAGAGTTGTATTGCTATTCTAAAATTCTGTAAATCCATATTTTTTACGGCCGTAATCATATTTAGATCAACATACAACCTGATACTGACCTGCAAATTGCAAAAAAAGTAAGAAAATTTGAATTTCGCGGGTACATTAGCGCATCGGGCTAAAACGTAGTATATGAGCTGATCGCGTTCAGTTTCATCGGTGAAATTCGCCCTTAGTTGGCCATCTCACTATCCCATGTACTTTGCCATCACCTTTTTAACATTCATCAGAAACGTAATGGCCTACTGTAATTAAACTAAAGGTCGGATTGTAGGTGTGGACCTCCAATGATTCCAATAAATTATGTCATTTAATCCGACTCATAACAGTTGTTTATCCTCACAGAAGCGTGCACCGATAAAGGTTAAATCCAAAAGCCTCATTAGTTCTACATAAACTTGGTATACAAGATCCGCTTCGTTATTTATTATCTTATTTGTATGTACAAGTCTCGTTGAGATAAGGCCGGGGGCTCGTCCGTGACATCAATCAATCATGAACGGAGACAAAACAAATGTTTACGTCCCATAATTGCATTGTGACGTGATTATCAACTATTTTAAACAATGTGTTTTTATTTGATGTTGCAATGGACTTGGTTTTTATCGAGTGCATAGTTAATTTGAGGTCTATAGACCTTTGAACGTTGGACGTAGACTGATCATTAATTATAATTTAATTGTATTGATAACGCTGGGTCAGTTCTCACATTAATTTGTGATAAGTAAGAAATTTTTGAAAACAATTTTTTATGAAAAGTATGCAAATCATCATTATGATTTCGTTTTACTATCAGATTTCAACTTGCATACCGAATTTTGAAACGACACCAGTCACCGTTAAAGAATACCCTCATGCGAAGACAATCTTGGCTGCAGATCAGATCATTTCCACCAAAAAAAGTATTGTCATTGAAAAGAAACGTAAACTATTCAAAAATTCAACTTGATAGGCTAAGACGAAGTTGGGCAAAATTTGCTGGCGAGAATTCACCTTAATTTACAAGTAAAACTTACTTAGATAAAAACAGTCTTATTCATTTGTGTTTTTGTTACAGTTATCCTGCATTCACGAGGAGAAATCGAAAGATACCAGTCTTGTTCGAAGCAGATAATAAGGAAAAAATAGCAAACGCTAATCTCGATCCTAGAGGACCATTCTACTTTATATCTCACGGGTTCTTAGAAGGTGGACATAAACTATGGGTAAGAGCCTTGCGAATCTGTGAAATATACCTAAACTGATCCTTTATTTTCAAGTAAAAATTGCTCGTAAGCAAAATTAATGCCAAAGAAATTTTGTACCCGACACTTTAAACGGTGATGCAGAGTCAAAACATGAGAGTTTTAAAATAAAATTAAAAATGGGCTAGGTCTCTGGGCAACTTTTTTAAATTTTATTTTCCTTCTTCTTCCATCCTAAGGGATTGTAATCGCTTAATTCCAGTTCTATCTGCACGCTTAGCATGACCACAATAAAAACGGGTTTTGTCGACGGAAGAATAGACAATTCGACAGATAAACAATCACAATCTGTCATTTTATCTATTCTTCCGTCGACAAAACCCGTTTCTATGGTTGTCATGCTACGCGTGCTGGGATCGGCTCTTATTTATGGCGGCGCCAGGACGCTCTGTCCTAGGAGTTAGGTTCTGCGCTTTCATCTCCCTCTCGATATTAGACCTCCATGTAACGGGGGTCTTCCTCTTCCCAGGCGTTTCGTATAGTGATATTCAATACTGATTTTACTGAGAAACTGTAATCTCTTCTAATTACGATTGATCGTTCCATCTAAGCTTTCTTTTAGTTTGTCCGTTATTGGGGCCACTCCGAAAGATCTTCAATCTTATAATTGAATAAAGATTCCATCACTAAAAAAATAAAAAAAATGCAGAACCTTTTTTATACCTACCCTATTGCATCTTTTGCAAATTATCTTGTTATTGAAAATTATTCTTATCAAAGCTCCTTTTTCGTACCTACCTAATTCTTTCTTATCTTACTTTTGCACTCAAAGACAACAAGACCCTGGGTTATTCCGAGCAAACGTTAATACCTATCTAAAATAAAAAGTATCTATTGGACTGCCTCCCTGGTCGCAAACGCAACTGCTGAGTATCAAGTGTATCAATTCGAGTCCTTGTATCGATCACCGGACAGTTTTAACTGGTCGCACAGCTGGCAAAATGTAGCTGTACTCATATACAGGGTGTAAAAAGACCCATCACATCAAACTATACTCCATTCACCATAGCATCAGAACAATAACAGCCAAATAACGATGGTTATTGTCTAATATTGTTGAAATTACTGCACTTTAGAGTATTATTTTTATGTAAAAGATAAATTGATTATATTGCTTTGTATTTAACGTGAAATAACGAAGTTTATTATACGTTTATATCGAAATAACGAAAGAGTGTTAATGTTAACTGTTATTTTTCTACTGTTATAATAAAAGGAATCTGGGTAAAATAGTTGAGAAACGACTTTAATTTTTGGTGTTTAAAATCGCTATAATTTACGGTAGAGCGACAAAAAGTATGCCAAAAAAATTTGCTTATAAATGCGTATACAATTTAAAGGGATCGTACCCTGTATTTAGATTAGAGTTAGTTTAAACATTTGTTTTCTACAAAAAAAAACAATAAGTTGGAACTTTGACCCTAAATATTTCGGTAAACACAGTAACCAGAAGATCCAGTGCAAAAAAAAAACAAAATAACGAGAAGAACAATTGACTCTCGGTTTCGCTAAGCGTCTTTATACACCCGTGGTATACAGGATAAACCATGGGTAGTTGACTTAAATATAATAATAAATGACCGAACACAACAAAAAAAAAACGTTATTTTCATTTAAAGATTTTAAAAAGTTTCTATCTCACACCGTGCTTGCTACCGAAACAGCTGACTGACTAAGGGAGGGATCGCGCTCGCTGCTGGTCAGGTCACATCCCGTACCCCCCGCCCGTGTTGAGACGAAAGTCCCAAGCAAGTGCCCTAGCGCATAGGGCAACGAACTTGCGTCTCTTGTGGTAAAATTTAGATCTAAAAAAATAAAAAATAAAGTTGTAATTTTTCATTGATGACCAAACCACTGGTTGCAAGGATAACGGTGTTTACCCTAACAGGGTGTTAGGGTATAACGGCTATAATAACCATTTGGTAAACACATGCATAATTAATGTTATTTATGGGGAAAAAAATATATACAAAAATAGTGCCTAATGCTAATCCTAATAGTGCCTTACAAAATTTACGCAGATTCAAAATACAGCGGACGCTCTGCTAAACCTGCAAGGCAACGAAGCCGCAACTGTGATTGTGGTGGACTGGCGAGGAGGCTCTCAACCTCCTTACGGTCAAGCTGTGGCCAATATCAGGCTTATTGGTGTTATGACTGCGCATCTTATACATAATATTTATGTGAGTACAATAAAAACAGTATACATATTTATTGGAGCTTCTTGGGACTTGCAAGATACCATAATAATTCTTATTAATATTCATAAGCCATATTAATTCTTTATAAATTACAATACTTAAATCTTAGATACAGAATGGTCTTGCGTTTTCTATTAATGTTTTTACACGTAAAAATAATTGTGAAAAAAAACAGGTTCAGAATTTTTATTTTAGGTATTTTTTAATCTTTATGAAATGTTATAAAAAGTGTTAATTTAACACACGGATATGGCTAGTGGTCAGTAATCATAAAAATTATAATAAGATAAAATATTTCATAAATTGAAAACAAACTAAATAATAAAGCTTTCTCTTTCCTTCAATTCGCCTACTCTTTGTACGTTATTCGTTTTAATTTCATTGATACGATGTTATGATCCGTGATCCCATCAAATGATCTCTGCGCTACAGTTCTTTGAGTACAGGTTGCTCCAAGATGCTATTTTATAAAATTGAAAATTCTTACATCAATAAATAATAATGTTTAATGAAATTAAATAAGTTCATAAAACGAAAACCTATACTTAAGTACGTGTGTTAAATTATTGTAAAGATAAAAATACGTTTATTTGCGGCAAACATGACGCTAAGAAAGGACAATGACCATGTCGCCAATAGCGGCACGCTATATTTCTTTACAAAAAAAATATGGTTTCCGTTCCAGGATGTCTTAGGATTGCAGCATATAGACAACTTCCACTTCATTGGTCACTCTTTGGGCGCTCATTTAGGCGGCTACTGCGGACATGCATTACAAAAGGTAATATATAGCCTACAGGCTCTTT
Source organism: Lithophane socia (assembly GCA_947522985.1). Classification (NCBI taxonomy): domain Eukaryota; kingdom Metazoa; phylum Arthropoda; class Insecta; order Lepidoptera; family Noctuidae; genus Lithophane; species Lithophane socia. The sequence continues at coordinate 7,471,360 of OX383255.1, read as the reverse complement.
TTTTTTGTCAGTTATTTCAGTCAAGTTTTGATTGTAATAAGTAATATTTTGTTTTTCCTTTCAGAGGTTCTACCTGAAGTTAGGGCGGATCACTGGCCTTGATCCTGCGGCTCCTTACTTCTCTCAAACTGTTACTTTGGTACGTCTCGACCGGTCGGACGCTAAGTATGTGGACATCATTCACAGTAACGCAATGCCGCTGTACTTCTCAGGTAAATTCGCGTATTCATGACTACAAGATATTTTATCAGGCCACACTCATAGTGATAGTGCTTTGGACTCTTGACATAACTTCCCATCATCTGTATAACGCAGCTAGGCAGATGTATTGATAGTTCCTGAAAAAAAAGAGAAAATCTATAAAAGGTGTTCTAAGTCCGTCCAATATCCGAAAAATTACTGATATGATAATGAATAAACGTATTCAGATAATATAAATAAAAAGAGGGGAATGTGTTTACGTCTTATTTTAATGTCATTTAAGCTATATTTATTTTTTAAAGTATTATATATAAAAATATAATTGCAGGTTTCGGAATAACCGAGCCTATTGGCCACGTGGACTTCTACCCTAACGGTGGGTCAACACAACCGGGCTGCAAGCAAGCAAGTTCCCCCAACGGAGCGTCAAACGACTTGTCGTACCAACAGGTCGTCAAGTACGTGGGCTGCAACCACGAGAGGAGTTACGAGTATTTTATTGAAAGTGTGGCGCCAACTTGCCCCTTTATGGCCGTGCAGTGCGAGTCTTATGATGTGAGTATTCTCTTGATATATATCAAATAGATGTGACGTCGCCGAACGATGTGCAACGCGAAAAACTGTGACTTTACGCAGTTTGCAGTGGTGGCTCAGTAGTAACGGCTCCAACTTGAGAGTTGTAGTCTTGGTTTCGACCTCAGCCAGGCACTTACTTTTCATCACTTCTCTCAAAACGGTGAAGGGAAACATCGTCAGGAAACTGGATGTTCTAAAACCAAAAATTCGAAGACATGACATTATGTTATCTACCAATCCGCAGGTTGGTCACATAATCACACGTCTATTTGTACCACGCCCAAAGTCCTGCTGTCAGAATTGTACACACTTTTTTTTTTGCACTAAAGGTCAGTAGGTAGTCGTCTGCCGTTATCGATGCTCGATGAATAAATATTGGTAAAGGCCAATTGGGATCAGATAAAAAACTAAATACGCCTTATTCTCCTGATAACTTTACAAGAGCGAAAAACATTGTTATGACACGTTGTTGTTTGACGTCAATTTTATTTTGGGTAAGCCGGATGTCTGTTTGTAAATTAATTATTAAATGGTGCAATACAAATAATATTAGGGATAAGATAAAGTGGCAATAGGTTCGCCCCTTTTTAGCTACACTGGCGACTTGTAGGCGTGCACTACACCTCTATTTGAAATTATTTATGTATTAAGGCACTGAGTCCCAATAAAGAAACTAAATATACACACAATTAATTCAATTCATTACATTAAAAAGCTGTAAAATAAAATAAGTACATTACAATTAATTAGGTCATTCAAATAAAATCATTAAAATAAAATTATGTACATTATTACTATTGCACTTCATAAGCTGGCTCAATAATGCTCAGAGGGCCTAGACAGGTGACAATCGCTTCGAAAGTGTTTTGTATTTCTACAACGACTTTCAACAGAATTGACATAAAGCTTTTCGATAGCTTATGTCAGTCCCATACATTTTTACCTTTTCCATCATCGTTATCAGGAAGAAAAATCATCAAAATGTTTTAGATACATGTTTTAAAGATTTTCCTCTGGTAAAATTGCCTTAAAACATTTTTTTCCAGGCCTTCGTTGCTGGCAACTGTACAAGCTGTGACAAGCATCACTATTGTATACCGATGGGTTATCATTCGTTCAACATCTACAATCGTCTGCAAGTGGGCGGACTAGTCGATACCAACTCTAATATTGCGCTGTATGCTTTGACAGGCAATTCTAAGCCTTATTGCAGTAAGTAGTTTTCTTGAATAGTGCTGGCTGTTAACAAAACAACTGTCGATCGCAATTTGTTCAAAATAAACTTACAATAAAGCCTCTTTTCTTTTGACAGCCAGTTCCTTGATATAATTAGACACGACTTTGATTTTCTCCTTGATTTGTCTTACCGCAAAATTGCCCTCGACTTCTTCTGGTGTACAAAAAATTTACTTACTTAAAATTACAGGAGTTCATTATGAGGTGGTACTGAAAGTCGCAAATACAACAGCGAGCATAACTCACGGCCCGGAATCAGGAAAGCTTTCCATAACACTGGTCGACAGAAACAATAATAAGAGCGATCACATGTTCTTGGATGATGAACAGTAAGTTGAAAATCTTAACCTCTTAATAAAATAGTTATAGGATATAACTATTTTCAAGTGTGTTTTACTGTGTGGTCAGACAACACTGACCGCGTGGTGTGAACGGTCGTAAAATTCTGGGAAGGAACCTACCCACGCACAAAACGTGTGTAGACAGTGCTCCATAAAAGTAATAGGCAATTTGATGAGTTTTTTGTAGTTTCGAGGGAGTGGTTTTGAGTAGGCTTGAGTTCAAGGTAAAGCAATTCTGCTTTCATAATTTTATTGTCATCCTCTTGTGATACCGCTATCGGTGCGAGTGGGTTGGCTCTGTAATCAGCAAATCTCAAACGAAGTTACCTTTGGCATTATACCGATGCGATGTATTAAAGCAGCGTATACGCAGCAGTGAGTATGCTGAGATTGGCTGAAAATAACAAACGTAAATACGTAATAGTTGGTAATCCCGAATTCATATAATTCCGTATCTTGTGCGATTCGGGTCATTTGATTTTTGAGATAAAGTTTATAATCGTACAGATGTTTTTATTTATGAAACAATTTGAGCGTGTGATAAACTATTAAAAATGTTTTATCATACAATGAAAACAAAAGTTTATGGCTGTTGGTAATTTATTTGCTTAATTAAATGCGTCATGAATTTAATAGGTAACTAATAATTTTATTTGTAATCAATAAAAGCTGTGATAACTATAAAGTATCAACATTTCAGAATACCATCCATCATATTGGTTTGGTCTATAAACAGACATTTCATCATAGATCTCATCTTTACTCCATTTCTATTAAAACCCATTAAGTATTAATGTTTGACCTAGTCGTTACGGGTTGTCAGAAGCCCGAAAGTCTGACAACCAGTCGTACCAAGCGGTATCATGTTACCAGTAAATGAGTTGCTCCATCTAAAATACTTGTATTCAGCTGCATCTGGTTAGACTGGAAGCCGACACCAACATGATTGGGTAAAGGCTAGGCAGACGATTAATGTTTCTATTCTATTTCAGAAAGTTCTACAAGCCTGGTGTGTTAGAGACCAAAATGGTAGCAGTCAAAGATACCGGCCATCCACCTATTTTTGTAATCGTTGAGTGGAAATATGAGACTAATTTGTTCAACCCCATGACTTGGAGGCTTTTGAAGAGTCCTAGCATTTATGTCGATTATATGAAGTTGTCATCGATTGAATATAATACTGAGTAAGTATTATTAATATTGTATTCACAACACCTTAGTACTAGTACAGCACAGCACCCATATGCTGTAAGAGTGCGTTTCTACCAGAAATGAGTGAGGCTCATCCTCACAAATATGTCGGTAATAAAAAAAACAACTGTTTTTCTACAAATGTGCAATACTGCCGGTCCGGTACCTGTCAAAGTGTATGGAACAGCAATTTTTTTTTAAATAATCGACCCATGTAGTTACTTAATCATGTTCTGAATCCATGGTAATGATATATAGGTACTGTTATCGTATTGTTTGGTTCTTTTTTATTAATTTTATGCTATTTTTCAGCATCACAGTGTGCCCTAAACGAAACAAGCCGGTCGTCGCTAACCTGCCTACGATTATGAAGCCGAAATATTGTAAATTCAGAAAATAACCAAATTGTTACTGAAGACGCTGGGTTGAAATGACAATAATTCGGACAATGCACTTATGGCAATGCAAAAATTCTACAAAAAGTATTCTAATAGTATTTTAATGTTTACTGTTATTCTAGTTTATAAAATATGTAAGGATTAAAAATAAGGTGCTAAAGTAATGTTACTTATATTATAGCAGCTGTACATAGGTCATAGGTACTATGTTTGTAAACCGAATTTAGTGTAAATAAAATATATTATTAAATAAAATTATTCGCAATTTTTTTTTTTTCATTGATGTGTCCCTGACCACGTTTCCTATTAGGAACCGAAACGTGTCGTCGTGCCGACAGAGGGCGCCTTACCGTTTAGGCCGTGTCCTAATCTAAGCGATCGTCGCTTTCATATTGTTCGGTGAATCCGAACGCGTCCTCGCGTCGACAAAAGTAGGGATGTTATGGGAATATCTGGATAAGGATACGGGTATACAAATAATAATTATTATACCGGTTTCGGATACGGTGACGGATATAAAATTATTTAGGATTATCCGTTAGCTTCGGTTACGGATTTTTACGAAATTGTAAAAGTAAAACAAATAAGTTCATGTAAGTGCATTGAATGACTCGTTTCATAAATTAGAGAGTTTTATTGCTGATTCTAATGTTTATAATTCTGTAAACCCATATTTATTACGACCGCAAATAATATTTAGATCAGCATATAAACTGACACTGACCTGCAAATTGCAAAAAACCCAAGAAAATTTGAATTTCGCGGGCTACCTTGGCGCATCCACCTTATCACTACAACCTAAACAATGGGCGGCCTTATCGCTTTAGTATGGTGCTATACAGAACACAATCTAAATACGTACGCGCGCGCGACCGACATCAGCACAGAAGGCATCTGTGGAAAGAATTGAAGCCACTCCTCCTACTAGGACTGAGGCGTATTTATCGTCACAGATAGACATCACATACATCCGGTACAGCGTTCTGATTATGGTTTGCCGCACCGATCGACGTCATTACGTCAGCGCCGGCTGTCGCTGAAAACCAGCGCTGGGGCTCTGTTTTGCATAGGGTCGCAGCATAATGCTGAGCGATAGCCGTTTTGCGTGGATGTGACGCATGTTTCCCCCAACCTTTTTATTTATACTTTGTGGTTATTTTCTTTTCTTGTTTTTGCGTCATATTTACCGCAAATAAACGTATTTTCTTTCTTCTTCTTTCTTTTCTTTCTTTCTTTCTTTCACAGATAAAAAATAGCAGATAGCAATTGCTCCTAATGATAAAAAATATCTGTTATAATAAAATCACAGATCATCAAGACTGTTACTGTTAAAACTTCGGATACGATTTTCGACTTTAACGAAAAGAAATAAAGAAGATATTCAATTGAGTTAATACGTATTTATCGTCTGTACAAAAATCACAGGCTGTGATTTTATAACAGATAGATACGATTTTCGACTTTAAATCAAAAGAAATAAAGATGATATTCGATTGAGATACGTATTTATCGTCCGTACAAAAATCACAGGCTGTGATTTAATAACAGATATTTGGATCTGTAATTTTTTTGTCACAGTCACAGTGATCACAGATATCGTTTTTCACCTGCTACAACCCATCTCTACCTCCTACGCTGATGTCAGTCGCGCGTACTTATACACATTGTTTTCTTGCACCATACTGCGACGCTGACGTCTGCGGCGCGTACTACGTTGCTATGCATACCTACAGACCTACACGACCGACATCAGCGTAGGAGGAATTCAAGCCTAAGGTTAGTAAACTAGTATACGCTATTTAAAAATCGATTCTTTTATAAATCGACTTATTTAGATAAACTTTTATCCCGCTGTACAGACGCCAGCACATCAAGCTACCGGAAACTGTCAAACTTTCCCAATCAACCTTGAACCGAATGCTTTAGCGATAAAGTTTAAAATCTACTTAAGAAATTTGACAGGCTGTAGTAGCTTGATGTGCCGAGACAGGGTAAGCTTTGGAGTAGTATTGCTTTGGGTAGGTACACTTTACTACGAATTTTCAATAAAAATCGGTTCCGGAACTTGAACCATTGTAGAACAAAGAAAATAGAAAAATATTTTTATATGAAAACAACCCAAGAAACAAAAAGTAAGTGTAAGGTTCTATTGCCAATATTTCGACAGTTTATGAAGATTACCGTTTTCTATCGATTCTGGTTTGGTGGAAGCATATAATTTGCAACAAGCTTTTTTACTAATTTCGCACGATAAGAATTTTTTATTATTCACGTGGGATTTTAGTCGATTTATCAGGAACTGTAAATGTTACTCTTTTTTAATCCATTCATGATAACAACTATATAAAATAGTAATCTATGATAACAACACTAGTAGTACCTAATATTTGACACTTCGCTCATCGGATCGCTGACATTTCATCAGTGACATTACCTACGTTACGGATGTTGATGCTGTTGTGTTATTGAATTCCTAATCATAATTCGACTCAATACGTAACACATAATATTTCGTTATATCATCACAGTCCGCCATCATAACCATATTGTAACTGCACTTTGTGCCTATCAGTCTACATTATGGGTGATACTCGGAAGAAGAAAAAGTTTTACTTTCGTAAACGCAGAAACAAATATTTCTTGGAACCCGGCTTCAGGGGCTTCTTTTGTACGTGTAACTTCAGAGAAAAAGACTGCGTGAAAGAAGTTTACAATCTGCTGAACGAGTATGCTGGGAAGCTGTATCCGGACCTCGGGCTCGAGCAGCAGTCGGCTGCCCCGGAGTCCGCCGCGCCAGAAGACAGGTCAGACAGTGAGTCTGAGGATGAGACTGACATCGGCGACATGCTAAGGCGCGAAGTGGATTCCTTGAAAAAAGATTCTCAGAAGTCTCTAAGGCATAAAAGATTCCAGGTGGTGGAAACAGGTGCATCTAACTGCATTTTTGTTAAAACAAATTTACCTAGTCCAGAGGAGCTGACCACAGCCATAATCAAAGATTTGGTTACAACAAGGCTCTCAAAGACACGGCACGTCTTACGTCTACTTCCAATCATGGCTACCTGCAAGGCCAACTTACCAGACATTATGGAGTGTGCCGGCAAGCTCTTTGACAAGTATTTCCTGAAACAGTCATCTTCCTTTGCCATTATCTTCAACAAGCGTTTCAATAGCAGTGTCAGCAGAGACTTGATCATCAAGGAGCTGGCAGAGATGGTTGTCCTGAAGAATGCCAACAACAAAGCTGATTTGAAAAATCCTGGGCTCTGTATAATAGTGGAAATTATAAAGGGTATTTGCTTGTTAAGCGTGGTGGACAATTACTTTACTTATAAGAAATATAATTTGAATGAGCTGTCTAAAGACGACGCATCAAATGATTCCGAGGGTACTCAAGCTAAGAAATTTAAGGGCAATGTGGCCGCACCAGCTGAAGAGAACAATGACACTGAAGTCATCAACTTAGATGTGACTTAGTTAATATAAATGCTATTGTAATACTGTAATTCAGGTTATTAATAAGCTGACCATTAATGTTAAGTCTTTATCTTATATTTCTACTCTACTTAATGTATTTGTAGTCCTATTAAATTTCTAGGTTGTGCCTAGAACTTCGATACCAACTCTTATACCAAAATTTGTCTTATACCTAAATTTTTTCATAAATTATTATAAACCCTTATTAAATATACATGTGAACTAATGTTTAGTTTCTTTAACAATGTGTTCCACCTACTCATTCATAAGCTAGGTATGTTTTTATTCATGGTTACGTAAAATAAATGAGTCGAGGTCGTGGTTATGTAACTGGGCGTAATAACGAGCTGTTAAGTAATTTTATGATACCTACATAGTACCTACTGTCGTTACATAATCAACGAGCGACAGGCTGCCGAGGCTAGCCGGCCGGGAAGGCGAGGCAGCATGTGCGCGCGCGGGCAACACGTGTTTCAAAAAGTTTGACGATGCTAACTAAACTTCTAAAATCGGTCAACATTATTTCATTCAACTTTTTTATAATATTATCGTGTGAATAAACACGATAATATTTTTGTGTTATTCAAAATTACGAAATAACGGTTCATGCTGGAACTACGAATCAAGTTTTGATGACACCATTTTATCCCGGCTCGAATCCAGCCGCTTTACGTAATTTAGTCTATCGACAATAGATGTCTCTTAATGATATACATTTTGTTTGCAACTAGCACTTCTTCTTCATTTGAATATTATTGTATCAATAATTATTTAATCATGACATTGTTAATTGTTAAAATATTCAATAAAAAGGCTCTACCATTTACTTATTATAATCATAAATTATTATAATTTGTTGCTACTAGATGTCGCTGCACGTACCTATAACTTCGTAGTATGGTTGAGCTTTGCAACTAGGGTAAGAACTAAGAAGTTCCAAAAAGCTCCATCGACTATTTTACTTGTTGTTTTCTCTGTCGATCTGCGAAAAAACTGGCAAATTTATGTAATTGAAAAAAACAGGCTGAAAAAAACGATTTAGGATTCTTTTGGTTCCATACCTCGCCGTAGTCGGGTAAAAACGGAACCCTTAGAGCAGGGGTTCCCAAACTTTTTCAGTTCGTGGCGCACTTACAGGTTTAGTATTTTGTCTCGGCGCCCTAGCTAGTTGAAATAGGGATGTGATAATGATACTAAGTGGATAGGCACAAATATTAAAACATCCATAATATGAAGCTAAGTAGGTATTTACAAAACATTTATTATTTCAGAAAAATAGGAAATAAAATACCTACAATGGCAACTTAGTGAATGTGACGTGTGAGCTTGGAGATCTCCACATATTTTTCAAAGCGTGGTAGGTATAAGGTTTGACACCGCTACTCTCATTTCTTGCTCGACATTGATCCTTGAGCGATATTTGCTCTATAATACAGCTACAGTTGAAAATCCGGCTTCACAACAATAAGACGAAGAATTGGCCTACTTACTCGCAAATAAATTCCCGTTGACCCAGAATCATAACATTTGGCAAGAAGCAAGGTCTCACAGCACAAGTAAAGGAAAAAGTCCAAAAATCTAATAATTAAATAATTTATGGGTACATACCGTAAAACCTGGCAACTTTGCCCTATAATTCGTTTTTTTTTTACATTAGTTGAGTTATTTTCGAACACGTTAGTTAATGTCATATTGTGTTTGTACCACACAATACTATAAGTTCATTACTCGATATTTATTACTAGAAATATCCAGAAAAATGTATGTGTGTTAGTGAAAAAAACAAGTTTATGTGTTGGGCAAAAAATCATATGCTTCTGGCAACTTTGCCAACTTTGAATATTTCTAATATTATAAACAGTATCCATATTTTAAAAATGCCAGAATATAAATACAAGGCAAAGCAGTATTGTATCAAATTATGAGATGAATAAACATATTCCTTGTCCTTTAAAATTGACTGGGCAAAGTCGAAACGCCACCTAGAACATTTTTCTTAAAATAATTATCAATATCCAGGGCTGTCACCATTGAAAAAATTCTACATTTTAATATTTAATGAAAAGCTTTTTAATGTCAAATATTTTTAATGACTTTAATAAATTCAATAAGCACAAATTAATTATAGTGGATACAAAATAAAGATCTACGCTATAATGCTAGCTGTTAGGCATCTTACAGCTAGCATTATATACCGTAGATCTAACAAATTGATAGTAAATGACAAAATCATTGCAGTTTTTCAAGTTAAATATCTATTTAATTTGAAAAAACTGCAATGATTATCGATTCGCACAAGGGCTATTGTGCATTTAAACGTTAAACGTTTTAAATTATAAAATAATAACATTCAACGAACGTGCAACAACGTTATAATAAGTACGTTTTAAATTTTAATCATAAAGTAAAATAATACAAAACAATACCTAAACCTATCTTAAGGAACAATTGAGATCAAAGAACACTTAAACATAGGTGAAGTGTGTGTGTGACTATAATCAAATTCGTTTCTTGGGGCCCGGGTATAAGCCAAGGTCTTAAGTGGATTATTTTGAACTGAAGATCATGTCTAAGCAAATAGTGTTAATGATTTGGAAAAAAAATATGTAAGTAAGTAAGTTACAGGTGACAACCCTACGAGAAAAGAAATGGTGGGCAATGTCGCCAACCATGCACCAAAAACATGCATATAACTTTGCCCATCAACATATCTTACAATTTATGGGAGGTTTTGCATGAAATATTAAGTCTATATTATTCATTTCAAACATATTAACAGTGGCAAAAAAATTACTTACCTGGTGTAACTGCAACTCCACTTTTTGGAAAAGTTTTTGTACCGGTTTTTGCCCGCGAAAAACACTACCAACTTCTACAAGTTCTGACAGGCAACTGAAGTAACATCGGTGACATTAAGTCACTCAGTGTTGCCAGAAAAATGACGAATTTTGTACCACCGATAAAAAAATACTTCTAACTATTGACAAATTTGCTATGTATCGAGTTTTTCAAAAAATACACAACTGGGCAAAGTCGAACCTCAAGGGCAAAGTTGCCAGGTTTTACGGTACTTACTTACTTAGTTTTACCACTTTTTTTTTTTTTTGCGTTTCCTTATTTTCAATTTATCATTATACGAGTATTTTAACATATCAAAGATAGAGTCTTTGACATATTAAAATACACCTTATTTGAAGTGCATAGGTCACAAAAACTCGAAATTGTCGCGGTTGTGGGTTGGATCATTTTTGCTTAAATCGGTCCAATTGTTTTTTTTAAATAGTCACACACGCACACGTTGTCAAGAAATTCTTTGCGCAACGCTAAGCTTGGATTGGTGCAAAGTTTGAGTAGGAAATGCGCATTAGGATGCGCACTCATGGGTCTAATGATTAGATTCTTATCGGTCGGTGACCTTCATTCAGCCCGGATGGATGACCCAAACCCGAAACTTCGCTTCAGCGGCCGCCGGCCGAGCAACAAGGTAAATAAGAGGTAGAAATAGATAACACAATTACCGTGAAGCTGACTTAGGCATGGCATGAGTATAATGTTAACATTAACAGCCTCTTTGGTCTAACAAGAGAGAACGCAGACCATGCCTGAGTTCGATCTCTGACGGCCAGTTTCTTCATCAAAAGTAACAGTCAACTGTTCTTTTGCACTGTTGTATTTTCAATCCTCGGCGCTGGGGTGAGGGTTGTAAATCCAACAACGCGGAAGAACAGTTGACTGTTACTTTTGATGAAGAAACTGGCCGTAAGTCAGGCAAAGTGTTTGAGTATACCTACATACGTCACATGTGGACGAGCCAATTGAAAAATACTGACTCTGGGCTGCTATTGGAAAAAATAAAAATAAAAGAACCCAATGGTTTGGCGATATGACGTGTATAAATCGGTATTGTACTTACCACACCGCATATTTATATTAAGTATCCCGATAAAAATACGTTAGGTAGGTACCTACTTGTACCTACTAGGCTTATTGGACTGTAGATTTATTGAACATCTTCTATTTTTGTTAAGTACCTGGTACTTACTTGTTGAAAGGCCTACATTGTCCTCCCATGCCTACCAATACTGTAATTTGAAAGTATTGTAAAAGCCAATTATTTTTAAAAGAGTAACCATGGAGTTTCTTGCCGGCTCTTCTCCATAGGAAACGACCAATTGGAACCGTGCACCTAGCTTCTGACGTTTCATAAGTGCCCATGTAGGTTTATGTGAAATAAAATATTTTGATTTTTTGATTTTGATTTACTTAGTAAAGAAGTAAATAATAAATAATAATAATAACTTACAGAAAGGTAAGTAATTCGGCGTGAAATGAATTACTTTCCGTCTAAAAGGGGGAAGCCGGGCACGGGCTATCTATCCTCCCGTGTGAGTTGTAAGTGCGCTAATGTAATGGGCTATTTTGCACTATTACCCACCTATCTAAACCCAATACGTTATTTGCGTTACGTGACTTATGCGGAATGGATGTTCCTTGCACTTTATAATGGAATGGAACTTTCCTCTTCCATAGTAGGAAATAAGGAAACTTCTGCTTACGTGACGTAGGTAAAATTATAAAGCATGGAGGTTTTAGCTGGTTTGCTTATGTGTTGTTACCTACTTTACATAATCCATACAGACCTACTTTACATAATCCATACCTACTTAATTTTATAAATTCGAAAGTAACTCTCTGTCTGTCTGTACCTATGTTAAGTACCTTTTCACGCCTAAACCACTGAAGGGATTTCGATAAAAAGCAACGAGATAGATGGCATCCCGGGGAAGGACATACCTAGGCTACTTTTTATCGCCATACCACAGAAGTTGATAGCCAATGTTCACCGCTATTATAGCTTTATTAGCTGCTGAAGAGTGTAGGTACACAATAGGTAAGTAATTCCTTCACACTAATTAATAGATATATGTACATAATTAATGTTCAGCAGCTCACCTCCGGTATGAATTTGCCAAGTTAAGAAAAGCTTACAACCCTACCTTGGTGACTAATTTTGTAACATGAGCATGACTGTGAGGCACTGCAGAGGGACATTGATATGGTGGTAAAATGGAGTGAAGTCAATCACTTAGAATTTAACACTTCTAAGTGTAAGACTATTTCTTTTACCCGTTCGCGTGCGCCCATTCAGCATAGTTACCACATATCTAATGTCCCTTTGGAGTGCGTCAGCGAGATAAAAGATCTTGGACTGACATTAGACGTGAATATGACCTTTAATCAGCACATAAATAATATCTGTAGCAAGGCTTTCCAATCTCTCGGTTTTGTTATGAGGCAGGCAAGTAGGTTTAAAGACAGGAATGCCATACTGACTCTTTATTATTCGTTAGTACGCAGCAAACTTGAATACAATGCGCTGGTATGGGATCCACATGAGCAAAAATATAAGCTCATGATAGAAAGGGTCCAGCGAAAATTTGCTCGCTACCTTTACAAAAAAATGTATGGGTACTATCCCTATTTGTATCCATCTCTGTTTGTTGCGGGAATGGTGGGCATCAACACGTTGGAACTGAGACGCAAGTGTGCGCTTTTGATGCACTATTACTTATTGCTCAATAATAAGATCGATGACGCGACTACTCTTGCTCGCTGTTCATTGTTTGCTCCGGACCGGCTGCGGCGTTCGCGCGCCTGTGCCTCGCGGGGTTTGTTCGCGGCCCCACCAGTGCGTACCCATACTGCTCGATATGCTCCCACAACCCAGGCGATCAATTTGCTGAACGCTCTGATTGCTCAGGAGCCGGACGTTGACATATTTATGTGTAGCCATAAGTGTATGTTAAATGTTTGCATGAAGTTTTTTAGTTAAATGTTATGTTGTTGGCTTGCTGCACGCTTTGGTATTTACTGTTAGTGCAGCAAGCAATTGTTGTTAAATAAATAACACCAAACAAGAAAGCCTGATGTTTAGCATTCTGTTCAATTTCAGTATCCAAAAAGCGTTACAGTCACAGTAAATAAAATTAGCTAGATGCCTACAGTCATTTGCTGTTTTCTTTTTTCTAGATACAGGACGCCTCGCTCCCTATCTCTGGGCCGCCCTTCAATTTAGGAGTAGATTTTTTTAATTTGTGAAAGTGCAATGACAGAGTTACTCCCTCAGTAATTGTTTGTTAGAGTAGCCAATTAAAAGTTTGCAAGGGCTGCCGCAATTGGAATTGAGCCAAATACTTCTGTAATAAATTGCTGTCCGTGATAAGAATACTCTAACAGTATAATTTGTTCTTTCATAGTGTGCGGGCATGAAAAACTTTAGGTTGTGGAAGGTAATGAATTCTTGATGTAGAACCTCAGTAAAAAGACCGACCGTAATGGATTGATACCTTCGTAACTTTCTTTTTACTCAGCGGGAATAAGACCGCGTTTATCTTAAGAATGAATTGCATTAATGAAAATGTTGGTCTGCTCTGATCTCTGTTATATAAATATTAAATAAGTCGCCATAGCATCCAGGTATTTAATTAAGTGATAAATAATTTAGAAGATAGTCTACAAGCTAATGTTTTATCTGGTTTATTTATTTTCACTTAATATTTTTATAAAAATCATTAAAAACATAAAAAAATGTGGTCCGCCGGTATTGGAAGCAGGGTGTAAGCTACCGGTGGTTTCCGCTGCGGAGACAGGAACCTCCTCACAATGTGAACCGTCAGAACCGTATCGAGGAGTATTGCCTTCTGAATCGGGCCCTTTTATTATTTTTTAGTTTATGTTTACATATCTCGGGACGCTGGGGTCCCGGTCTTTTGGAAGGCGTACGAGGGGCCGAAGCCAACTCGCAGAGGCTCCTTAAACAAATTATCCCAGTTCGCACTCTGCAAGAGCACCCAAGGACAACCCCCGTTTGGTGTAATACTATTGCAGGATATGGAGACAAAACAATGATATATTGAACTATGGGTTTGGGTGGCTAAAGTGGACTGGTAACCTGCCTGATCAATGTTTGATACATACACGGATAAAATGGCAGGGGGTGACTTGCACACTCAATAATGGGCCTCCAGAAACTGTCGCTAGCACATAGCGACGTAGCGACAAGGGGGCAACATGTTCTGAGGTGCCTGAGCAGTGGATAGGTAGGTATTCCATGGTTTTCAGACCAATCCCAGAGCCCGGAAGATGGTCAAGAATTCAAGATCCTTACGAGCACTTACTGGAATACTTCTTTCCTCCGAGCACGTTTGCTCTTGCGAATCTCCACTCAAGCCGGCCAATCAAGGCAAGCCAGAGATGAGGAAAAAGACTTCTCCCGGGAGGTAGGGTCCGTGGGGTCGCTACTGCCCAACAGCTCGCCACATGCTGTTTTTGTATCTCTATATCTTGGTCTATATCTTGGTCTGGTTCCACATCCTAGACCTGTTCCGGCAAAATAAACTACCGGCACAGACGTAGAGTTCGGAGTGCGCAAGCCCCACCACGACGGCAACGTAGAGATACGGTGGTGGGGTTATTATTTGCATGTGAAATGTGAGTGTAGGTACTATGGGTACACACCAATCTGCCTAATCCATCGGGTAAATAAGGCGTTTATGATAGGTTATGTTAAAGCATGACTGAAATTGTAATAGGTTAGTTCACTATACGCGACTGCTTCTTTTGAAATAAGCGCAGTCCCTCAAACCTTGCATGGCCTAGGTATCAAAATAGGTAAATAATAAATAATAAAAAAGGTAAGGTACCTACTTAATGCAGACAAAGGGAACTCTTGTTTATTGCATCCATCATTTTTAGTAGATTCTGAACTGTTAGTCCTTGCTTACTTGCTGACTGTCAAATGTGTCCATTATTTTCGAATCCAATCCATCAACTCAGTCTTTTGAAATCTACTGCTGGACACATAGGCCCCTCTAATGTTGCACTTTTACGATTTTCCCAATAAGTACCTACCTATCTACCCATTTCTGTTACCATGCCCTGATAATTACAGGTTTTGCCTCCGGTACGGCAACGCGCCTGAGATTTCACTGGTATTGGATAGATTTGCAGAGATGTCCATGACGGTGGGGATCAGATACCTTCGGAATGCTCGTCTATTTGTATAGCACCCAACTAAATAATAAACAAACGCGCCTCGAGTGAAGCCGGAAGCAATAGCCCTTTCATAAAAATGCAATTATAGACAGTTGAGCATATCAGTGACCCCAGTCGTGTCGAAGATACCCCCACTTAGATTCGAGATAAGTCTAATTCGAATCATGCGGCAGTGGACATCAGCTAATGACATCCCCTGACGGTCGTTAAGGCCGGCTCCTCGTTTTATTTTTTCCCTTGAGTGACTAAGTCAGCGAGTTTCCTCTTTCAACGGTTTCGTTTTCACGAAACTAGTGAAAATTTTTCCCATTAAATTGACGGTATTTTTTTTATAAGAAAACTGTTTATTATTTGTTAATGATAGATGAATTACTTGATGACACGAGGAGCTCGTGGCTAAGTAATAACATCCGCTCGGGTCGATCCATCAGGTTAAGCTACGCTTGCCGGGGTTGGTCCGTGGATGGGTGACCATTTTCACATATCGAGACTCCTCCGTGCCTCGGAAAGCACGTTAAGCCGTTGGTCCCGGCTGTCATTTGTGGATCTTTGACAGTCGTTACGAGTCGTCAGAAGCACGAAAGTCTGACAACCAGTCTAACCAAGGGGTATCGTATTACCCAGTTATTTATTTATTTATATATACTTACTTTATTTATTTATTTATATTAGTTACTGGGTTGTGGAGGTCAAATAGGCAGTCGCTTCATGTAAAATACTGGTATTCAGCTGCATCCGGTTAGACTGGAAGCCGACCCCAACATAGTTGGGAAAAGGCTAGGCAGAGGCAGAGATGAATTACTTGATTGCATATTTTTTGTTTACCTATACGAAAAAAAACGCTCAAAGTTAAATCGTTCATTATTTCAAATACCTAGGTAGGAAATAAAGGCACTTTTGAAAGTGAAATATTAACAAGAAAATAGAATTGATTCTAGTTGCTCTTACCAAAATGTAGTTTCGTACCTATAGAGAAGAATGGGCAAGAAAACAAGAACATGTTTTACAATATTTTTTATACCTACGTACTTACATTTATTGTATCATTTATATGTGAGGACGATGCCCCTAACATAAAATTACCTATTATACCTACCACAATAGGTAAAAATAATAAAAAAAAAAAAAGCGATGATAGATTTATATTAATTAGTTATGTGATATACATGTTGATAACATAACATATTTAGAAATATTTTAAAAGTAGACGATTTTCCTAAAATTTTAACAAGTTAGTTATTGTGTCAGTTAAAGTAACACAGCAGGCTAGGCTAGAGGGTTTGTTCTAAATAAGCTAGAATAGCGGGTTCAGTTCATTAGTCATAGACTCATAGTTTTCGCAGAATACACACTTGGCTAAAATGTAAGCTCCTTATCTCGACAATGTAAGAGGTAATGTTCCTTCCTCCGATTTCTAAATGCACGCGAGTTAATCTTGCTCCCGTCAAATCCACCTTCTCTCCACAAGGATTGCATTTCACTTTGATGTAGCCGAGAACCTCCGAGAACGATGTGTGCACAACGTCGTTAAGACAAAAGCTATAGTATCTTGAGCATTGTGTCAAGGAAATGCTTTGAAACGGATAAGAAGCTAGTCAAAGGTCCTGAAACACGTACCAAGATAGAAATCGTGTATCTTAATATAATTTGTATTTGTTGTGCCGTCTTACTGTTCATCTCAAGTAAGTAGACTTACTTAGTGCAAAACTATGGATCTACTTGGTTCAAGTTTGGTCCAACACGGCGGAACATCGGCGAAGCGACCGCCTGATCTCCTGTAGGCTTACCTAAGTGCAAGTAGGTACCTAAATAAACTGAGTTTTCTAAGTTTTTATTTGTTAAGTCCAGTCAATGGACAGTACTATCTATTCGTCAGTAATAATTCCATCATCGTCTCTTACGATTACGATATCTAAAGGACGAAATCCGATTTCCGTTTTTAAGCACGGGCTACTTAGTGTTCGGACGGGATAAGGAAATCGGATCTCGAAACAGCGAGTGCTTTTGGCGATATCTTTGATTTTTTTCGTAGGTACTTATATATTTTGTGAAAATATCTTTCAATAGGTCCGGTTTCAAGGGTTCGAAAGGGAGAGGGAAACATTTTTTTTAACCATACAAAATATGATATCCCTACGAACTCGATTTGGTTCATTCAGTAGGGAGAGAGTTTCTCTCCAGTGTATGAGCTACACTTAAGCTTGCGCCCGGTCTGGCAGCGTTGGAATAACAAGCACAAAACGGACACCGGCAAATCCAACCCAAGTCCCGGATTTGTAACAAAGTACGGCTTATTCCGCTCACTTCTACATAATATGGCCGAAACACTTGGAGCGCAGATGCTTGCTGCAGATTTTCAATGTGGTTTCAATTTCTTAGCGTCGTCTTTTCCCAGATTTGTGCGAGGTAAATAACGTACGATGTAGGTTAAACATGTCACACACTCGAAAATTTTGCTGGAGAAAATTTTGTTTGTGTTGGCATGCAGTGGCGTGCACCTACTCTGTTTTTAATTAGATTATAATTAAGTAGGATGTGTTTGGTATGTGCTTCTGGATTCTGGAAGTAAGTATTAATGTTGCTCAGACTAAGAATAATAAGAGTAGGTAATTTTAAATCAGTCTTTATGCATCTTACTTTAGGAAAATATATGTTTACTTAAGTACAGTATATATAAAAGATAGATATTCTTGTACTTAAATAGGAACATTATGCCCGTTTTCCTAGAAGTAATTATGCCTAATAAAATGTGCGTGAATCGAATATGTAGCTGAAAAGTCGATAGATAACTTTATTTATCGAATTTTCAGTTATTTTGTTGTTTCATTTCACTAAAATTCGTAACGTATTCTGTTTATTTTTAATTTTCCAAAGTGTTCCCAAAAATTGCGCGCGATATGTTCAACAAAATATGTAACCTGCACTTATGCATACAATTACATGCACTGCGTGTGTGCCATTTGCCGTCACTCTGGGAAAAATTAAAAACGTTTTTCAGTAATAACGACACACCACAATAGGCTGGATGTGAAGCACGTGCAATTTTTCACTATAACAGTAATATAACCCAATTCAGCGGCTTTACAGCGCGACAGCCGGCCGCCAATTACTAGCCGGCAATTTGTCGTGTCAGCCCGACAGCGGCGGCCGTGCGGGAACATGACACCATCAGGAGGACACCTCTCCACACTGTTACACGATCATGATCCGGCCGCGATGCCGAAATAAACCGGACTGTACGGTTTGAATTACTTCATACGCACAGGTTGTATTGTATTACAAACATTTTTCTGAGGTACGCTTCGTTTTGAATGTCGTGATGAACGGGACAAGAGGCTCAATAAAAAAGTATTCAACTAATCCAAATCACATTGAAGTCCTGTGCATGGATGACTTTTTTGCTTTGACACGACTAAAATTGTTCGTTAAAATGTAAAGCAGCGGGGTAATTGCATAACACGCATAAAATGACGATTGATCGCAATGGGTTTCGTCTTGACAGTTCATCCACGTCTATTGCGTTATAGACGTAGTTAAGCAGACGAATTTTCCAAACCTATGAAGCAATGGATGAAGGAAATTGCTATTCCTTCAAAACTTTCGGATTGTAATTCAAATTGTGTTACGCAATTAGGATCTTGGGGTCCGCTAGGACCGATGCCTGCCAGGGTTGTCCGCTAGGACCAATGCCTGCCAGGGTTGCGGGTTAGTCCGAAAGGGATACCGGGACCTTGGCAACAGGCAACTGAAGAAACACGGGTGGGTTTTAGTCAGTAAAAGTCTGACACGCCCTTCCGCTCCGCCCAGAGCGGGAGAAGTCATTGGATGATTTCCCACACTCAAAAAAATAAATAAAAAAAGGGTGCTGTTCCTAAGCCTTAGGTAACAAAAAAGTAAAAAATAGTGCCTACCTACTTACTCGTAGGTGATTTCGTTCAATCGTTAAATCTGAATTTAATACCTACCTAGTGACAGATAAAACCGACTTTTTTCTTCAAATGTGTTTTATGAGAATCCAAAATGCAGGATCTGCATATACTGCGAAGTTAGACATCATATATTGTACTTACTGATATCTTAACTAGGTCTCTAAGCAGTGCCAAAGTCTAACATAAGAGGCTTTGCGAAGCAAAGTAAACTGCAATATAATACCAACTAAGAAAATACCGTTGTATGTTAATGGCTGTAATATTTTAATTGACACTCTTTTCATAGGAAATCTATAGCATTTCATATAAAAATAGTCACAAAAGATTTGAGTACAGTAACAAAAGAAAAACTTGCTCGAACCACTCTTCTTGAAACTCCAAGTTTTTATAAGAATGTTATCGTTATGAAGTTACACAGGACTTCTCTGAAACTTATTCTAGATTTATATTATGATATTTGCCTAAGTAGCTTTGTAATTGTATGCTGTTTGAAGGTGTATTTGTAAATTGAATGAAAGAAAGCAGCAGAAATAAATAAATTGCAATGTTCTTCTTTTTTTCAACAAAAGGGTTTTCTTTTCTAACTGAAAAGAAAAAAAACCTACGTAGGTAAAACTCTCGATGCACACAGCATTTTTTAAATAATAATACATAATACATCTTCAAAAAAACAAAGTAATACACATTGACTTTACTAACAAACACTGCGATTACCACCCAATCTATATAAACGGTATGCAAGTGCCATATGCTAATACAGCCAAGTACCTTGGCATAACTCTTGATGCCAAGCTGCGATGGAAATGTCACGTCAAAAAGAAAAGACAGGAACTAGACATACGTTACAAAAGTATGTATTGGTTACTCGGAAGGAAATCCTGTTTATCAATACATAATAAAATGATATTATACAAGCATATTCTTATGCCAATTTGGACGTACGGTATCCAACTTTGGGGCTGTACTAAACTAAGCAACGCTAAAATAATACAAAACTTCCAGAATAAAGTACTCAGGGATGCTGTAAATGCACCATGGTATATTAGAAATGACAACCTCCATCGAGATCTTAAAATGGAACTTGTCCCCACAATCATCCAAAAATTTGCTGAGGCCCACGAACACAGACTTCACCGACATGTGAATGTTGAGGCAATCCAGCTGCTAGATAACACGGACATAGTGCGTAGGCTAAAAAGAACTAAACCATTTGAGTTAGTGTAGTGTATAAAAAATAGTAACAATGCTGTGCTATACATGTAACACATGAACAAAGTGTTTTCATCAATTATCAGACTCTAAGAAAGTGCTACGAAATTGTGTAAAAGTGCAAATTGACACTATTCTTAGTTATAACATAATCTATCTCGTAAAATATTAAGTTAGAGTTAAATTGCTTATTAGCCTATTAGGCTAGATTGTAATCCATTACTAAGAACGTTTGAAGATTTGTTCTTATTAATCAAAAAAAAAAAAAAAAAAAAAAAAAACAAAGCCACGACACCAGTATTTGAAACCACGAATTGATGTTTCAAAAACTTAGAGAATTCATGCAGTTCCCTTCATCTGCGATGGCTTTTAAAAGCCCATATCTGTCGATATTATATTACAAATAAATATAGGAACGTTTTTTATACGGGATAGTGACCAGTAGAGCCAGTGGGTGGTCCTCCTTCATCAACATCCGTACAGCCCGCGGGTTATTTTGACGTCGCTTTTGTCAACCGCCTTACTTATAAGTTATCCCCAGATTACAGATAAGTACAGATAATAGATAAGTATACCTCATATCAAAATATTATTAGCTAAAATAAGGGTTTGTAAATTGATTATAAAAATGTATTTGACATCTTCGAATATTAAGGGGTATATTCATAAACGATGATTAAAGTTAAGTGACGTTCAAACGTCAAAAATGTATGGTTAAACAGTCGTTAATCATCGTTTATGAATAAACCCCTATGTGTATAAAACTACCCTAAGTGTTAATGCTTATTATGGTTATCTGTTATATTATAATACGTTTATAATTCAGAGTTTTAGTACATACAAATGTGCCTATTATAAGTTTCATATCCAATAACATATACAGTAGGTACAACTTTTTTCTTAATGTCCCGGCAAACTTTATGTTTCGTCTGTCGTCGGATTTCTATCAGTTGCCCTTTGCACTTGGTGCAGACCGGAAGCTCCCAATCAATTTGGAAGTATATAGAGTTATTAATACTCTTTTAACTTAGGTAAAATCTATTTTAAAAATGGGAGGAAACAGTTTAAGGAAAACAGTTTTACAGCTCTATATGTATACTTAGTTCACATGGAAATCAAAACAAAACAACAATAAAGTACTTAGTTCTGAATTCAAATTACACGATAAATCTAATAATTGATGGACATGGAAATTAGAATTCGTTTGTATTCGGAAATGCGATGATTCCCGAGAGAAATTAAGAAAATAGTTGTACTGTACCTACTTACACAGATAAGTAGGTATGGTACCCACCCACTAACATAAACCGCACGACAGTGAGCTGAAAAGTGCACAGTGAGCTGAGTGAGCTGAGTTTAAAAAGAAACTTCAATCTTTACTTATAGATAAGGCTTATTATTCAGTTAAGGAGTACTTCGAAGAAAAAATGTAACTCAATCATTGTTAATAATTAATTAATAGTAATCCAAATTAAATTTTTCGTTGAAATAATTGTAATCTACCCAGCATAATTCTTAATTTAATCTAATAATTTTACTCTTATTGAATTTGACCTTTTATTTTAACATCATGACGACTATTTGTAATGGATTGACTATCAATGTATAATTTCTATTTTTAAAGATATGATCTAATTGCTTAAATATTATGACACTATATTATAATTTGCATGCTAACATAAGCTGAATATGGTGAAACCGTACCTGTGTAACACCTTTGTAAACCCATATTATGCGAATAAACTTGATTGATTGATTGATTGAAATCTACGCAGCGTAGGTACCTACATCAAAACAGCACGTTTCAAGCTTGATTCATTTCATATAAGCAAACTATTGTTATACATAAATCTCAACAGTACCTACCAACATTTGCTTGTAGGTATTCCCGTTTCATTAAAAGATCTTTCAGTTAAAACCACGGAGTGTTTGTTTATTTATTAAGTTTGAAAGTAAACTCGCCGCAGTTGCTCGACTTGCTACACACAAGACGAAAACATTTTGTGGGTAGTTCCGGGATGCGTTTGAAGGCTAGTAAACGTGTTTCGTAACGACGGCGTAAGATTGCGTTCACACTGCATTGTACTGCTAAGTTTTTTGCCGTATGAAGGCAGGGTTCACACGGCAACATTATGTTTAAATTATTATTATCTTACATCCTGCTGTTGATACGGTCACAATTAAAATACTATAAAAATAAAGCTAACTGTGTAATGACTGTGTGAGAGTGAATCCAGTATTTTGTGACAACTCAAGGCGTAACGCAGACCGGGACGGCATGGCAAGGGATTTTTTTTTTACAGTGGACACTTAAACGTATCGAATACGACTTAATTTGCTTGCTTTAAAATAATGTCGTGACATCGAATGGGACTTCATTGCACGGCATTGAAAAACGCGGCACGGGCTGGGAGCGTCGCGGTATCTAAGCGGCTAGTGTGCGCTGACTGACGGCAAAATCCTTTGCCATCCCGTACCGGACTTTGGGTGGGAAATCATCAAATGACTTCACAATGAGGGCGTGTCAGACTTTTACTGACTAAAACCCACCCGTGTTCTTTTTTGGGAGTTTCGGACTTCCCTCCACTTCCGAAATTCCCGCAACCTTTCGGACTTCCCGCAACATCCCGTTCCGGTCTGCGTTGGCCTTTATGAAAGCGGTGCGACGTCGCGACGCAAAAACTTTACGTTAGCTGTTTACATAGAAACTCCTTGGTTGACGCCGATTGTTACGATGCGACGCCGCAAAGCTTCTATTTGTGTTGGCCACTAATTAGAAGGCGAGTTAAAGGGTAGGTTATTTTACTGTGATGACGTGTAATAATGTTTAATTGTGGACAAAAACGTTGCGGTACACTTTAACAACTGGACTTTGTGAGTCATCAGACCACAGGTCATACACCTCGAAGTTTCTCATGTTGGTTTGTATGTATAGGTTTATAGCTGTTGTAAACCTCAAGGTGTTAACACATAGGTATATCTAAAGTAAGTACAGTAAGTATGCTTGCCTTGCCGTACACCGAGCTTTACAAAGAGACAGACTGACTTAGGGCGGATTTCACCAATGAAACTGAACACGATCAGCACGTCTAAACCCCGTTCAGGAGCTGTCGTTGTCATAGTTGTGGACTATTGACACTGACAGCAGGCTCTTGAACGCAGTTTAATGTGCTGATCGCGTTCAGTTTCATTGGTGAAAAGTGACTCAGATAAGAGTGAAAGAGACGACGCTCTACAAAGTCAAACTTTTCTAATCGATGTGCCATATTTAGTTACGGCCGCGGATACTGTACAGTCACGAACAAAAATATGTATACACTTAGCAAAATTCAATAACCATTTTTTCGTGGAATAGCGATTGCAACTTTGAGATGATCCCTATTTCATAAATATGGGTTCCAAAATTCTATGTTCGTTATAAAATCATATTACAATCAATACAGTAGGAGAAAATCACTTTTAAAAGTTGCTCAGTGTAGGTATACATATAGGTACTCGTGACTGTACACCTCATATATAACACAATAACCTCTGTATAACATTCATAAAAACATTCTTAGTTAAACTAAGATTAAGAAGTGGTTGACATTTGACTCTTTGCCATATTATTTTAAACAATTTAATCATTTGAGACCTTTAGAGCTCGATATATTGACATAATTCAATAACTTTGTCTGCTGAAATAATTCTAGGGAAACTTGATATTGTTACTTTGTCCTCCTAGGCCGATAAGGTTTATATTCGCTTTGATATTAATTTTGCCGGTTTTCAAAGGCAGCGAATTTGATTCCTAAGTTTTATCAATAACCTTGTTACCTTCTGAAGTTCTAGGTACCTAGCTTTCTTGTTCGTAACTTTAATGTTTAGTTCACTCTCTTCTGTTTGCATCCATGCCAGTGGCGTATTAACCCTAAGGCAAACTAGGCACGTGTCTAGGGGCGCTAGGATTAAAGGGGCGCGCGCGGAAGATTTTTGAGAAAAAAAAAAAAAAAAAAAAAAAAATTAATCATATAGGTAAGTATGCACCTACTTACACAATGTAAAAGATTATGATTGTGATTTCTTTTCCGCTAGAGGGCGTCGATGAGTTGCTTGCCTAGGGCGCTCTCGACATACAGGGTGATTGGAAGCTGGGTGCAAAGCCTTAACGGGGTGACAGTTGACACCCTTTGGGGCATTTTGGGCATGTTTTAAAAAAGGTTTGGATGATTGAGGCTATTTTATAAAAAAAAAATGACCTAAACTACGCAAATTGTTCACATTTTCTAAGTGTTCTACGACTTTAAAAGTGTCTAGTATTTTTTTTTTCAACTTTAATGGGGCACTCTTGGCAATTACCAGTCAGAAATTGGGATATTTTATTGATATAAAAAAAAAGTTATAAGTAAAAAAAAAAAAACTTACTTCGTCTAAGACAAGTATGGTTCAAAATGCTCCAAATACTGTCAACTATCACCCCCTTAAGACTTTGCACCTAGCTTCCAATCACCCTGTATAATCCGCCGCTGATCCATGTGCCACAAATGTTTGAATATCATAAGAAGTGGAGACATAATAATTTTAACTTGGAGCAAGTTTTTGAGTCTGTTCGAAGTAAAAAACAGGTAGGTACCTACTACAAATCCTATATCTTTTAATCCAACTTCATTATCGGATTTCGTAACATTTTCCCGAAGTCTTTGTCAACACACAAAAGTTCACAAAACATAACAAAAAAGTTAGGTATCCCCTGACAATAAAGAAACTTCTAGCTTGAATTGTAACTAAATAAATTAAGTGCTAGGAAGATTGACCATCTGACCTTTGCCTAAAGCCCAGCTGAGTCCACTAAGGTAGTCTAGATAAAATAAAAAGCTTGTAAAAAGGTAAGAAAACATTCACGAACAAATTATTATTGCTGAAATTTGTTTTAGAATGCTTGAATGAGAACAATGTTTTTTTTTTTTGAAAATTTGCGTTCTGTCTGGAAACTCCCGGAACACAGGGTATGTTTTCTTTCACGTGAAGTTGTTGATTATACCTCTTGAATTTTTTTATAACTTAACATTTTCGCGGATAGTAAACGGCATAGACGTAATAACAATAGAAATTCAAACAATGTGTCTCATTCAGTGTCCGCGAAAGTGTTAAGACACAATGGGTAGGTAGATATGTGATTTATAATTTCGATACGGTTGATTAAACTTTCCATGAGAGTCTGTTATGATAAGTGGTACTTAACACTTGTTTTTGTTAAGCTCTAGATAAGGATTCCCATTAGCAAGAAAAAAATCCTCACTCATTGTAAAAATAATAAGTCGAAAATGGCCTGTTTCCCAAAAACAAATGAATGAAACTGCGAATTCCTTCAGTTATGTTAGAGAGCGGTTACATAACGATGCGGATATATGTATCAAAAGTACGCGCGATTATGACGCGGAAGTTAGGAGTCGCTTAAAAGTTTAACGAGTCGTCGTTTCAACGGGACGTTTTGTTTATGGACGATATGAGACCACACCGATTAAATCTCAAACATGCGGTAACATGACTCATGCTATCATGCTACATAGTTTAAACATTTTATTTCTAAAAGAAATGCTATTAACAGTTTCTCCTCCTTAGATTGTAGGAATAAAGAAGTAATTTTGTATTGAAACTGGCGAGATCTATTCAACGAAAACCAATTTATAACTCATCAAAAAAAATCTTATCAGAATAGAGGTCAGATCTTTTAAAAGGAAAGGGCTTTGTCCTAGCTAGACTATGAAAATCTAACACAATAAAATCGAGATACCATGAAAAAAACATTATTTTACACAAAACGGGCGTCTGGTATTACGGAAAATAAACTTACAAGCAGTGCTGTTACACCCCTCGTAAGCAAGAAACGCGTGAACATAACGAAACTGAGCAAACATTTGATATAGGTAAAGTTTATGTCGTCTTCGGGTTAAGTTACAAATTAGGGAATGGGCCCTTGACCCTCGAATGACTTCAGAAACGGCCAGACCAGGATGGATTACACCCCAATTAGTTACAAACTCATACTATACACATATGTCAAGACTTGTACGAAAATTTACTACGCACTTAACACGCGTAATAACTACTGGCGTTGTTAAAATATGTAATTAAGGGACCGCTTGAAAGTTTATGTTAAATTAACTCGTGCTCTCGCTGATAGGTACCTACTTGACTCATTAAGTTTCATGTTTTAAATACGCGTCACTAAACGCTGGCAAATGAAAACCATTCGCCGGTTTCCTGAACGCATTAATAAAATATAGGTTGTGTTTTCAGGACCATGTCACCTGTGTCGTTCATTTCTATTAAGAGGCATGAAGAACAGGGTGTAAGTTTTCTCATCTCCTATTGAAAAGTGAGGATCCTTCGACAGGACGGGTGTAGTATGATGCAACACCCGTGTTGTCGGAGGATCCTCCCTTTTTAATGAGCTTCGGGGCGACGGTCGATGTCGGGATGTTAGCCCGCCGTGCTGATGGCTATCGGCTACAAATCAAACTCACTTCTGCTACAGAGTTGATCTAAACAGATAATTCAAGACATCCACATACTTATTGTATTGCCTGGATCCAGCATTCGAATCCGAGAGACCAAATAACCTCAGGTTTTTGCCGCTGTCCTCTTCACTGCAAGGGCAATAGAAACATTTGATTGTCTCACAGTGTATTCCAAATACAGCAAAAGTTACTGTAAACTTACAAATGAAACCTTAATTTACACAGACAATATATACATAACACAGCTAACTATTTACATTAGGTAGGAACTAAATTAAATGTCTAAACTAAAATATGGCATCGAAAAATTCCTCCGCATCGCTGTCAGCTGGTAATGTACCGAAAGGACTGGCGGCATTGCCACGTTGTATGGCAATGCTTAGCCTCTGACCAAGATAAAAGCCAGCCAGGTCACGGGAAGTGTCAAACAGCCGTTTGGAGATTTCGTTGCAAACCGTAATTGGTATTATTCAAAACGTGCGTATAACAACTTCCCTTTGTGAACCTATAATATCGTCATACCTCACTCGGTACATTCTGTAAGCCCCTGTTCGCTAATAAAAGCCCCGCGATGGGATAAAAAATCCCAGCTTATAGTTTTAACGAGGCTTTCCTACTTACATGGCTTGTTGAAACGTTTCAGCAATGCTGTGAACATATTACCTACTTAATTTTAAGCAAAATGTTGTGCATTACTTATTTTAAGTAAAGCGCTTTATTTATGTTTTGTATTTTCGTGTGTATGTTTACTTTAAATACGGTTTTTGGGTAATTCTTTTATTTTTGAATTGTTATGTTTTATCTTGGACATCAGGGACATTGGCGAAGGATAACATCGGGCCTTTGTCCTGCAGAGGGTCAATAATAGGCTATAGTATTATTATTAAGTTTTAAGGCTCGTTCAAAGTGGCGCGATACAACGGGCGCGACAGGCAACGCTATCCTCCTTCCATCGCCCGCGATGTCGCGCCTGTTTGTGGGACCCTTTATGCCTTTGAGTACTCGAGCTTTTCAGATGCACCTTTCACTACTTACTTATTGCCTTTTCAAATCAGGTGAATCAAGTGCCTCTGGGTCGGTAAAGTTAGTTTAACCGCATAAACTTATTTAAAAAAAAGACGAACAGACTGAATCAATTCCTTTCTTGATCTATAAAATAAATAGGTAAACATAGATACCTTTACTTGTGTCGTTTGTATCGTCAAGATAGAGGAAGTTTATTATATTACTGAAAATATAGATCCATTTTCACAAGAATGTGAGTTGTGATGCTGAAATTGAATCTAACGACAAAATGGACAATGTTTTTTCGGGCATCGCCGCGGGGCGCCGCAAGCCGTTCGCAACTTTCATATTATGGCCTTGTTGTGGTCCCGTCAACAACGTCCAAAAATATAAGGTTATTGAAAAATACTGGCAAGCTTTTTATTGTTGTTCATTTTTGTTTAAAAAAATACTTGAAGGACGCATCATTAGGAATTTTGTCGTAAACCGCAAATGTTGTTCAGCAAGAATTTCAAAAATTGAATGTTGAATAACCCTTCTACATTTATCTTTGCAAATATATTCTTATTATACTTAGAATTGTGATATTCTAAGTAATTATAATGTATTTTCCATGTACAACGTATAACGTGTAACTAACTATGCATAATTCCTGTTCATAATCTGAGTGATTATAACAGAATACCTACATAAAGATGCTAGAGAAGTTCTTATCCCGTAATTGATTTTAATTGCTATAATTGCATACCAGCACAGATAATCTAATTGGCCAAACAGATTACTTATACATAGATAAAGCAGATTAAATTGGGACTGGACTATAAATAGATTACTGAGCTCACAATCTCATCGTCAAGGCTTCTTGAGAACAAGCCAAGTGGAAAAGACTTTGTAGGAAAGCGGACTCTAGGAAAGTGCTTCGAAGACTATACCGAAGGTATACCTTCAGAGAAAGAAAGTAGTGTTTGAAACATGATACTTCTTAGTTACCCATAAGCGTTGGTGTTTCGTATAATTGAAGCCAGAGGCATCATCTTATGAACACTTCTCAGAAAAGCAAACAAACAACTTCCCACGAACCTACTTACTTGTTTTCATACAGTTTCTCGGATCCTTGAATAAGGTATGTTTCGACTGAAACAGCCCACTTCAGGACGAAGCCCTTCTCTCATACACAGAGGGAACGAGCGTTAATTTTCACGCTCTGACTACTGAATTTAGTCAAATTCGTTATTTGAATGCTAAATAAGTTGGTGGTATTTGGTTGTTCGTGTTATCTAGTTTTTCATGTAGGTACAGACAGCGTCGCTATGTGGTGACCTACCTCTCAAGTTTTAAAATAATACACTGGTAAAAGATTGAATTTGTTACGACTAAACAACATCGCATCATCATCAAAACGTTGCCATTCTATACCAGCAGTTTTGACCAAGTAGCTAGCGAGCTTATTGCGATTGCAATGAATTTGTAATCTACTATTGGTGACATCAAGGCGTTGCTGGCCTTTCTGGAGGAGCTAGGGTGGATCGAATAAGCGATCTTCCACCCGTACGCAAAATACGGCTTTGAAGTGGAGTTACCAGCCCGTTTTAACTATTTAATTACCTGTTACTAATCTAATATTGGTCCATTCTACTTTATCATTCGGTCTCTCACTAACTGATGTTTGTTATTATTTGAGGGCATTGACGGTATACCCTCACATAACTCAGACACACTCATTCACATATGTTATGTATATAGTAAACATTATCCAAGTTAACGAGTATGATTCTTAAGAAGTGTTTTCCTTCTAATTCTAAGAACAAAAATTTTTCCTTCTTTATAAACCAAATGTCAATGTTTGTGATATTGTGTAGCAATAAATAAAAAAAATACTAGAGATATTATGGATATTTACTTTATTTACTAGTTGTATTTTTTCAGATTGAGAGATTCTAGAATCAAAACCATGCGAATTGAACCTCCAGTCACAATGTAACTAGACAGAAATGTTCTTCTACATTATATCGATCGTTGCTTGTCGATGTATATCTACATGATTCTAAATTGGTTTTGTAAAAATACAAAAAGCTAGAAGCAGCTATATCAGATTTGAAGCTTTGTGTACGATAAAAACAGTACCTTCATGCAAGCATGAACATGTTGTTTTTGGAAAGATTGTAGGTATCCTTATCTCCGAACTCGGTTATGGATTGATTGCGCAGTTACCGTCTATAATTTTGTCTGTGTGTATACTTATGTCTAAAGGCTTAAGTATCATGAAAATCACATTAGAATTTGCTAGGTTTAAAAATAGAAAAAATCCCGTTATATTCACGATTTCCCCAACATCGCGTCGAAAACATTCATAACCAAAGTTCAGTGCTTTAATGTGCTCGATAAGTTCAGGAACACACTGATAGGAAGGTTATACACGACATCCGAAGGTTCCGTTTCCCTGTTCGTCGGTTTCCACGCTAGTATGTCCCCGGCTTGTATTTCCTTCGATTTACTGAACACTTTGATGATACTTTCTCTATTAGATATGAACAAAGACTGGTAAGTGGAGACAAGGCAACAATATTGAGTTCCGCATCAGTTATTTGAATGTTTATTATTTATATTTAATGTGACTCTTTCAGAAAAATGCAAAAGAAAACAGCCTAAAATAAGTTACATAGCTACATGAAACAGTATAAAAACACTTTCACAAATATGTTTGGTAAAATTTTATAACTACTTATCTCAGTGCTATTAGTAAACCCCTATAAAATACCAACCTGACTCGCCCGTATTTTTATACACCTTAATATATATTTTATACTACCAAACATCTCTCTGTACACTTTTTATCCCGATAAGGATGGGCAAAGCGTGAAATTTTACGCGTCCAAAAGTATTATAGGTAATCTGTGTCGTTGTTTATGCGGTAGTATGGTAATCTCACGGGAAGCGATAAATAAGGGCAGAATTCAGGAACGTCAGAAGTTGCAGCGTCCCTCTCTTTGTTAGCAACTTCTGTGCTTTATTATAACTGAACGCCGGAAAACTACGCACTGAGAGGGCTGCGTTATTGGACGCGGGGTCGGCTCGAGTTGCTGGAAACTTACACTTCTACAGATGCTTCCTATTTCTTTTCTCTATCTTCAACAGCCGTATAAAAGAACACAAATATATAATGATATGAAATTCCATTTTTCCTTCTTCAACGCGATAATGATTTCTACATAAATAAAGACCACTGCACGTCTTTATACACAGCTAACCTTCAGTCTTCTGTTCGTCAGTTAGCTCTCAACAGGAATCACATTATTCCAGCCACTCGTGTAATTTTAATGAGCGCCTGTGAACTATTAGCCGGTTCGAGTGCCCGCATGAAGAGGAGCCGATGACTTTCGAAGAGGGCGTGATGAACGCGCGCCTCGGAGATGTCGATAGCGCAGGTTCGTTCTCGAGAGCCCAGTCCTTACCACATCGTATTATGATGTCCCCGTTTACACCACGCGCCAAACGAATACCGTCCTGCATGCTTTCAGCGCTTTATTACGAGAAATGACGTCAAAAACTCACAATTCCTCACGGAAAAAGTTTCAGAGCACACATATCGCATCGCACGCCGCAACGTGAAGTTTTTGTCCGTTTTAAAAATATCCGTTACGTTTGAAATGCGAGCGCACCGTAAGCGCTTTAACTTTTTTACTAACTTTATTTCTACATGAATTTATACAAAAGCCAGACACAGCGATAATGTCTTCCATTTGTTAAAAGACGAGAATTACAACCGCGACGACAGAAAAGAATAAAAGGGTTGTCTTTGTTGGTAGCAAGAGGAATACATTTTATGCAACCGCTCGAGCGGTGCGCGTACCTTTCTATCGTATAATAACCCTATTGTACCGTCTGTTGGATTTTATACAATTTGAAATATATTTGTTATAGGAGTTCTTGTAGTCAAGCAACCGTCTCGTCCCTGTTGGGTATAGCATGCTTTGAAAAATATAAAAGATAACTAGGAAAAACGCATAATATGCATCCATGGCCTATTTCGGAATAAAATATACCATATTCCACAATTTTTTTTAACAAAAATCATATTTGTTCGAGAAGTCATGCTTTCATCGCTTGAAAAGTCAATTGCGGTGATTAATTAAAATCAAGTAGGAGTATTTTCAATAGAATCGCTAGTTGTCCGGTCGAAAACCACCAACCGGATATTGGGCCCAAGCCGGAACGGCAGAGCCGTGGATCGTGATAAACCTCAAAGCTGTCATATTAATTATAATGCAGAGTGGCCAGTTTCCGCATAAATCTTTTGTTATTAAAACCTCTTTGTTTGATACCGAGAAGGCTTTTTGAAAGAAAAGTATCGATTATGAACGAACAACGAACCTATTTGAATTTAAATGAAGATTAACTCTGACACAAATCAAGTAGCGGCTTATAATGATGTTACAACTTGGTGTTTATGTAACCTCAAGGTTACGTGGCCCTAGTTAAGAGCTGTAAAGACTTAATATTCTTCAAAAGGGATCTGCCCTTTATTCCCTTATAATATTATTATCTCGTAGCATACATAAATAATTCATAAAAGAATAGGATTTTCATATTATTTCACTTTGCTTCTCCGCGGAGAGTTTCGGCGCGTTTATACACCTCAACGGAATGACACCGGAATAGCTATGAGACCGGGCAGTTAAATGAATTATGCTATTCTTAACAAAATTAATGCCGTAAAAGTGTTCTTATTTTGTTTATCGTCTGACCGTCCCTTTTGGGGTTGGATGACAATTTAAAAAGTATTTTGTTCGAGGAAATTCTTACCTTTTGTGAAGTTTCAGAACTTGTAGACAGATTTCACTTTAAGCAAGTTATTAAAAATATTTGTAGTTAGTAGACAAAGTGCCTGAACAATAAACACTATATTATTGTCTGTTTTGATACTTACCTAGAACACTTTTGAAATACATAGGGTGCTCCCAAACTGGTGTTAAAAATGTTTACAAACATTTTCAAACACAAATACTTACATAAAATCAAGTAAAGTGATCAAAATAAATGTTTGTTTAGAAAATGTTTACTAATGTTTGTAAACATTTTTAACAGCAGTGTGGGAGCACCATTAGAGTAAGCAATAGGCCAGTCATTTAAGACATCCCAAAATATTAGTACAGTAAATTTTTTTGCGACCTAACGCGATTTTTGTGGCTACGGTGGCTGGCCTATAATTATGTAGTTTCTACCTTTTATTCTGGTGGCTTTTTTAATCCATACTATCCATACTAATATTATAAATTCGAAAGTAACTCTGTCTGTCTGTATGTTACTTTTCACGCCAAAACTACTGAACGGATTTCGACAAAATTTGGCAAGGAGATAGATGGCACGCTGGGGAAGGACTTGGCTTCTTTTTATCGACATACCACGCGGGCGAAGCCGCGGGTGGAACCTAGTATTTAATACCAGAAATCTTTCTATCCGTCACCATCGAACCTCATGCTCATCGCTCAACGAGGCATCAATAAATTTATATTGATATTCTGTAATAATATTGAAAGCTTGCTCTCTTTGCCTCATCAAACAAAACGGTTTAATAAACCATTACCTGAACTTTCTATTGTAAAAGAAAAGATGTCACAAGAAAATATTTATTACTTTAACGGAAAATTCACTTGAAACGCGAATATTTTACTTCGGGACAGGTAGCCAGTTAGTTTTCATTCTTAGTCAGTTCTTTATTATTTCTGGTACCATTAAATTTTACTTCGAGCTTTCGTGACCTCAGCGCTGCAAGTATTTTTAATAACATCAACTCTTGAAAGGTATCTTCGTCAAAATGTCGGGGGTTTTATTACTTCGACATTTTTCTACAAGAGTATTGTTGGAAAATACCTCTTCCAAATTCTATTAATAATTCTTTCTCTGAAAACTAGATACACTAGCTTTTAGTATTTGTATTGAATATCTTACTTTTGAACAGTGACCTTTGAATATTAATAAAACCTTGCTCTGTCTGTTGCCCTCCTAGACTCCTCTCCTTTGTTTAGTCTAGGTAAGAATAAATCTAATAATGTAATGGTCCATTGTTACAAAACATAATTTAATAATTATTATAAACTATAGCTGCGCCCCGCGGTTTCACCCGCGTAAGTCTCGATCCCGTGGGAATATCGGGATAAAAAGTATCCTATGTCCTATTCCAGGTCTTGGTCTATCAATCCGGTCAGCCGTTTTAGCGTGAAAGCGTAATAAACAAATAATCAAACAAATTCACTTTCGCATTTATAATAATATTAAGTTAGGATTATGCTTACTGTACATGGTTATTGGAACAGTGGTCCCCAAACTAGGCAGCGCCTATTGGAGCTGCCTAGTTTGGGACCCGCCCCCAGTATCTTAGGGCCTTGCGTTATCTTAAATTTTTATTCTTGGCATGTTTGCATTAGATAAAGTTTTTTGTAAGTAAGTAAGTAGTTTGCTGTCCATTGTCAAACACCATGAATTAATTCATGGTGTTTGACAATGGACAGCAAACTTAATAATCAAATAAGCGTAAATAGGTAGGTGCTTGAAATTAAGATTTATATCTGTTTCAATGATGATTATTTTTCACAATATTTTTCGTTTAGCTCATCTGTAACATTTTAATAACACCCTAAGCTCAGAATATGTTAGGTAATTAATACGATCATACGCGCATCACTCTCTTGTTCAACGGTTTACGCAACAACGATTATTTCAAGTTGAGTACGAATCGGATTACCGAACAAAATCAGCTTGTCATACGCAAACAACGTGCTTCATGTGTCGTACTAGTTCGCTCAGCCATTCTACAGTCTGCTATCGAACAAATACACACCGTAACTACTACGCTCTACTCCAAACAAGTTTTAAACGATTCTCCTACCAACGCAAATTAAAGAGATAAAACGAGTTTTATGGATTTTACTAAAAAATAAGTACGTACTTACCCTTCTAGAAAAAGTTAATTCGATACGAGTCAGTAATTTCCAAAGCTTTTAAAGGCTCTTACATACTGACGCGATTCGCCGCGCGACGCGACGCCGCCGCATTGTTCGCCATGAAGTTTTCTCAGAAATTGTTTTGTTAAAATTCGCGTTGCGCGGCGAATCGCGCCTGTATGTAAGAGCCTTAAGGTCAATCTCCGCGCCCTATCAATATCACAAGACGTTGATTAAACGACCAATAATAATAATTGTTATCAAGCTGAACCGCATTTCTCATCAAAGTTCATTTCAGTACTGAATCGGAAGCTTGTATCAAAGGATTTAATTCAAATAAGCTTTTCATTTCAACATTTTATGAGCCCTCGGGAGAGTGCCTCACAACGGATTAAATTCGTGATATTTAACTTAACGAAATTCTAGTTTGAGTGCCTGTGA
Source organism: Lithophane socia (assembly GCA_947522985.1). Taxonomy (NCBI): domain Eukaryota; kingdom Metazoa; phylum Arthropoda; class Insecta; order Lepidoptera; family Noctuidae; genus Lithophane; species Lithophane socia. The sequence goes on along the minus strand of OX383255.1, from coordinate 7,435,860 downwards.
ATAGAAGCTTGACTACGTTTGTAGAAATTAAATGAACGCGGATATTGTAAAGGCGGATTAGCGGCTTTATAATATTAGCTTTAAGTAATAATTTCGCTTGAGAGGCAATTAATTACTAAAACAAAAACTTTAAAAATGTTCTATTGGGGAGTGGTTTTGAGAGCAAAAAATAAAGATAGCTATTCAAAATACAACAAAGTGAGCCTGTTGTCAAACGGCTAATTAGGTTTTTGTTTATGTCCGCTTCGAATAGACAACATTGAATGAAACTGGTTCCATTTTGTTTCACTGGCTAAAGAGTAAATTTAATTAAGTCAAAAGGGCTCTTGAGTTTTTTCAATCTGTAAGGCTGGCCAATTAAAAAGTTGCCGAGACTTGTACCAGCAGGATAGCGACAACCGGAGGAGAGTACTTAAACTTACTCAGTGCAACTCTGGGGCTACATTAACGGTGCTTACCTAACTAAATAAATTAAATAAGTATTCCGGGCCAGTCTTTAAACCTGAGTATTTTAGGCCTACTTGCCCATAATCATGTCATTTTCATAATAAATTAATAGTTATAAGCAAGGTTGCAAAGTTGTTTTTTGGCGCAAGTACTTTTATTAGGTTTCAAAGTACGAGACGCAGAATAACTTTGCTGCCGAGCGAAACACACAACTTTTCACCTCATTAAAGCGAGGAAAGTGCTGGGTGTCTCCATGCATTGAACAAATTGTACACTTTTATTTACTTTTCACCCGATTTTTCCGAAATAAAACTCAATTCGGCATTATGTACCGCTTGCACTAACTCTGCATTAAGTTTATATCTTCGTCGCTCATATTTTAAAATTTCTTGCAATTATATGAAAAAACAAACCAAAATTATGGATAGTGGATTGAACAAAGAGAAGAAAATTTTAAAGGAGGAAACATGAATTCGGTGCGGTGGTTTCAAAGTACGAGACGCAGAATAACTTTGCTGCCGAGCGAAACACACAACTTTTCACCTCATTAAAGCGAGGAAAGTGCTGGGTGTCTCCATGCATTTAACAAATTGTACACTTTTATTTACTTTTCACCCGATTTTTCCGAAATAAAACTCAATTCGGCATTATGTACCGCTTGCACTAACTCTGCATTAAGTTTATATCTTCGTCGCTCATATTTTAAAATTTCTTGCAATTATATGAAAAAATAAACCAAAATTATGGATAGTGGATTGAACAAAGAGAAGAAAATTTTAAAGGAGGAAACATGAATTCGGCGCGGTGGTATAGAAAATGATTGAATAGAAAGGTCCTAATTAAAAAAAACTATTTCCACGCTAACGGACTAGCAGATAAAATGCACTTTTCACTCAGATTTCGAATGATAAACGGAATCTTTCGGAGGATCTGAGGTGAAAAATGACTTTTCTACAAGCAATAAACCAACTCGCCATGACGCCACAATGACTTGAATAAACATCCACATTCATCTGCCGCTTGTTTCATAAGTACCTACGTACTTACTTAATCAAAACCACTCATTACCAGAACGCTAAGCGATTGTTACCCGAGTAACTTTCCTACTAAGTACGAAGCAGTGCGACGCCCCGTAGCTGTCCGATAGAAAGACACCAAATCGTCTTACGACTCGGTACGGAAAGAGGAATTTTAAATATTTATAGAACCGTTTTCACAAACGTTGAGCTGTTTGTTCTATTTGGAAAAATCTTGAATTGCAAGCGCGAGCTATTTACCTATAGCTTACCCGGTGCCGTTGTTACACCTCATCTTTCGTAATCCGCGCTTTAGTGGATGGTTATGCAGAATATTCGCCGTGTAATGTGGTTGTTATTACAGTAACGATGCTGGTGACTATTTCCATAAGTAAACAAAGAAATTAAAATGTTAAGTAGCTACAAATGTCGAAAACGAGAATTTGTTTTGTATTTTCCATTAAATTGGACACGTAAAAGCATCAGAATCAATATTCCCATCTTAGTGAGCGGATGCTGGAAGGGTGAATTTATTTTATTGCACCGTCTAAAGGTGCTTAATCGAGGAACCGTTAATTTATGTGCACCGTTACGAAAGAGCAGAAAAGATCGCTTTTCCTGAGGATGTGCGGAGCTCGGACGAGGAGATATTAGTATTCCGATTGAATAATTAAGTAGAGACACAGGATCGACGTAAGCATCCATTATTTCCAATATGCCGCACATAAATACCTACTTACATGGAATTGCGTACTCGTCTGCATTTTATTGCCATATCTCTGTAAACACCAGACCTAATTTTGTGGATGAGTGCTTATCATACGAACCAGCATCCTCACAAAAAAGAAAAATAAAAAAAAAACTGCAAAGAACGAGCCAATTGTTTTTGATTTATAGACAAGTTTCACAAAGAGATGTTCTATTTAGATGCGAAGAGGGGTGACCCGTTGTTACTACACAACGAAATGTAACTGATTCAGCAGTAAATGTTACTCGTATCAATTCTGATCTGCCCCACAAAGAATGCCAAATTACTAATGGAAAAGTTTTTCTAATGAATTGAGAAAAATGCGGCCTTGTCGAATACTGATGTAATGGTTCCAGCTTTAATTAGGTAAGTAGAGAGTAATGATCGGATACTCTAACTTTTATTTATGACTACACAAATCAGATAATGGATACGTTATCGGGAAAAAACTATTATTTAAGCAACTGTGTGTGTGTAGATCTTAGTGATATTCTAGGGGCGATTTTTTGCGAAACTCTTATGTTAGACCATGCCGATAAATTCCCGGAGCGTCGGTAACGACTTATAGTAATTATTTCCCGTTTACGGAATAGTCGGTCGATTCACGTGTAGGTGCGCAAAAAACACCATTTAAATTATGAAGAATTTGATCTTGTATTCCACAATAATTATCTGACTATAACAAAGTGATATTATACATACTATTGAAAATCAAAAAGAAGGAATCAGGAAAGAATACATGACACTAGTGAGGGTGCCGAAAGCGGCCTAGGAAGCAGGAATTTTTATCGGTCATGCACCAATCCCTTTATCACCAATCGTCCAATCCATCTTGTTGATGTCAATTTTACGACATCAACATATTCTTGCAGTGGATTTTTGGATTAACATTATACAAATTTGATCAACACTTGGCTTTCAACTTATTGAGTTCTCATTTATATATTTACTTATTTATACCTATAACAATTCATTTACACACTTACGCGTCTCTATCTGACCAAAAAGATAGGTAGGTATAATAAACACCCGAAACTTCGGACAATATTACGGATGTTCTATAGTAAATAAAACGATACTTAAATAAAATGAATTCCTTCCTCAATGTGACACTATGACTGGCATCATTATTCTCAGCAACTTTTCCACGCGTGTGAAGCGAAAAATAAGTGTCGTAATAGTAATTTGTCACGATCCTCCCTTCTCAGTACACATTCTATACGGGCTTTATACAGGTAGTTTATGTTAATATATAGGACCTACCCACCGAAAAAGGAACGGTTCTGTGTATTTGTAAAGTTTTTCCTAAAAAGAACCTAGATTTTCCGAGGGAGCGGGTTAAGGAAAACTCATTTAGGGAGTAATAGGTATAACCAGGGTTCGGTTCCAGGACGTTACCGAACTAATGTCGTGGTGGTTACCCAATATGAAAATTAAAGTTCCAATGACCGGTTGCGAAAAAAGAGGGCAACATCGAAAAGGATCGAGATTAAAGCTTGTAGACGTTAATAAAAGTAATTTAGTAGGGAGACGCGTCAACATGGAATTTTTATTGCGTAAGCATTCCACCCCGGACTAACAGATGAAGACATATTATCCTCGAAGCCCGGCTACCCTTGAAGTGATTACAATGTTACCCCGATGTGAGGTTAACAGCGGCTACAGATAATTAATAACGGTGTAGTAGGGCTATGCTTTTATTTCAACTTAATTAATATCTCAGTTTCTCGTAATTCTATTTTTAGCCTACTTATCGTGCCCAAAGGGCAGAGCTAGTCCTGCCATATTTATTACATTTCATAGAATTACTGCCAAAGTAAAATATTATACATAAAAGCTCACAACTTAAATAGGAAAATGAGGCGATATTATGGAAATGTGATAAAATAGCCAAGTAATAAATTGAGATCTTGTAAAAACAATCAATTCATCACTTATGTATGCTATCGCTGATAAAATACGAAGAGCGATATGAAACCATATGTGTTAATTAAAAAGTACTTAAAGTTACGCATACATAATACATAATTATATGATGAAAACTGTATAGTTTTTTGGATTGTGTTATCTCCTCTTACGACTTGCATATAGTGCGAATATGGTAACGCCGATTTAATTGAAATGTAGTGAAATATCATGTAAAGTGATTTAATTCGCTGTTTGTCAAGGCGGTCAAGCAATCATTACTTTCATAAACAATAGTTTTGACAGCAGATAATACTCGTATACTATATTTAACACACGTGATCGGGCTTTAAAAAACCGGGTAAAAGTACATAAACGGTTTTAGTAGGTACATCATCTGTGCGTGGGCGGACACGTGGGCACAAGCCAGAAATCACAATTAATATACTTAGATACCTACTCACATTTTTAGACACTCAGAATTAAGCCGCACTATTATCACCCTTAAACGATTGCTGAAATTGTCGTTGATTGTTGCAATATTTAAACACAAGTTTTTTGTGTAGTAAAAGTATTTTTTTAATTCAACGGTTTTTCTTTATATTTTGTGAAACGTAACGAACAAGCATAAAACCACGATCTTCCTTTGTTTAGCATCGTTCCCCCAGCTAGTAAAATCACGTGTTATGATGCAACGTTGCCAAACGTGTCAAGCGTCACGTGTTGCGCGAGAGTTGTTGCCTGTAGTGCGTACCTGGCTTTACAAATTGATATAAGCAACTCTGTCACTTACCTGAAGGCCAATTGTTGCCTGTAGTGCGTACCTGGCTTTACAATTGGTATAAGCAACTCCGTCACTTAACTGAAGGCCAATTCCCGAACTTTAAAAAACGTTCAAATTAAAGTCACTTTCTCATCTTAGCGACAATCAATGTCTAAAAACTTACAATTTTTTTTTGTAAAATGATCGTACCTATTTTTGACAGATTGAGACTGAGATTAGATGCGAACATTCTTAAAAATACGGAAATTGCCCCTGCTATCGATGGACTGATATCGCAAGACATAACGAAGACTTAGGGTCTTCGTTATGTCTACAAGCTACAAACATGAAATTTCGAAGATGGGTCTTAGTGTAAAGGTGACAATTTTCAATACTCTACCATCCTGATAGCTTCAACGCCGGATGAAAGTTTGTTAGCAAACGAAGTAGCGGGCAACAGCTAGTAAGATTATGAACCGCTCCAGTGCTACCAGGGGATGATCTATTCAATTTGTCTTCTTTATTCAATTTGTAACTATAATTTGGAACTCCTACTTTCCCGGATTTACCAAGGAGGAAACATGTAGTTAATGTTGATTACTGTACATTATATAATTAGTGTAGGTAACCATTAAACATCCTCTAGAGAATACATAAGACTAATCGTGAAAATCACTGAACAAATAACACGTCGCTGAATAAACCTATCATGTATTTATGTACTCGAGTAGGATTTCATTTGAGGTGATTAATATCTGCAAATAGATCCATTTCAAATTCGCTGCAATACTGACGCACTGGGTAAAATGAATACGAATATACGATACAGTCATGGATATTATTGAAAAACGCTATGCTTTTATTAGATCATGACAATATTTTATTTATTTAAGATTTAGTTATGTGTTAAATCATGCTGAGATCTGTTTTGTTATTTTATTCCAATTCAATTATTTATTCCAATAATTGGAATAAATTATTATTTATGTGCACGTGTTTCTGTGACAAATATTTATCGTATTTGTTACTTGCAATTGCCAACTTTTATGCACGTAATGTTAGTACAAGATTAGATATAGTTGTGGTTTTGAATATCAAACAATAGAATTATCTATTCTAAGTATACAAGCTTGATCAGAAACTAATTATATTTATAGTCTACGGATGTAATCTAAAGTTTGTGTAAGTGATTTATTTGCACGCTGCGCTGTAAGAAATAAGAAGGTGCATGATATTGCATAATTTTCGCCGATGGAGAACTAACGCAACTTTGTTCCTGGCTGTCTCAAAGGTTCATTTATAACGGCTTGAGTTACCCAACCGTATGATTACGTTACATAGATACAAGACAAAACGTCACCGACAAACCTGAATTTTCCTGAATATCAGACGAAACATTCTACGCATCACTGTTGCAGAAAAACAAAGTAGAGCTGATAAAATATTCAAGCCATACATTACGAGATTGATGAGCCGAGACACAAAATTATAAACAGGAGAAGAAACATCGCGAGAGTGCGGTTGACTTCTTACCCTCATTGAGGTAATCTTGTGGGAAATCAAGGCAACCGTGACCGAACAATTTGTTATTTCTCCGACAAAACCGAGCGAATGAGACCCCACAATTGTCATGATTGCCCGCAGATCTTGTCTTAGGCCGCAGCTCACAACGTTGTGGTTAGAATACTGATGTGCATTATATATGATGCCGTAGAAACAGATGAAAACCGGCGCTAAATGGTCACATATGATGAAATAAGTTCAGTAGTCATACGAATGGGTATACAATACTAGACATGTCAGCGAATGATAATAATATGATGGGAACATTATTCGATATCGGAAGCAATACAGAGACAATTGAGCTACATTTGCGTTATGCGGCGAATGTTTGTTGAACTGAATTTAGTGAATGCCTAATAGAATTCACAGAATGGGTATGATTAGGTTTAAAGCTATATTAGGCATCTGTTACCGTCATTGAATGTGGAGTGGTTAAGCAATTATTGCGAATGATCTAATAAGTGAATTATCGCCTGTGAGACTTTCTCATAAAGACTGACAATATTCTACAAAGAACCGCATTTAGACTCATACAGATGCTAACCCCAAGCATGGCACCAACCAATTAGACCTTTATTTCAATATTTATCAATGACGAATGACTTTAGGTCTGCATCCATATATAGGAACTAACAAAACAAATAATAAAAATGTTTTACAAAACAAAATTGTTGCAGGCAATTCAAACTTTTTGTTGATGGCAAGGCATTGGCGGGCCATCGAAAAGCATTTACAACACAAGTCCTGGATCGACGTGTTGCAATCATGGCCGACAATGTACGAATATGAATATTTTATTTGAACGACCAATTGGCTGTCCTGTCGTGCAAACATTTGATATTCACTGTGAATACGAAAGGTTTGCTTATTAATTGGATTGTCGTACCACGTACAGAGTCCAACGACAGAAAATCGGCCGATGTGAATTGCTCTTAATTCGCTGCCTGGCTTCCGATAAAATATTGGACCGCATCGCAAACGGGATATGAATAACAAACAAAATATTAAGCTGCCGATTAACGCGGCTAGTTTATGTTTAATGGATTTATGCAATTATGGCATGGAATAATTTGTTTTAATTTCGAAAATGATTTATTGAAGTGCTGTGCCCGCTACGATAGCTCACTATACGCATCGACGGAGATTACGAGTTCGAAATATTAGTATATTGTAGTTTGTGGGTACAAGACTAGGTGGGTGGAATAAGGTAGGTGGCGAAATGTAGTACACTTACATTTTGCCAGTTATTTTCAAGTCAGTCAGTTACATATAATAGGAGCAAGGATACGAGGCTATTGCCATCAACCGCGCCCAAATGTAGACCGGCTGGTTGAGAAATTCCCGTCTATCACACACATCTAGTCTTCATATAAAAAAACCTGGTACCTACTAGTTTTTTTACGAAAACATTCTTTTAAGTATTATTATGTACACCATAACAAATATTTTACATAGGGTGACACAATGGGCGGTCTTATCGCTAAAAACGATCTTTTACAGACAACCTTTAGATGGATTTAAGGGAGAAGGAGAGACAATACAGGCAGTCAGTGGTGTACCATTTTCATAAATGCCAACCAACCACCTTCAGTACTAAGTTTCATCATTTTCAAATGATGGCTACCTACTGCGCGATTAATGAAATCGAGGTACCATAATATTGCCAGCTCAAATAACCTTAGCGACTAAAAACATCGTCAATGCAAAAAAGTTAATTTATTTATGCAAATAAAATCAAATTCGACGCGACGAAACACTGAGGGAGATGGCTCCTTAGAGATTTACGGCATATTACGAACACCTAGATACCATGATGGGTACCTACCGTGAATTTAATTACGTTTGCATTAAATTACTATACAGGATGTTCTATGTATAGCTTCCTCATTTTGTTATCATTATTTATGTAGACTGGAATATTTACCTTTGAAAAATAATAAATGATCTCTAGAATATTCTCGTCTTGTAGGTAGGTTCTTAGTCTTGTAAAATAATGAGTTGAAAGTGGGAGTTTGTTCTGCTTAGCAAGAACGCCACGACACTTCAGTAATTTGAAACTTTCTAATACAAAGTGCTGCTGTCTCGATGTCATGTCTAGCGTGATAGTTACACGTTTAAATCGATCTCTGTTTTCAGGTGCCTAATTAAGTAACTAAAACATATTTTTTTCTAAAATAACATGAAGACTTTACAGATATATTCACTATAAAATAAAGATCATAAATAACGCGCTAAACACAAAGAAAAGAAAGTGACTACTTCGGTGAAATCATTACTGAGTGAGGTTTTGTTCAGCTCTTGTATACTTGAAATACTTGTTTCTAGATTTAAATTGTCTGCTTTACACAGAGAATCTCTTATGGCTTCCCCGTAATCGATGTAACAAGATATTAAACTTACTGTCTCGCTATCTCGTCCCTTGTTTATAACAAAGGACGACTCAAGTTTGATAAATCTTTAACAGTTACCATCAGTAAGAAACCACGTAATTATAACAAGTCATTCAAATTCCGACGTCAATGTTCGAAACACTGAACAATTTACAACAATCTCATAAAAGTTTTTAATGATAGCCAGCAACGGCATTTAGAACCCTAAAATTTTAAATGATGCTGCTCCTAAATTATAGAAACAATAATTATTTTATAATTTCTTTTTAGTCTTAACTTAGAAACAAAGTATCGTGCCTATTAGAGTAAATGAGCATTTAAATTTTAAATACCCTTAATCTAATGGTAACAGTTGTTTCCATTAGTTTAAAGACGCAAGATGTGTGAAATTAAAATTCATTCAGGATAATAATTTTACATCTAGCTTTTGTTTCAGAGTTGTTCTCTTTTGTTTCTCTTTGTTAATAATACGCTGTTATTATCATAACAACAACCCTTATAAATAAATAAATATAAATTTAAACTTGGCATGCGATCGTATAGTTACACTTTCTTACGTTGGCATGATCTCAGAATCTTTTGAATAACAACAAACTTAGATGTTATTGTCATAACTGCTATTGGAGCAAATCCTTGTATTGTTGGTTTCATAATAAAACTCTGTGTGTTGCATTTCAGCATCGGTTTACGTGTAATATGCGGGGATGGTTGCTGTTTCATTGAGCAACAATGGATGCTCGTTCAAACGTAGTCACACACTAGCACGGTCGTTACACTCGACCTGTGTGCAGGTACTAACTGAAACATTCTATTTTCGTTCTCCAAAATGATATAGAATGTGAATAAAAGTGTCTGTTTTCATGTTTAAATCAACGTATAATATACCTATGTTAAAAAAATACTTATTTCGTTTAAAGATACAAAGAATTTAATTTGGTAAAACCTTGCACTTCCACTTTACTGGAGGCATTTTTCATTACATTCATAGTACTGTAAGCAGAAGGTTTCACTAAATGTAAATACATACACATGTGTGAAAGGACCACGGAGAAGGGTCAGTTTTACTGTTTTTTTACGCAAAACACAATAAATGTATTCAAATTAGAGAGTTCGGTGTGACCACAACGAGAAAAGAATCGCAGTCGTTTCCAAGTGATCTTTGTAACGAGGGTCGGCAGATCCCTCCGTAATTGTTATCCATAATAGTTGGGTCGCTTCCGCCGCCCAAAGTCTGCCGCTGACGTAAACATTCACCGCCAAACAGATGAATTGAGGTGAGTTGTAAACCTCGCTGCGGATGTACCACCGATCTTCACAGATGCTTGTTAATTGAACACAGTAACGAGTTACGAGCTACCGAAACGGGGATACGACCTATATTATTGAAAATCGTAAATTGTAACCATGAAATCGAAGTAATTCGAAAAGTTTATAGGGCCCTTACGAGCGAGAGCTATGGGAAGGTCAAATAATGTCGAAGGGTTGGATAACGTGGCTCAAAGTTTTAATTAAACAGCAACATCTGCGAGACTCGTTACACGACAATTATTGTTACGAGAACACACAAACACATTATTCGGGAAACGATAGTTTGTATTTACTGTCTCCGTTATTGTTTTCAGCGATGCTTGGAAGTACCTACAGCTTTCAGTTTGTTTATTTGAGGTAACTTATAAATAAACGGAGAAAAACCTAGGAATCTCTCCTACGTGACTCATTTGTAATTTGTAGTCTTACCTCGAATACGCCTAAATCCCTCTTAACTAATTTATAGATGTTATATTCAGCCTTACTTTATTTTAGGAGCAGGTAATTTTTTGTGTACCTAACAGCAACTTGGCAAAACCGAAATGCGGGAAAATTAATTTGTACCGGGCGGTTTAATAATAACACATTTTTCTAACAAGATCTCGGCGGAATTAATCGAGATTAAAATAACAAATTAACATAGCGTAGCATATCCGAATAGAATTATTAAAAAAAGCCATTAGTAGCGGCTTGAATTACAGAATGTTTGAAGTTAATGGCAGGCTTCCTGTGGAGCCGTTGAGACAGGCAATGGCCGCTAGGTGCGCCTTAGTTCTGCTTTACATAGTGCCGAGCAACTCTCTGTGAGAATCGCAACAATTTTCCGGAACATTTCCGAGCGGGCTAACGAACGGAAACGCAGGGGACGCGGCCAATTGGCGGATAAATGCACCTCAATTACTATATTGCGGCAACATTTTTCCTCCTAATGTCCTTTTTGGCTTTAGCGATGAAAACTTTTTATTTATTTTTTCGCTTCCTAAATGGAGACCGCTGCCGCTGCGGTAAAAATGGAAGGTAATATTATAAGTAAATGTTTCTTCCTTAAATGTTTTGTGAATATGTGGTAATAACGTCGTTTCCTCTTTGAACTGGGTACCTAGCTGTGCGACCAAACGAATGATTTGATGAGCATATTTATTACTCGTCTTACCGAATTTCAATAAACACGAACACAGCTGCTAAAGTGTACCGTATTTTCAGTTTCAGCACGGAACACTAAAGGAATTCAAATGTCCAATACGGCGTTTATATTGATATAAAGTAGGCACGTATTATGCGCTCGGTTTCAAGCAATACTTCACTAACAGAAGCGTACGTTACCTAACCCGAGAACTAAATGATCGCGCCATTTCAGCAGTCCAAAGCCAGGGAAACATCTTATTTCTCTCAGTAGCTTGACTTGAAAAATACGAGAGGAATGTGCGCGCATTAGGTTCGGTCGTTACTTAGGTCCTCGAGTAGTGCGGGTTCGAGTCCGGGTCGAGCGTGCAGTGACTAATGGCTGTGGTGCGGTAAAATATGTTGCACGTAAGTGTGCGACATAACAAGTAACCAGCTGTTCGTAAACTGGACGCGTTTCTCGACTTCATGCTTCAACTTAATGTTGATGTATCGTAGGACTTACCTCTGGTCCTGCTGCTAGCTATACCTTCAGATTACTGTTACATTTAGAATGGATGAACCGGTCTTTTGATGATAAAGAAATGGTAACTTTTACTCATGTCATAACTATACTGATTAGAGTTAATTCATAAAAAGTCTTCTCTTAAAAACAAAATACGATCACAACACAGTTCGATGGATGCAATTATCTGTATTCACAATGGCTCTAATATGAACGGTCTACAATAGACAAACGGATTGGTGATCCAAAGCAGACACTGCAGACAGTAAAGTGCCCGTTTTCTGTTCACACCCTTAATATCATTCCTTAAAACCATAGCCTCTCTTCCTACTTTGCCGGTAAATAAATCTCCCAATTACGCTTATGTGCTATCAAATTACCTAGACTCCGTCTGAGGCTGTGTACCTATTTTCTCTTATAGTATAAAATGGTCATGATACTCTTTATTCAGCCCGCTCTTATTATTTGAAAACTTTTCCTTGGCAGGAGCAAGTTTTCAAATAATGAGGAAGGTTTAAAGTGATAAAGACTCTCACATTGTCACGGTCTCGCGAACGAACCTAAATGAAGTCTAGTGTGAGTTTTTATGTATTAAAAAATTTCTATGAAAAAAATATTGTATATTTTAACATAATTATAACAAAATTGCAGGATGTGCATTAGTACATAGACTGCCATGATTTATAGTGTTCATTATTTATTAATTTATTATTATGGGTACTTACTTACTTAGTTACTACTTACTTACTAAAACATAGGTACCTACCTACATACACAAAAATCACATAAAGTTTAAGGTATTGTGAATTTTGTCACTAACGGCTCTTACACGAAGAATATTTTTCATTTTTTTCGGATTTGTTGAATTTACAGCAATTCCAAGATTGTGTAGAAATTGCCGAGAATAGCGCAATTTTAGTTGCCCGTGTAGACGCACCTTTACAGAAGTACACAGCAATAGCAGAGAACTCAATGATTAAAGGATGAGTAAGATACCGTTAGTTGAATTCTTTTAAGATACAATAAACCAAAAAATCTAAAGGTACCAAATGTGTTGTAAAATAAAAACGTACTCTTTTTATCAAGTAAACATTGTCAATCACTGGACGCTTGCGAAGGACTTCGCCGCTGCCGTCGAGGTCAACCGCAACGGAGGTGGCGTGACGATCTGGAATACACTTGCAGAGCAGATATGGCCAGAAATTGCACAAGATGGAGAGGTTTGTAAGAAGAAATTAAAGGCCTTCTTCCAGCAGTACCTACTTAAGATACAAGCAATGAAAAGATAAATAAGTAAAGAGAGTATAAATACGTCTTATTTGTGTTTATTTACTATACTTACAATATATAAACTCTAACCTATAACAGTCTAACCTTTAACAGTCTTAAAAGAATCCAGACGTAATCCTTCCCGGCTGCATACTCGTACGTCTGTCTATTCAATATTCCAAAACTTCTGATTTAAAAAAGTTACTTTACAGACACTTTTTGTCGAAATTGTAAAGGTAAATGAGGTTATATTCATATTAAATGAAGTGAATATCTGAGAATCCTACTGTGGAAACGTTTCAAAGCATATTATTCAATCAATTGCTCCGCGTAAAAACAATAAACTTACCGTATCTTGAATGAAGGAACCGTTTGTGCTCCCATTAACCCGCGCACGAGCAATTTCTGTAAGCAGAATTGAACCTGCTGGCTCCCAGCCAGAATAACGGAATAAAAATCATTATAATTACATTACAATTGTAAGGTTTATCATACGTCCCGCTGAAAATAACTGCAGCCTTTTTCTTGATTTTACGGTTTCCGCATATTTTTAATTAACACTGTTATAATGGCTACAGATTGAAAGTTAATTGATTAATAACATAATTTAACATAACCATTAATCACTGAACTCATAAACGTTAATTTGAAGCGTCTGTTACAGTTATTTTAATTAAGTAATATTAATAAAACTTAAATACGAATTCTCCCGTGATCGTTATTTTACCTGTGGCTTTAAGTTATACCGTTTCATTTTTGTTTCAGGAAGGAAAATAAAAAAGTTGGAATTACGTCTAATGTCCCTTTAGAATGTTCATTCGGAGACAAATAAGTTGAAATAATCTCGGCGAGGGTAGGTAAGTAACACAGGTCGCGCTCGCGGCCCGCGGGCCCGACTCATTATTCTTTCGCCCACCCCCGTCTAAGTGACTTCACTGTCGTTCTCACTTCCTTCCCTTCTCAGGAAATAATTTCAATTTAAGGCTTTCATTGAAATAATATTCATGTAACTTTTTCTTTAAGTCTTACGGCTCCCTACTAAATGTGAATGTTTACACCGAGTGTCGAGTGTCTACTGAACTGTGCTCTGTAGGTGTTTAAAACTCTCCCATTGTGCGCTGCTCTGACGATAAAGATATAAGTACAGTGAAAATGTAGAGTGGGTATATTGCAAGCAAACTTTGGTAGGAATCGGGGACGCGCGAGATATTTATGACTTCCTCTGAGCTCCCAGAGGCTCTCGGGGTTCAAAAGCTAATAAAACGATGTCACATAATGCAAAATTTTATTTAAATCTGGGACAAATTTTGACTTTGGGATAATCCTTCTAAATTGTAAAAGGCTACAGGATATAAATTGAAATATTTTATTGGGCAACTAATTCATTCTAACGAACGAGTGAAAATCTACATTTTCCGTTTCATTTGTTGAAACCAATACGTGTATATAAACCGACGTATATTTAATAAATAGTACCTGCATATAGCTGCAGTAGTATGTTTTGAAGCCTTCTGCCGAAATGATTTCATGGCATTGGTCCAGAACTGAAACGAGTGACGTGATAGAGGTTAAATCTACGTCTAACAGCAGGTACATACATTGTATGAGATTTATTTACAGGTAAAAGAGTTAAAAAAAATGTTTTTGTTCTAAAATGAACTTGGTTATATTTCAGGGGTTGAAAATGGCGTTTGTGTGATAAGTATAAAATGTGTGTATTTAAATTGAATAGCATTTGTTTTCAGGACCAAACACAGAGTTAGGTCAGTAAGGTGTGACGGGGTCTAGGAAGTGGGCTGAGCGGTGGCAGCCACCACCTCGTTTAGATAAACCCGCCGAGTACACCACGAACCATTTTCACACGACTTCAAACGTAATTTAAAATGTTTCTGGTTGCGGAACTACCTTTACGTAGGGTGTATTAATGTGTGTTCTGTTTATTTGCCGACTGAATTTATTGTTACTACTATAGCTATTTCTAGACGTACTGAGTTTTATAAACTTTTAATCAAAACCATTCATCACGAACAGTTTTATTACTCTTTTTTGTTTGTTTTACAGTTTTTCAATTTTAGAGCTACGCTGGTGTAATTTTAGGTATTACCAGCACTTAACATTGGTGTAGTAGTCTGACACAGAAAATAAACTCTAAGATCTATTTTCGTAAAATGTGGCTAGTTCCGGTTACGTGTATGATTGCAATGATGTTGTATATTAAACGACAGCAGATTTTAAATTCCCAATCAGCAAAAAATCCCCCTCGCAACGTCAGAAAGTTAATTAATAAAATGAAATCATAAAATGCTCGTCTCATCACAGCTCAGCGTCGGTTATTGAGCTGGCTCGTTCAAACCATTATCCAGCAGAGTCAATATTGGGATCTAGATGTGAATATTAAATTACTGACGTGTTCCGGACACCGGCGGTTCCACACGGAATATCGACGTTCGAAGTCCAATATCAGCGTCGTGAAGGCTCAATAACGTTTTACATTCAGCCGTGGAGAGCGGTAAGTGCGCCAATACGTAGCGGGAGATAAGAAATGTTACCGACAATCGCGCCGCCTCAGAGCCCATTGTACGTAATATTCGCGGCTTGTATGAAATTCATATCGAGGATACGACGCGGTGACGACGATCGACCGAATTATTCAAGGGCAACAACGCCAATAATTCATGTTCTCTCTATTGCGAATAGAGTTCCTCTCTATCCGACGCGAAGGTATAACCGTAAACCGATTTGGGTTTCCGATGGGCCCACCGCGGTCGGTGTTAGAAAAGATTAATTTTGTGTTTCTCTATGAATATTTATTGCGGGTAACCGAAGCCTGGAATATCCGGGTTCAGGATATAACCCTGGTGTTCAATGTTCAGACGTATGCCTCAGTTTCCTGTTACGCTAGAAATGCATTTGAGTTTGACCCAAAAAGCTTTTTGAAATCTCACGATTTCACATATCATACCTAATAAGCTCAACTTTACTGGAACGTAAGATTGCTCTGGGTTGCGATGTAGGCTTTAATCTCAGATATCTCGTACCTACGTTTAACTGAACATGAAGACATCATGACATCATTTTATTATTAAATAAAGCTTTTAGCAAAAAAAAAAATGGTTGGAGGTTGGAGCCTAAAACTAATCTTTTAATACTGATCTAGATTACCTTTACTTATGCAGATTATTCCCTCAAAGTGGTAGCACGGTGCAGCTTCGTGGCATATTATCAAGCAGAGCGTTGTGCAATCTGGACTCTTAACTACTGATCGGATCGCGATAAACTTTGACACACGAGCTGTTAGTTTAAATCCTTTTTTGATGGCCCGTTAGGACTGACGTGTCGCCATCAAAGCTTAGCGGATTGGTAACTAGAGATTGTTTGTTTACATGTCTTTGTAATAGCGAGCAGAATGCTGAAGAGGACTTATGTGAAGGGTGATAGTAAGTATGCAAACTGTTCTAATATACGTTATTGGAATTTGTAGCTCTCTTATTACTTAACTAACATGTTTGGAAGCTTGTTTGTTGTTGATCGGATAAATTGTGGAAAATGTTTTTAGAAAACTGAACTTCCAAGAGACTGAAAACGTGCAAACTCAATTTCTTTTTTGATATTATGAAGTTTGAATTAAATAAGTGCATAATTTACTGAAGCAACTGGGTTGTAAAATGTTTTTCCCGGTTGAGATCAAACACCATAGGCAAGCTCATGCTCGCTCGGATATCTATGTGCTCGCTCAAGCAGCATCATCCATATACTTTACTTTATTTATTTTTTTAAACTTTAATTAAATTGTTTCATATTACACCATAGGTGGTATATTCTGTAATAATAAGGGTGTTAGTGTGTTTAAAAAAAACTCTTTTCCTTGCTACATTTATTATGTTCGCCGTAATTAAAACAAAGTGAATCGTGTATAAAATAAAATATGCTTGAATGTGTATAGGTAGTAACCCACCGTGAATTAGTAAAAGGAGAGACCACTTTGGATGTTTCTCAGGCGAACTTCAACCTACCGTGTGATTAAAGGATGACTTGTGGTTGGAGTTGCCTACTTATTTTGCTGCGGAGTTGAGGTACTTACGGAACCCATATAAAATAACTAAGATAAAGGGTGGTTTGATTTGTTTTATCATTAATATAGAGGATGTTTATGTTTACTCTATTATCTACATAAAAATGATCGAAAAGCATCGTTATTCAGTAGGTACTTGTGTGGATACGCCAGTCTGTTTGAAATTCTTCGTTATCTTAGTGTCTATTCCATTTCAAGATATCCATTCTTGTCTGCTCATTTCTTTTATAAGCACGTGCTGAGTGTCCAGAGAGTTTCCTGACTATTTGAATAGTGGTATTTTTTTGGCTTCCTTCTTTTGTTAAATAGGATTCTTTAAAATGTCGCCGTTTATCGTTGCTACCAATCAAAACCGCATCTTTTTTTCTAAAAATTAGCCTTTCATAGTTGTTTAGTAGGTATCTCTGAGTAATTTTTAACGACACGAAATCCTTATTGTTTGTTCTGTTACGGCTTAAAAGAGTTTAATTAGCAGATTCAACATCGTTTCAATAGTGGTGGTTTAGTCTAGACATACGATTAGTGCAAAGTTTCATATTTTAAAATTCTGCAGAAAGAAATGGTGATAAATAAGAGGTAAATTCAATACCTAAGAGATTTTAGTTACATAAATCAACTCCCAAGCAACATTGCTGTTGGTAAATATTGGCTCACTCTCTGCGGAAAATGATGATAAAAACTGATCAGGAAACGTCGCCATATCTTTTACATGTTCTGAATTTAAATATTTCTTCTATGACCGAATTTGTATGCATCGTGGCCAGTATTTTACTTCCTCGCGATCAATCTCACGATAGCACTGGCTGGCAATAGATTAGAGGTTTCAACACAGATACTTAATCGACTGTCAGTCGTGGTGGACAGTTGACGCTCGATGAATCAACGTCAGTTCTCTACTTTATGACCTGACTGACAGGTGGCGTACCGACGCCCTTGTCCCGAATTCGACTACTACAGTAATTCAGTTTTTGTGACAAACCTGTGGAGTGCGGAATTCTTCACTGTGCCTATTGATCGGATGACAACAATGCCAAAATGAAGGCTTTATGAAACCGACAGTCATGATTGTATCTACGGCCTGAAGGTTTCAACAAATGAGATGTGATTGTGGAGAAATTCTATATCTAGGAGGAGATTATTAAACAGACCGAGAATCTGTAGAATATGTTCAATCATATCCGTATCATCCTTATATACCATAAAAATAAGATATAACTCATCAGATCATCTTTCTTCAGAACTGCATTATTGTACGTTCATTTAAAAATAATTTTGGTTTTGCCCGTAATAGCTCCCGGCCTTGAGTTCCTGCCTTTATAATCCCCGGTCTATCCCAGGGCTTTCATCCTGTAATTGAAAACACTTGTGAATGTTGTAAATTGACAATTGTATGATTGACAGAGGTGCTGACGTGGGGTCATATCAAAGGTTTACGGCTAATGGAGGATCGTGCTAGACAACCCAATGATTGCTAATTTCTGCTGAAAGGAATTAATATACGAATTTTGATGGATATGACGTATGCAACATACATTTTGACGTTTGGATTGACTGTACAATTTGAATTATGGACACGTGATGGACACTTGGATACCTGTGCCCTGTTTATTAAAACTTACTGCCTAAACTGCCTTACTACTTACAAAATTTTTTTACAGGAAAAATGCTTTTTTCCTGTAAAAAAATTTCACTATTATATAAAAACAAACGTGTAAATTACAAGTGTCATTAATTAGTTCACAAGTACCTACTTATATTTTTACACTTTTATTCGTGATTTTGTTTATCAAAAAAATCCTTGCAACTTGTGTCCGGCGACTCTCAGCCGTCTTACAAGTTTACAAGTGTCGTGCTTAGTACCGCAATCAATTTTTAAATTCGATTTTCCTTTTTTAAATGTGGTCAAAAGAGAGAGTACACCTGATGCCCGTGCAGTCCCAGCAGTGGGAACATTAAGGCTGATTATGAATCTGGAGATGAGCTATGAATTAATCGAAATATTAACATTCTGGGTAACTTGTGTCCGTGTAGTATATACTTGTTACTTTTGATAAACAGGGGCCCTACCATCAACTTTTAAAATACTTGCCAAGTACATGACAGGTCAACTTAGCAGGCTAACCTGACAGGTTTTCTATTTGTACCATGAGCATTTCCGTCTGACCTGCAATGTATCAACTTCAGACCTGCTACGTGACCGTTGACCGGTACGCCATATTATAAACAAACGTTCGGAAATACTTTTTCGCAATGTTACCGGTTTTACGGTTTTAAAGAACTAGATTAAATTAATTTAATAACAGTTTATAATGATCAAGGGAATTCTTAAAAAAACTATGTTTCGTAACAAAATATCTTATTTAACACGAATACGACATTGGAGACCCTTTAAGATACTTATGAAAATAATCTTGAAAGTTACCAAAGTTATTGCTATTTTCGAACGACTATCCTAGCCATTAAGTATAAAAAATATAGTTTTTGATTGCTTGTCAGTTTGACTCTAGTGATGTTACTCAGTCACTAACGATCAGGCACTCGATTGTTCCGATTATGTAATTCAAGTACTCAATTCAAGTTGAATCTAAGGTAGTTACTAGGGAGGTTTCCAACAGCTTCGCATGTTTGAAACGCACACAAAAAAACAGAGAAAAGAATCATAGCCCGATCCAAAATACAGCAACCGTTCCATATTGGTATATTGGGGTTTAAGTCAGTGACATTCGGGTAAGATCAGCTTTGTTTGACTTTGTAAAAAGCGCTTTCTCCACATACCACTCTCAATCTGATAATCAATGATGATACGATGATGATTTTAATGACAAATTACAAGTTATCAACAGAAATCATTGACCCACAGTACATATACTTTCACTCATCTTATTAAAACTCTTTGACTCTACACAACATAGTATTTTGGTACCTTGAGAGAAAATGTAATCAAGTTTTTATTTAATACAATGCAGTATCGAGTTAAACAAAGTTTAGCCGCATCACTATCTGACACTGTCAGAAAGACAAATCAAGTCAAGGGACAACAACACTTCATATTTTTTCAGTTTCTTTCGAATTGCATCAATTTCATATATTTCTTTTTTGCCTGTGTATTATTGAAGGATTATAATTAGTATGGAATCTTCAAGATGGTACAGCATTTACTCCAGATGGATGTTGTGTTATTTGTTCTGTGAGATTCCAACGCAATGTGCGAAGACATAGTCCGAAGCTACATAACAGATGTGCGGTGGACGCTCTTGTATCAAATGCACGTCGTATAAAGATGAGAGGTGGAGCCTGGTGGAGCAACCAGCATCTTGACTAGATGAAATAATATCTACTTCTAAGTCGTCGGACGTTGAAATTGATACTTAATACGTAATAAAAATGCTTTGTTTACATAATGTGATTTTTGCTTTCAATAACCGTTTAAAACACCCTACGTTTACGTTTTACTAAACTCCAATACCGATGAAGTGTAGGTAGACCTACTCACTAAACATTTTTTTAAGTTATGATCGTATTTCTCAGTAACCTCGTTAGACGAAGTATAATCATTACTACCACTGTAATCTAGAGATCATTATCAGAGTACATATTCACAAATGAACATGTACTTACGTATTTTATTTTAAATTAAAGAAAACAGTTCACTAAAAGTAAGTTTTACACGCCTGCTTAATATGACAGCAGGGCAGTTCAGAAGTCGAGTGTTTACATGTCAAAAAGGACTTGATGGTACAGCTTAACGCAGGTCAGACCAGTGAACTGTTGTCACGTGACCACTGACCGGCTTTAGTCACGTGATCGCTGGCTTGCCTGTTATTTGACATGTTCACGGTACAAAATAGCCCGACAGTTCACTTTCCGTCGAAAATTGACCTGCTATAAGAGTTCATGGTAAGCCCCCTGGGCACTGACAATTCAAAATTGCCTGTAATTGGTTTATTTGAAATAAATGCTTTGTGTTTGAGTTTGACTGTTTCTGAAAGTATAGGTATTGATTTATTTAATCTGTTGTCCAATCACACATAAATGATCGGTTATTGTTATTTACGTCCACAAATGACAAAAGCTCAAGTAGTAAGTGAGTAAGACCTACATGAGATTTTACAGCAGACTTTTTTTTTAATCGTTGTTTTTTTTTGTGTGATTTATTGTTACATAAACACTTAAATACTTCATTCTTTCGTTGTCTCGCACATTTCCACAAGTTTATGGCCGAGTTGTTTTACAACCCAAGCCTTAAACATTTAAGTTGAATGCAGTACGACTCTAATTGATGGATTAAGTTGAACTTTGTTTTGTCTTCGTCTCTAAAATACAATAAAAGCAAGAGACGAAATACTAATCCCACCTACATTAGGGCGGGGATAAAAGGATTCTGTGAATAGCCCACGATTTAAGAGCATTTACTTTAGCAAGAAAAATATATATCTGCCGACAGCAAATTGAATTTATCAATGTGAAACGGGCAAATGTGATTAAATGTAGATCATTGTTCTAAATTAAATTAATATTCCTTAATCGACTATGTATTGATTTATACAAACTGAACCCTAAACTTAATTAATGTTTTAGACTAGAAGATATAATTTACAAATCCGTATCTCACAAACCCCTACCGAGCGAAATGTAAGTTATATTCGGTTTATGAAAAGCCTTTTGTTGTATGGGACATCCCACTCCGTCAATCAGAGTCACGAGCACAAAAGTAATCAAAGTTTATAACGAGTTACATAATTATTAAATCCCGCGTATAATTCTAGTTCCTCTCTCATTTTGAACGTCAACTGAGATATAAAATGCATTTATTCAGTCCAAGTTCGTGACCTAAAAACAAGAAGTTAAATGGATGAATGTTACCCAAAACTTTGTAATTAATGATTCGCTAATCTTTACGAAGTCTGACATGCGGATAAAAGTTTTTGGCCCTTCAGAAAACTCTTAAAATTTTACCACAAACTTCCGCAACCGAAATATACGTACACATGCAGAGAAAATGGGTCGCACAATCGATATTAATTTATAGCAATAAAATATCCTGGGATTGCGTATAGAACCCCGCCGCTAATGACTCGATCCTTACTCCGACTATCTAAATTAGAAATTCGATATTTTCATAAGATAGTGTGTTAATTTGGTAACTGTTTATATCGAGCGGAAACGTGGCTGTAGTTTGCAATAACTATCAAAACTATGAGAATGAGCAAGTAGCCGTGGAGACGGCGAGTGGAGGCAGTTCGACGGCAGACAAGGTACGGGACAGCCCACCAACTCCCAACTACAAGTAAAGCGCTTTAGCGGCAGATTAAGATATACATCTAATAGATAGTGCGGTTAGCTAGATCAGATTATGAACTTGACAAATGACATGGATAACAGCTAAGATATCTGCGCCGATGTGGTTCGTGGGTTTACGTGGCTCGGTATCGATTTAATGCGAACTTGGAAGCGTTATATCATTAATCACTGTTTCAAAATGTGTAATTAAGCAACATTGAGCATTTATTTTGCGCTTTATGATATTTTCGCTTTTCAAGCACATTCTCTAGCTCTTAAACAAACTTGGGGACTTTAAACTTATGAGAACTCAATTACTCATATTTTTCCCTTGGCCCGCTGTCGCCTAAGCGCGCAACGTTTGTCGCAAGTCGCGCGGCACAGTTGTTCTGCAAGTGTTTGAGATAACAAGTGCGCGGGTGACAAGAGTCCTCGCAACTTGCGCCCGATGCTCACAACTTTCCCCGCAAATGCACCTTAACAAGTGTTGTCTTAGGTAGGAGCAATCTGAATGTTCTCTAAGTAAACTGTTACGTGACTGGCATAAAAAAGATGTTTATTAAGTTCGTTTTGCTGAAGTTGTACTTACCTACAAGTCCTACAACTATATGTTACTGTTGATTTAAAGTTGCAGATATCCAGTTCCTTGTTGTTTATAGTCTACATTCGGGTATGATTGGCTGATTAGGAAGGTGTGTTGTATTGTATCCGAATTCGGGTAAATAACGAGTGAAATTAGTTTGTGGCACAAGAAATGATACAAAATAAAATCTGTTTTATATTTTCACAGTGCAACTAAAACACAATGTTTTGTGTTGAAAGCAATTTTTAAAAAACGAGGTTTTAAATGCATTGTTAATAATTACGTATAGTGAATAAAAGGCGTGCCTAAATATTTTTTTACAATAACTAACGTTGTTCTCTCAAATATTGCACATGTATTACGTACATAGTAAATATTGCGCAAAATGGCCGGCTTGGTGGTCAACAACACCTGACTTTCCGTGATTAACTTTTCATGTTATAGAATATATCAACTGTATGTACTGACCGGTTTTTGTATTAAAGTTTAATTGTTAGGAATAGTGTTGTCTGTTATTTAAATCTAAACAATAATTTGAAAATACCTTTAAGAAAAGTTCAAGCAATGTTCAAATTCTATCTATGTATTTACTAAATAAACCAGTAACTTTTGAACTTTTCGAGAATTTGTCCGCCGTAGTCGCAAGCTGAGCAGCGGTGCACGTTTTCTGAAGGAGCGTAGTTTTGAAGTCTGCAAGATAACAGATGCGAGCCTCTCCCCTCGACTGGCAGTCGAGAACTGCCCCACGCTAGCGTCTTGAGAAACGCTTACAGACTATGCCAGTCCCACTTGAATTATCTCTACTCTCTTTGGAATTATTTAAATGTAGAGGTGAGGTAAATATGAATTTTTGAGGTGTTTTGTGGTACTCAACGTTCTGCTGATTGAGTGTGGGTTTTTTCATAGGAAGAAAATGTGCCATGGGTGGCGTATAGATAATAATATACGTATAGATACTATTTAGCTTAAGGTTTTAAATCCGCGCAACTGATATTATTTAGTTATCTCAACCCCTATTACCTTCATAAAAACCTAATCCATACGCTCATTATTTTTAAATACAGTATAAAAATATTTTTCTTGTCATGCAAAAATTTCCGTTTTTCAGTATTTTAACCACGTTCAAACCTACACTATAAAAGTCATCAATCCAGTAACAGTATCACGACACGACGAGCAACACAAACGTGTTCAAAGTGATCGATTTCGTTTCATACAAAGCTCGCATACGGTTATGGGTCATAAAGGTATCTAATGAATGAGTCGCGCGTTGTCCTACGTGTATAGTTTTCGTTTGAACGAATGGCAATGATAGTCTCGTGGGCTGCCCTTTGTACAGTCGGCGGCCTCGTTAGTCGTGCCACTTCAAAGCCACGCACAAAGGCCGCCCACTATCACCACCTGTACCTTTATTGTTCTTTATCTCTATTTAGCGATAGTGACGACTAACGTGAGTTTACTCTAGCTATTTGAAACGAATCCCTATTTAACCTCCGCCTATTGTGACTTTATCAATTTGGTGTGGAAGCTTTGTAAGTGATATTATTGTTGCTGTTTATTTTGTATTGTGGTTTTTTAGGGTTGCGTATCGTGAGGGTAAGAACGGTGACTCACTACTAAGTTTAAAATGTATGTGGATCTCACTGGTCACTGGTGATCTCTGTGACTAAACGTCACTATAGTTGATATTTTCAGATATTGTGATTTTGCTAAATACTTAAGTGTAAGTATAAAAAAAAAAAAAAAAATTGATGCATGCCATCTATTATTTTTTATGTTATACATATACATGACTTCCAGGTAACGGTTAAAGTTGCGAGTAATACCAAATTATTCATAATTATAGTTTTACACTCCACTCAGTTATCATGAATCAACGAATTCCGAACAAAGGATGTACTGCTATAATTAAGTGAAAATGAACAAGCTAACGAGGTACGAAACCTTCAGTGCGTGAATTCGACTCGCAGTTCGCCGGTTGTAATCATGAAGGTAAGCGGCCATAGGAAAATGAGAAAGCAATTTTGTGAATCATTTTCGGTAATTCCGAGAAAAGATTTACCTACATAATATTTTCGATAAATATTTACACATTTTTGAGGTACATCAATGTCTAATCCTAACTTCCAAACTAATACTAATCCTAATTAATATTATAAATGCGAAAGTGAATTTGTTTGTTTAGTTGTTTGTTTGTTACGCTCAAATGGCTGAACGGATATGTATGAATTTGTTTTTTTTTTTTATCCTGGATCTCTGACGAAGTCACGGGCAACACCTAATCATTTATAAAACCATAGGGATAAGATTTTCCAAGAGGGGGAGGGAACCAGCGGAAACAACTTTTAATATTTGTCAGTTATTTTTGTTTGCTTAGACCAGCCCTCTGAGGGCCAATTCTCTTGCTTAAAAAACGTTCACATTCAAATCGCAATCTGTCAAACTTATCAAAAATGTTGGTAAATTGATTGTAAGTATTTTTGACAGATTGCGAATGCGATGCGAATGTGTACGTTCTTAGAAATAAGAGAATTGCCTCGCTGTTTCAAATAAAGATTAAAGGTTTAAAATTAGCAGCTCATTAAAAAATTATACAACGAACATTTCCAAGTTACTGCCACTGCAATTACTAGTTATAGTTACTAGTTTATAAAAAAGTGCCAAAAAGTAAAATGAGGTGGCGTCATTAAAAGTTAGAAGTTAAAACTTACTGTACGAAAAAAACCTGCAGGTGTTTGTAGCAAAAACTGGGTGAAACTAGGTCTAGGATAGGTTTAGTTATTTTTATATTTTGCTTTTTTTGTAACTTAAACATACAGGTATTGTTAGCAGTAGGACAGTAACCTACATTACTGTCTACTAGACAAGATATATATATTTTATAAATAAATAAAAAACCTTGGATTAAAATTTTTCATTGTTTGATTTACAATAATGAAAATGAAGATGCACATTTGTATATCTATTACTCAGATTCCTAACTAATAATATAAATGGGAAAGAGTTTGTTTGTTTATCCAAATCTATTCAGTCGTTTTAGCGTGGCTTTCACGCTAAAACGGCTGAACGGATTTGGAATGAAATTTGGAACATGTGTAGTCCATGACCTAAGTTAGGATATGGGATACTTTTTTTCCCGATATTCTTAAGGGATCAAGACATATGCGGGTGAAACCGCGGGGCGCAGCTAGTACAGTATAAATGAGAATATTGGTTTTACATGGATTTATTATTAAAAATTGTTTTATCTCGATAGTTTTTATTAATAAAGTAATTAAAAGCAATTCCAATTTTTTGTTCGCACTTAAATTCAATTTTATTGTTTGCATATTCGTAACAGAACCTACCGTTATTTTTTTTATATATTTTTTTAGACTCACGATTGAACAATAATATTTCTGAATTAAATATGTAATACCTTGATCCACCAATGCTCATGAGTTATTTGTTTGTTTTTTTCCAATCATCATTAAATTATTATCTTCAATTTTTCCCTCTATTAATTTTAATAAACCTTTATTTATTATTAGCTGTAATAAATCAACTGTAGCAACTCAGCGATTATATTGACGTTTGTTGATGAATATTGAACGATTTTACTAAGAGCGTTTTCACTTTGCCCTGTTACCGTATCTTTGGTATAAGCATCTATTATTTCCAAGGCAATTATGTTCAGAGCTTCGTTTTACTTACAGATGGCTTTATGAGTATCGGCGTGTGTTGAATAGCTTGAGTTGCCTGCAATTACTTATATCTGCACTAATTTTATGTCCCCCATTTTCGATTATTTCGGATTATTTATATATTTTACTAGCGACCTACCCGACCCTTTCGCACGGTTTTTACGACTTGACAGTGCATCGAAATTTCTTTATCATATATTTTATTTTAATACAGATAACCCTTCTGGAATAGATTTTCTAAATGATGGTGAAAACCGCATCAAAATCCATTGCGTAGCTTACAAGAATAACGCGTTCACGCAGACAGATACGAAAAGCGACTTTAATTTATAATAATTATGAATAGATATAGATGCTGAAATTATTTATACATGTAATAAAATCTATAAATTATCACGCTATTTACTATGGGGGATGAGCAATGTGTGGAAGACGTAGCGTTGGAAGGCCACCCACAAGGTGGACCGATGACCTGGTGAAGGCCGCAAGAATCCGCTGGATGCGAGAAGCACAGAACCGGTCGAAGTGGCGGTGCTTGGGGGAGGCCTATGTCCAGCAGTGGACGTCTTTCGGCTGAAATGATGATGATGATGAGCAATGTTACATAATGTACGTGTTCTTCTGTAGTTTACTGTATACATATTGTAAAAAGACGAGTTAAAATGATAGAATATTGCAGGTATGATGTAACCTTTTAAATTATTTTTTTTATTTTTTTTATTGAGAGGAACAGCAAACAGTTACATTATAAGGACTTACATTATAACTACTTTCACAAAATAGCAATTTGGTTATAAAGTAACCCACAACGCTGTCCACAAGTGGGCATAGAAGTTTAAGAAAAAAAAGAGCTAATCGCTAGGAACATGAATAAAAAACAAAAAAAAATCATCACGCTAAACCTTTATGGAGCTAAGCTAAGCAGTCAATCATGACAAATATAAGAACGCTTATTTGAAATAAACTATCTATTGAGAAGTTTTAATAAGGATAGGTACCTAATAACCATAGATTAGATGGTAATGCTGAAATGCCTTGCTTTAAAAATAAAACCGCCGATCAAGCTAGGAATAAAGTTGCTAAAATTCAAAAATACTGCTCTGTACCTACTATTTCCTGTCGTAATATAAGGTATCGATACCCTGTCGTTTACTGCCTTAGGATGTGGATAAAAGGCAACTCGTGTGAAATTACATTAAATCAGTGGCAAATTGACGTAGCTGCTGCGAGCCGCGGCCGGACGGACATGACGAAATTATAAGGGTTCCCGACATCACACAATTATAGTGTCTGCGAAACCCTGAAACGAGGAAACATTTTATACAGTTAGAGCGAGGGTCGTTTATTACAAGATTTTTGTCGTGCGCTCCGCCGCAATCAAACATTTCATTTACATAGAAAAATGAACCTTTTATTCTGAAATGCGTTACAGGAGATGATGATTCATAAATTCACGATATTAAAGCCGTTAAAATTTATAAAAATTCAAATGCGTATTCCAATGATGTTATAAAAGATTTTCCGTCTATATTTTGGTAATATTTGTGTGAATAAAACAAAGGATTCCTCTTTTCATTTGCAATTTTATTACCTTCGTTCGAGTCACATTCTCATTAAACGTGGTTTTGTATTCGAACGTGTGTGCTGCAGTGAGTATTCGAGGTAGGTATTTATTTGTAAAGGTGTGTAATCTAGTTAAATCCTGTTCGCTAAAACAGATACAGCTGCGACCTAAGAGGAGCAGAATAAGGTGTGAGAGGGACAAGGACGGATGTGGGACATGTGACATGTGTGAGAGAGATGGCAAGGGGTAATCCTCACCGACACAACTCACCGCCAGACTTAGGAAATGAAAGCCAACCGAACCCAAATTCATTAATGTTATCGTGTTTGCCATTCTAACAGTTGCAGAGGTATGAGAGCTGCAGATAACTAGCACAGAACTAAAACTGTTTGGAGCTAATTCCAACTTGTTGTTGGCAATTTATTTGTTATTTATTTTATCATCTGCTTCCCATTGCGCTAGTTGATTATTTAGTTAATTAAATCTACGATTAAAGTTACAAACTCTCATTGTTCGTCTGAATTTAATATTTATAAATGTATATTTATTTGAGTATACCCGATGTAATTTAACACTTTTGAATTAAGTTTCCAAGTTAGTATGTACTATATTTTATTCTAGAACACAGCGAGCTTATTTTGTTGTATTTTCGTATCTCTTCTTATATTTTCAGGAGCATTTTGTGGTCGCATTATGTTGTCCATAATTAACTACGATCTGTGGTTAATTGACTGTAAGTACACGAAAAACGTAAATTAATTAGTTCAATCTAGGATTGAGCACATGAACGTAATTGGCTGGTCATTGTGCCAATTAGGTATACCTATTTGCGTTAGCGCCAGTGGACAGTGAAGACGATATTATTATGATTAAGTAGGTAATGTAATAAAGAGAAAGAGGAAAGGCATTTCTGTATGAAAAGCCACCAATCAGCGGGGTAATTGCGTAACAAAGGAAATTCCTTTCATTTTTATTTATTTTATTATTTATGTACACACAGTAAAATACATAAAGATACGACATAATTATAATATGACTCCAAAGGTAGGTACTGCTTATTTCTTAAGACATTTCTTCCAGCAGATCTGCGAAAGGAGAAATGAGAAAGAAATGTAGAAAATTGTGTGTGAGATCCAGAAGAGAAAAACATGAATAAGCATTCATTTTGAATTATCGACAACTTCTGTCATTCGTGGATCTTTGACAGTCGTTACGGGTCGTCAGAAGCCCGAAAGTCTGACAACCAGTCATACCAATAGGTATAAGGGGTATCACCCAGTTACTGGGTTGTGGAGGTCAGACAGGCACTCGCTCTTTGTAAAATACTGGTACTCAGCTGCATTCGGTTGGACTGGAAGCCGACCCCAACAGTTGTTGGTAGTTGGGAAAGGCTAGGCAGATTGAGTTCAAAAACATTCATTACGTTGTTTACGTAGTGGAATAGACAAAAAGTTCCGAAATTAAAGTTATTTTTCACTTTTTTTGTGTTTCTTTTGGAATTTGATTGTTTTTTTTTTTATAAAAAGTTTTTATTTTTCGCTTTTTAGTTATGGTACCTACCCCACACTAATTCGAATACCACTACCTACTATGTAAATAACAGTGACGGAGTCAGATACATTTTTTTTTATTTTTTTTATTTATTTATTTATAGTTAATTAAAACGGCACAACACCAATTACATTAATTAACATAGAATTGCATTACATTGATATGTATAATTTAAACTAACATGGAACAGTGGACTTCCTTGCATACTTTCTCTCACAGAACACCAGACAAATACGCATAATTTTATACCATTCATCCGCAAACACATCACATTCAGGGTTGGCAATCAGAAGGGCGTTGAGCATCTTCAAAGTACGACATACTGGGGATTCAGCTCTAGCGACAGTTTTGGATGGTGGTTGCGCGAACAAATTGTGCCGGCGGCTCGGACGGTGTCCGATGTATTTGTCGGGTACAAATAGTCGGCAGAAAAGGCCGTGGAGCTCCGGGCTGTCAATTCGACCTCGTAAGGTTTTACAGGCTGAGTGAGCCGTGACCGTGAGCTGATCAAGGCCTCTTCTTACCTCCAACGAGTTGAAACCCAACATCCCTAAAAGATAGTTGGTAGGGTACATATAGGGAAAGAAATGATATAACCTTTGGAAGAGGCATCTTAAGAAGGTTTTCTGTACCTTTTCAAGCAAGAGTGTTTGTGTCGCGGTATAGGGGTGCCAAACACAGGCACTGGACTCGAGTTTGCTTCTAACCAGAGTGGTGTACACGCGCCAAAGGAGATAAGTAACCAGTCACGCACACATAGCATTCGTAGAGTGAGTGTGTTAATGTCTTCTAAATTATAGTATATCATAATTTCGCAATGTAAATTAACGCTCTTGTGGCGTAACAGTTAAGCATTCAACCTACAGTAACAAACGGTTTGAGTTCAATCCAAGGTTATACTTAAATATTGTTTTTGTAATTTAGAATTTAATATACTAACTGATAAAGTGATATTCTGACCGGTTTGAGAATCTACAAGTCTGCCGTCCACTAACTAAAAAGCCGCTAAGTGCAAAAAGTAGTTTTCGAGAAAACGCAAAAATAAGTGGGAATTGATGTCTCTTGAAAAGTATGCTACCTAGGAACAAGGTTGCAAGTTATATACGTAGGCACAGTCTTTTTGCAAAATATGTGATTTAGTTCATTCATTTATATTAATCACATTTTATTTAAATTCATTTTCTAACTTTTAGCTAAGCAATTTTTTTTCATTTTTACATAATATACTGCACTATAAGGCCGCTAACCATACCTTAACTGCTTTATAGTGAAGCAATTTCTTGTAGCCGCCACGTATTGTACTTATAGTAAAAGTTATCAAAATATACTTAGTTATAAAGCAGTTAAAGGATTTTAACAGACTTATAGCCTAGTAACTAACACTTGGAAGACTAACTTCGCTTACTTAGAAAGCAGTTATGGGATTTTAAACGCTTTTAAGCTCGGTATTGTAAATCATATTTTATACTGGTTCTCCTATTGCTTAACTAGAAGGCAGTTAAAGACATCTCGCTCGCAATTAACTGCCTTTTAAATAAGCACTTGCGGGTAAAAAGTTGAAAAGTTAAAAACTATTTTATGAAAATCAGAACTTTATTTATTAATAAAAAATAAAAGACAATCAGTACGTCTAATTAAATTGTGTAGGAACTTAACAAATAGCTTATTATTTAATTAAACAATATAAAATAATAAAAAAACAAGTTTAATCAAACTTTTACAAATCTTATTCAGTAATGCGATCACAATTACATCTTTAATAATAATCAGTATTCGCGAAACCATAGGAAAAATTATATTATAATTATTTTATAAAAATACCCAAAACATGTAAGTATCGTTGTTGAAAGCTTTATGGCACATGAAACATATCACAATCAGAGATCAATAATTGCCAAGTTGAAATAATATAATTGTGCGTAACACATAACGTCATAATCAATTAAATATTAGACTTTATATAAAAAACTATAAATTCGGCCATTTTTTATGCTTAAATATTAATTTAAAACTTTAACAAAATGAGTAAATCAGATTAGCTAAATAAGCAATTATACCTAGTAACACTCGTGTAGTATTATCAAAATTAAGTAATAAAGTAAAGAAGAAGTAAGATGTACGTCTTTTCTTAGGTAACCGATGGCCAATAATCTCTTCTGTTCTTGTAAATTCTTGAGTATGTCGTCGCGTTATTAATTTTTTGGGAAACGTTTTAGTTATTGATGTTTTCCTTTTCAATATTGGTTTACTTTTAGGGTTTGATACTGTATTTTGTCTTTGCATGTCATAACCATATTCAGTATCATCACTAAAAAACTAACAGAGTCATTACTGTCATAATCTAATATTTCTGGTATAATGCAGTGAAAAGAAGATGGTATCGGGGAAGGAGGCGGCATCGATTCGTGGCAGTATATGTGTTTCACGCTGTTGAGTTAATGTTTCTATTCTATTGCTTCAGAGTTTCTTCTGGTTGGCTATAATTATATGTGATTTGTGTTTCATTGAATTTTTGAAACACTTTTGATGTCATCGAGTAA
Source organism: Lithophane socia (assembly GCA_947522985.1). Taxonomy (NCBI): domain Eukaryota; kingdom Metazoa; phylum Arthropoda; class Insecta; order Lepidoptera; family Noctuidae; genus Lithophane; species Lithophane socia. Next base: position 7,403,551 of record OX383255.1, on the reverse strand, counting down.
GATTCTTGGTAGAGAAGATTAACTAAATCGTTATTGTTCATGCGGGGGTACTTTGATTCTTTTTGGCTAATATTAGAGCAAGTGGAAATGCGTATAGATGGCATGCTGTTAGTGTAAAGGCGTTGTGCAGTTGGAAATTCCTGGTCCACCAACACACTATTCATCATAGTTTGGATCCTTGATGATACACCGGAACGTCTAAAATACAATGAAATATAATCAGTTAATTAATGAACCAATTATACGACACATCTCTTGCGCACTATTAGGTATAAAACAATCAGCAATCGAAACAGATACCTACAACAACAATTACGATGAACTTAGAAACAGTAGGTACTTTAAAACCCTCTTGCAATAGGTAGGTACATAATGAAAACTAGCAGCACGCGTTTTACCTGTGCAGGTATTGCGGAATACAGAAAAATATATGGTAACAAAAACAGGCATTTATAAAGTTAGATAAATTAAAAACAATTCATTCGTTTTTGCTTAAAAGATTTACAAACATCCAAACATACTTTCGTATTTATAATAATATTACAAATAGCTATTTATTACAATAAATGAAATAATAATGTCAGCTTACCTTTGCATATTTTGCGCCATTCTCGTAATTGTGGCGCCAAAAATCAAGAGACGCGCCACACGTCGGTCCGCTAACGAGCACCCGAAGTGAAAAGGCAGGAATTATAGCCTGAGCTGGTCAAACGCAAACGCAAATCACGAGCGTTTAACTGCTTTTTAGTCTAGTATTGTCGTTTAGCTGCTCTCTAGCGATTGATATTTAGCTAATACTAATTTCAATACATAACTTAAAAGCCGCTATTGGCGTATAACTGCTTTATAGTTAAGGCACGATGTTCAGATGGTTATTTGTGACACAATACATGAAGGTAGTTAAAGACGCTTAGCTGCTTTTTAGTCAAGCATGACTAGATAACGTACTTTTAGTTAAGTAAATTTAGAAAAAAATGATACATCAATTTGCCGTTAAAGTATGTTGACGTCTTTCTAGAGAAGTATTGTGGCTTAGCCGCTTTTTAATTAAGGGAGTAACGAAATTTATGTGGTTTAACTGCTCAGCAATGTTTTGTATCTCTAAAACTATAAATCATAGAAAAATGATTCTTACACCAAAAGATAGAGCATCGAAAGTTGTATAAGACTACATTACAAAGTGAAAAACGACCAACTGTGGCTTAACGGCCTTTTAGTTAGTGGACGGCAGAAGTTTCTCGCCTACTTAAAATTATTTGCCAGTTTAGAAGCTAACTACCCGCTTTAAAAATATATTCCTACCTTCAATTGTGAACTTAAGTATGAGTCAGTTCGCATTAGCAACTACACCTACACTCCTTCTTTTGCACTTTTACGAAGTTTGTGATTGTGATAAATTGATTAACCGAGACTATGCATCATTTAACAATATTTCAAAAAGCTCAGATTATTGTTTTGCATGAGCAAAACATTTCTGTTAGTGAAATCGCAAGGCGCCTAATCATATCGGTAAGTAAAATTATTATTAAAAATATTGTATTTTATCGGTGACATAATATCACCGTTACCCAGTAATTTCAATGAGATTGTCCGTTGTGTCTCATTTAACGAATTGTAGTGATTGATGAGTATTTGAAAATAATAGAAAATTACACAGGAGTATTTATTTATTAACTGCATACCCAGTCACTATATCGATATAATTAATAAATAATTACCATTATCATTTTACACAGTATTATAATAAATGTTTCATCTGTATTTTGTAATGAAATATTCAAAAATATAATGATTATGTTTGTAAATGAATAGGAGATAATAATAACAAATTTGAAATGTTTTTTTGTCTAAATTATTTAAAAATGTAAATTGCATATTTTATATGGATAATAATCAAAGGATATTAATTCTAAATATATGCAGCATTCAGCAATTAATAATAATGCTTAACACTTTTTACATTTAGATAAAAATATTTTTTTTATGTGAATACAGTGAATAATATGTGTCATAATTATATTATATAAATATTAATTTTTCATTATTATTATAAATGTATAAATAATTTCAATAAAATGTAGAATTTATATATGAATTGTCTTTATATATCTTATATAAAAATATATTCCCTTCATTTTATTTATATTGTGTAGGAATTTTATTTCTTAATTTATCATTTGGGAGGTGTATGTTTAGTTCTAATATTTTCACGTTTTTTTGTAGAGAAAAACTGTTCGACTGTGGGTGCATCGTCACGCTGAGACAGGCTAAATAAACCGTCGTCGCCTGCCTGGACCGACACTATTGGCTTACACAAATGCTTCGCCTCGGCACCGTGAGATTGTTGCCACCCATACATATTCGCTAAGACTATCATAACAGCAGCAGCACACAACGTCACTATGCAAACTGTACGGAACCACCTGCGAGTGGACGGCTTGTCATGTTGCAAACCGACGCGGACATTTTTATTATCCACCGTGCACCGTCAAAATCGCGAATCGAAGGAATATCGGCACTTCGATTGGCAAAACAATGTCGTCATATTTACTGATGAAAAATGTTTCAAATCAGATAAGGATGGACGAAAAATACTATGGAGAATAAAAGGAGGCCAATAAACGGAAAAAAATATTTAATATTATTAATTACGGATCATCTTGAGAAAGTGTAATATCGAAAATTACCGCCGACTTATCGTAATATTTATACTGCCTTTAAATTTCAGACATTTTAACGAATTTAAATCTAATATTTTCCTAGAAACTGTGTTGGTAATAATTATAATACTGTTCCCGATACCGGTGGGTTACTATATTTTATATTTTGAAATGTTGTTATTTTTTTACATTAATATTTTAAAATGTAATTTATAATTATGTTACAACTGAACTACTGACATTACTGCCACTGTTACTGTTGTTTGTGTGTTACTGTCTGTTACTACTTGCTGTTTGTTGTTATAACTGAATAGACGAAATCTTAATACTAGGTATTCTTCAAAACTTTACAGCATATTTAGCCATTATTAAATAAGTCGGCGGTACTGGAGTGTGAGTGATGTTATTGTTACTGGATCAGTTTATATATTTATCTATGTGACATGTTTATTCACTCCGTCCATTGTTTATTATGTAATTGTATAAAAAGATGTAATGGTAATTATGTTCTAAATATATTGTGCATTTATAATAAAACATGTTAACTTGTGATGTTCTTTTATTTTTTAAATTAAGATATATAATAAAAATGGTTTTATTTATTTAAGCTATTTTAAATAAATAAAACCATTTCTTAACAAACAGTATTCCAATTGCTTTAACTTAAAATTTTAAATCTCAAAAAGAATCACACTTTCAGAGAACCGAACACACTCAGTAGTACTCGTAAGTGTTGGTATTATTCGTTGGGCTACGAACGCCTTAGATTTCATCGCGAAATTATGATATACTATCGTGCGCGTGGCTGTCATTGAGCAGTACGTAATGAATCGTCTACACAGCAGCGTTAGTTTTGTAGTGTGCGTGACTGGTTACTTATCTCCTTTGGCGCGTGTACAATAATTTTATCACATTAGGATTGCGAAAGTCACGAGCATTTCGCAAAACAAATCCCAGGCGCCTGAAAGATTCCTTCGCAAGGGTAGAAACGTGATCTTTAAAAGTAAGACAGCGGTCGAAAGTCACTCCCAAGTCCTTTATGTTGGTGACACGAGTAATTACCTCACCACCCAAACTATATTCGTAATGGATTGGTCGCCGCCCTCTACCGTATGTCATGATGTAGCACTTGCTAGGATTGAAAGATAGCTTATTCTTATTGCTCCACTCATAAACGGCGTCAATGTCCCTTTGTAGGAGTTTGCAATCTTCGTCTGTTCTGATGTGTGCGACAAGCTTTAGGTCGTCGGCATATAAAATGCATTTGGCAAACTTAATATTTGCTATGAGGTCGTTGATCATGATCAGGAATAGAGGCGGTCCCAACACAGATCCCTGACTTACGCCCGAACGTGTGCTGTACGGCTTGGACTCGAAGCAGCCATGTCTGACAAACTGCTTGCGATCCCGCAGGTAGTCGGAAAAGAAGTGTAGAAGACCCGCCGAGAAACCGATGGCATCTAGCTTTGTCAAGAGCACATCGTTATCAACTCTGTCGAATGCTTTCCGGAAATCGAAATACAGAGCATCAACCTGCGTACCGACGTCCAAGCCACTGGATATGTAATCTACAAGAATCAGTAGATTTGAATTTACGGAGCGACCCGGCCGAAAACCGTGTTGGGCATCCGACAGAGACATATTTATACGCTTGAAAATAAAGGAGTGGAGTATATGCTCAAAAACCTTGGCAATGGTTGGCAGGATAGCGATAGGCCTGTGTTCCTCTACAGATGTTTTGTCATTGGTTTTAGGGATCGGAGTAACACGTGAAATTTTCAATTGCTCAGGGTATACGCCGGACTGGAGGGCTAGGTTAAAGACATGACATAGAGGAGCCGCTAAGATATCATGACACCCCTTAAGGATAAAGGCTGGAATGTTGTCAGGGCCAACCGAGCTACAGGGTTTGAGTTTAGCAATCCCCTTAACTACATCCGATGGGGTTAAAACGGGAAGAGCAATGTTATCTCGCTCACCAGTCACATTCAAGTTTTTAGGGTCCAATTTAGGTATATCGGGCAGAAACACGCTGGCAAAAAACTCAGCAAAAGCCTCAGCCGCTTTGATACCCGAAAAAGTCTCACCATTGAGTATGACATTTGGCTCGAAACCGCCCTTTGATCGCAGGCTGGATACATGTTGCCAGAACTGTCGCGGATTTTTACCTATATTATTTTCTAAGGTATTACAGTACTTTTTGTAGGCGTTCTGGGTTCTTACTTTTAGATCCGATCGCAGAGCACTAAACTCCGCATACGTAAGATCACATCGCGAAAGTTTCCATTTATTATGCAGTTTAGTTTTACGCTGAGTATCGTTTACTATATCTCTAGTAAACCAGACTGGATACCGCCTGTTTCCAGTGATCATTCTCTTCTTCTTTGGAATGGAAGAATCAAATAAATTATAAATTATTTTGTAAAACTTACCAGCAGCTGAAGGTACATTGCAGCCAAAAACGTCTTGCCAAGGAGCAGAACGAATTTGATCTCTTAAAAGAGCGTAGTCCCCCTTGACAAAATTCCAATCCCTACTACGATCAATATTGCTGGGTTCCAATTTTTCCCTATCCTTATGCGTTTTGATGTTAATCGCAATATCTAAAGGAGGGTGGTACAAGTCGATTGGAACCAGCTCCGTACCTTTGACATGCTCGCAGTTTACTTCGGTACCCTCCCGAGCCAACACTACGTCTAACTTACTCCCACGCATATTCATCACGTCATTCATCTCTGCCAGACTACAAAAGCTTAAGAAATAACAGTAATAATTGTTGACATTCACAGATGCACTTTTTAAGTTAAGGTCGCCCAAAATTACTATCGTTCCGTTCAAATAAGGGATGATGCTCTCAATCTTGCAGAACCACGTCATATAATGGTCATCAGTTGCCGTTGGCTTTACGTAGACAACACATACATGTATGTTTAGGCTAGAAATTGTAATCGTCGCCCATAGGTCTTCGCCACAGTCAGTCTCTAAATCTGGCCGCCTCTTCATGGTAACACCGGGGCGCGAAGCAAGCAACACGCCGCCACCCAGAGTTACTCGGTCTCTGCGCAGGATGCTCCAACCACCGCATGACATTTCTGAATCCTCAACTGAATTGTCCAGATTTGTCTCTGTTACGGCGATTAAGTCATGCTCGGAGAGTAACAGGCTTGATCTCCAAGTAGGTAACTTTGTTTTGAGCCCCCGCACATTCTGGTAGAGTAAACGCATATAGACATTGCGGTCAGTAGAGGCGGGTAAGGCAGGAACGTTGAAGGGCTTACTGAGTTTCATTACTTCGGCCACGAAAGTTACGGCGCCATGGCTTGACGCAGATATCCTCTGCCCAGTTTTGGGCTGCCATAACTTGTTCAGCCAATTTTGAGGGCACACCCAACTTGAAGGAGGCGTATTTGCCACGGGATTTCAGTGCATCAACCGTGCAAACATCATTTCCACAGATGGTAATTAAGTGGTCACGTACCTGGCTATCAGAAGTGCCCTGCTTCACGTAGAAGAGGTGCAGGTATCTCCATCTTTCCGAGGCCTCTAAATTGGTGGTACCAGGTGCCGCTGTCCCACGCAAAACATTGCCGAGCGAACGCCGGGAGCGCCTGTGTCGAACTTCCGTCCAACCATCCTTCAAATGTACATGGTCTATGTCGCCCATCGTAACGTCCGCAACAGGAGTAGGCACCGGCAAGATATCATCAAAATATCAAAATATCATCTACATAGACTAAGTGGGAAAAATACGTAATTATTATTCAAGTTTTTTCGATTGCTTCCCTGATGCCACATTGGGAATCGATCGGTTAACTCAAAAACAATGCAAGTAAAGTTAATAAAATTCATAATGGGACCACCAGCCGGAGGAAAGCACCAGCTTTCAAATAAAAAAGAATCATCCAAATCGGTTCACCCAGTCGAAAGGTAACAAACATAAAAAAAATACAGGCGAATTTATAACCTCCTCCTATTTTTGAAGTCGGTTAAAATATGAAGCAATGCATTAGGAATTTCCATTAAAATCTTTCGGATTGTGATTGAAAATGTGTTATGCAATCAAGGTCAACAGTCCTATTTCCCAAGATTTCACTAATATTTGAATACTTGTTCTTTTTTCAATTTACGTACACGTATTCTAAAGCTGGCACTATATTAACATAGTAGTTTCCATAACTAAAAATAAAGTATAATATATACTTATTATAGAAACCCTTTTAGAAAATATGAAGCTCATTACTGTTGGTTACTTGGACCTTTTTGACACATGGGCTTTTATCTTTGTATGTCACTGGCCAGCTTGCGTAGACGGAAATATTTAAATAATACATGGAATATTCTTTGATATTCGTTTGTTTATAGTGCCTCTTTTGTCAAGTGGTCTGTGATAGGTGAATAGATTACTTTTCTGTGTTGTATGACGGCTATTCTTTTTTTATTTTATAGTGTGGACCTCATTGTGGCCAGATATGTAGGTTTTTATGGCTACACTACACAATTTCACTCTAGAATACTATTACAATATTTATAAGCATTTCAAGTACATGGATGTTAAGGTGTTTACTTAGTTTTCGATCCAATAACAAGGATGCAAACTAAATCTCAGTAAATCTCTGATCGAGAGCTTCACATCTCATAACATTCTGAAAACCTAGGTTATACAAACACATTTCTCAAGCTTAGCTAAAACCGAATGTGCCGCGGAGTGCTTTATCAACATACATTCAAAACTTCTCCACGACTTGGAACATTGAATTTAAAATATACTTAAGTGCGCAGATGTCATATTTTTCTACGATTTCACGAAAAAAGGACTTCAGTAAGGAGACTTTATTTACTGAGTCTGTGTGACGATGGAGCAAACATCTAAATGTACTTTTTACGTTTAGACGTTTGCTTCAGTGAGGTCTAGATAGTTTAGATAAGAGAGGGCAAAACATTTACCTACTTACTGAAAGGGACTTTTATTTACTTTGACTTTCATTAAAATATGTTAGTAAAGTCGAGCACACTTTTTAACACGATACGATATGAAACTAAAGCCATAAATATAGAAGTAGAATAGTGTCGACAATAGGGCATGAATCTCGGAATCTCGGAATATCGTAATATCGAAATCTCGGAACGTAAGTTCCGATATTACAATTCCGATACTGAGTGATCCAATATCGCAATTTCAACATCGGATTTTTTTTTCTATATTTTGGGTTTCAAACTAAACCTACATTTTAGATCCTTGTGTAGCGCCGAGCGCAACAGCGCGCTGCCGTATTCCCGTTGCCAGCTCGCTAAGCATGCGATTCAACAACAATAATAGTGTTATCTGTCTCAATCGGAACGGTCAATTCGGATTTTCCATCTGGAATTTCTCAGTAGCAGTCTAGAGTCTGGATTACAGCCCGTTTGATGGCAATAGGCTTGTCCCCTTTTACATGGAACTGGAGCAAAACTGGTGAAATGTGGGTGTACTATAGCCTAACACTTCGAAGAATACACACATGATGTTAAGTAACTAAATATGTGTGAGAATAGGCAATAATATTGAAGGATGATCATAAAATGGCACTTTAAGCAGTAGGTACTGGCTGTCATTCATAGTAGAGATGGGTTTTAACAGGTTAAACACGATATCTGATATCACAGTTACTGTTACAAAAAAAATAACAGGTCCGAATATCTGTTATTAAATAACAGCCTGTTATTTTTGTACGGACGATAAATACGTATTGAAATCTCAATTGAATATCTTCTTTATTTTTTTTTGGTTTAAAGTCGAAAATCGTATCGGAAGTTTTAACAGTAACAGCCGCGGTAACAGTGTTGAGGATCTGTTATTTTAAGTAACAGATATATTTTATTGTTAGGAACAATTGTTTTCTGTTATTTTTTAATATCTGTTATCTCTATCTGTTACGATAAATACGCCTCACTCCTAATTCATAGATCTTTGCCAGTCGTTACGGGTAGTCAGAAGTCCAGAAGTCTCAACCAGTCTTTGCAAGTTCCTTGGTTGTGGGAATCAGCTATTCAGTCGTTATATGTAAATAAATGTAATACTGGTATTCAGCTATATCTGGTTAGACTCCGACTAGAGGAAGCCGACCTCAACATAGTTGTGAAAAAGCTAGATTGATTGAAATAACAAAAGTTACAAATTAAGTGCATGATAAAATGGGCAGTATATTTATAATATTGAAAGGTTATCATAAAATAGTAATTACAGTAATTACAGTGGGCATACTTAAAACAAAACAACTAATTTTAGAACTAAATTAAGGAATACGATTTAAAAATGCTTTTTATTGCACTCAATCCAACCTCATACCGAATTTGTGCAATTTTTAAAGAAATAACGAAATTCCGATATTGAGATCTAATATCGGAAATCAGTATCGGAATTGAAAACCTTCCGATATTACATGCCCTAGTCGACAATGAGAGACAAAAAGAAAATAGAGAGTACCTGTACCAGCCAGAGACAAAGCAGAGTACTACCTAACAATGAAATCATGGTAGTTCTTGTCCCCGTCTAAGAATAACCCACAACTTTGTAGCAAGAAAGTAACGAGAGAATTATATAAAGTGATTGAATAACAATCAATCATCCTATAAACCGATGACATAACACATAGTGTGATACATTACGTAAACCGTGGATTAAATCTCTGAAGGTCGTTAAATGCTTGTTAGAGTAACTACCTAGTTTCAAAACAGTTATACAGTATGTTAATTAACGAAAGGCGTTCCCGTTAACCCGCAACAGTATAGCGTCCATACATGCAAAACAAATATTACCATTCAATAACAAAATGTTTTAGAAACACACTGTAAACGCGCAATTGTCTTTCAACGTGGAAAGAATAGTGCGACAAGTGCACGTGTACAGTGTCAAATGAATGATTTTAGGAATATTTTATTATTTAAAAAAAAAACTTTTTTCTAACAATAAAAAAAAAAAAAAAATTAGCAAATTAAAGTGCTGTATTAAGATGTTTATCTACACCCATGCTATAAATCCTTCGAATTCTAATTCGAAAAAATCGAATTCACGTCGTACCGCGCCATTTTTGTTCGATATTGGTATTGCAAAGAAACTTTTAAAGAAAATTCATTTTTTTTATTTTTTTTTTTTATTTAACTATTTATGTACACACATAATAAACAGACAAGAAGAAAAGAACAGAAAAAAACGTACAAAGGTGATGCTTATTTCTAAAGAAATCTCTTCCAGCACACCTGCGATAGGAAAGTAGATAAGAGATGTAGACACCGTGTGTAAAATTCAAGAGAAAGTAAAATACATAAAATCAACACAATTCACTTAATAAACTAGAACAAATAATATGATCATACACTTACATACAAATATAAATACTACATACATAATATAAATTTCATGGGTGTAGATAAAATCTTGTATGCAACTGTATATAATGAGGTATTAAAACACTCATGTGATACGATTATTACTATTATCAAACCCACATTCGTGTTTTAATACCCTTTATTATATAACAGTTGCATAAATAATTATTCAATATTTTTATGCCAGTCCATGGCGAAACATGTAATATCATAATTCCATTATTAACACCATAATGTACAATGTTTTAAGGCAAAAAATACCTATTCAATTTTTTTATATCATGAACGAGCATTTTAAAAACGTCATAATATTTTAATAAAATTCGTTGAATCATTTTGTTTTAACGAGCATAAATGTTTCAGATTTGGTAGCTACGGCGTAGCTTGTGGCTGACGTCACCGCTACGCCAGCTACGCGGTCGTAGCAGAACCCAGAACTGCTACGCATCGATTCAATGGAAGAAAACTGTTGACTTTTGCCAAGGGTGTCGCTGGTAACGATTGACTCACAGAAAATTACAATACTTTTCAAATTACCGAAATTGTATGCAACTGAATATGAACGAATCGTTTGGCTATTTTCAAATATGCAAGAACCACTAACAACGGATTGATATGAGGTACGTAAACGATGGAAATGTTGCTTTCATATTCCAAGTACCTTACTATTTGTTTGCCTTAATTAAAGTTGGCCTATTAATGTTTCTCTGGTGAGTATTTAGATTTAGGTCAAGTCTACTTACCTGTGAGAGGAAACTGGTGCAAGATAGTACCTAAGGTATAGCAGCATTAAATCTAGCAAAGATATTCTTGCAGTCAGAAAGCTGCGCGTCTGTAGCGTGACATCTAAGGCCCCGTTCACACGGCGATGATCAGATATTTTACTGTATAATTTTGGGATCATATGCCAGTTTCATGCCACATTTGTTTTTACCCGACTACGGCGAAGAAAAAAGGAGGGTTATGATTTTGACCGGTATGTATGTATGTATGTATGTTCATCTGTTCCCCCCTATCTTCCAAACCACTTATCACAATTTGACAAATGAGGTATCGTTAGAAGCGCCGTGATTGTCCGCTGGTTATAGGCTATGTGAAATCACATTAAATAAAAATGGCGCCCTCTAGAGGACAAAAAGTGAGGAACTTAAAAAAAAAATGGTTTAATCGTACCATGTTTGGTTATATCAAATGAAAGGGCTTAATGAGCACATTTCAAAAATATATATATTATAACCCCAAAAGAATTAAAAAAAAAACAAGTACTTAATAAAAACTAAAACCCAACTACGACTTAAAAGGTATAAACAAGACACCACAGACAGACAAATTAAAAATCCGGAGTCACACGTAATCTGTTCGATTTATGCCGTGCCGTTATTTAACACGTGTGACTCCGGATTTTTAATTTGTCTGTCTGTGGTGTCTTGTTTATACCTTTTAAGTCGTAGTTGGGTTTTAGTTTTTATTACTTGATTTTTTTTTAACAGTATGAACTTACAGTGGGATGTTGACGTGTGGTCCCAACTTTTTACCGTAAAACATTGTCGATCACGTGTGTACGGGGCCTTAAATGTACAGATTGGACGCTTTCTGTCTGCAAGAAAAAAGCCAAGTCTTTCCTAGATTTTTTACTGCGTAGTCTACTTATCTAACTTTACGACAAATCCTTTGCTTCAGGCGATTTACCTATTTACAAAATACTGGGAATCCAAGTAAACGGTTCAAACGTTCATAAGTTCAAACGTTTTATCTACAGCCCGACATGTACCTACTTCAGAATACACATGGTATTGGAAAATAAAAACTAAAAGAAATCTTTTATTAATTAAAAAAAGATTACACAGTGGTACAATAGACTGTCTCTAGAGCATTACCATAGCATTTTTTGTGGCATAAAAACACTAAAACAAACACTGTTAAAATTGATCGGAAACAAAGCCCGGCTCTCAGGGGATATACACAATAGTAATTTTATTGCAATCGGTTCGAATATTCGTTTCATTTCTCGAGAAAGTAATTTAATTGAAGTAGGTACCTACCTATTGCTACTTCTTCTACTTGGGAAAAGGCTAGGCAGATTGAATATCTGCCTAGCCTTTTCCCAACTATATTGGAGTCGGCTTCCAATCTAACCGGTTGCAGCTGAATACCAGCATTTTACATGGAGCGATTGCCTATCTGACCTCCACAACCCAGTAACTGGGTAATACGATACCCCTTGATAAGACTGGTTGTCAGACTTTCGTGCTTCTGACGACCCGTAACGACTGTCAACTGACATCCACGAATGACAGCCGGGACCAAAGGCTTAACGTGACCAAAGGCTTAAGGCTTAACGCTCGATATATAAAGATGGCCACCCATCCACGGACCAACCCCGGCAAGCGTAGCTTAACCTGACGGATCGACCCGTGCGGCTGTTATTACTTAGCCACGAGCTCCTAGCTAGGTACCTATTGCATTATCAAATATTATTATTTTGCAGTATTTTTGATTCATCTGGATAGAAAGAACGCTATAAGAGGAAATTTCAGCGTTTTCAATTTACCCAAGAAGCTTCCAGAATCCTCGGCGGATATAAACTAACTTATCTAGTAAGATCACATCTTCACTTTTCACACACGTTTTATGATGCTGTGCTGAAAGATCGATGTTTCCACGCTCGCTCTGAAAATGTGTTGGCTTCGTCTTAATTCCAGTTTTACCTGGACTAATGCCAGCGACCGTTTGTTAAAGAAATTGTTCGTTCACTTTACCAGGTGCGCCGGTTCTTTCACTCTTCGGACGGCTAGTTACGAGTTCTACGTTGTTGTCGTTTGAATTACACAAATCTTGTTAGGGAACTAGATTTTTGTTTTGTTTTTACCCGACTACGGCGAAGAAAAAAGGAGGGTTATGATTTTGACCGGTATGTATGTATGTATGTATGTATGTTCATCTGTTCCCTCCTATCTTCCAAACCACTTATCATAATTTGACAAATGAGGTATCGTTAGAAGCGTCGTGATTGTCCGCTGGTTATAGGCTATGTGAAGTCACATTAAATTAAAAATGGCGCCCTCTAGAGGACATAAAGTGAGGAACTTAAAAAAAAAATAGTTTAATCGTACCATGTTGGGTATCAAATGAAAGGCCTTAATGAGCACATTTCAAAAATATATATATTATAACCCCAAAAGAATTTAAAAAAATCAAGTAATAAAAACTAAAACCCAACTACGACTTAAAAGGTATAAACAAGACACCACAGACAGACAAATTAACAATCCGGAGTCACACGTACTCTGTTCGATTTATGCCCTAACACGTGTGACTCCGGATTTTTAATTTGTCTGTCTGTGGTGTCTTGTTTATACCTTTTAAGTCGTAGTTGGGTTTTAGTTTTTACCCGACTACGGCGAAGAAAAAAGGAGGGTTATGATTTTGACCGGTATGTATGTATGTATGTATGTATGTATGTACACCACAGACAGACAAATTAACAATCCGGAGTCACACGTACTCTGTTCGATTTATGCCCTAACACGTGTGACTCCGGATTTTTAATTTGTCTGTCTGTGGTGTCTTGTTTATACCTTTTAAGTCGTAGTTGGGTTTTAGTTTTTACCCGACTACGGCGAAGAAAAAAGGAGGGTTATGATTTTGACCGGTATGTATGTATGTATGTATGTATGTATGTATGTATGTATGTATGTATGTTCATCTGTTCCCTCCTATCTTCCAAACCACTTATCACAATTTGACAAATGAGGTATCGTTAGAAGCGTCGTGATTGTCCGCTGGTTATAGGCCATGTGAAGTCACATTAAATTAAAAATGGCGCCCTCTAGAGGACATAAAGTGAGGAACTTAAAAAAAAAAATGGTTTAATCGTACCATGTTGGGTATCAAATGAAAGGGCTTAATGAGCACATTTCAAAAATATATATATTATAACCCCAAAAGAATTAAAAAAAAAATCAAGTAACAAAAACTAAAACCCAACTACGACTTAAAAGGTATAAACAAGACACCACAGACAGACAAATTAAAAATCCGGAGTCACACGTAATCTGTTCGATTTATGCCCTAACACGTGTGACTCCGGATTTTTAATTTGTCTGTCTGTGGTGTCTTGTTTATACCTTTTAAGTCGTAGTTGGGTTTTAGTTTTTGTTACTTGATTTTTTTTATTACTTGATTTTTACAAATGGCACAATTAGATTGTCATATAGATTTTCGACAAAACTAGCCTAGGACTACGTCATAGCGATTGAATTCGGGCTACCAAGGGATAAAATTGGACAGGCTGTCAGATTGTTCCAGGTGCGAGTGTTTTACAATACTTATAATTATGTGAACATATTTATAAGCATTCTAGCTGCCGCCAGCGGCTTCGCCCGCGTGTAATCTTTATAAATTATAGCCTATGTTACTCAGGGTGAATGTAGCTTTCTAATGGTGAAAGAATTTTTGAAATCGGTGCAGTAGTTTTTGAGTTTATTCATTACAAACATACACACAAAAATACAAATCTTTCCTCTTTATAATATTTGTGTAGATTAAGCATGTATTATATATCTACAAATTTTGCAAATAAGGACTCTTCACTTGGATGAAATTAAATTACTAATCAAGACCAAAATATTCTTAGGTCATCCATCGTAAGATAGACCATTTTATTTAACCGCAGTTTATGTGAACGTCTCTTACAACACCCACGAGACCAAACAGTGGTTAAAAACATTAAAGTTAAGTTATTTTATTGTAGCGAGTAACATTGGACTTAATAAAGTTATATTTTAAAGTCGTAAATCGCGTTGACAGTCTGCGGCTATTAAAAGTTGTTTGTATTTTATAATGAAACTCGGTTAGTTAATTACATTAATCTTAATTAGATCAATTCTGATCAACATTTAACAAAAAGTATCCTAAAACAAAATTAATATATCAAACTGTCTGTGTGATCAGGATTCGTTTCGTGAAAGGTCGATTCATGATGAACCCGCCGAGCCCCGTTTATTTTCCTTCTAAGGCGACTTTCATGTCGCCCTAAAAATCTTTGTAGATTTCCTTTCTATTTTATTTTCTTAGCAAAGCATTGTTTACGTATTGCAAATGCTGAAATTTTTACAGCGTGTGTTTTACCGAGTTTTAGATAGGATAATTCGGTTAACTATCGAGAAGAATTTCACGGAAACCTTTCAATAAGTAAGTAGGTACCTTCATTATACGGTTTTGGGTAGAGCTATTCCAGGAAGGACTTCCGAGAAATAATGTTGTTTCACTAAATATGTTTGTTTGAGTTCTAGGGCCCAGGGTGTTTAACGGTTCATCGCTCTTCGATCTTTAAGGACCGCGTGATACAAATTGGTTCGTCTCGTTTTTCTTAGAGTTTGTAGTTAATGATACATGTTGTTGATGCTAGTAGAAAATACAAGTAGATGTTGATTAACAAATTAGGTGTTTCCCGCTGAGTAGAATACGCTACGCAAACGTAGAGAAACTGGAAATTATAGGATAATATGTATTTTAATTGAGGTGAATGACATTAAATTAAGCATTATATTAAAACGGAGTACACAAGGTTGTGAGTTCAAATCCGGGCAAGTACTAATGTGACTTTATAAATTCATATTTACTTTCTGAATTTATCTTGAACTTACTGACATCGGTGAAGGAAAACATCATGAGGACACCTGGACTAATCCTTACTTCCTTACTAATCCTTACTATATAATATTATAAATGCGAAAGTAACTCTGTCTGTCTTTTGGTCTGTCTGTCTGTTGCACTGTCACGCCAAAACTACTGAACCGATTTAAATGAAATTTGGTACACAGATAGTCTAGAGCCTGAGAAAGGACATAGGCTACTTTTTATCGACATAACACGCGGGCGAAGCCGCGGGCGGAAGCTAGTATTATAAATGCGAAAGTAACTCTGTCTGTCTGTCTGTCGCGCTTTCACGCCAAAACTACAGAACCGATTTAACTGAAATTTGGTACACAGATAGTCTAGATCCTGAGAAAGGACATAAGCTACTTTTTATCGACTAACCACGCGGGTGAAGCCGCGGACGGAAGCTAGTAGTAATAAGTCTGAAATCGCCAACCCGGCTTGAGTAAGCATGGTGATCAATGCTGGTACCTTCTCTGTATAAGTAGAGGCCTTTGTACTGCAGTGGGACGTTAATAGCATTATCAAATTATTCAAAGAAAAACAAACTATATAAATGAATAAATATAATTATAATAAGGAAGAATAAGAAGTACAGGTAAAAATAATCTAAGATATCTATGTACATTTTTGCAGATAAAATAATACTTAAATATTAGATGCGAAATTTTAGTAAGTATCTCCTGATTTTGATTATGTAAATAAAAACTTTTTCTCACAATAACAACTTAATGATCTCATAAAACAGGGCGTCCTCTCTTCTACCCTTTTGCTGTGCCCTACAGGGTCCATAATGATCTAAATTATATAGTTACCACCTAAGTACACATTATGGTAAAGCAATAAAGATATTGAGTATTGAGTATTGAATAGTCTGGTATAAATTGACACGATGTCTTTGAAAATAAAACAAAGGAACATCTATTAATATTATTTCTTTATTTTTGCTCAGCTCCTAAGGGTCGTAGCATTATGTTACATAGCCTATAACCACAATATAAACATGGACTATAACCTTCTTTGGGAGTGGGCTATCCAATGCAATAAGAATTTTTCAAATCCAACTGGTGTTTGAACGTGCTGATCTCTGGAACTACAAGTCGGATTTGAAAAATAATTTAGTAACATTATTCGAGGTGAGTTACAAAGTTGAAACCTTCTACATACAGATGAATGTGTTACTAATTCCCTTTATAGAATGATTGCGTAACAATTTAATCTGAACAGGGTCTGTTTACACTTTTCACACTGTTCAGGTACATACTTTTGGAACAGACATTAGTATAATTTCAAAATGAGTACCTATTAAAACAAGTTGTTCCAGAGAGTTGTATCTCGAGGTATGTACTACAAAGCATCTAAACAAGGCTGGTGAGATGCGGATTCGGTCCCTGCAGTGCTATCTCACTTACATTAACATATCTTACTTAGCCACCTCCAAGAACGAAAATATATTAACTATGTATATTTTAGAAATGCTAATATATTTTAACTTTCATAACGAGGTACGTTTCAAAGCTTATGGCGTTGAAAACATTTTCTGAATGCTCAAACACTTTTTAGAGCATTTTCTTTTATAAATTGTTAATTAAAATCTTTTAACCGTTTTACGTAATAGGTTCGAAATAAAAAGTCGTTTTTTTATTATAAACTGCGAATCTTCGTCGGCTTGGTAAATTATCACATAGATATTCAGATTTCAATATAATCACGTTATACCTGAGGAACATGATATTTCTTGAGAATTTCTATTATGGTACATACGAATTGATAAGTACATAGATATCTAAATAGTATGTAAGTAAATTGGCCTTATCATGAAGCCGACGAGACGCTCAATACTCACAGAAATAAACCTGTAGGTAATTTTAAACTATTTTGATTATATGTAAGGTAAGTAGATACCAACAAGCTTTGTGATATTTCTCGAAGAAGAATGATATCATAATAATAATCCATAGCCACACTATCCTTCTCATATGCTGTAAAAACAATTATTAATAAGTTACTATCACCACTAATCCGTTTGCTGATTATAACGATTATGATAATGGATAATGGTACCTATTCATTATGGCCATTCATAACGGCAGTCTATGAGAAGGCCTCTATACAGTCACGAGCGTAAATACCTTACAATTACGCAAAATTCAAAAGCGTTTTCTCATTAAACAAAATTGGCAACTTTGAGAAGACCTATTTCTATAGTATGGTTTCGATAATACTATGATCGCAAAACCATAAAATATATTTACTTTAGGAGAAAATCGATTTTGAGTCTTACATAAGTGTCATGGTACTTATGTCGTTACTATACGTTACTCACAAAGCGACGCACGCTTAACTTGTGGTGACCAAGTGTACAAACACACCGTAAACACACCGTAAATGTATGTGTAGGCGCAGGTGCTCTTGGTATCGTCCGAGACAATGGCAAAATCGGAAGTGTGTGTGCGTGCGTGTGTGTTATGTGCTGACGCTATCCGTCTTCACGCACACATTCACAGACTGTTTGTACACTTGATTACCACAGCTAAAGCGCCCGTCGCTTCGCGAGATAAAAATACTATACTTACATGATAAAAGTAAACCCTGGATCTAACCGATTCATGTATACCAAAGCTGTGTATCTAAAACCAAAGCTTAAGTGTATCAAAAACACGAGAGGTATTCTGTTGAAAGATAATTTCATGTCAAAAAACATAATTGAATTAAGTATCTCTTTGAGAACTTGAACTTCGCATTAAATTTATAAGTATGGAAACGCGCTTAGATATTTTATACTTACAAACAGAATCCCAGTAGAGTAACCGTCAGATTTTCCTGTACTTACCGATGAAAGTATACTTTACTAGCTGCGACCCGCTACTTCACCTGCATGGAGTTTTCCACAAGACGTTTGACGTTATTTGACAGTAGATTTTACTAATAAACGTTGTATAGCGCCTGTACAGTTACACACCGTTTTGTCTTCTTCTTTCAAAAGTAATTAACAACAACACAACAACAAACAATGTACAATCGTTCATGAACAATTTATGTGCAAAAAACCACGTCGATTTGAAGCTCAATTGCTACGTGAAAGAAGAATAAACCAACAAACACACTTTCACATGTATAATAAAGCAGGATAGTAGGTTTACACTTTTATTTCCCGGAGTTAAATAAAAGGTGCTAACAGAATCAGCAGCGTTCTCATCTCGCCGTGTCTCCACTGTCCTCCCTTAATTAATTATCTCATAGAATTTTTAATGTCATCTCTATGTGCATTTTCATTTTACAGCGCAATTGGAACAATTAATTTTGGCGACGGAAACACTTGCTGTTTCATAGTGACAGTAACTGTTTCGTTATTCGCACAACTCGTGTAAAAACAACGTTTGTGAAATTGGGAATAAGGATTAGTTATACCTAGATTTCTATAGTATTTTTATCTCTCGAAGCGATACGCGCTTTACTTGTGGTTACCAAGTGCACAGATACGATGTGAATGTGTGCATAAAAACGAGTAGCATCAGCACATAACACACACACGCACACGGACACACACACACTTACGCCTCCGCCATTGTCTCAGACGGTATAACGGTACCGAGAGCTCCTGCGCTTACACTCACATTCACAGCATGTTTGTACACTTGGTAACCACAAGTAAAGCGCGCGTCGCTTCCTGAGATAAGAATATTGTACTAAAACGAAATATAAATTCTACGCGTATTTTATATTTTCATCGATTTTGCAGACTCAAGGATTCGTAGAAATAACAAGTTTTATGTTCAAACTTTGGTTATTGCTACTGAATAGTATCGCAGTGGGAAGGGTTGTTGTACTTTATTGGAATAATATTTCAGTATTTATTAGCAAACTATTTATAGACTGGGTATTGAATACTCGCCGCTCCAGTTACCGCCCCGCGCTAGACTTTATTATACTAAATTATTCAAAATGAAATAACAAAACAAAATAAAAACAGGGATCTCCTTTATTTTAAAGTTCTTATTTAAAGTAACAGTTACGTACATAAGGTTCGTCGAAGCGAAACATCACTATCATCTTAAAAGTCCTAATACAAGTTAATTATGTACAAGTATAAAATTCACTACGTTCAACTCACGTTGTTGATAAAATAACTTTACCTGCATCATTTTCATGTAATTTTTCAATCACTAAAGTCTAACACTGATTTTAGATGAGAAAATGACAAGTTCGTGTTTTTTTATAGTCTTCTGATCATCGCACAGTCCTGTGAACGAAAACATAGTATGATTAATATTGATAATATTTTACATAATGCCTAATCGGTCTATAATTTTCCCACTGCTGGGACACCGGCCTCCTCTGGGTGGGAGCGAGTTGGTCGTAACCCACCTCGCGGGCCCAGTGCGTGTTCGAATTTTCGTTTCTAGGACATGCCGGTTTCCTCGCGATGTTTTCCTTCACCGTTTCGAGAGCAGCGCTGGTGAAATAATTTACACAAAGTAAAGCGCCTGTCGGGGTTCGAACTACAACTCGTAAGTCACGGCCGTTACCATTGGGCCACCACTGCTCTTCTCTTGCACATTCCAACAGAGATAATATTTTAATCCATTATGTACGAGTACCTATTAATAGTGCGAGTTTATTGTGGGAAATCCCGATAGTAACGATTCCGTTGTTTCATTTCTAGAAATTCATTATTCGATAAACACACACACAATATTTTAGTTTTTTTTTGTTGTGTTTTCTTGTGATTTAGGTGTCCACCGTATTACATCATACAACATTACTAAAGGTGGGTTTAGACGAAACACAATCACATTCATCATTCATATTTCGCTATAAAAAGTTCACAATATTAAAAACCACGATGCGATACATTTTCAATCCATTTCCAATTACTCCCTGCATGGACAGGACATGATTGGATGAGATATATATTATAATGTAGGATGTGTATAAAATAAATGAATACATTTTAAATTATATTGTAAACAAAAAAGAAATGCAAGTGACGACAAAAAAGTGAAAAGAAACATTCATGTTGGTATTTATTTAAATGAAATTGGAATATAATTGAAATCAAACTGGTCATATTTGTGTGATATATTTATTGCATTTTATTTGAATAAAATCCCACATTTTTTTTGAAATATCAACACTATTTTAAAATGGCTGGTTTTAGTTCAATTTCCTGACATTTTTGCGCAAAGAATTGGTGTTTAATATAGTTTTGTTTTGTTTATTCGTAATAGATTTTGTAGATATAAGTCCACATACGCACTTGCGCTTTTTATGGCGACGTATTTTTGTACAGTACCTACTCTGAAATTTTAACGCTCAGCTTAACTCAGAGAGTTTAATCCAACTGTCAACGCGATGAATGTACTCTGTTGTTAATTCAGAGTCCGGTCAAAAGACGGCGCGTAAAAAAAACGCCCATGCCTACAGGGGGCTTAGAAACGGAGGACAATAAACACAAAATAAAAGCACAACGATCCCCACACGCAAATATGCGTTCGCATCTACATAATATGGGACCTTAGTAAAGCCTGATTGACACGGCGCGATTTAATTGCCTGTGGCATGCCAAAAGTTGAAGCAACTAAAAGTTGCACCATCTAAAAAGTGTATAGACGATTCAATTAATTTGTTGCTTCAATTTTATTGTAAGCCCCAAGCAAGAATCTTGCATCGTGTGAATGGGACTTTAGACACACTTCGCATGTAGCGTACCCGTTTGTCGAACGCGTAGATAAGCATACAAGACGCTAAGTGTATGATTCCGAACAACTGCCGAGGCACGGCAGCAATGCTACGCGACATTACTGTCGTGCTCGAAACGTAATCTTATATATATATATATATATATATAAAAGAAAGTCGTGTTTGTTACAACACTTATAACTCGAGAACTGCTGGACCGATTTTGATGATCTTTGATTTGTTGGATTTGTCTTCGCCCAGAATAGCAGAATAACTATTAAAAAATTGAAAAATTCACGAAGAAAAAAATATGAAGAAAAATCGTTTTCTCATACATTCTGTATAGAATGGGTTTTTTGATAATATCTCGGTAGATAGGTAGGTAGGTGTAGGTAGGGTAGGTAGATAGGTAGGTAGGGTAGGGTAGGTAGGTAGGTAGGTAGGGTAGGTAGGTAGGGTAGGGTAGGTAGGTAGGTAGGTAGGGTAGGTAGATAGGTAGGTAGATAGGTAGGTAGGGTAGGGTAGGTAGGTAGGGTAGGTAGGTAGGGTAGGGTAGGTAGGTAGGTAGGTAGGGTAGGTAGATAGGTAGGTAGATAGGTAGGTAGGGTAGGGTAGGTAGGTAGGGTAGGTAGGTATGGTAAGTAGGTAGGGTAGGTAGGTAGGGTAGGTAGGTAGGTAGGGTAGGTGCGCCGTAGATATGTACTTGCTACCCGTGCGAAGCCGGGGCGAGCTGCTAGTGTCATATAAATATAAAGAAAATGTATGGGGCCAGTAGTGACGCGGCAACACTGCCGCTTGGAGCGTTGTTCGGAATCATACCTTAAGTTAACGTGATGCCAGCGCAGCACCGCGTCACCGTCACGTCCACCAATTATGCTAGTTACCAACGCATCCTCAACCTAATAAATAATAACATTTCCTTACCAGTGTCTGTACATTAGACAGTTGAGTATCGTCAAGACGCCGACGTGAGACGTTGAGCGGCGCAACCCTGTAACAATAAGCAACGCGTTACGGACACACTAGCTCCATATTAACGTCATCATGCCCGTTTTATAGTTAAGCATAAAGTTTGATACTGTTGCGGCAATAATGTTGCCTACGGCCTGAAATTATTTTTATATTTGAGGTAACTATAATCAAATACATTATCCCATTAAATTAGATTTTAGGAGCGTTGTTAGTATGTTCTGCAATGGCTGATGACAAAATTCTCTTCAATTGTATCTAATAATTATTTCGACTCCCACAGCATGTACAGTCAGGCTAAGTGAATCATGACCCACTTTGTCGATAAATCGTTTGAAAACGTCAAAATAACAAAGATGTTCTCACTCCACTCTGTTCTCCACTCATGATGTGGAAATTCGTTACCAAGGAAATGTATATTTACGCGAATTTCGACCTAATTGTATTTGAGTGTCTGTAAGAGAATAAGCTTATGGTGGGTCAGAATTCAATTTTTTCGACTGTACTTAGGATAGAATCCAAAGTCATTATAATTCTACAAAAAATATCCGGTTGAAACTTTTTATTAATGTAAAAACCTACTATTCAAACGTTGAATTATCCAAATTAGAGTACCTGTCAAGCCTGCCTGAGGGTTATTATGAGAAAACGTTAGAGGAAAAGTGAGCACTTTGTAAAACAAATGTGTTTTTGATTCAGCCACAAGGGAAAATGGCAAGAAAAAAGACTTAAGGATGTAAGTTACTTTTATACCGTCACATATCCTGATGCATTTTCACACACGAGGACAGTATTACTATCTCCCAAAGGGTTCCAATCTTTAATTATAACTCAAATGACTTTGTTTTTACCAGATAGAAAAAACGTAAGAAGTTTAAGTTAAGCAAGTCGACGTAGCAAGGCGTTAATGATTCATATAAGTATGTACGTATAAAATACGATCGGTTTTCCCTGCCTATGGCTGTTCTTTTCATCTATTGAATTATTCCGTCAAACAGACAGGCAACAGTGTTCTCTTGACTGCTATTATCAAACTGCGATCACCGAACAGTTTACTACACTCGCGACAATCTAAGAAGTTCGTTTTGACGTTTAGTTCTCGTACATGTAATAAAACGTTTAGCCTTGAGAATCAGTTTTAAGCTATGTAGATAAGTCGTCGATTACAAACTCTCTAAGTATGTTCAATCGATATGTCTCGAGAATCAGTTTATAAGAAACTATTTTTTTTTTTAACGCTTCACGAAGCATTTTTATAGCTGTCAAAACGGACTTCTTAGATTGTCGCGAGTCTAAGCGTGGTGATTGCCGCCATTTCCCCATTGCGCTTTTATGGAAACGGCTCAAGGAGAGTAGGTTAGATTACTGATACGATAACGAGTATCCTGCTAGAGGAAATTCTGTATAATTTTAGTATGTGGGAATCGTAGTAGGTGGGGTTCTGTAGTTTCTGCCTTCCCCCATGGGAAGAAAGCGTGAGTGTATGTATGTAATATGTATGAAAAGCAACAGTTGGTACTAATAAACTGGAGAATTCTGTCGATAATTAATAATTATTTATGATGTTATGTTATGTTAACAAATTTCTGGGAAAATGAAGAACTATCGATGTTCCGAAATCAAATAGAGGAATAAAGCTGGTAATACAAAATCATGATGTTACACTATACGTAGGTATAGTGTAAAATCATTTTACACTATACCTACATTTTGCTGTGAAGGATGTTGTCAAATCATCAAAATAGGCCGTCCTCGATGTCACAAGAAGCATGTCGCAAGAATAGACAAGAACAGAGCACCCAAAGGTATACTGGATCCAATAATTTAGGTGCTTTGGATGGCCGGAGAAGTCAAGGGCGGCACAAGCTCAGATGGTTGCATGGCGTAGACCAAGATCTATGAACGGTTGGAGTGAGAAATTGGAGAGAAAAACCCGGTAATAGGTCACATAGGAAAAATATTCTTGACCAGGCTAAGGCCCACCCGCGGCTGTAAAGACTTAGATGATGAATAATGTTACGATATTACATAAAGTATTCATATGCGTAAGTAAATAAATGCAAATGCTATAATCGTAAAAAATCGTTAGTCAGTAGAAAATATTTAATTAATTTGCAAGCGTAATAATAGTAATCTTCCAACTCATAGTTTTAATAAAGCCACAGGATTTTCATACTCTATACCAGACTAATTATTAAAGTCATCTGAAATTATAATTTTCTTTTAAACACACGCCCGTAGCGACCGGTGACATCCCTAGATCTGACAGCCACGCGTGAGACGAGAAATATCCAAAATGTTTAGTCATTACTGAGACCTTCAAAGCTTTGAATTGCGTGAAATTCTGCTCCAATTTCTATTTCAACGATTGTAAGTAGTCTAAAGTATGAATGCTTATTCATTGCAGAAATCCTTTATGGGTTCTTATAACGCATGCCATTATCCAATACACTTTCTCGCGACACATTCAATCCAAGTACTGCCTGCGTCTCAAGTTTGTATCCACCCTTAACATTTCCACGAAATATTACCCTATTTATAAGAAACATTGTCACTGTATTGTGACGGATATTCTGAAGAATGCCTATGAAAATGTCAGAGTAGGCAATAACCTCGGCTTTATTGCTACGCACTTATAATTCTGGTGTCCCGATGACTGAAAAAGTTACTCTATTAAACAAAATGTTTTGTTATTAATGTAAATCTAGATGGGTCATGGGTAGGTACCACAAGAGTACGGAACGCAAATAGCTATATTTGACATTAGAGCCGTTTATTTTTATTTTTCTGCCATCAAACGAAAGTTATTTAATGAGTTTGACACGTCGGGTAGATTCTTTAAGAATCTCCGATATTAGGTACTCACTTTGTTTGTTGAAAGCCTATTCCAGAACATAAAACACGGTTTATGCAAATACTAGCTGTTGTCCGCAACTTATCTACGATCCAGGATGAACAGTAGCCTATGTCCTATTCCGGGTCATGCTCTATCCGTGTCCCAAATTTCATCCAAATCCGTTCAGCCGTTTTAGCGTGAAAGCTCAACAAACAAACAAACTAACTTTCGCATTTATAATATTAGTTAGGATAGTCAGGACAGCAGCTATCTAAACAAAAGCAAGCACAGTATAAGGGACTGTTATCTATCCACCTACTTGTGTAAGTTTGGTAAGTCAACAAGGAAACGATGGCCGAAAGCAATGGGTTAACGATGACCATGGCGGTAACAAAATAAACATTGGGGCAACTTCTAACTTAATTATCGTTACATTGTTTTCAAGTTTGTTTACATAGGTACCCAGTAATAACCCGTTTTGTCTCTCAATTACAATGGAATGTTGGTAACTGATGATACTGGCTGCAAATAGGCCACCTCACCAACAGAATGAATTGATATACCTACTCTGTTCATAATTATTTTAGTGACTTTATCTGAAAACGTGTATTGTTCTTATTCTACATTCCTTACACCTTTAAAGTAGTATCGATAAATAATTAGTTCTAGAACATAACATCACGCCTGTTTTCCCCAAAGGGAAAGGCAGACATGTACATACACCCACATTTCGCCAGTTATGTTTAAGCCCCATGTAATAGGAGAAAGAAAGAAGTTAGTTCTAGAAATTAAACGACAATCGAAATACCAATTTTAGATTTGCTCTAAAAGGTTCCATGAGACGCGCAAATTATTACAAATTGAATAGACAATAAATAAGTAAATAACTTACTCACTAAGTCCAAGACTTAATTACTTCCAGACAGAAAACGCTAAAACTTAGGACAGTTTCTTATAGTGACAAACCATAGCCTACCGCTGGCGACACTCTAACAACCAATTTGCATAAGCGCAGTTTATGACCAACAAACTCAAAACTCCCATTACATTAGCACATACGTAGGTAAGTTTTGTAAGTACCATGTATCACTTTGCATCCTCTAATCTAGACTATGATTCATAACAATAATGGAGGCTAAAGTACTGGCACATGCGATTTCTCGTCGCTGTCGTTGGTCATAGAGAATACGTGAAATGAATATTCATTGGGAGGATTTCATCGATTTATCTCTTTACCACGGATACGTCCTCATTGTAAGAGTACGTTTATGGATATTAATGCATGTTAAAAGTCATTTAGTGAAAATGATATAATGTACGTTTTATTCTTAATGCCACTTTTTTTTTTCAGATAACATGTTTTTTTTCAGTGCAGATTATAGTGGAAGACCAAAAAAATTATTAATGGACTATGTGAGAGATGATACGGCCAGAAAGTGGGTGACTTCTGTGATGATGACAAATAGAGAGATGATAGAAGAGACGTATGGAAGAAGAAGACATGTTGCGCTGACTCCAACAAAATTGGGATAAAGACACACAATTATGGTGATGATGATAACGTTGCCAGTTGCTAGTGTATCCTAACTAATATTATAAATGCGAAAGTGAGTTTGTTTGTTACGCTTTCACGCTAAAACGGCTGAACGGATTTAGATGAAATTTGACACATGCGTAGACCATGACTTGGAGAAGGACATATGAAATCTTTTATCCCGATATTCACACGGGATCAAGACTTATGCGGGTGAAATCGCGAGGCGCAGCTAGTCGTTCATTATCCTCTGTTCTCTGAAAGTATGCTGCGTCACCGTGACACGACTGTATATTTATAAACCACTCCATACATTGTTAGAGCCATGAGAAGGCACGAATACTATCGTATGTGCAGTTAAATGAATCTGAATTTCATCTCGCTGCATGTAGACCGCATGCGAAACAATTAAATCTAACAGTGTAACGCAGCGTGCGTTTAATGTATTTTAGGAGAATTAATGTGGAACTGCATAACAAAGTGACCATGTGGGGAAGTACGACATAAGTTAAAGGTTATATCGATGTTTATGTCGCAGGGTGATTTGATAATTCGTATTTTCGTGAAAACCTTAGTGATATTGCGAAAACCCGGATAATTCGAAAATGGTGAAAAATCTGCAAGCAACTTGGAAGTGGCGGTTAGTCATAGTTCTAACCTAACCTATTACCCAGTTTTTCACCATTTTCTAAATAACCGGTTTTCGCAACATCCCTAGGGTTTTCGCGATAATACGAATTATCTAATCATCCTGCGACATAAATACCTAATCGAATGACGAAAACTAGTAGGCAACAGCAATCGCTTAGTTTCGCTCCAGTCATTAACTGTTCTTGACTTGTCTCAAAAGATGAAAAGTTATCGTTTTTGACGATTTTTGCCGATGGAACTTCAAAGTTGTGTTGTAGGCATAGATTTCATGGTAGGAAAGCTCAAAAATAATCCGTTTTCCCTTAGGGCCTTTCCACGCACTGATATTCTCACATAATTCAGAAACATGCCACTTTATGTATTGCTCCCGGCCAATTGATAAAATGCCTCGGATGTCAATGGAACTCAGTCACAATGGAATTGCACTATCGTCGCACATTTGTTTTTTAATCAATTTAATTAGCGCGACTATGGGATGCCTGAGGGACAGTGTAGCATAGCGACAAAGTTGAAATTTTCAAAGTCAAAGTCAAATAATTTATTTCAAATAGGCACATATATGGCACTTTTGAACATCAAACAAAGAAATAGAATTGATTCTAGTTGCCCCTTCCAAAAGGTAGTTTTCGTATGGAGAAGAATGGGCAAGAAACTCCACCGTTACTCTTTTAAAAATGTTTTTTTTTTAATTGCTAATTTTGCAACTGTTAAAAAAACGTGCTCACTTCTACCCATACCAATACCTATGTATGGTAATCAATATGGAATCCGGACAGCAAACGCAAAATACCGTGTCGCATAAATAAAAAAATAACGATAAAAGACTCATATTTCCATCCTTTCATATTTTTTTTGTAATATAGTGCAGGTTTTCATATTTTACTGGCTTCTTCCCGCGACTTCGTCCGCGTGTCTTACCGAAATAAAAGTATCCTAGGTCCTAACACAGATCATGGTCTACCCTTGTGCCAAATTTTATCCAAATCCGTTCAGCCGTTTTAGCGTCAAAGCGTAACAAACAAACAAACTCACTTTCGCATTTATAATATTAGTTAGGATTTAAATGTTTTTTTTAGTTGAGATAACCGCAGATAACATAGTAACACAGAGAGGTAACCCTATCTAGGTTTCTTCGAAAAAGCAGCTCTTTTGTAATCTAATATCAAAAGCTGCCGTTACCAGACATATTTTACTTCAATCATAAAATGTTTTATATGGATTCTGCCACTTAGGTATTAATTATTTTCCAACGTGCGAACGTTGCGGGCTCCAAAATAATATGTAAATTCCCCTAATAACGTTCGGAACCTAAGTACTTACAATTCTCAGAAGGGTTCTTTGATTCGGATAAAGGCCTCGGAAGTCACAAAGGTCTGTCACCTTGTGATTTCGATGATCCTATCAGTATTTTTGCGTGAGACTTTGAACTCTAACTTAGAATAACTTGTAAGTTATTCTAAGTTAGAGTTCAAAGTCTCAACTATCACATCCTTCAGTGTCCATACGTTCAACAAATTTTTATATTTTAGTTCAATTCGTGATTGCATTCGATTAAGTGTTGAATTACACGGAATCCAGTCATTATGATCACAAAAATCGGGATAAACAAAGAGTGGGTAATTCGATACTATAATTAACAGAATTTTATTCTGAAAACCACAAAAAAGTAGGGACAAAAATACGTGACAATTTTCGACCACATTGCAATCGTTGTTGAGACGACAACTTTAAAATAAACCAAAATTAATTTGGATACTAAAGATTTCTGACATAAAGCAATATGTTTTTCAAAATGTTTTTTTTTTTAATAACGATAATTTGAAATTTAATGTTCAGAAATATGATTTTCAGGTGTTTTACCTGGAAATGACATTTCTTCTCTTCATTTAAAATTTCTCCGCCCAATTTCTTTACTCACTAACAACATCACTTACAACTAACATTTTGACGATCCTAAATAAAAAACTGCTTCTTACGTTTGAACAAAATCATCTACTCGACTACGTTAACACCGCAATGAATATTGTTGAAATGTCAACATTAAATGGATTGTGAGTGTATTACGGAATAAGCTGCTGAATATACAAATAACCAGAAACATGAATAATATAGATACCTGAGTTCGAGTCCCGGCTGCCCATAACGGGTGCGATCTGCGGCCGCTCCTCGTCCAGGATGAGCACGCCGCTATTCGACCACACCGACATCACGTGTGCCACACACGTCACGTTCACCCGCCCCTGTGACAAACAACACTAATTGTAGCTTCAATCATTGCAATTTAAACCTTATGTCAATGAGGTAAAAGTCACATGGTGTGTGCTCGTGACAAACTACGCTAATTACTAGGCATCAGTATCAAGCGATAAAGTGTCCGCTAAATGTTGTTAACAAAGAATTAATGCAATAGATTAAAAGTAGAGATGTACATAATATATCTTTCTCTCTTATCTTTTTCTTAAAAAATAAAATCACTAAGTACCTGTCTGTAACGCTTTATTAAAAATATAAAATATATTTTTTTTACGAAAAGAAACAACATTAAAATGCTAATGTTGCCGCAATAATTACCCAGATTATTAATTTTCATTGAACAGTTCACAGAAAATTTGACAAGACCTTTTCAATCGCTGGAATTTAATGAAACAGATTTCATCGCCCGATGTTCAATATTCTCTATAATAAAATATTTAACCATTCATAACAAATTCACGTAGGAGTTTGAAATTTTGAACTGTAGTTGCGAACAACAATCTGGTTCACGACATATGACCCGTCCCACAACAGTAACTACAGTAACGTATGTAACTTACGTACGTTTCATATTTCGTTTATATACGTACCTATCGTGAACAAAGGCTGTGTCTATCAAATAACATTGTGAAGTATGACTGCAATGCCAGAAAATTAAATTAAAAAGGAAATTGTAAGAGTACACAATACCCGGAGGTTGTAAAAAACATGACCTCAATAAGTCATGCACCTGCAGTAAAAACATAGCGCACTGGCCGACCAACTTACCTAGAATATACAGGGTGTTAGGGTAAACACCGTTATCCTTGCAACTAGTGGTTTGGTTTCATTTATAGAACGTAAAATCAATGGAAAATTACAACTTTTTTTTATTTTTTTTATATCTAAGTTTTACCACAAGAGACGCAGTTCGTTGCCCTATGCGCTAGGGTAACGAACTTGCGTCTCAACACGGGCTGTGACCTGACCGGCAGCGAGCGCGATCCCTCCCTTAGTCAGTCAGCTGTTGCGCTAGCGAGCACGGTGTCAGATAGAAACTTTTTAAAATCTTTTAATGAAAATAACGTTTTTTTGTTGTTGTGTTCGGTCATTTGTCACCCATGGTTTAAATGACAAGAGTGTTTACCCTTACATCCTGTATATCATATCAAAAATTATCACTCACTACTAAAATATTTAAAAGACAAAATCAAAACCTATTCAAACCTAACTAATTGTATTTACATAAGCGACAACATAAACACTAGTATCGGTAAAGAGTGTAACTTACTTTGCGAAAGTGTACCGACTGTACTCTTATAACAAGCTGGCTGAACGACGATGATTTATTGGATTTCTCTTCTTCAATACTAATGTTCAATTTATTTGCTATTTGCTCTAGTCTGGGTGCAAGGCGGGTGGTGCTTTCCTCCTTGTTTTTCCGATTGCTATCAGCGTGGGGAATGCCCACTACGCCATCGATATTGCCGGGAATGTCTATTACATTGTCGGTCACCGGTTCCTCGTAACCCGAGATTGCGTCCCACGGACTGAATATAATTCTATTTGCATCTTCGAGCGACGTGTCGGTTATCACAGGTTTTCTTCGCGCGTATGATGTGTCATGCAGCGGAATATCCAGACCTTTCACCTGCGATGAAATATGATATTAGAATTTTTATGTCTTTTTCAAGTCACGGAAAATAAGGCTTGTTAGTATACGATATGTGAGTTTATAATGTTGTCAAAAAATGTATAGAAAATAAACATTTAATATTTGCTCAAACAATTTATTAGTCTAGTGATCAAGCACTGTTTGAGTACAAATACCTCTCATCTTTATAAGCACTTTTATGTTTACAAACGAGAGCGGTCGGAAACGAAGCGAAACTCGTTTCAATGTTGTCCAATAAATGCTGAATGAATTATTTGCTCTACAGCTCACAGCCTATTAAAGAAATTTAGGGAGTGTTTTCTAGTGTACGGGACCTTTTGTACAATCCACCAGAAAAATGAAAAATTTAAACAGAACTTCCAAAGACTACTATTTATCCGGACCTTAGGTACTAAGTAAACTATTACTATAGTGCGCAGGCAATCAAACGGTTATAATTATTTTTTTAGTTCCACCTTTAGTCATTAACAGTAAAGTAAACAACAACATGCTCAGGAGGAATTGGCCTATGAGCTTTAACCATTCTCAACCTTTACATAATGCCTACACGATACAAATTGGCAAAGAAGTAATAAACATGGTTAGTTCAGTTATTATGCAAAGTTTCATGATCTAATTTGAAGTATTTTTTTAATACCAACGGTTTACAGTTCGGTTTAGAGGTAACTTTGGTTTTTTTTTTCAATGGACATTTTGATGTAATCGTGTTTTCGCCAAACATAAGACCTAGCATCAATCCTCAACTTTAACATATATTTATTTCAAAATGAATGCTGCAGTATTTTCGGCATAACGGAGGATCATGCTAAGCAATTTGAGGTTGGGTGCGGCCTTAAAATAATTGAAAACGTCTACTCATCATTATGAACGACTTTTACTATGGGACAAACTCTGAAATCGTTAAAAAAACAGCTGATTCATACTCGCATAACTCAGAAATATATTGGAAACAACTTGAGAGGTTTCAGTTATTTTTATTACACCTTTTATACAAGTGATTTTATAACAAGTTGACTGTGACTAAATCCAAAAATAATCAACATTTGCGTGAAGAGAGAAGATTGTATGTACATTACCTCCTGGCCATTTAGAAGCCACGTGAGGTTGGCTGGAGGCTCAGCTGGTGGCGACGAGCAGTTTGCTCGCAGCATGTCCCCTATGGAGTACCAGCTCTTCTGTGCCCGTACACTGGGGCCGGTCTCCGGCAGTTCTGTAAATAGAGCCTTCTTAAAGCATGTTGTTACTGATCTAATTAAGAATTAAAATACTTAAGAGTGAATCGACTTTTTTTCTCAATCAATTAACAGCTATCAAGGTTTTCTGGTACGTTCACTCATACTGTGACAGTCTCTATTTTTCTTGTATTAAAAAGTCAGACAGAAGAGAGAAAGTTATGATTAGGTATATAAATGAGTAGTAAATAAAAAACACACGAAAGCGAATAAATGAGTCCAGCATATCAAAAATTATCCATTTAAAGTTAGACGAAAGTAAACAAACGCCGTACGAAAAGCTTTAATGCAAACCAGAAATGCAAAATTAGCCGAGATTTTCTCCTAATTATAAAAATTGTAATTTCCGGTACGAAAAGGAACCAGAATTTGATAATTTACTTATTATGTTGTTCGTTAGCTTTTGTATGTACAGTCGCTAATTCTATTCAACGAAGTCATTATAAATGCCGCTGCCGTCTTTATGCACCTCGGTACAGTGGCACACACAAATTTTGCCTGCCGGTTGTTACTGTGTATCCCGAGAGCTCTGCGACTGCGCAACGTGATTTACGTAGCAGCTGACTCTACAGACTAATTAAATTGCCAGTCCAACATGAAAATTGAACAGAATTATTGTTTGTTTGTTCACTGAACCTGACTTGTACCTACACAAAGATACTGCAGACAGAGAGGCACAGTAAATAGATGGCAATAAATCACATCGGTCGCGGTAGCACGCGTTTCAATGCGCGTCGCAGTCTACGTTGCATATTCATCTTCCATACGCGCGGTTCCATTTTGCCCACGAATTTCGTAGAAAGCGGTTAAAACGCCGAACAGACAAAATGGCGGCTCAAACTAAAACTCGGCATGCTTTTGTTTGCCAGCAGCGCCCTCTATTACGACGAAGCGGTGGAACTCCACGCCGAGCAAAGTTTTAAGTGTTTACATTCCTGTTCTGTCGCTTTTTGCCAATTCTACTTAATGGGAACGCAGGGAGTTTTCCAGCACCTCGTTTAATTTGGCCGCCGTGGGTATATTTTAGTGTTTATTTAATTCGTCAAGATCTCACTGAAAGCTGACTTACTTTATTGAACAAACAAATTCTGCTTTCGTTCCGTATGTTATTCGATGTTCAGTTATTGTATGAGGGAATATTATGGACTTTTACGGTACTTATGGACGGTTAAATTGAATCATCTTAGGACTTTCCTATCTACCAACCTATCTATATCTTCTATATATATATATATATATAAGTACATATAATAAAATAATAATGAAGTCAAAACTGTACATTGAATACTTTTGAATAAAGTAATTGCTACCAGGTGTGGGAACGAGTCTGATATAGTTTTTATTATTTCTATCCGTTTGTCTGGATGTATGTACCTGATTGGCGCAAAAACTGCTGAACGGATTTGGATGAAATTTCGCACACAGATTTAACACGTCCCGTTCCCGTGGGATATTTTCAACCACGCGGGCGAAGCCACATTTTGCCTGTGGCTAGTCGTTAAAATAATACCGAATTGATAAATAAGGCCAGATACAATAAGGCGTTGCCCTTAAAGATCTTAAGCTCGAAAGTACCTTTTGAAATACTGAAAATGGTAAATGAATGAGACATACCAAGGAATTAGTCAATGAGTTGAACAAAACGTGGCTTCTATCCAAAAATCTGTCAGCAAGACATCCAATAGAGCGACAGTCGACAGCATCCGATCCTACGTGTGTGCACGTACTAAATTCTTAAATCGGAGACTTACGAAGTCGTGCCAAGTAACCCGCGACGATGAAAACAAAACAAGAACTAGGTTTTTGTCAAATATTAAACTTTTGGTTGGTTTTTACAAGAATTTATTAGTTTTTTTTATTTAAATAAAATTCGGCTTTAGTCTTTAATCCGTATCTACTAACCATACTAATATGTGTAAATGCGAAAGTAACTCTCTGTCTGTTACCTTTTAAGGCCATAATGGCTCAATCAAATTCGATGAAATGCCACACAGAGGTAGTCCATGACCTGGGTTAGGACATATAATACTTTTTATCCCGGTAATACATTTCCGTGGGATCATTTCAGATTTTCGCGGGCGAAACCGCAGGCAAAAGCTAGTCAATACATAGGCGTATTCTACAATTCTTTAAGTTATAAAACCTTGAGATAAATATGACTAAGCTTTAACGAGTATTTGATATCAAAATGAACCAACAAACGCATGTCTATAAAGGCTCTTACATACTGGGGCGATTCGTCGCGCGACGCGACGCCACCGCATTGTTCGCCGTGAAGTTTTCTCAGGAATTGTTTTGTTAAAATTCGCGTCGCGCGGCGAATCGCGTCAGTATGTAAGAGCCTTAAGTGAAATCCAAAAAAAAAAGTCCGCCTCTGTAAAATTCTATAAACATAAATAAATAAAAAGTTGTTTTGTAAAGCGCATTTTTATGACCGATTAAGCCCATGGGATGACGTTAGCAACTGCGAACACCGTTTTTAATATTACAGCTAAAAGTCTAGCGAGTATTGAAATTATTTATCCGATACCGAGCTAATTTATTAGGTAGTAGGTACCTATCTATGCTGTATACAACACGCGATCCGCCCCAGCTTCACACGGTTTTTACGACTTGACAAAACATCGCGTTTATTTATTATACGTAACTTTAATAATAATGTAGGTACACACACACATATACCATCCGGAATAAATTCATTATCTGAGGGCTTAGACAAGTGACAATCGCTTCGAAAGCGTTTCGTATTTCTACAAAGACTTGCAACAGAATTGACACAAGCTTTTCGATAGCTTACGTCAGTCCTATACATTTTTGCCTTTTCCATCATCGTTATCGCTGATAGAATGTCACTTTGTCTAGGGCCTCAGAACCTGAAAACCAAACCGTATCAAAATCAGTTGCGTAGTTTAATTGAGAAGAACATCGCAGTCATACAGACAGATACGAAAAGCGACTTCAATTTATAATATTGATTTTACAACACACACATAACGGTAATGTTTTCTCGCAATCAATGATACTTACCCAAGTACCGAGTTGCATAATCACACTTCGACATTTACTCTAAACATGCGTACGCCGCTATTGAAGCTGCAATAACTGCACTCATTCTATTGTGAGCGTGGACTCTCGAGACAGACGAATTCATCGGGAATGTATCAGCACGCATATTGCTTACTCACACTTGTCAGCGGTATTGTGTTCCATGGTTTATTTATGCAAGCCTCGAGTACATGGTTGGAAATGTATTCCATTCGTTGTTCTCAGCATGGACCGGAGAGAGTAGTTAGCCGAATTGTGTTTCAATTTGCTCGTGGTGTCATGATTGTAAAACATTTCCGTGCATGTCCGTACGGAGCTCGGTTCATGGAGATGATTATTATGAGTACAATATCTCGATATTAGTACCGAAATATAAATGTTATCGTACTGTTTGCAACTAGCTTTCACTGTTACTATATTAAAGATTGTCTATAAAAGATGACGGATATAATTCCTCATATTGTGCAAGAACATGAGCACAAAATATTATTTTATTATTCTAATTCGAATTTTGTAAAAGAATGAGCAAAAAAAAAAACGATAAGTTACTCTGATAATTAACCATACAAAATTTACTATTCTTGTGAACAAACAGCTGGAAATCTGCTTGAAAATTTAGGTCGGTATGTTTTGCGGCCGTCTACAGACCATGTTCGTGGAAAATGCCAGCGGCTACTAGAGTGAACCTTAACAGGAGGAAACAAAAAGTTTAAAAAAAACGCTCACAAACACAAAAAAAAAAATGTCTGGTCCCATTATACTACAAATAAACGTCAAAAGTAATCATTAAAACAGAAATGTTTTAACAGAAAATAATTGTGCAGTCAAATGTTAAAGGAAGCAATTAAGCCTCTTTAGATTTCATTCAAGTAACACAACGACGAAACAGCCATAAGAAGTTTATTTTTCAGTGAAAATTTAGCCCGGGTGCTATCCTATCATATTATTATTAATATAGCTTTATATTTGTCTCTCTTTTCCATGTCAACACAGATGACCAACAAGGTTTTTTTTTTATAAAGACTAGAAGTAGCCTTTATCAATAAAACCAAATATGAACCCTGTGTGAAGATACAGGGTGTGTTTCTGATCACGAATAGGCAATTATCGAAAGGAATATTAAAACTGGGCTCATGTGAACATACCTGCGATACTCGCAATACTGCGATACTGCGATACTCGCATGACAAAAGGGTGAGAATCGGTGAGTTCCGTGTGGCATAATCGTGGGCGATTTTATCTTTCTCCCTTGAGTGTAAAACATGAGTGTGATGCGAGACTCACAAATATATTCTCGCCTCTCGACATACGAGAAACTCTCCTCGTGTAAATGGGAACAACTTCAGGAGTCATGTAAAAGGATAACAAGTGATAAGTTCGGGTCGCAAGTCTTTGTACCTACAGACAGATACACATTCACACGACGAAGCTCCTCTATAACCGTAAATTAACCAAGATAAACCTTAATCAAACATCCCTTGTGTTCGATTCCTAGCATTTATTGCCCAACAATAGTTCTGATTTACGATTTAGGATTGCACGGCGCCGCGCCGGGATTGTTCGTGTTATTTATATGATTGTAAAATGAACTAAGATACACTGTGATATTAATTACCTGTCGCTAGCGGGATCTGCATTCATTTTAAAACATTCGATCATTCAACTGATTTTAACGATGTTACTTCAGGATTATTGAAAGCGTTATTGCAAACTAAAGCAATAGGAAAACCTTTAGTAGCTCATAACAGGTCATCATACTACGTGAATGCATGTTATAAACCACTTAAATAAACAATAATATGCGATGCTATAAAAGGAAAGAATTTATTCAACATTAAAGTTTTTGTTTGAATACAGCTTTTCAGAAAATAAATTAAATATTCTTCTTCAGGATCTTTAAGAATGTCTTAACGTGTGTGAGAGCTGTTCAAAGAATAGTAGGTATTTGTGAAATAAAAAAAAGAACTACCTACGTACTTTTTATTCTTGATCTAACAAAGAAACAGTATTTTATGTGGAATTTTCATTTCTTAAGCAGCTGCGCCCCGCGATTTCACCCGCGTAAGTCTTGATCCCGTGGGAATATCGGGATAAAAAGTATCCTATGTCGTATTCCAGGTTTTGGTCTACCCATGTGCCAAATTTCATCCAAATCCGTTCAGCCGTTTTAGCGTGAAAGCGTAACAAACAAACAAACTCACTTTCGCATTTATAATATTAGTTAGAATGTCAAATGTAAAATTGACCTAATAACCTATGCTGATGACCTATGTATAGTCCTCCAGACCGTATTTTCCGAGATATTATAGTGCACAAGTGTTTGCGCAGACACAAGTGCACTCTCTCTTCCCTCACTCTCATAGTCCGATGGGACGGCAATCCGACACGACCGGAGA
Source organism: Lithophane socia (assembly GCA_947522985.1). NCBI lineage: Eukaryota > Metazoa > Arthropoda > Insecta > Lepidoptera > Noctuidae > Lithophane > Lithophane socia. The sequence goes on along the minus strand of OX383255.1, from coordinate 7,365,613 downwards.
GAGATCAGGCGTAGGACCAACGGCTTAACGTGCTTTCCGAGGCACGGGGGTATCATACCGCCAACTTCCAAACTCCGGGCTGTTATTACGAAATTCCTAATGGAAAAATCCAATAACACTTTGCCCGACCCTGGAATCGAACCCAGGACCCCACGCTCTGCAGTCGCGCTTGCGACCACGAGACCAACGGGGCAGTTGACCTATGTACTACCTCTATGTAACAATATTCTCACAAATAAATGAACTATTACTATTAATAAACTAGTTTTTTTTTTAAGTTGCGGGTTGAATTTTATCTACATCAGTGACGCAACGGAGAGAAGCTTTTTAAAATTATGAATTAATAATTTATATTGTAAACGAGTCCCTGTTAAATATTGCTAAAATGCAAATCAAATGTGTTTAAAAAAGTATGTTTTTATAAATTGTGTAAAAATAAAACCATTGCCATTTGGTAGTCAGTACCTAGAAATTATGTTCCTTACACAATATCCTTATGGTTGTCCAAGTTTCGTAATTTTGATAGGGAATTATAATGTTTGACGTAATCATGAGCCTTTTACCATAAAAATAACTTGTATGCAATTCAGTCGAGTCAAGCGATGGGGAAGTTGTGATTCGGCCAAATATCAGTATTTTAGGCAAACCCAGTACTGCTATCTGAGCTCTGCAATCCAATTACTAGGCAAACGTTAGACCGCTCTGACTTTCGGGTTTCTGAGCACCCGCATAACGACTGTCTGTGTCAAAGGTATATATTTACAAAGATGTTCCTTCTCCTGAGCTTTCCATATCTTTCTATTCTTGTCTTCCTATTCAAGTACCTACAAATCATTCTAACATTAATAAATTCTTATAATTTCTATAAATAGTGGCGATGTCTATGGTATATTTTTAGCTCAGCCAAAACAAAAATTCGATTGTCAATACATAAGAATATTCTCAACATTCTCAAGTAAAACATCTGAATTTGACATTGGCACCGCGCGAGGAGACAGAAAATAGTAAACATATGGAAAACTTGTTATAAAATACAGATTTTCTTAAATTATTTCCATGGAACTCAATCTACGTACCAAAGGCTCCATTTTTGTGTTACATTTCGTGCGTACTCGCTCTGGTTTGAAAGGCTAGTTGTAATAAAAATGTAATTAAATATAGCCACAACACCGACTACAAACTCGATTTAAAACGTTGGTCAAAAGGTTTTTATAGAATTTTTATGTCGCTACGAATAAAACTGACGAAACATATTATATTATTAGTTCAGCTTCAAAGCTCAACGGTTTTGTTTCAGCTTCAAAAATAACTGGCTTTGTGATATATACGTGCAACTTCTGAGGGATAACGCCTACGATCCAAATGAATGTATGTTCAGTCATTATCATAATAACGGGGCTCACAACCAGAGACTAAAAGTAACCTTTCAACTTACCCCCGGCTTGAGTGTGCTCCACGTAGCAATGGCAAATATAATATTTTGTAACTGAACTTTGTCCGGAAATAGATCTTATTAATCCTTTAACAACAGGTAAGAGCGGGCCTACCTACCCTAGTAATCACACAAAAGCCTGTTTCGTCCAAGCCCTAAATCTCAACTAATTACATTTTGAGCTTATAAGTAAGAAATATTTATCGATACCCTCGTTAAATTGAAAGATTTACCTGAATTTTAGGAAACAAACATTTTAGTCCATTTCGGAAACATTAATTCTCGCATCCTACGTAGGTTACTCCTTACGTTTACACGTTTCCTACATGTCGTGATGCTGTATTTGACAATTGCACTAGTTACCAGCAACCGGAGCGTGTTTAAGCAGACATTCCGGCTCTCTCTTTGACTTCCCGACACATTATAACCAAAACTTTGCATTGTTAGAATAATGGGCGCCACTGTTGCTACGACGTAGCCGCGGCTACACCTGCTACGCTGTCGTAGCTGATAAACGATGCACTACGCGTCGAGTCACGTTTATGGAGTTCGTACTTAGTTGTGCATAGGAGTATAGTAGGCCATCCGTGTTGTGAGAGGGGAAAACCACTAAAGGCCGTTTTATACGATGCTAGTAAATTGGGCATATTTTAACAGCGCGTGTTAAAAGCGTGAATAATTCGCGTGAGTAACAGTGTAAGCTACTTGACCCACGCCCTTTTTTTCAGTTTTTTTTTCTATAACTTGTAAATGTATACGTACCGACGACCCTCATGTTGGCGCTCTTGTAGACAGTGTGGAAGAAGGGCGCGTCGGCGGACACCTCGCAGCGGTAGCGGCCGCTGAGTCCGCGCGACACGCCCCGCAGCACCACCTGCTGCGCGCCAGAACGTGACACCTGCACGTGAGTAAAGGAGAAAGGACAAGGATACTTAATAAAATTCTTAAATTATATGCATTATACGCATGCATAAGTAGTTACTTTATTATTATTAATGCTAGTAATAATAAAGTATAGTGTATAATTAATAATTATAGATTAATAATATAAATAAGAGTTGTGTCTCTTAAGATGCAGGTCGACCTAGTTTAAGAGGCAGGGCTCAATCAATTCATACACAGACCTTGTGGTTACTGCATAATTATTTAATACCTGTCTTTACTCTTATGCTATGCTTATCTTTAAATATGTATTTTCGTCTGTAACTTACTTGAAATAAATAAATAATGTATTATTTATTTATTTATAGGTTGCCAATAGTCTCTTATAGCTAAGAATAACTACGCTCGCTACGGGTTCAGGTTGCCTCATAGTATTTTCCTTATCTGCAGATCAATCCATGATTTCAAATCACCATACAGAGTATATTCATTTAAAATCATAATTATTGTTGCTAACTAGTTTTCGAATAAATAATACATTCATCACTGTCTTACTAAAAATACACGGAAAATACAAACGCAAATCATTTACAAGGTTAGTTATAAATTGTTATAAATTGTACTTTATTTAATTAGGCTGTTTTGTTTTTATTTGTAGTGTATTGTCTTATTGAACATTATAAAGTAACAAAAGCGTACATCATCTACGAGTATGTAAGTATATTCTCAAACTGCAATATGCTTTTTCGAGTCATTGATGACAAGTATAATAAGGTTGCCCCAAAATTGACAGTCAACCTTGAACTGAAGTGTTTCCTAAAATCTGTTTTCACCCCTTTTGAACGAAACACGAATGAAGGTGAGCGCTCTCTGATACGAATATGATGTTTTCAAATAAGCTCACGATAAGGATGGCGTGTCGCGGAAAATGTTTTATAAACCTGTGATACTTTACTTTTCCAACAAAGTTTCAGGAGTTCGATTTCCTTATTTTAGAAGCTTTTAGACACGCACAAACTCTTCGGTTGAATCTTATTAGTCTACTCCTGTTCACGAGATACATTGACAAACTTGTAAATAATGTAATAAAGAGTAAACAAAGGACATGCAAGAAAAAACATTAATATGTAAGCAGGTGTACGTTTCTACTGAAGCTATCTTTTATGACAAGGATTATAGAGACCGTATAATATTTTATGTGCAGATCCAGTGGTAGCAAAATACTCTCTAATACGTTCGAAATATGGTCCTTCTGTAAACAGGATCGGTTCGTACGGTAAAGTTTGGCCGAAGCAATGTATCATTGATTTCAGGTGGTGGTCGCGGGAATGTGCTCATGCGTAATTTATACATGAATCAGCGAGTAATCCCATTACAAGGAGCCGTGTGCACTTTACCGTACGCAGCTGCCAGCGACTCAAATAGAGCTAAAAGCTTCGATCCATCTTTTGGAAAGTCGGTCCACTTTGAGAAACCTCCGAACTAAATCATGCCCGTCCCGCGCTTAGAGACGTCTGACCCGATTCTGAAGGGCTGCGTGGCGTTTTGAGGCGAGTGTTGCGACGTACGCCCGATGACGCCTCGATGCAAACTTTGACTATACGTTATTCTCCGAAAGGGTTTTTAATGTATTATTTTGGCACACTGTTATAGTTCGGATATGGCGACGTGCCAGCCGCTAAAGGTTTAACGTGGCGGCCGCTCGACGAGATTCTTAAGTGATTTTTTCAACCCTCTTTACGGAGCAGTTTAACGAACTAGCAAGATGTCGCAGAGCCATTGACCCATATATATAATCACTGTTATAACGTTGTTTATAGTTTCGCCGTAAGTAAGCCATTTGCACAAGTAATGTGTTCTTTTTATTCTTTTATTAACATCGTCAAGCAACTTTAAGATAATTTTGCAGTTTCAAAGATTCTTTTAATGAGTTTTTTGGTCCCTTTGATCCTTTGATCAAAAAATATCCTGCATTTAAACGTTCGCCGCTGCGTATTTTTCATCACACAGAGAAATGCTTTTAATCTTGCTCTCACAATCTTCTCTTTGTTCGATTTGGTGATCCGTTTGAGCTGTAATTTGACTTGATCCAGGCAGTGATTGATTAATTAAATTCAATTTGCATCAGTTCGTTTCCGGAATATTAAGAATGAAGATGGGTTTCCTATTGGGCTGCTACAGTAAGTAGCGCGATTATGTCGCTTGATTCGTTCGCGGGACCGTCACTCGCATTATTCGTTTTTTTTATTAGCCAGTCACACAATAAGAATTTAGTTACCCCATGATTATGCGGAAATTGACTTACTTAGTCAGTAACAGGAAACCATTCTATGTTTAGTCGCTTATAATAAGTCCATGTTGAATATGGTAATATTATTCTGGTAAAAAAGAAGATACACTTACATCAACACTGATCCCTGTTTGTGAGAAGACCCTCGTATTGGGCAGCTCCTTGGGCACGAACCGGAAGAACTCCTGGGCCCCGTGGTACCACTTGACGGTGTACAGCGTCTCGCCCACGTCGAGAGCCCACCGACAGCCCAGGGTTGCACTGGAGCCGATTCCCACCGCCTCGGGCACGCTCAGCTGGATGTCGCGGAGACCTAACACGCCTGTTTACCGAAATATCATCTTAAAAGGAAATGTCGTTGAACATTTTTCGTTGAAATGTGTTCAGTACCGGGCCGTAAATATGGCTTTAGAAAAAGTTAGGCTTCGTAGCGTCTTCTCTGTCAGTTATAACTATGTGACAGTCTCTAGCTAAAGTTGATGTTTCATATTTACGGCGGGGTACTGTATAGGTTTGTTTACATCTTTACTAGCAAAAAGAATCCATGATCACTGACTGACTGATCAAGACTTGTTTTCGAACAGCAAAAGCTATCAAAACAATTTCAAGTTAAAGCATTTATGTCAATTAGAGTCCGCAGGTACTTTGGAATTGTCAAGAAGTCAGATAGTTTGAAAGTTTGTTACCCGTTCCATATTGTAGATTCCTATGAATTGGCAAGCATATGTACTAAAATTCCTACACTAAGGTGAGAGTTTCTAGAGCGCAGATTCCTAAAATTCGATCTAATCCGATGAATTTAATTTAATGTGTCCAAATATTAGTACCTATAGGCAAGTACACGATTTGTACCTACAAATGTATTTCCGAACTAAAGGTAGATAATGCAGTTAGTACGATTAGGATTGGGACTTCAAACATTGTGATAACAATTAATATGCTATTGTAATTCAAATGATATTTTGTTGGAACGTACATTCACTCAATGATTTAATCTATGGCAAACAATTTATAAATTAAACTAGATTTCGATTTTTGATGACAAAATTATGTTTTGTTTACTTTTAAGGATGTAAATACAAAACCTTTTGACGATGACAATGTTAAAAACGTAAAGGACACACCATTACGTGGCATGTCATGAACTGCAAATCTCATTTACAGTGCATTATATATTACATATTACATACATATTACATTTAAAACTGTTTTCTTTCCTGATAGATTAAAAGATGTAACAGACAATTATCCACAACATGGGAACAATAGCGCGTTTATTCTCAGCTCTGTTTCACCACACAAAAAATTGGACTTCTAAAATCATTGACACCGATTTAGCACGACGTCCTCCCCACATGGAGCAATGTAATACCTACACACAGGTACGGCACTAAAGTCTCGATAAATACTATCTAAACGAGCGTGTCATGCATCGCACCTCTATTTTTACCTCTCAAGCTTATAGAGGTCGCAGTTTAACGATCAAAGCCACCGCAGTTTGACGTAGGATAACGATCACACGTGTATTTCGAGTAGCTGTAATATAGTGCGGTATCAGCCATGAATACTACCCCAGATCGCTTCCCGTGGATGTTGTAAGTGGCTGGAGGGTTATATCGAGAGGATGGTCAACTGTATCTACTTTTGGAGTATTTAGTAGTACTTTGGTCTATTCGGGGCAGGTGTATTTCAACTAGCTATATTATAGTGCGGTATCAGCTATGAATACAGCCCATAAATCTTCCCGTAGGAAGTAGCTGGAAAGAAGAGGGTTACCTATATTTAGAGAATATTATAGTCAGCTGTGTCGTACCTACCTAAAGATGTTATTAGAACATAACAACTTATTCAAAACTGCTAAAATTCGTATTACCGTCGTCTGTGAACTTTCAGTAGACGTTAAGCATTGATAATAAACAACTAAGGATATGCAGTTTCAAATCTTTGTCTATACTTTTGTTTAAATAAACGAACATAAACAGAGCCCGTCTGCATATTTCGTTGTGAAGCTTCCCTGCACATTATCCATTGAAGTATTCGATAGATCGACCAAGTGCCATCTGTTTTTGGTAGATATGTATATGTCGCAGCCATATTGTATAACATGCCGTATTACAAATAGGCGCGCCCGAATGAAAAACGTCGCTGTTTTGAAATGCGGCTACCTTTCGGTCACCCGGATCGTGGTGGCGATACATTCTACAAAGCGGCGTTCAACGTTTAGCTTTATTGTCATAAATTATGAATAACAAATCCAAAAAGGCAAAATTTTTGAAATCTCAAAATTTTTATAAAAATACGAGTCTTATAGTATAATTTTATTATAATTTTTTTTTAACATTTCTTATATTAAAATGCTTACAAGCATGCAATAATTTGTTAGAATATGTACTGGTCATTTAATACTATGCTAGCAAATATAGGTTTTGAATGTTTTTATCTTAATCTTTAAAACTTGTTTTTATCTATAATTTAAAATTGTATTTATTTATTTATTTATCTTAACAAAATAGGAACAAAACAAAATTCTAAATTCAATATTATTTTCACTTTGTTGTGACACCGTTGTCGATTGCGACGCCATTTTTGTAGTTATGATCATGCGGCGCGTGTTAGATTTCAAAGCGGCGTATCGAAGATACGCCCGTTTGTATGTGGGTGCCACGTTACTAAGCCGCTTTGACGAACACGAATTGCTCATACAATGCGGCGTACTTTATTTCAGCCGAATTGAAATCCGGCTGAACGAAAGGTAGCCGCATTTCAAAACAGCGACGTTTTTCAATCGGGCGCGCCTATTTGTAATACGGCGTGTTATACGATAAGGCTGCGACATATACATTTTCGTTGGACCGTAACCTTATGGTACCGTACCCTTGGGCGTGCAGTGCAAGCAGGTACATATCTGTATATTGGTATTCTCTACACAATTACAATTTTATACAATATTACAGTTTCCGTAATAGGATCTTAAATTATTATTGTATGCTCGTTTTATAACAAAACAACAGCTGGCAGTATTTCTGAACTAACAAAGGGTCGTAATTGACTTAAAATAACATTTTGCTAACTGTACACACTCGTATTTTACAAAAGTAAACTAATTTCAAGAAGTACGTGGAAAACACAGCGGCTTTGAGAAAAAGGCTTGAAGCTAGCCTTATTTCACCCTTCTCGACGTCATTAATTGCAGCACGAAAGGAACCATTTATTTGTGAAACGTGCACCTTAAAGCAATTTTATTTCCACGGTCCCTATTTCTTATAAGTAGGTAAGTTTGCGGTCGATCCGTTAGCGGTTCGCTGAGCAGAATTTCAGCTCGACGTAAGTAATCAAATCTTGGCCTTCAGCTATACTAAAGGTGGTCGGAATACATAAATCAAGTGAACGCTACGTGATCGAATTCAAGATCAAGCGAATACACAATTCCCGTCGACATGAACTCATTACAATGTAACCAAATTCAATTTACGGTACCAGCCACATCATAATATTTCATCTCGGTGCGAGTTTAATATTTATTCGAAATGAATTTATTTCAACGTTGCCCTCTGTTTAAATAAGAATAAAATGTGTTTTTAGGTGTTTGGTTGCCGTACGGTTTTGCGGTAAACAAGGGCTTAATTTTCGATTTACTGGAGTGTGTTAAACTGTACCTACTTGTCGGTTAGCGAGTCTAAAATAAGTATTTGCACAAATGTAGAGCGCTGTGAATACAAAGTCATATAATAATATTTTTACGCAACGTTTCATAAACACTCATAATGTATAATAACTGCCCTAATGTAGAAAAACATTTGCTATTTATGTTACCTTATTAACATGAAATAGTATTTATTTGGTTAAGATAACGAGCTTTCTCGTGGCTATTTACTCTATTACGTATTGCATTCTGAATATACAGTCGATTTTATCCGCGATAACATGTAAAGTTGTGTCCTCTTGGTTTCTGTATTACTCTGTGTCGCCCACAACTACGTGACATCTTAATCGGGAGTCCTTTGTTACAGATTTAATTAAAACGGACGGATTGATTTCAACTCTGCACATTTTAGTTAAATTATTCGCATATGATGTTTTCGTAGAAATTGGAATTTACAAACCCGTATACAGCAAAACTAAAACAATACCACAGCTCCCTGTTAAGTTTATCAAAACATATTGTTTACATTTTCTCTTTATTTTCGTTTTATGAAAACGCTTGCCCTATTTTCTTTACAAATGCTATGAATAAACAAACTCATTGTCATGATAATAAAGTGGTGGCGGTGAAGTTATAAACTTCTTATTCCAACCCTATCTACATAAATTTAATCCGAAAAAATAGGTTTATGGGGCGGAACTTCCCGTCTCATCAACAATGCCCATGTCGTAATCTGGTTACTTAATTTCCAAATACATTTCTCTTAGTTGGCCATAAATGTCAAGGAGGTGAATAATTCAGTAAAAGTTTTGCAAAGTTATATACGTTAGTGACGCAGAGAGGCGCTAGTGTCGTGCGCCGGACCCGCTCGCCCCACTGTAAACATAATAAATGAATGCTGCGTATTCCAACCCAATAATTTTAGCCAACTTCTATGCCGAGAGAGATTGGCACTTTCCAGAATTTTTCGAGGATGCCCGGTCTACGGAGGATCCCGATAATCAGCTTTACTTAAGGGATTGGATTCCAAACTCGATTGTATCCGGAGTGATTTTAATAATTCATCATTCTGTACAGTTATTCCATGTTAGGAGATGAAAGATTTTATTGAATACATATACTTACTTTGATGAATGCGGAAATCTTGCAGCTATTGAATAATTTATATTTTTCAAATTTTACATATCTAACGCGTATATCCCGAATAACGGGTGTAAAACTGCTGCTTTAATTAAATGGCTATCTCAATAAAGGATAAAGGAAGAAGAAAAGAATACAAGGGAAAAAAGTATTGGCAATAGCAATAATATTTACGACAAGGAAATTCATAAGTCGAAAGAATGGCTTGAGTAATAAAAAAGGCGCTAAAAGAAAAGTGGGTACTGTCAAGGTCAACGAACTCCGTGACAACGGATAATAGTGAGACTCTGTCGTATTATAGTTTTAATTTTGATTGTTCCAGGTTTATAATTGCCCGACTGCGTTTTATTACCTACACACACACGTTTGGTTACACTTTCATCAGATACATTAGGTATACAATGTATCTGATGAAAGTGTAAACAAACCCTGTTCAGTGTTCAGGTTAAATTCTTACGCAATCACTCCCTAAAGGGAATTAGTAAGACATCTGTATAATGAAGGTTTAAAATTTATATCTCACCACTTAAACCAACAATTATTGTTTGAATAACATTATTCATTAAACTGTAATTCTATACGGGAAATAATATTGATCGTCTAAATACTTACTGACCTTCTTGTGATGTAGGTGCCTACGCTATTTTTACCCGATTACGGCGAAGAAAAAAGGAGGGTTATGATTTTGACCGGTATGTATCATCATCTGCCTAGCCTTTTCCCAACTATGTTAGGGTCGGCTTCCGGTATGTATGTATGTATGTATGTATGTTCATCTGTTCCCTCCTATCTTCCAAACCACTTATCACAATTTGACAAATGAGGTATCGTTAGAAACGTCGTGATTGTCCGCTGGTTATAGGCTATGTGAAGTCACATTAAATTAAAAATGGCGCCCTCTAGAGGACATAAAGTGAGGAACTTAAAAAAAAATATGGTTTAATCGTACCATGTTGGGTATCAAATGAAAGGGCTTAAAGAGCACATTTCAAAAATATATATATTATAACCCCAAAAGAAAATCCGGAGTCACACGTAATCTGTTCGATTTATGCCCTAACACGTGTGACTCCGGATTTTTAATTTGTCTGTCTGTGGTGTCTTGTTTATACCTTTTAAGTCGTAGTTGGGTTTTAGTTTTTATTACTTGATTTTTTTTAATAAATGAGCCTGAACTTATGGTGCTTCTTGACCTACGCTTTTTTAAATTAAAATAAAGGAGCGGTTTTTTAACTTTCTAACGTCTACTAAAGTTGATCGGAGTAATTAAGCTAGTATATAGCTATAGGGTACCCGACCAAATGGGTTAAGTTAGGTTAGAACTGCGACCAAACGTGCGGGAGCCGACCGTGCGAAGCGAGCGGTGCTGCAGCAGCGGCCGGCGAGTGCTACGCTATTTAAGGACACCAAAATGGGAATATTTAGAAGGTTATAGGTGGGTATTACACTATCACATCTATGAGTCATAGATATAATGAGGATGTCAAAATGGGAATTATTTAGGGTTAGATTAAATACATGCCCATCTTCAAAGTGATTTCAAATTTGAATTTCGGGTTTATGTATTCAAATAATCAAATCAAAGCACTTATTTTTTAAGTGGCACTAAGAATCGGTATTCACAGGAACGTTTTCAGATCCATTTGTTTACATTTATTTACGTGAGATACTTTTGGAAAATATGATAGAACTTAAAAACCTAGTCCGAAATTAGCTTGTACAGCCAACAAGACATCCCCGTTTCAAACATCTGTTTTGTGTAAATATCATCGATTGACTCCATGGCATACATTCATACTGCAAGAAACACAAGACTAGTTACATCATTTAGCTTTTTAAAAGACGCCAATTATAAACCATTTCAGATTTAACTAACAAGCAACATATGGACGCAAAGAGTTCTCTAAGTCAACCAAGTAGGTACGTACTCAGTCCCACACAAACTGACGACGCTAGCCAAGTATTTAATCTTATTATCCGATTCATATTACGTCTCATATGTAGTGACGAGAGGCGCAATCCACGTCCTCAGTGCAATACACGCGTTTAGAATTCATTATTAAATGTTCTCTCTCCTCGCGATATTATCTGTAAGTGCGAGAAGCTGGTGACTGACATGGATTTAAATACAGACATGTAAACATGTTCAAGTGTTTGTGAGATAATACTCGTGTAAACATTTGGTTTTGTTTTAAGTCTCTCTGTTTTAATTATGTAGGCTAAACAAGTGTATGTAGGTATTACATTAAAATTTGCGGGTTTTGTGGATGAATGGGTCGGTAATGTTCTTTTACCGATAGCGACAACCCAGATTAACAGTTTTCTGGAAGCCTTTATACGTAAACCTAACTAATTCTATCAGATTTACGTGAAGCTCGTGCGTGAATTCGGTTGCGAATGAATCCTAATAACTTTATTAAGGGTTGTCAATGCATGTATAGTGTTACTGCAGGGGTGCATGTTTAATGTTAAGAGTTACTCACTTCCTCCCAGCCACAATATGATGGTGGTGAGCTGTGTAGCCATTTTGCTGCGAGGGACGCGCCCACACGTCATGTCACCACCGCCTCCAGACGGCTCTTGCGCGCCTTCCGTATATTCTCCTTCATTTTTAAACAGACTGTCCAAATATTGTACACTTCTTGACACAGCTAAATTGAGTTATCTACGAAACGTGGTAGCCGTTTTCTAAGGTAGAGTTCATCCTTTCAAGTGACCATTAAATATTCTGGAACAAAACAAAATTCATAATATAATATTCCTGCAGCAAAAATGTCCATTAAAAAAAAAAGTTATCAAAGATGTTGGGAAAGATGGTTGCTATACACAGTAAAGTCTGAGTATCAGCCCACTCGACACGTAGGGTGACCATATTTTCTCATTATCTACACAATATATTTTCGTTAGAATTCAAACGGCAGACAGAAATACATATCAAACGGCATGTTCGTAGCAAAGTTTTGCAATTGCAGCGCTAAGGAATCGGCACTACTACAGGCGTTATTATGTAGGTACGTTTATATATTTATATGTATTTCTTTGAGAAACGAACAAAGTGGCGTTCAATAGTAATAAAACAGGGCGATAGCAGAAAGATCTTTTCATTAAACGTATCGTAGACGTCGGTGATTTATCGCCTCGCGAGACACTCCATTCACGGTATGCGTTTTGTTGTCTTGAGATCGATTGGCTCCGAATAAAATACATTCGCCAATTGAATAGCGCGCCCCGGCACAATGTTTCAGCGAAAGCGACACTTTTTCAGGCGTGTAGAGGACTAATGGCTTCACGCGCTGGCCTCCGACTTTCAATAAATGGTCGACCCGCGTGCGCCCGTCGGCGGCGCCCGCCCGCACTCGCTCGCGCCATCAAATGCCTAATCTATTCCCCTCATAATATATTTTCTTTTTCGTTTTCAATTCCACATGTAATTTGATAAAAAGACCCAGCAACATACTTCGATTTTGGTCGATCAAACATTTTAGCTGGTTAAATCCTTTGACATTCTGATGATTTGAAGTGAAATGAAAATGAGATTGGTCTTTCAAATGGTTTATATACTTATGGGTTTTGTTTATGTATAAATTAATTATGAAATTCAAGTCATCATTACATTACAGTTCACATATTTATGTGCATTATTTTATCCCAGACAGATAACGCGTATACCTAAGTAAGTAGGTAGGTACCTATCGAGGTAAACTTGTGTAATCGTTCGTTTTTCTGGATTCATCTCACTAAGTATATTTATAATTTTATAATCAGGTACGTTACTCTTCTAATAACTACATGCTACTATTCCAATTATGCTTTATCCATAATTTCACGGGCTCCAATAAATTGTAAGAGCATCTTTCTTGTCTAGGAATATTCTATCAAGGATTCTATAAACATATGAATATTGGAACCCACGATGTGGGCTATGGAAATAAACCTCTTGTATCGGTAGGCAATATACGAAAAGTTTTAAACAAGTTGTAACCTCATGAATAAAGCCCATATAAAACTTTAAAAACGATATTTTAAATAAAATCCTACAGGCAATTAAAAAGACTATTATGTTTGCTATTCAATCGCAAAGTAGCTCGTGGTTAAGTATTAACAGCCGCACGGGTCGATCCATTACGTAAAGCTTCGCTTGTCGGGGCTGGTCCGTGGATGGGTGGCCATCTTTACACATCGAGACTCCTCCGTGCCTCGGAAAGCACGTTAAGCCGTTGGTCCCGGCTGTCATTTGTGGATCTTTGACAGCCGTTACGGGTCGTCAGTAGCCCGAAAATCTGACATCTAGTCTTGCCAAGGGGTGTCGTATTACCCAGTTACTGGGTTGTGGAGATCAGATAGGCAGTCGCTCCATGTAAAATCAGCTGGTATTCAGCTGCATCCGGTTAGACTGGAAGCCGACCCCAAATTGGTTAGGAAAAGGCTAGGCAGATGATGATTCAATCTCAAAGTAGATATATACTCATGACAACATCACTAAAAATTTTTCTCTCGGCTGCAGCATGGGCCATCTCTATCAAAACAATGTACACATCTTCGTTAAAACTAAATGAGTATGTATACTCACATGACTTGGTAGGCACAAAAAACACAAAAAACTATCTTTACATTCTAATTAGTGAAACTAAAATCCTTTTATCTACTCTCATAACGTAGTTCTGATAATGAAAACAAAAATAGTAGATCACCTTAATGACAGACTTTGTCCATGTACTAATACTACATTAAAACATACTACATTACTGCCACGGCGTGCAACAGGGGCATTGATTGACGAATGTGAAAATGTGGGCCGAGGCGAAACCAAGGCACATATGCATATATGAGTCCATCAATGCAGTTGCGGCCAAGGCTTGTATAATACTTTTCTCAAATAATGCGTGAAAATTCAAACTAAGTGGTAATTATACATTCCAAAATCAATCGTGAACAACGGTAATTTTTCACGCGCCAATATGTTATATTGTTTCTTTTTTACTTTAAACAGCCCTGTTTGTAAATCAAACCGAAAAAATAAAATCTTTGATAAGTCACCTCCTTGGTTGCTATGTGTCGAAGTAAATATGGATATATGGATTTTCATAGAAATACTACCGGCCGGCTCTGCTGGCTGTATTTTACCAGTACAGCATTTTAGAATTATCTCAAAGTTTGGCAAAATAATGCTGAAAAATAAGTTCGTCATTTTTTGGTTTTCTAAACTATTGGAGATTGAGGGTGTCAAAGTTTGTATGGAAGCTTTTTTAATTAACTCGAAACTCAGTATTAATACTTTTGACAGAAAATTAACAAATAGGTTTTTGAGTGTTTTCGAAAGTGGACTCCTGATGAATCAAAAAGGGGTAATCTAATTTTTACCGAAAGGATTTTACTGCGTAACTTGATTAACTCAAATTATGTAAACATTGAAAAGAGGGGATACAATTTATATAAAAATCATATTCCTTTAGTTAAACTTGAAACTCGGCAATTGCCTCAGTCAAAGATTGTTTTTACTTTTAGTTTTTTAAACAAACCCCTCACAGGGAGGATTTAGGGGTGTCAAAATAAGTAAGTAAAAATTTTAACTCGCTGACGTACCTATTAACTCTAAAATCGGTAATCTATGTAATACTTAACCAAAAATTTAAAAAGTACGTGTTTCAGGGTTTTTCAAAAATCAACTCCGTATGGGATGTAAAAGGGAGATAAAGTGAAAAGGAAGGTGAATTTAACTGCTTGCTTCAATTAACTCGAAATAATAATTATTACAATTATTAATAAACATGTTTAGTAAGAAGACGTAATACACAAGAATATTCGACATCTACCGTGATTTCGTGGTATGGAACTGCACATACTTAGGTATTAAAGCACTCGTGTTAGGAATAAACCCCGCCTGCGGCATGGTTTATGAACTTACATTACTCATGTTTTATTCACCCTTGGTATGTAACAGTTTCATAAACTACTATAAGAAACGGATAAAATCTTTAAAAAAAAACGATCGCATCGACCTTTTTTAAACGTCTCATTCGATCTTTAAATCGCATTAAATGGAGGTGAAGTTATAAACGGGTGCAATTCGCGTCACCTAGATTCATAGGTTGCGGGGAGCGTGTGAGATGCAGGCAAACATCCAAGCGGCAGGCTGCAAGCCCGGCTTGTTTGGCAAGCTGTCTAACTAATTGCCACGTTACCGGCGCTACACTACGCCTCGTTGTTTATGGGATCCAGGTTGGTAACGTTTGAAACTTGTGTGAAGTGTGTAAAGTAGTTAAATATATCTTGTACGTGTGTGTGCTTTGCTGGCAAGAGATTCATGTTTACGGTGGCTATCTTATATTTGTTACTAGCGACCCGGCTTCAAACGGTTTTTACGATTTGACAACACTTCGAGATTTCTTTAATACCTATATCGTATCATACACATACACCTACCGTAATAAATTATCTAAATTATGGTGAAAATTGCATCAAAATACGTTAGTTAGAAGATCAACGAGGTCACACAGACAGACACGAAAACCGAACTTTACCCCTGGACTGTACCGCCGACTCAGTGAGTCGGACGTCAAACAACCGCGCATCTGTAACTCGACTCAATGAGTCAACGCGACAGGTGAGATCAATTTAAAATTCACGTTTTTAGTACCAAAATTACCTCAAATTAGCAAATTTTCTACAGAGTTCATAAGTTATGACTTGTAGACACCGGTAAAATTCGACGAATATTTTATAATATTTCTTTCTTCCAAGAAAAACACATAGCTAAATAGACTCTCAGTATGATTCTTCACAACTCATGGTCCGGACAGGGTTTTTGTTACGCGCTGTATATCGAAGCCGTGGATTAAGTAGATTCACCGTTAATAAGCTTGTTTTATTTGTATGATTGAGAGAATTATGAATCCGTTCATTGTTCAGTGTATATAATTGCAGATGTTCAATGCGACAGCTTTTTCCCACAAAGTTTTACTGGATCTGTTGTAAAAGTTTGAAATAAAACCAAGGCTTTTGTTGAATTTTATTGTTAGGTACTCTTACTAGGTCGGAATTCCGATTAAACAGTTGGTTTCGTTTTAAAATTAACTTAGTTTTATAATTAAATTGTCCCACCGCTTTCAAAACCAGTTGAGCTTCCATTTACTTTTTGTTTGAACTTTTACTGTTTATCTTATTTCACTGTTAACATTTATTTTATTATTTATTGTAGGTACCTACTGCTGACTGGTACCTAAATAGAAAATAAATGGTTAACATTTTGTGTACATAAAGTGTTTGTTTTTCATAGGAATTACGCAAGTAAGAACTGGCTTCCCACAGTCTAAACTTAGTAATAATGTTTATATAAAACGATGTAATAAACGTCTTTGTAACATTTAGCCGAGTAAGCCCACTCAGCTCGGAGGCGGTAAATCACGAATTGTTCGTCGGCGGTATGAGCTGCTAATATTAATGGTCTCCTTTTCCGTGGTATGTCGCAATAGTTCGATTGTCAGTGCTGGAGAAATAGCTGGGGAGTGCGACCCCTCACTCGGCGCCGATACGTCAGGCATGACACCGCGCCTTTCCTTTGACACTTCATTTTATTGGTCCATTCATGGCTCAGCGAATAGGTGATTGTCTTGAAAAATGCGAGCGCTCCAAGATATTTTAGGGTTGGCAAGTTTGAACTGGGTATGATCATACGGAATACCTACGTTGGTTCATATTTGTTCAATGACAGATACTGTTGGATATTGCTCGTGTTCGACTGTGTGCAGCTAATGATAACATTAGTTAACACCAGTTAGTTGGACTGTTAGTTTGTTTATCTAAATCGATCAATTAGATACCTTAACGACAACTGTCAAATACATTGATCGTTTTATAAATACCAAGCATAAACAGAAATTCGTCAATAATTACCGAGACCATTAATTGCAAAAATCAATACCAACTAACCTAATCTCCACGCTGAATACCGGGGTCCGGGTAAAAGATGAATTCGGAAACTTTTAAGCAGGCCTTATTCGATCTCCAGCGAGCGACCGAGGAAACAAAGATAAAATAAATTGTGAAGTTAGCGTTAGTTAGGGAAAACTTTTGAAAGGATTACGCCGTAGTAAGAGAGGTAGGTACTCTTGTCAAACTGGGTTATTTACAGGTAAAAAGCCAGTCATCAGTGGGTCATAAGGTTGGGGGGTGGAAGGCCGAGGCGCTAAACAGCTCCACCGCGCGCCATCGACGTCAGCGGTTAACTTTATTTTATTACAAGTTCACGCAACTTGCCCCTATCTTGACTTTCTTGCCACGTTTCTTCCAACTTCGAAACATGTTGGACATGTTTCCACAAGTTAATTCACAAGGCTGTCAATACAGAATGAAAATGTTAGTGCATAAAAAATGTTGTGTCTACTATTACGTATTTATCTATTAACTAGTATGATAACATACAGGGTGTAAGGAACAGCCATCCGCAGACTAATGGGATGAATTCAGAATATCATACTAAGACGATTGGTAGGTACATAAAATTATTTCAGGAACGTTATGGGAATCATATAAACCTGATTTATATTATTACCTCACGCGCAATGTATCGTTACCGTGGCAAAACCCGCGTAAAACTCCCCGTGTCGGGGGGGGCGCGCTCGAGTATTTTAACATCCATTGCTGGTTTTTTGATTTTAGCTGTTTGCATTTACATAAATGGAGTGCTGCGTACAAATAATGTAATTTTACATTGATTTAAAGGAATAGTACCTAATAAAGGAAAGTTTTCATTTTTTTATGGTTTTTCACCATAAAAAAATGAAAACTTTCCTGAGAAAATTTCCAAAATAAAAAATCTCATTCAAAATAAGGAGCTGAATCAATGATATTATATTAACAGATATGTTATACACTCACAAAACAACCGAAAAAAGTGTTCAGCGCAGCAGCGGCACACATACCCACGTGTCATTCATTTTACATTTCACTACAAGTAAAAACGTTACAATTGGAATGTTTTCGAGTCTTCACGATTGCGCGCTTATAACATATCTGTTAAATATAATATCATTGAGCTGAATGCTGTTAATTTGCAGTGGGCTGTCCCTTACACCCTGTATATGTATATTAACCAGTATAGGTAACCACTTTACTGTAAATCGACCTCTGTTTACACCCTTTCGTGTGCCAGTAATAGTATTAGGTCTCACTGTGATAGAGTGAAAACCTATAGCAATTTTCGAGCCGTTACAATTTCCTGTTTCAATAGAGTACCCCATACCTATGTTGAAATACCACCAACTATCGATATTTGAGAATGGAACAAATTAAACCAAAAAGTAAAGTCTTTTGGATTTATTGACATGACAGAAGCTTGCTGTGCAATACTGAACCGTAAAAACAATGGCTTATTTTAATGAAAACAAAAAGGTATTTCCTACTACCACACTTTGTACAGTACGACACAACTTAGATGTAGCATCGGCAAAATTCGTAAAATCGATCACATTCCGAACTGAGCGTGCTTTCAGAATCTCCAATCCGGTATCCTGCCTTTTCGCCGAAAATTGTTTGGCAGATTATCACTTGCCAACCAACGTTTCGCCGATGTTTCACTTTGAAAACTAACGATTAGCAAATTTTTGTATGACAACGTTTCATTTGGTAGAATTATTGTTAAGCTGATTACTATAATGACACAAAACGTTTGGGACATTTATCATTTGTCAAACATTTCAATCTAAGGTTACGATAGGTTAGGTTAGGTTAGAGTATGACAAACAACGCCAGAAACGAATCACTTTTGTAAGAGGAAAAAGTTAAGTTAGGTTAGGTCACATTAAAGATAAATGAAAAAACAATAACTCACTGAGCACTCTTCAATACACTCACTCATTTTAATTGAACTCTACTTGAAAGTTGGCATTTTAAAAAGTGTCATTATGAAAAGCAGACCAAACGTACAGTTGGTAACTGTGAGGTTGGGCAATAAAACAAAATTATATGATAAGTTGGCAAATAATTATTCGGCGAAATAAAATTCTGCGAAACGTTAGTTGCCAAGTGAAAATCTGGCAAACAATTTTCGGCGAAAAGGCAGAGATCCCTCCAATCTTTATTACTGCTTTAGGTGAAACTGATCTTTACGCAAACGCAATAACTTGTATAGTTTTATAACCAAATACATTAGTAAAATTGAAATTAATGAATGCAAATTTTCAAATGTAAGCATGCTACATCTAAGTTGTGTCGTACTGTAACTAAAGAACGCAAAAAGTGTTACTTAATATTCTAAGAATATCAAAATACTTACTTACTCTTTTGTTTCATTCACATTGTCGAGTCTAGAGGAGTATATAAGAATCGTAGCAGATGACGTTCTGTAGTTTCTACCTACCCCCATGGGAAGAAGGCGTGAGTATTTATGTGTGTCAGAGTCAGTTTGAAAACAATTTAAAACTACAAAGCTTTGTTTCTCAAATTCAATTCTTAGAATTCGAGCTGATGCACATGCCGCGCTTACCAAGAATTATTAAATGGAAATGCATTCACAGTCCGACACGACAGCGAAAAACACTTTTTGGTCAATGACACACTGTCACCCGTCACTTGGAGTTGCTGCCTGTCTATACGACCGACCGACAAACAAACGCTTTTATTTATTAAGAGTGGAGTAAATTCCATTAGTTAGTTACTCTAGCCAGTATCGTTTCGTAAAAATCGATTTACATTTTTTCCCATCCTTTTACAATATTTGTTAGTCCTAAGGGTGTGCAACGCGGCACCGTCGTATTTTGTAGACTGTCCATACAAAATACGAGCATTCGTGTTTGGTGCGCGGTCGTAAATGTGTATACGCCCTAACACATTCATACTATGTGAGTTATTGGGTGACTAGTGACTCTACTTTCAGCTTTTTCGTGTCATTTGAATAATACTTATGTCATATTAATATGATTTTACAAAACTCAATTTTGAGGCATGGCTTTAGATTTTACTCTATTTATTTCTAGCAGTCCCAGTAGATTTTTAGCAGGGGTAGTTTTGAAAAACTCTTATAACCAGTGTTACCAAGGGGTATCGGGTTACCCAGTAACTGGGTTGTGGAGGTCAGCTAAGCACTCGCTCCATATAAAATACTACTAATCAGCTGCATCCGGTTAGACTGGAAGCTGACCCCACATAGTTGAGAAAAGGCTAGGCAGATTGCTTTCTAGTAGTTTAGTTACCTTGATTTTTTACATCTGCGTCTAAAACCTTGTTCTAACAGTTGAATTCTCATAGCTAAAATCTGATATTATACAAAAATTTGGTAACAAAAACTACATATGCTAGTAAGAATACGTAACTAACACTAAAATAGCTTATCAGAAATAATGTCGGACCTCAAACACGAGAGAACCTCCTAGCATCGCAGCCTCCTTGAACTAAAACTATCGTTGTTCCTAGAGATGCCAGTAATGTGTGTTGAAGAGTTCTCGAGACGAAGTCTAGGCGTACTTGGTCACAGCTATAAATCCTATTAACTAGTTCCAAGAACTAAGTCTGAAATATTTGTGTCCCGGACAGAACGATACTAAAGCCGTGGAAAGGGCCTATTCCGCTAGCTTATACTGCGTATTTTTTTACATATAAAGTATGTTCTTCATTTATGTAGGCATGCCATACAACACCAATAATTTACACTTAATAATCTCTTTATCTATACTAATTATGTATTATAAAAAGGTTAATTTGGTTTTGTATGTAGGGGGTAATCAAGGGGTATCATTATTACCCAGTTACTGGATTGTGGAGATCCGATAGGCAGTCGCTCCATATAAAATACTGGTATTCAGCTGCATCCGGTTATACTGGAAGCCGACCCCAACAAAGTTGTGAAAAGGCTAGGCAGATTGATTGATGTAGGGGGGTAATTTCTGGAACTACCAGTTGGATTTGAAAAGTTCTTTTTGCATTTAATAACCCAATTCTTGACGAATGCTATAGGTTATTTAATATCACGCTACACCCCTTAGGAACCGAGCAAAAAGAAAAAAAGTCAGAAATAATGATAAGCCAAAACGCAGTAAAAGCGCGGTGCGGGCGGTCGATGCAATAAATCTATACATATTATAAATTAAATTCGTTATTCGTGTTTGTCTGTATGTCCGCGTTGTTCTTCTAAACCACGCAACAGATTTTGGTGAGATTTTCACCATCGTTTAGAGAATTAATTACGGTAGGTTTATGTGTATAATAATAGTCCTCCAGACCGTATTTTCGGCCACGGCGGCCAATCTCGATGGAGACTTGCCTTCGGCGCGGGAGATATTATAGTGCACAAGTGTTTGCGCAGACACAAGGGCACTCTCTCTTCCCTCACTCTCATAGTTCGATGGGACGGCAATCCGAACCGACCAGAGAGAGATCAGGCGTAGGACCAACGGTTTAACGTGCTTTCCGAGGCACGGGGGTATCACACCGCCAACTTCCAAACTCCTGGCTGTTACTACGAAATTCCTAATGGAAAAATCCAATAACACTTTGCCCGACCCGGGAATCGAACCCAGGACCCCACGCTCTGCAGTCGCGCTTGCGATCACGAGACCAACGGGGCAGTTATGTGTATAGTATGTTAATAAAGTTACATAAAACTAAGAAATCTCGGTGTTTTATCAAGTCGAAACCGTGCGAAGCAGGAGCGTGTCGCTAGTAATATTATAAAGCGCGTATAATAAGATCCTATTGTAATTGTGTACAACCATATAAATTACTTACAACTTTTTTTTGTTTTACTTACCTTTACTAACATTTTACACTAAGTTTACTCTAGTTTACTCTTTTCTATTCTAGACTATTGCCGTCTCAATGAAATGTGTGGTGCCTTAAAACTACAGGACCATGTTTTATTTACAAAAGCTTTTTATACACAAAGCTTTTATAAGTTTGGTAACTATTTGTAAAAATCAAAGTATTGATTTCTTACAGGGTTTTTATGACTCTTGAAGAATAGTCAAGCGGAATAGGTTACTAAATATATCAGCGTCTATTGTATTTTATAATGGATTTCCGCAAAGTCACGCCTGAATCAATTAACTATCTAAAATCAAAGTATTAAAAAAAATACTAAACATAGATGTTTTTTGAAATAATAGTGTATATTTTAGACTAAGCGACTATGTTGCCGACTGTACCAATACATGTTACTGAAACCCGCGTAGCTATCTCAAGTTACGTAAGCGTATTGGTATTAAAGATTGCAACGTCAGTGGCCTCATTTCCGTCAGCTGACTCGTACATACACAACTCATGGGGGAAAAGGAGCATTTATTCGTCTTGCGGTTGAATTCTTTTGAATCATATTATTATTACTCATCTACCTAAAATATTCAAATCCTATGATCATAATAGATCATAAAGAGTAAGTATCTCATAGTAGCTGCGTCCCGCGGGGATATCAGGATAAAAAGTATCACATACAAACACACAAACTTTCACATTTATAATATTAGTAGAATGATGTCAAATAATATGGTCAGCATAGGAACCTACTCAAAGAAGAGTAGGTGGTGATATTTAAAAATATTAATATTTCACCGTCGTCACCAACATTTTTGTTAAAGTTTCAGATCCAGGCTTGTTTTTCCCTCGCTTCAGAATGAAACTTTATATCGTTAAAAAATGTTTAAAACAATTTGTAACCAATGCCACGGGCCAGAAAGCAAATAACGAATACTCGCAGAACACGTTTACGATTTTTCATAATTGAAATGTTTACTGCCTGGTGGTCATGTGACTGCTGAGCATGCGGTCCTGGGTTCGATCCTGGGTCGGGACAAAATGTTATTGGGTTATTTGATTCAGTAAGGGATTTGTTCGATTTGGATGGCAATAGCCCCGTATCCAATTTCATGGGATTTCTTATAATCTTTCTAGCGAAATGTGGATATGTATCTTAACTATAATATTATAAATGCGAAAGTGAGTTTGTTTGTTTGTTACGCTTTCACGCTAAAATGGCTGAACGGATTTAGATGAAATTTGGCAGATGGAAAGATGGATGACCTGGAATAGAACATAGGATACTTTTTATCCCGATATTCCCAAGGGGATCGAAACTTACGCGGGTGAAACCGCGAGGCGCAGCTAGTAGTAAATAAACAAAAAAATATTTAAAGTATGATATTTATTTAGTTAAGGTAAATACAGCTAATTCATTGTATTGTACGAGTAATAGACACACTCATTTAAAGAAACATAAAATTAAGCTAATTAAATTCAGTATTCATAGTTGTGCAATTCCATTAAGAGCAAGAGATTCGTCGAATGTACTCACATGTTACTCCTAAGTCCACTTAGTCTCCGGCGTAGTTTATACTCTAGGCGTTACTGAAGTTTAGACCACCGAAATAAGCTTGCTCTATGTCATTACATTAGAGTTTAGATTAATACGAACTTTGCTATTGTAAGTGCATAGCTTTTAGGCTGTGCGGAAACGAGATGTTTACGTCTTGACTCGTTTACGCCTTGATTCGTTTACATAGGTATTATATGAACGTTAGATATTTAGCTCGTGCTTTTACTTATACATGTTTCCATCTCTATCTTACACTTGCAGCTTGACAGTTGTGCGGCAGTGACAGGAATAACGCGTACGTGCTTAGTAACGTGTACAAAAATATTCCCTAGATTATCGCTTTATGGACACAATAATAACGAGCAGAGTCGTTACAAAACAGTCTCACAATCAAAGTTATAAAAATGTAGTAAATAAAAACCAATTTTGATACAAGGTACAAAACTATTGTGTCCTTAATAGACAAAAGCTTTGAATACCTGTTTCCATCCGTATTTGGGATATTATTGTACAAAATAGTTTATTTTTCCACTACTTAGGTAATCCTAACATAATTATTATAAAACACAGGTTGCATAGGTATTTTTATTTTAAAACAGTAGTTCAGGGTCCCATGATTTTTTTTTTAATTGCCGTGAGTCCGTATCGTTTAAAAACTTAAGAATGCACGACAAAGAGTTGGTCCCCCAAGGATCTTTGTCAAATATTTTGAAACCTTTGTGGAAGATATCACAGCGGACAATAACAGACAAGTAAAACAAATTCTCAAGTTGTTTTTGAGTAATGAGAACTACTGGGTTTTCTGGCTATCAGGCAGATAATACCTGATTGTAGCTAGTCTACGCTAGGATCAGCAGTCAAGCGTGTTAGTTAATCAGGTAGATAAATCCGAACTACATTAGAGGTATCTGGGGCATACAGTAAATGTCGAAGCAATTCTAGAGGAGTACAGAGTATTGTCGGTAAGGTAATATAAGCTGCTGCAAGTAATATTTGCAGGGTAAATAGGCCTGCATAAGTTGAGTACCTATTTTACAGCTAAAATACTGTGTTTCTATGAGTTTTAAACGCTCAAGTCTTGGGTCACAAAAAAACAACCAATTGAACGGAGCTCGTTAACGCAAATTTTTGAATTACTGGATTTAATTTAATGAAACGACATACCACTAAACACGTTTAGTAAGAAGACGTAAAAAACAAGAATATTTGACATCTATCGTGATTTCGTGGTATCCCTAGGGATTTCGTGAAATCCCTGGTTTACTCATTTCCCTGCGACATATGTAAACTAGCAACCTGCTCCTACTTCGCACGATTTTTCGGACTTGATAAAACATCGAGATTTCTTAGTTATATGTAACTTTAATACTATCGTATTATACACATAAAACTTCCGGAATAAATTTTCTAAACGATGGCGAAAACCTCATCAAAATCACAAAATCAAGATGAAGTGGACACTGTTCACAGCCTACTGTCAAAGCTTTAATTCTTACTCGCTGTTAAAACCTCCTAGGGACCGGGTGGCATCACCGGGAGTGCCAAAATATACGGTACAAGTACAACCCCGGTGTGGTCCCGGTTAAAAAAATATGGGACAACAATTATCTTCGATTTCAAAATCAGACATGGACATTAACAAAACCAATTTTTTTTTTTTTTTTCACTAAAGCGTTGCCAGTCTCTCAAGTGATTTCTTCTGTATTGTAGATGCTTTGTCACAATTGATCGGGCTATACATTAACTGTTCGGTGCGAAAATCGAACCTGTGATTAATCACTCAACCACTGCACCAACGCATAACTTCGCAGCGATGAGGACAACCTGACACACTTTCTCGTAGATAACGGATGGCCCGCGTCAGAGGTTGATTAGAGCACGAAGTGGCCGGATGTCAACAATTTTCGAATGGACTCTGCGTTATATCAAATCGTGCACTATGCACTACTGACCTTATTTTCATCATATCTGGGACCTTATTATTTTAATAATCAAATATCAAAATCTGTTTATCCTTCAGCCTTTATTGTTGGCTCCCAGTCTATACACCACTTTATTACCTTAGCATAAGCATAATCAGCCTACAATATTCCCACTGCTGGGACACAGGCCTCCTCTCTGTGAGAGGGAGTGGGCTGTAATCTACCACGCGGGCTCAGTGCGGGTTGGTAGATGTCACATGTCTTCGAATTTTTGGTTCTAGGACATGCCGGTTTCCTCACGATGTTTTCCTTCACCGTTTTGAGAGAAGTGGTAATTAAAGAATTCACACAAAGTAAATTACCTTTATTACCTTATTAACCACATACTGAGGGCAGACCGACAGTCAGAATATAATAACTACTTTATAGGAATTTCTTAGGAAACCATAATTATGAACACCACGACTACGGTGCTACTTGACCAAAAGAGTCACCATCATCAGTCGCTCGGTTAACAACGGAACCAATTGAAAACCACAACAAACAACACAACAACAACAACAATTGAACAATTGGAACCGTGCACCTAGCTTCTGAAGTTTCATAAGTGCTCATGTAGGTTTATGTGAAATAAAATATTTTGATTTTGAACGCACAAACCCAATGGTATTTCCCTCATACTCGCTAAGACATAACGTAATTAATTTTATAGTCTATCATATTACATCCAAGAGTTCATCGCACAGCTTAACTATTAATGCACTTCAGCATAACTTGCTCCCATTCAACAAATTATTGATCGGAAAGTGCAAGGCAAAGATAGATCGTATTACCTACCAGCTTATCACCGCAAAGTAGAGGATCAGCTAGAAATAGATCACAATAGTGAATGGCGTGCAATCCGCCATTATTTAGGAGCTATCGTGAATAGAGGTAAGTTGTATCGTCATTGTATTTAATCCAAGATTATGATACTAATGATTATATAACCATAGATGACAAATCTTATAAACAATATACAACTAAATCACTAACTATACAAATAAATACAAAAACAAAAGGACACTTAAGCGTCCAAGTACTCGTCCGGATTGCTGTCATCCGGATACGTGCCCAGGGGGCCAAGTCGATGAGTTTTTGACAGATTTTGTATGGCATATCTGTCAAAAACTCATAATTGCGAGACCATTGACACGTTTGTAAATTAGTAGACTGACCTGGCCCCCTGAAGACTGGCAACATTGCCACGTTGAATGGCAATGCTAATTCTTTGGCCAAAGAAAGAGCCGGTCTTCTGGTCACGTGAAGTGTCGACCAGTCAGTGAGAAATTTCCGAGAAAGAAAAATCCAAGATTGCACAAGGCCCTTGTTAACGTGATTCATATCTCTTACACGAGGTCTTCTCACTGCAATAAGGTATCAATGGACATAGGTATAGGTACTGACATGGCTGTTAAAATGAGCTTTTTTTCAATAGCTTGGTTGGTTTCAATATTTTATACGAATTTTATCGATCGATGTAATCGTACACTAGAACAAAGCGCATTCATTGTGGCCGACCTAAAACCAAAATTGCCGTTAATCTATCCGCAAATTGGTAGGTATGTAAACACCTAAAGTATTAATCTATTCATTATACGGCAAATTCAATCAAATATAAATGAAATGCCAGAAATAAAAGTTGTAAGGAATATAAAGAAATAATCGTTACTCACTGTCTGTGCGGTATGCCAGCTAATCGAGGCAGCCAGTGAACCGATTCTATTAAGGTTCCACCATGTACAAGCATTCCTTTGAGTAAGATGCATGACATTAAAACTCATTGCTTGTGCGAGGGAAAGGTGGGGAAACCTTAGAAGTGCAGTAATCAAATTGCTGTTAGTCCATTTACTTTCAGGCCTGTCATTGATTTATTTCTTATGAGTACTTGCTTGCTTTTACCCATGTTTATTTATTTATAGGTTTTTTCATACTAAAAGGCAATAGCAATTATTTGATATCAGAACGAAACGTCTCGTTTGTATCGAAAATCAACTACTTAAAGAAACAAGCCGTGTGCCTTCTGGGATTTCCTTACAAACTTTACTCCCTTATTTAACCCCTTTGGGGATGAATTTTCAAAAATCCTTCCTTCATCTTTCGTTTTATGGAACTCTTGTGCAAAATTCAGGCTTCGACCCAGCAGTTTAGGCTGTCTATCAGTGAATGAATGCAGAATTTAAGTTATTATTAAATAGATGGAAGAATTTATAAAGACATGGAAGCATTTATTTAATATAAATATTAAAATAGAATTATACGAGACAGATTTTTTTTAAAGAGTGGAAAATATTATTCACATTTTCAAATACTGGTTTATGGTTCTTATCATGTAAACTGGCAATCGAAACAACTCCACAATAATATCGCGTTTCTTACCTACATTGAATGCAATAAATATAAATTGCTTTTTCATTGGTAATTTCCTCATTTCGGAAACAAAGTGCAATTATTGACATAAAGGTTATTTGACTCCGCTGTTAATGATGTTGGCGGAGTGTTTATTTTTTTTCCTGCATCAATATAATATGCATTATCATTCAATATATTATGGGTGTAATATTGTATTATTTATTTGTTTGTAGACAACTCTGATATTAATTGAGAAGCCACGATGTATTATTATCTGTAGAAATTCCACTAATGTTATAAATTAACGTATTTCTGTTCCTGGGTTTAACGGCAGAATAAAATATAATACATTCTATCTGGGTGCTTGTGGAATTTTCCCTATGATGCGAATAAATCGCAGGCGTCAGTAGGACAATTATATTTTAAGTCCAAAAAATATAGTGTAGGTATTTATTTTGATACAGATAGAAAGATAGATAAACTATTTATTCAGTGCACACGAAAGAAATAGCACATCATACAAAAGCTTAATTAAATGATAATTAAATAAATGATTTACTAAAAATTAATAATTATTATATTTTAAATAAATGAAGTGACACTACGATGTAATGAGTTTTTCAAGTCTATATTTATGTAAAAGTGTTTCAATGAAGAAGCCCATCATAATATACTCAATAAATACCGGTATCTACAAACCCGGTTCCAGCGTAAGTACCTACTATTTCAACTTGTTATTATTTACTTTATGATGAAAGGGCAGGGAACCGGTAAACATTTAAATTTTTGTACCGGTATCTTTATTTAAAATGTCTGAGATTTAAACGGTTGATGTACGATTCGATCTTGGGAATTATATCTTAATCATTTCTGGGAATTATAACTTACCCTTCACTTCCTAAAATCCTAATTTCTACATTTATATATGTTATTTGTATAGTATACAATAAGTAGTAGTCAGTTCTATTTATATTCCTTGTGTTGTCATCTGACAGTATGCTGCGCTTAGGTCTTTTCGGAATTATAATCATTATTTTCTGTTTTTTATAGTTCTACTAAGGTGTGTTTTTTTTCTGCAATGCCAATAAACGCATTTTTCTTTCTTTTTATTTACTTTATAAAATTTACAAAAAAAACCACCACCAATATATACCTCATAGGTATTTCTATTAGCTACCAGCGCGGCTTTACAGTATGGGGTCTTAAGTTCGAGTAAGGAATCAAAGAGTGAATGGGTTTTACTATTAAGAAATTTTCCCCAAATTGGAATTGAACCCGATACATTCCAAGAAGGTCGCTTTCTATTATATGGGACTCAATACGTACGGTAGATATGTGGGCGAACAATAATACACCTTTGCTTACGTATTCATTTGGGCAAGACGTGAGGTTATTGCATTTAAATTGCATTTATTTACACATACATGGCTAAGTGTATTCATTGCCTTATTACGACATAATATGAATCACAATTTTTAAGTGACAACTGAATCGTTAAACCAAGTTCTAGTAACAATTCTGCTCACATTTTCTAGAAAATCTTTTCATTTATCCAGGGTTTATTAATTCTTCATATCACAAATCATCCATAGCAACATTCCTCTAATAGATATATATATATATAATAGATATATATTTTATGTATATTTAGGTAATTCTGGTACCCAATAAGAACAATTTTACCTCTACGCGAGGTCTATTTTTATCTCAATTAATGGACATTACTGTCGAGCCAAGTCCTTCTTGTAAGTGTCCCGGGGAGGCCCAGACTGGCCCAACATGGCCCAACTTGACGTATACGCACCATTAACTTGATTACCTGTTGGGTGAGCCAATTAACCACCTATGCATTCGAACATAAGTGAAGTATGGGAGATTTTTCCGTTATAGTTTTTTTTTTGTGTAATTTAGTGATGTATGGCTTAGAATTTTGTGATGGTTTGTATGATCATAATTGGTTTTTAATTAATTTGATTATTA
The DNA here is from genome assembly GCA_947522985.1 of Lithophane socia. Lineage (NCBI taxonomy): Eukaryota > Metazoa > Arthropoda > Insecta > Lepidoptera > Noctuidae > Lithophane > Lithophane socia. The sequence continues at coordinate 7,335,634 of OX383255.1, read as the reverse complement.
TGTACTTCAATTGATTTTTATTTTATTTTATAGCGTTTGTTTCTACCACAATATGTGACATATAACAGGCAGTAGTAAGATTAAAGTGTAATTCTCCTGTCAATATATAAATCTAATGGAAACAAAACCTTTAGATTAAAACTTCATATCTACGACATAATATTTTGTGGAAGAATTCCAAAAAACGCCGATATTAACTCCATCCCGACTTTTTTTCTAATTTGAATGTGTTGAAGAGTACCTGCGCACAATACCGCACTTCATATTCATTCGTTCATATTACTTACAATATAACAAGCCCCATTTATGTTATGAATGGGTAAAACTTTCTCCCACTCTGTAATAAAGAAATATTAGGGTATAAACCTTCAATCTTTGTTTAACAATACCGCTTAATTTTTTCTGTGTAATGGGCATTCTCAGATTTAGATTTAAATACACAGTAAAGGGTTGCTTATAAAAATAACTTATGCTTAGTTTATACTCGTGGATTGGTCGGTTTAGATTACGTTTCCCTCATATGATGATATCAAACGGCCCGCGTAGAAAGGTCGCTCGTTGCAATAACACAACCGTCTAAAGAGAAAAAAAGTAAAACAAATCTCTGAGTCCACTCTAAAAAAACAAACAGATAACTTAAAAAAAATATGCTTAAAGGATCAATAAATAGAAAACTTACCTCGAACATAAATAATCCAATACAACTATAGTGTACGCAAACACAATCTTGTTCAGTACTTTATTTGCACAGTGACTTTTATTCCGCACGCAACAGTCGAGGCACTTATTTGTTAAGAAGCAAGTTCAATAAACACTAGTGTGTCTCGTAGCACTCGCGCTACGGCGTAGGCGGCGTAGTGCGTAGACGGGCGAGCGTAGCGAGGTCCCGAGAACAACTGAGCGCGGCCGCTGCACCGCTCGCTCGGCGCCCGGATGCAAGCGTGCTCCGATATCCTTTTTGATTCTTACTAACTAGCACGATCTGAATGCGTCACTTTATTTTGTTTTTGCCATTGAGATTTAATTATTGTTTCAATCAGGTTTTGATTTACAAAAAAATTGGCTTATAAAGCTAATTTATGAACTTAATTTTAAACTTATTCCTATATAACACTTACTACTCGTTTGCTGTACGTTTATCTTCCATCTGTCGAAATGAAAATTATAAATTGAATTTGTATGAACAGAAGATGAATTAAGAGATATGAACAATCGCTACGCAATCAGATTAACGAATGTTAACAAATCCGATTCCCGTCGGCCGTATGCAACAATTTTACGTTGCGCCCATTCGACATTTAAGTTAACAGATTTTGTGTTTTCGATAAAAGCCGAATCGATTCCCCATAGAATTTGAACCGCTGCTGTCACAATTTTCACACGAGATCGATAGGCAATTATGAAGGGATGTAAAGGTAATAACTTTGAACAAATGGAAATATGACTATGCTCATCTTCGTCGTGAGGTTGAACCGCAAGACAAATGAAATTCCATTACGATATTAAAGAAAATCCCCAAAGCCGTCGGTGGCTTTATGAAAGAATTTAATAATAAGGAGCAGAATATTATTCAATTTTTCCTGAAAACAAAGATGGAGCAGGAAGAAAGTCTGTTCCCACCTGGGGCTCGGGGGCTAGTCGAATTTATTAGCATTCAAATGATTTATAACTAGCGAGCGGCAGCTGAATATTTTCTGATTCGTCTTAAATTAAATTCTTTCTTTCCTTTGGCGGGATTTCATTAAGGGTAACGAAATGCCACGGAGATGAAAAAGATAATCTGTCCGTCGCAAGCTGAGTGAGTAGGGCGCCGTCGCCGTCAGCAGCGCGCCCGCATGCCGATTATAGTGGACACCAGCCCGATGTATACGTCACTGGTTACAAACTGAGCCGCATTTTTTTATGTAAGCGTTAAGGCGGTTTTCCATACCACCACAATACAAACAACACGTAAAATGCTAAGCTGAATAAATTGAAATCTTAAAAATATTTTTTCAAACCTAACTTGATTTCTGAATTTGTAACTCCACGGAATTTACATAACAGAATTAGTAATTATCGTTGACAAGCGAATATTTATTCTTCGTGACATTTTCGGACGGCGGCCTCATTAGCCAGAGCATAATTATTATCATTTTCTTCATCAATGTTTCTTTTACTTTGATTTTTCCTCAGTGCTATCTGCTTTAATACAAACAGACTTTTAAACGGGAAAACTTGAGATGCTGCAGCCGATCCTGATACAATCACCTCTTCATCCCTCACGAGATCAACGTAAAGATATGGAGAGTCCACACAACACGAACTTGCTATACTGTAGGTACTCTTTTAACAAAATTGTACCTCCATTGATTGCAAGATAAGATAAGAGAGATTAGACGAGGGATGAGTGCCCCTCAACCCAGCAATCAGTAACCGTGCAACAAGAGAATACAAACCACTAACTATAATAAATTTGTAAACATCTCGGTTGGGTAAGCCGCTGTCTAAAAGGTGGAGAAAGGCCATTATTTTCGGTGTATTTATAAAATACATGAACTATCAGCCGGCGGTGCCTACAGTGGTTACGGGAGAGAGCTCTCGCACCCGCGTAGCATTTTAAAGCTAAAATATTTAACGAGCGCAGAGCAAAGAACAAAGCCTGCTCTGTGTTTAGCTGCACATGTCTACCGTACCCCAAAGCCTCCGTCATTAAATTCAACGCCCCTTTATGCGTTTCTGACTTTGTTAACTATAGAAGAGCTTGCAACAGAAATGGGCCAACGTTTGGTAGCAAGCATAACGCTGTTGTCGCATTCATATGTAATTCCTTTGAAAACTTAATGTGTGTAGTCTTGCGTTTAGCAGTTACTGTAATGTTATCGGTAATATTATAATGCTTTGTATGGTTACAGCGGAAATCTTATCGTTTTATGGTTCCGTAATCAAACGAAAAAACTCAAATAGTTACGCCAGATCCATCTGTATGTTTCCCTCGCAGCTTTTACCCTTGTAGGAAAACGTTTAAATAGATCTACAACTAAGCCAAATTGTAGCTTTATAACATATACAAAGTAATGAAATAAACTCTTAAAAATTGGGGTCGCTCCCCTACTTGTAAAGAGAGGGCGATTCTTTTTCATTTATCTACCTCACCCTGTAATTTGTCGATGAATATGTCTTTAAAAAGTGTTTGGAAAACATCAAGCTCGAAAAAATTATCTTTTAATGGTATAGGTTCTAGCTAGTTGACTACGACACTGCGTGTAGCTCGTGGCCAAAATCTAATTTGTAAAAAAAGGTATTAAAATAATGTACAAATGAGGTACCGTCTATTGTATTTTTGGTTAGTAATAGCTCAGAATAAAAGTAGGCGGTGGTACACATTTCCGACAGATTATATAAATTACTTCACGATTGCTCCCTATAGTATACAAATCTATTTGTGTAATAGGTTCAAACATAATAATACCATTAAGTATAATGACATTAAACAAAATAGCAACATTACACGATTTATTGTTCGTGACTGACGGAAATAGAACGTACTAATGGTGGTACTGCCAAAGAGTTCACTTAAATTATTTAAAACGTTCACAATCTAAGTATACAATAAAAAATGAAATGCTGTTTGCTGGTAAGCGCATAACTTGAGAACGACTGGACCGACTAGGCAATATTTTTTTCGTAATATTTCGATTCAGGTTCGGAAAAAACTGAAAGTCCTTTTTTGTATGGTCAGGACGTCTGTCGAGTCAGCTATTTCACCATAAAAACTAGGTAAAAACCACCATAAATCCATTTATGAGGTAAAAGTCTTATCAAGATCTCGCGTCGTAGAGAAATAAAATCGAATAGACGCTTTACGGCCGCGTCGACACGCCACAAGCTCCCATACACCGTCGTTTGCGCACTTTTAAAGTGGAACATTTGAAAAGAAGTGAACTCTAATTACGAAGGCGTAACACGTCAAAGTATTTGAGAAGTGCGCGACGCATCAGGCGTTGATTTTGTGAGGCGACGAGAAACAGCTTATAATCCCCGTCTGGACCCTTCACGATGCCACCTTTTCACCCTCGCGTTAGAAGACTTTGGATAATGTACCCTATTTTTGTTATGAAAACTAACGAAGGTATAATAATAATTATGTTTAAACAAAGCAGCTGCTGTTATGGTAGGCATTAAATCTAATATCTGAATACGAACATAGAATAAATTAATATATTACATATGACTGTCTCGTTGGTTTAGTGGTCGCAAGCGCTACTGAGCATGAGGTCCTGGGTTGGGCAAAAAGGATATTGGTGTTTTCCATTAAGAATTTCTCAGTACCAGCCCAGAATCTGCACTTGTGCCCGGTTGCTGGCAATAGGCTCGCCCCTATTAAATGATACTTAAACATAACTGGTGAAATGGTGGTGTACAGTCACTAGCACCAATATGTATACTCTGAGCAACTTTTAAAAGTAATTTTCTCCTACTGTATTGATTGTAATTTTATGTTATTTTATGTTTTTTGTTGTGCACTATGGAATGCAATAAAAATTGAGTATTAAGTTATAACAAACACAGTATTTTGGAACCCATGTTATTATGAAATAGGTATCATCTCAAAGTTGCAATCGTTATTCCACAAGAAAATCGTTATGGATTTTTTCTGAGTGTATACATATTTTTGCTCGTGACTGTACTTACTACCATGGATATACCTTTGCTTAACACTTCGGGGAAACAAGGCGTGATGTTATGTATTTTGTTATCATATCATACGTGAAAATATTATTTTTTCAGGCTTACTAGCTGTTAAACAACAACAACATATACTTCAAACAATTCTTGTCAAACTACAATCATGTACGGCACAAATCTAAAATTACTTTCCGATGACAAGCGAATCGAATAAAATATGGTGGCGTAGTTTCTATTTGGCGCAATTACACGGTGGATTTCACAATTTGGCCTATTTATTTTTATAAAGTACAAAGGTCGCAATTTCACGGTTTAGTTGTTGACATTATTGTACCAACGTCAAATGTTCTTGGATCTGGGGCGGCGGTCGGTCTAATGAGGCGTGGGGAGCAGAGCAGCCGGAACGAGTGTTGATGTGCACCGCTCATGGTGGCTCATGACCGCAAAACGACCCCACCTCACGCGCACCTCACCTAAATGTATGTGACCTCAACTCAACTTACCTGCTTAGACAATATGTGGAAGCAGGATTGTTTGAAACCTTTGGGTATTACATCTATCCCTTTCAAACAGTCATAATTTCTCTCAGTTGCGTCTTTAAAAGGCAGCTAAGTGTGTTGCTGTTTGTACTTAAGCTCTACACTGTTATTTAGCTTAAATATTTTAATCTTATTTGAACAACGCAACGTACTTGCGTAAACATTAAATAAAATCACGCTTTTAAATCTCTGTCTCAATGAAAAAAGTAAGCACGTTCAAACATTCATCTCCCACGAGCTTAGCTTCTCCGAAAAAGAAACAAAACGCAATCGCTATTTTTCTTTTTCGAACACGTCGTAAATATTTTTTAGTTTTAATTAACAATTGGCCAGTGACAATTGTATCGTCTATCCTAGCCTTTTTGTTTCATTCTTATTCAGTCACTAAAGTCTGTTTTTTTAATCTCATAGACTAATTTGACATTTCAAGTGATTGTTGTTTGTTTTTTAAATTTAGAGTTTGTCATTTGCACCTGTCCAATTAATCTACGAAATTAAAAAAAAGACTTAAGTTTTTTTTTTAATTTCGCAAACATTTAACTATGTTGCCATATACTGCTTAAGCAGTATATGGCAACATAGTTAAATGTTTGCGATTTACAAACGATAATCCTTATTCATTCTATTTCACACAATTTCCTATCGCCCTTGTGTTCGGTTTGCAATGGATTAAATACACAATCGTCACGAGCATTTTTAAATTCAATCGTAGCGCTGTTGCTGTCACGGCCGAGTTCAATATTTCAATAATGCTGTACCTACGTGTAGCAATTAGTGTTCAACAATTTGAGCCCATTTTCCGTAACGAAATATAGCTGACGCATCCATTAAACAGGAGCTCATTTACTTATATTCATTTCAGCCATTCAACCGTAGAGACTCTGAAAACCAGATGAGCGTTAAAATCATAATATTCGAAAATAAAGTTTTTAATGAGCATCGAATTCAATAAAAGCAGCAACAATGGCGTGTGTGAACTCGTATTGTGACTCTTTTGTTTTACGCCAGAGACGTCATTATAAATTTTTCACCGCAGCTGTCTAATGAGTAACGCTATATAAATATGTATTTTAATATGCATGCACTAACCGCGCTTGTGGTTTTACGCCTTTATTTATTTTATTTTCGAATACGTACATCATAACTTTAATTTGTCTCTGATATTTCATCCATAATTCAATGTGTTGTTAATGCACCAATAAATTGAATTAATTATATTTACTTTTCTAACCGAGCCTTTTATATTCGTTGGGATATTACATATTTATGTTTTTAGTAATATAAATACATACATATAGATAATTCTCAAACATAAGCTAATTAGAAGTATTGTAGTTTAGCTATTATTATTGTCCCAGGACTGTAAAAAACTTAACCGACTATTTCAATCCATATTCTCGCGCCTAAACAAAATTGAAAAATTGATAAAAGCTATTTCCGTCAAATCCAACGAATTACACAGCACTCAGTAAGAATGTACCAGGCTATCAACATTATGTAGAACTCTAGTGGCTAGAGAGGGCCACTAGATTCTTTTTGAGAACAGCTATCGCGAAGGGGTCATGTTATGATGGCTATGTTGGCGGTGAATTTCGGCAGGTCAGCGAAGCAGCGCCGAGGGCCGCCGGAGGAGGCATCGCATGGCACCGGAAATAATGACTGCCGCTCTGTAATTGGAACGGGCCGTATTTTAGCTAGTGACTCGTCACTGCCTTTGCCAGCCCTTTTATTTTTTAATTTTTACCAACCAAAGTACCCACTTTAATTGTTTGAAGTATTTTAGCTTTTTTGTAAGACGAAGTGTATTTCCATTTTAATAAATATTTCTTGTTAGGTTACAAAGAGAATACTTACCCCTTTTTCAAACACTTAGGTACTTCAAGAATCCAAAACTTTATAAATGTTAGAAAATTTTGAACGACTGAAAAGAATAAATAAGTAGCTCTCAATTTGCAATGCTTTTACGGTTTCGTATTTTAAAAACGTGACTTGAAAAACCTCATTACCTATCGCTCACCAATTTTTCGTAAAAAGTGCTTTCAAAAAACACATTAGGGAATAAGCAGTAAATTCCTAGGAAAAGATTATATGCCAGGTGTTACACAGGTAATTTTCATTATGTAAACTGACGAATCGAATCTTACATTTTTGTTAAAACATATTCTCTCTGATTGATATATTTGATATATTTTTTATTAAATTATTTAATAAAAATATTATATAATTTGTCAGACCAAATTTTTTCTGCAATAATTCGTCACCAAGTTACAGCAAGGAATTTTACTAGCCAATTTTATTTCTTTGTCCAAAATTTTCCAGAGGACGGTGATTCTACATGAGTATATAGAAAATAGCTGCATGTTTGCCAGTGGTGGCGGGCCCAGGGTCCAGCATGTGCAGGAAATAATGACGTCCGGCGGGCCGCCTCCGCAATTGAAACACCGCGACCCGACGAGCACGCCTAAATTACTGCACGGAAAACGATTACGTACAACGGAAATTTACTTAAATACTTATTACACGAATAATTTTCAACAACCCCAGGATAACCCAACCTTCAGTTACACATCCAAATATTATTTATCGTGTACTTCCAAACTTTGCCAGGTTATTCTCAAAGGAAAATTGTACTTTGTTACTTCAATGCAATTTGTCAGTTGGAAAATAAACTGATTTTGTTGCAAACTGAAATTGAGAAAATGCTCGTATACAGCGCCACCGAAGTTTCAGGAGCAGTGCAACAGAAATAAAATAGTTTTTTGTACGTGTAGCTGTATAACTATTTTAAAAAGTAGCAGTTTTGTATTTTATATACGGTCAAACAAACGGAAAAACGGAAAATATCAATATCGAGATGCGACATCAGTTTGATGTGTACAGACACAAACACTAATATTTATACACTTAGCAACTTTTAAAAGTGATTTTTTCCTACTGTATTGATTATAATGTTAGTTTATAATGAACATAATATATAGTATTTTGGAACCCCGGTTATTATGATATAGGTCTCATCTCAAACTTAAAATCGTTGTTCGACAAGAAAATCGCTATTGATTTTTACTGAGTTGTACATATTTTTTCTCGTGACTGTACGTATTGTTGCGTTGTGGCTACTGACTACCTACTGGTTAGGTAGTGGTTAATAAAATGCATTCAAACAACATAAAACTAGAGTAGTATCTACTCTTCAAATTGATAGCTATCAAACTGTACTTTTTAACATTCCTGATTCGATAAAATACTCTCATAGCTATCCATGCTATTGACTTGTTTACTTTTCAATTTCTCAACGTATCATGTCATAAAAGTTCTGCAACAGACATTATTATATTAAGTTTGTTTATGGTATCACAGACTTTTACTTTGTGATTCAATTACGTGCATGTTTTTGAAGCATAGGTAAGTACAAAAGATTTATAAAACAAAATATCTATTTTCTCATACTTCTTGAGTTTGAAACAAGGTGTAATGAATAATTAAATTGCACAAAAATGCGCATCAAATAAATGAATCTTTTGAATTAAACATTCACAAGTCAGGAATGGAACCCAAGCAGAGCACCATCAAAACTTATCAAGAATGAAAAATAAAAGACTGCTGGAAGATGAAATCCCATAAGTAATCAAATTATACAGTTTGCCGATGGTTTTATATGCGAGGCAATAACGAGACTGGTAATCGTGACAGAGGTCGCCTCGGGAGGATCAAGACTGGGCCTTAAGAAGCACCTGATCCCTACCAAGCCCGGGGCGACGCTACGTAAACTTCTACAAACGAATTAGACGGAGCGCCTAGAAAACGGGATTATCCACTAACTGTTTTACCCTACGAAAATAGGTTCGCGCCGTAATCGAGTGTTTGTTCCGTTTAAGGTACGGTTACACTACTTAAATGTACGGTAATAATGTCAGCTAGTGTAGATTAGGCTGGTTTATGTCAGATCAATTACACAATGAAATATCATTGAACTAATTATAGTATGTGGTTTACTTATTTCCTGACTTGATTATGTATTTCATTTTGTAAAACTTTTATTTCAATACCAGCTGCGCCCACGGTTTCAACCGCATAAGTTTCGATCCCGTGGGAATATCGGGATAAAAAGTATCCTTTGTCCTAATCCAGGTCACTGTCTATATATTCCAAATTTCATCCAAATCTGTTTAGCCGTTTTAGCATGAAAGCGTAACTAACAAACATGCAAACAAACTCACTTTCACATTCATAATATTAGTTAGGATTAATATTAGGTATATTATATTATATTATAGAGTTAGGATAGTTAGGATTATTACTTTGTACGTAGTATAATAACATCTCGTCTCACAATTTTATATTGTCATGAAAAATAATGATGATGTCTAATTGTATATTTTGAACGTGCAAATAACTTTTGGCTAACAATGCTGATACCAATAATAATATGATATTTCAAATAAACACGTTTACAAACTACCAATTACATTGTCTAAATTGGATAGCAAACAAAACATGTTCATTATTGCATTTCAAATATTCAATAATTTTAGTCTCGTAACAGTAATGTTAGTTGAGGACCCCGCGGCTAGTTATATACTGTCGAACGGAAAACAATGATAAAAAGACTTCCTGTGCGGGAAAATATATGAACATAAATAATAAATTAATAACCACTTTGTGTGCAGTTTTAATCAGCTTTAAATGGTGATTTATTGGAGTTCATGTAAATTGTGGTTATTACAGATTATCTTTATAGCTGCAGAGTTAAATACTTATTAGGTATGTAGCTTTGCTGGGGAGTTAGTTACGCCACTTCTTCTTCCCAGCTAAAGCACTAGGAAGTGGTAAAGGGCCGGGGGACTGTCTTATGTCATTTTGACGTTCGAAAAGTGCTAATTCTCGGCCTAGTTTGAATAAATGACTTTTGATTTGATTTCACATACTTGTATTTTCCCTGATGAAAAGTTCAGTAATTTATAATAAATTTAAACAGTTTTGAATTCCCAGACTTTTTGGTAATATTTAAGACAAAAAAAAATGTCCTAGTTTGATTTAGATTTCAACTTTATTAGTACATTCGAAGACTCAAAATGGCCGATGCAAATAAAAGAAGGAATTCTATAGTAAATAGACGACTAAAGTAACGTTGGCTGAATGTGTCTCAGCCCTAAGACCGTGTAATTAGATTATATTAATTCAATTTAAGTATTTAAGTTTAAAACTTAATTGAATCTTCAACAGAGCCGTTAGGTACAACGTTTATTACATTAATTAAACGGTACCTTCAAACATCACTGAAATCTCATTTTGTATCTACAAACAAAAAGCGACGTTTTCAGGCCTTTTTTAAAAGGGAAAGTGGAATGTACACTAATTTATTAAATTAAGTCTAATTATTACTGTACACTACATTTCAATGATAACGTAGGCAGGTAACCTTTACAAGAATTTTACTGATTTATGTATTTCAAATTGCTACAAGGTTGTCTTTAACTTATAGGGTTCTTTTCATGTGTAGACCCTTCTCTGTGGGATCTATCTACTCCAATCTTGGCTTATTATAGGTGACCTGAAACCGTCCTTCAAAGTCTGTTTGTTACACAATACGTATTTATAGTTAAAATGATATTTTATGGCGTCCGCACCTGTCGTTAGAAGCAACTGAAAATTACAAAATTACAGTTATTTTGTTAAAATGGTTTATTTTTCTTTCGATTTATCCATTACTATGCGATGTTTATAGGCATCTACCACAGTATCTCACAATCGGTTTAAAATAGACTCGCTTTATTTTTTTGTCAGCTACTATACATACCTAACGACATATTAATGACATACGACATTTTGACAATCAATCATATTCAAATGATTACTTAGCATAATCATCAGCCTATAATGTTCCCACTACTGAGACACAGCCCTCCTCTCAGTGAGAGAGAGGGCCGTAATCCACAACGTGATTCCAGTGCGGGTCAGTAGATGTTTTCTTCCTAACGATGTTTTCCTTAACCGTTTTGAGAGCAGTCGTGATGAAATAATTTACACAAAGTAAAGCGCCTGTCAGGTATTCAAACCTACAACCTAGTAAGTCGCGGCCATTATCACTGGGCCACCACGGCTCTACTGTAAGTAAATAATTACTTACATGGCAATTATAAATTAATACATATATACTAGAGGAGTCGTTGACTACTTATACATATTATTATCAACTTACCTACTTGAAGTTATTACAGACATATTATTTAGACTAGGTTTGTATTAAAGGTACAAGCAATTTAAACAACAGCTAAAAAGTCAACTTGTATTAATACGGGCATTTAGTTGATAACATCTTAACGTCTTCTTCCCATAATCCGCTCTTGCTAAGGGTTGCGGAGGTCAGACGGTAACACAATAGTGAGTCTTCATTATCTCGCAAAATGAACACCGACAACTTAGCGATGTAGCCGGTATTACAGTTCACATGCTACCCGTACCTAATTATTTAAACTGAATTCCTTTAGAATTTTAAACCAGGTAATTCCATTATTATAGCTTTCGAAAATAAAATTCGTGTTTGAATATGAACGCTTTTATTTCTGAGTTTTCTTTTGGCTTGACTGCTTCTGCAATAATTTTCTGCATGTTATCATAGTAAAATTGGTTTTACATAGTAACTGTGTGTTTAATTTTCCAATAAATGAATAAATCGGGATAACTCGACTAGTTTTGCAGTCAACTGGAGAATACTAATAGGGAAAATATTAATAATAATAAGTAATGAATGTTGTGATATTGATCTAATAGTTACCAATGAAATATAATGTTGATATTTAACCTAGATTTAAGTTAAATGTATTATGTATACTTGCTGCGCCCTAACAGGGTCATGTACTCATAAGTTTTAACCTAGCCTGTAACTAAGTGTACATTATGCAAATAAATAAATCTGATATAAAATACACGTGGGCCGTACATTGGCTTAAATATGTTCATGTTTTGTAATATAATCGCTTAATCACATTGACTTTATATCGAGGATAAAGTTTCGTAAACGTAAGCCTTCTTAAAAGTTAAGGACATTGTCACATACTCAATAAAAACTGGATTAAGGTCACTGAACTAGAAAACTAAAACGTGTAAGTCAGTGAAACCTGTGAACAAGACTTTGTTATCCCTGAAATCCAAGCAATTTTCAATAATCCCGCTGCGAAAGTTTTTCGCTTGTTGGTAGTTTTTTTACTTGAATTCCCAACGTTTGTTCAAGTAAATGGCTTACTGGTACTCGATAAGGTCGTTTATCGTATAAAAAGCAAAATTGAGACTTCCTTCCTAAGATCAAATGGCATGTCCACGGCGATTTGCCACTAATTAGGTACGAATCTAGCAAAGGACTCACAATCACAACTATTCGAAATATTCATTTTTGCTTATTTTTGTATTCCAGTCAAAATTGTTTCATTTCTAACAAGTCGGACTAATACACCACTGCGACATATCGTCAAGATAATATAAAGCTTAGGCTTTCTTCTATGGCATAAGAACAAATAATAATTTCAGTGTATTTAAAACATGAAATACGTAATAATACAAAGGTACAAATCACCCCTGCATTTTCCGATATTTACAAGAAAATTATGTATGAAAATTGCACCATTTTTACGAGTAATCGTTTCGCGGTGTATTTAACATAATATTATTGCATTTTCAGTCGTTTCCAGCGCTCCCCGGTCTCCCGCGTCTGTAGCCATTCCCCGATCAATAATCACCATAATTAATTTAATTTCAATCCATATCGCTGACAGTCATTCGATTAATTATTATTTCATGCAGAAGTTTTATTGTTTTTTAAGTTTATTGTATTTGTGATGCTAACAGGAAACACGGATTATTTGTTGAGGCATTACAATTACATCGCGTCAAGCTAGTAAAATACTCATCATGTCGACCATGAGTATGGCTGTGGGTGGGGAGACGGGGTGAAGGTATAATAGTCACGTTGGCCAAACTGATTAGTGATAATCTTTTGATACTGTTTTAAGGTTGTCCTAAGCCTCTTTCACAACCTATTCGTAGCAAGACATTCAATATCTACTTTAGAGAAAATTATGAATATATAAAACCATGATTATCTATGTATGACAGACACGCACGAATTAGGTATCACACACAACAAGCACGTTAAGCCGTTGGTCCCGGCTGTCATTTGTGGATCTTTGACAGTCGTTACGGGTCGTCAGAAGCCCGAAAGTCTGACAACCAGTCTTGTCTGGGTTGTGGAGGTCATCGCTCCATGTAAAATACTGATATTCAGCTGCATCCGGTTAGACTGGAAGCCGACCCCAACTTGTTTGGGAAAAGGCTAGGCAGATGATAGGCCGACCATACCACAAAAATCAAAAAATATTTTAAACTCAAATTCAACCTATAAATCGCAGAATTAATAATAAGGCAACATTGCTGGCAGTGCACTGATAAACATAATTATGACAATTATATTAAGTTTATTGCATTAGATGCGGACTCACGGTGCAAGCAATCAACAATTATTCACGAATATAAACGTCATGTCACACTGGAATTAACTCTGTTAGCTCGTAAACATGTCCTGACATTGATTTATTGCATTAATTCCAGACTCCAGGCCATAATCATTTAGAAACAAGTGTTTACATAAATCACAAGTAAACAAAATTGTTTACCGCTGTGTATTGTATAAACAAAGTATAAACTGTAACAAATGTTTATAAAATGCGTAGACGTCTCATTTGCAAAGAATATTTGAGCACGGCTTACACTAAATCCCATATTAACTCAGAAATTATGAGATCAAATTACTTCATTTTATTTTTAAGCGCGTATTATTAGTATTTTATTACACTGTGAGAATTTTTCAGGTCATAAATTTGGTCTTAATAGACTTATTTTGTTCATCATAATAGACTGGTTGCTCCTTCAGCGCGGTTTATTTTACTCATAAATAAACGAAAGTGCAGACTTAAGCAAAACTATATAAAATAATAAAAAGTTAGTCAACAGCATTAAGTTTGTCTAAAGAAGTAGACGATACATCAATGTCAGATCGCACCGAAGCTAAGAAGTGATTTCCAAACGAACCTCGACGTTCAGGAATGTTAAGCGATTCCGGGAGAGACTTCGTGCGAGCTAACATCGAAGAGGTTCTAGCTAATTACTGCAAGGAACGTTATACGACAAAATTGCTTCTGTAATGTTTTATATTATTAGAGTACAAAGAGGGGAACTCCTTTGAGATTTTTTCGTAATACATCCTTCACGATAGCTCTACACTTTTTTAAGTAGATATTCGGATTGTAAAACAGAAGCATGAAGACTGGAAATGTTTATCTAACTGGTTTACTGTCTAACTGTTGTTATGTTAAAAGATAATAACATAGTCGTCTATTAACCTTTATTAATCATATACTCGCATGTCCTAAGAGCCATAAAATAAGAGCTTTTCATCTCGGAAAAAAATGTGCTTACAATAATTAATCTGAAGAATGTTAGCAGACTTTGTGACACAATTACAAAGAAGTAAGGCCTCTGTTAATAATTTTGGTCGAGATTTAAGTTAAGGCTTGGTGTGACTCATATTGAATAAAACGTTTCCTTAAACTTGAGAAAAAAGGAGCGCTATTATAGCGCTCCTTTCCCATCATACGGAACAAACAAAGTTGAACTTGTTTATTTTTTGCTTTTCATTGGCAAGTCAAAAATGTTGGCTGTCTACATTAAGTTATAAGTTTAATACCCAATGTCTAATCCTAATTGTAAAGAACAAAACAATCAGTAAAACAGAAAAGATAAAAGCATTGTCGCCTTGAAACGTTCACGTTTTTGCCAAGGGTCCGTCGTAAAACTTTATTAGGCGCATTAAGGTCGCGGTTGAATCCTGTTTATGTAATCGCCGCCGGGGACCTTTAGCAGGAAAAATATTAAGTGAAAAAAGAACACACAATGTCACCCTAAGTAAGATTATATTTATGACGACCTATATCTAAGGAGAGGGTGGTCAGGGCCACTCAAAATGTCAGGCTAAGCGAAATGAGACGAGAGCTCACATCACACATGAAACACAGGATCGGCTGCGGTGGCGAGGTCGGCGGAGCCACTCGTAACACAAAGATAAGCGTTTGATTGTAAGCGGATAATATGTATTTTGTTTTGGGTGGTTTTTGGACTACGGCTCCAATATTTATGTTGTTTATTATTCATACAGAACAGCTTTTTTAAACGATTATGGTTACATCGATGTAGATGTAAATCTTAACTATTCTAACAACGGTTACAATTTCAAGACATTCAGAAACTTCGCTCGAAATGTAATTCCGTGAAATGTGATTATATGCAATTAAACATATTTCCTTAATACATTTCCGACAACGGAGCACTTAACGTCTTTGTTAAATCGTTACTACAATAGGCACCTTACTTTATTCCGCGCCGTCTCTACTTGGTGCTCCATGGCACGAATAATTTCCTTAATATTGCTCTGCGAAATCTTATTCAAATAATCAGAAGTTCGCGACTCCAATCCGCCTAGATGCAAATTGCATGCAGACTGCTTAATTAACAGCCCAGATACTGCATAAGCTGAACCGATAGCAGGCACCAATGCATTTCGGTTATTGTATATCTTATTAATGCAAGAATATTAGCGTCTTATGTTTATTTTGGTTTTGTTTACGAAAATTGTTTTGATGTGAAGCGATTTATATCCAACCTGTAAACAAATACGTGAATATTGCGATAATTTTCTATCTTATGAAAAATAGGCTATTCCATCAGTTGACAAAAAATAATGTAGAATAGAATCAAAGCGACTGCATAAAAGATGGGATTGTTATTGCAGCGAGTGTACAGGGACAGTGAGTAGTGATCTGTCAGTGGCTGCCGCCCCGTCTTAGGAGCGACGTCGGGCTTACACGGATTTGAGGGGGTAACCGTCCCCGGCTCACTTGACTGATGCGCCATCCTCGGCCACATTTCTTCTACCGTTTAATTAAGTCGGTGACTCGCCGATTAACGTTATGCTATTTCTTTCACGATATTAGTTAGACTTTTTAACGGTAACGATGTGCTAAGATCGGCAATGTTGCCTTGGGGACGACTGAATGAAGCTTGGGTGTCATATTGCTACTGCATTAATTTTGTTTAACACTCACATAATTAACTTATCTACTTGGATTTGAGTATATTTGAAGTGTAATCTTACTAGATGAAATTAAAGTGTCAATTAAATTAAATTTAACTGAACGAATGATTATGACTTTTCACGAATCCAGGCTTACTCGGTACTTGTCTAGACTATTACTAAAAAGCCAGATTCGATTCTGAGAAGTAATCATCCCAACATTATATCTTTTCACATCAAATATAAGTATATTTCATTTTCAAACCGCTGCGGTCATCTCAAGAATATAATACAGTCAAGGAGGTCCTTTCAAACATTCATAACAATTTCTTACCTCAAAGGATAATATAATTCAAATATTTCATATAAAGTTTTAACGAGCTCACGTATCAGCAAATAAAACATGATTTGAAAACAACGCAGCCGTAAAATCCGAGCATTTTATGCGACTCCATTATCTTCAGTGAATTCTCATGCATGAAGAAGTGTTTATTTTCACTGGAATACACGCATGAGTCTAGTATATGTCCCGAATTCACGTATGTATAAAACATAAAGAAGTTCATAAAACTGAACTTCGCCTTCTAGTTCTAGTAGTCATGTCACCGACGTTTTATCACTTAGCTTTAAAAATATCTCATAAATCAATGAATCAGGGATTCTATTATTATTTCACGCTAAATAATTCGTTTAAAGGATAGTTTTCCGAAAATCGATACGAGTACGTGTATTCTCAAAATACGTTTAGAACTTGATAACTATTTGGCAAAGTTTCCACATTAGTGCGGAATTATCGTAACATCAGGTAAAGTATTCTGATTTTACTTTGAATAGAGTAGAGGCTCTGCTTAGAATTAGTTCTTACTAAGTAATTTTAAAAAAAAGTAAATTCTTTGTAGAACTTTCCTTTAATTATGATTTCTGTCAAAATAAAAATAAAGTAGGTCATCATCTGCCTAGCCTTTTTCCAACTATGTTGAGGTCGGCTTCCAGTCTCACCGGATGCAGCTGAATACCAGTATTTTACATGGAGCGACTGCCTATCTGACCTCCACAATCCAGTAACTGGGTAATACGGTACCTCTTGGCTGGTCTTGGAAATAAAGTAGGTGATTTACAAAATAAGGCAATAAAATGGAAACAGATACATAGTTAAAGCCAGATTGGTTACAACCCATTACTTATTCTTTATCCAAATCAGTGCAAATAAAATGGAACGCGCTTCCTACAAAGAAACAACTTATATACCCACGTCTCACGTTACGATACGAAACTAAACACTCCGTAGCCTGGCAAGTCTACAGTCGTATGCGAGGATACGTCAGGCAAGTTATGTTAGTGCTGGAACCATTTCGTGAGGTAACTGTAGTCACATTTACGCTCCTTCAGACTCTCACGGACAACTTGTCCTCGTGAAGATGTGACTGTAAAAGTTTGATCAGTAAGAAAGTTTTAATTGCTACTGAACGGCATTTCCAGTGTGCCCCGACGGAGTTCACTTTGCAAGTATTTTATTCGTACAGAGGAAATAATTTGCTAGAACATTATTTTAAGCAAACTAACGCCCTTTCCTCAATGGTCGGTACTTGGAAGGAGTGTTAATAGGGAATATGCATGTATTTTTTTTATTTTTTTATTCGATAGTTTTTAGCGTCAAATAATAGTAAAAAAAAATTCGACGGCAAAAAAGCAATTTAAAGTATTTAAAAAAATGTTTAAAAATATCCAACCGATCCGGGCTATTTAAACGCCCTCCATTTGGCGCGCTTGGTGTGGTGACGTCACACTCAGTGAAAACAGACAAGCAACTGTCAAGTCAACGTCAAATACTCCTTTTTCTAAGAACGTTTGACATTGACTTGACACTGACATTTTGATTGCTATTCCGGATTGTTACGTCACATCCGCTCTTAGCCTTTTCAAGTATTTGAATTACCCACAGTTTTTTGGTACTTTAAAAAAATTAATTTCTCGCTCAAAAAGAAATTTTGTTCAAAAATATTGATGGAGGCATAATTCTGAAGTAACATAGTTTATAAAAAAAAATATTTGACCCATATTTGAATCACATGCATATTCCCTATTAAGCTCGACTGTCTTGTGTTTTGAGGTCAATATTGTTGACCTTTTATTATTGAAAGGAATTGCAGTGTTTATGTATTTGAACTACATATTACTGTTAGGTACTTTATTCAACTATGTGGTTAATTTAATGAATTGCTTCACTTATTGAGAAAAAATAGGGTTATGAGGATATCTATGGTTATGAGAAATTTCAATTATTCAAAATTAATTTCAATTAAATTATTTCAAACTTATTTCTATAAATTGCCTACAAAACATTAGGTATTAAGGTAAATAAACAAAACAAAAAGAAACATGTTTTTTCTCTTCACATCCTAAATAAACTGTAATTATGATCTTCTCATGAAATAAACAACAACAAAGAAATAATAAAACTTACTGTTCACGAAGGTGTCATGAACACTGAAACAAGGCTGTTTTATGTGTAAGCAGCCTATTCTGTTGCCGCACCCACATAAACACACGCACCTTGACGAAAAACTGAGCCGTACCTAATAAACAGCCCTTTAAACACGTACTTTGGGCACACATTTTATTATCAGAGTAATATACGCAAGTAACGTATATTGTATATCAATAAACATTGTTGTATATGTAGATGGAATGTATCAGACGACGTCCTCGAAGACGCGTACGTATGTTGGTAATACTACATGTCACCTACATTCGATTTGTATTCCGAGTTCGTTAACTCTGCTCGCAATGATTACCCTGAGGCAAACGCGTTTCTGAAGCGAACATGAATGTGCTGTAGCTGTCTTATATTGTTCGTAACATGTCGTACATTATTACTCAATTATGCTAAATAGTACAAACTAATATTCAAGATTAGATTGACGAAATTCGAGATTGTTTTCCTTTGTTATAAAGTTTAATTGATAGATTACCAGAATAATATGTTAATTTAATCCGTGTTGCCTAATTGTTAATTCATGGATTCCCTGAACAAAACAATTTAAGTATGGAAGAAAAATTGAAATAAATTTTATCTGTATAATTGAACTCTCTCGAAATATTTAATCCAATCTTCTTAACGATTGGTATTTTATTTTATGAAAACCTCGGTTTTCAACGACCGTGCAACAAATTATTGTTATTACGTTTTCAATTCGAAATTCATACGTGAAAACGGGTTTGAATTTTCATTTTAAAACTAAATTCGAGTTACAAACCACGTCAGACACTCATAAGTGACATCGACAAGAGCTATAATGGCTCATACGGCGTGCTCGTAAAATTTTATAGGCAACTCGGAGGTACAGGATGTATCCCCGGAGACAAGCCACTACGACCTCACATTATGCCTCCTCCAGACACACTTATCTAACCGTGATTAATTATTGTTTTATCTTCTAAACGCTCCAAAAGATTTATTTCACTGGAACGATCATGAATGACGTAAAGTCAATGAACCCGCCGCTTATCAATGAACTTTCACAACAGAATTTCAAAATACTTGTGCATTTTAAAGCTCACTCGCATGAATGGGCCTGTGAGTAATTATATGATATTTTCGACTTTAATATTTTATTGTTCACTCGTGCATTTATAATTAACACAATTACTGATCGGCCACGCACATGACATTATGTGTACATGTGAATACAATACTACATGTAGTACCTACATACATATACCCTAGTACATATATTACTTGAAATCCTGATTCAATGCTTTAGCAGAGTGTCATGGTTCGTAGTAAAATCAATTTATGAACTAAAAAAATAACAAGACCGTTGGGGTGGATGGTCAAGAGAAAATCACATGATGTCACGACACATGGGGGATTGATGGTAACCACAGATTACTGATAACGAACACAGATACCTATAACACTCCTCTTGGAATTAGACCGAACCATATCTCACTCAAAAACAATATAATAATGAGACTAGGGCCATTTAGGTACCAACACAGCCCAAGAAAAGCGGAAGTTAGAAACCTACTGCTTTAGTTCAAAATTATACCTATTCAATCTAAAGGATGTCGAGGTTCCATCTTCGTGTGTCGCAGTTAGTCTACAGTTAACTAGTTCGTCATATCGATCTAGGAACAGACGCAATCAAGGCACACACATACATAGGCATTACTAGAAGTCTAGAACATACAAATAAGGACTTGTGTTTAATCCCAGTGTCTTTCTTTTGAACTGCTTTAAAGAAACTGTTCGTTTTATCTTTTATCGACGGACTAATGCAACATTATGAAAGGATTTTTTACTCTGTATTCAATATTTTCCTTCGAGACACGGAGGAGCTCGTGGTTAAGTAATAACAGCCGCACGGGTCGATCCATCAGGGAAAGCTACGCTTGCCGGGGTTGGTCCGTGGATGGGTGACCATCTTTACATATCGAGACTCCTCCGTGCCTCGGAAAGCACGTTAAGCCGTTGGTCCCGGCTGCCATTCGTGGATCTTTGACAGTCTTTACGGGTTGTGAGAAGCCCGAAAGTCTGACAACCAGTCTTACCAAGGGGTATCGTGTTATCCAGTTACTGGGTTGTGATGGTCAGATAAGCAGTCGCTCCATGTAAAATACTGGTATTCAGCTGTATCCGGTTAGACTGGAAGCCGACCCCAACATAGTTGGGAAAAGGCTAGGCAGATGATGATTCGATATTTTCCTCATTTGAGATTGTGAAGTTCCTAGTAATGGCAATCATGAAAAAGGAACGTTTTACACACGCTTCACCGACGGATTTGTGATCGCATGACATGTATTGTGTTGTTGATGTAACACATGTTATCACAAACCATCGTAATCGTCATTAAAACTTTACGACAATAAAAGGTAAAGAGAAGGTAGACACGACTACACATTAGCTATACATTTCCAGTTTATGCTGATCGCGCATTGTATAGGATTTCCGTACAATGCGAGGTCAGTGTAGCCATGTATACAAGAAGCTATTTATATACACTTCTCATTAAAAAAATCGAAACACTTCAAGTTCATGTTTTTAATGGATTATTAGAAAAATATTGTATGACCAATATAAGTGCTCACGTGCAAACTGAAGGCGCGCTCTTCGATGGCCTGTTGTTAAATTCGGCGCATTGGCTGGCTTGTGTGGTACCAATCCACGTTCATTCAATCTTCGTCTAATTGTAGAGTCACTCACAGTCACTCTTTATACAACACTAAGCAGTTGCTGCAGTTCAAAGCGTTAAGGCGTCGATTTTACTAAAAAACTGTTGCAATAAATCGGTCGTCTCGAAGAAGTGGCCTGATTCCTACCAGATCCTGGACGACGCGTGAATAAACCGGTCTTCCGATAGCGTTTGTACACAGAACAGAGATGATAGATGTAGCCTTGCAGCCACAACACGTTTACTAAGACCAGAATCCAGCAACGCCACTACTTGGGCGGCTTCTGCGGGAAAAGTATCCATGTGTGGTGAAAAAAAGTCTTGTTAACAGATGTCCCAGGGCCTACTAATCAAATTACAAACAACAAGTTTTAAAATAAATCTTTATTGAGAGTGTAGAAAAGGCAAAACTTTTTTGGTTATTTGTCGCCAGAAAGAAAATCTTCGTAGTAGTTCGATTTTTTATGACCCATGGAGATCAAACTTGTCACCATTAGACACGGTTTCTTTATGTAACTTTACTTCTTTAAGTAAAAAATGAGACTCCAACGAAAAATTTAATGTAGAAATAACCAAAATAAACTTTATTTTAACTTAAAATTCATAATACTTTTTATTTATTCAAGCTGTGTAAAGGGTTTTCAAATTAATCCATAATATTATATGTACAGAGTAGCTGTTAATGGATAGATAAGTATAAAACAAATATATGAAGATGAGTGTCTGACGTAGTTCTAGTGCTTGGTATTCCAGCACAGGCCTGCCGACTGTTAGTTCACGTCTGAACTAATAACGTTAGACACTTAATAATACACTATGAGCGAGTATTTAGTCGTACAAATTGTTCTAATTTTAGGTACTGGATATTATAAAAATAGAATAGTCGTTAATTTAGGATAAAGTGAGATTTTGTTGTAGGTAAGTACTACGTTTTGATTCCACATCACGTTTCAAAAATTTAGAACTAGTAAAGAACGCATATTGCATAAATAAATAAAAAGTCATTTCAACACTACCGTCCCTATTTCACAAAAAAGTAAGTACTGCATGCACAAAAAGAGCATAAAAATATTCAAACGGGAGCGTAAAAGTTTTGACGTAAAATTGTACCTCGACAATAGTTGGGAGTTCAGAGAGAAAAAACTTTGATTTAGCCGACATAGTGATAAAAAGAGTTTCAAAACTAATATAACCTTTAAGTTATCCGTGGATAGGGAACATTATGTACAGTCGAACATGTAATTTGGCATACAGGCAACAAATTGTGAGTTCTCCGAGTAATTAACTCTTTCTTATAAAAGACTTGGCTTAAAAATGCATTACGCACATAATAAAAATGAGTATTGGCAGTGTAGTGGAAATATTAAAGTTTGTTCGACTTGTAGGTACTTGCAGATATAATATAACGAATATAAACTATAATATTATTCGTATTATTCATGTACAAAACTGTTATTTGTCATCCATTACTACTTCTAGGTATCGACTAGGAAAATGGGTTAATGTGGTGGTCACAGGCCATCGCTCTAGTAAGGACAGCCTGCTGTGGATAGCCTTTGAGCTTGTCACTATGTACTACGTATGTTGTAGTGTAGTGTGTGTATGTTTAGGAACACTATTGCTACACACTGGCTTAGAGTGGTACACACGCTGCTTGGATTAGACATTCGAATGGCTTCGTCACATCAGATTGTTAGTAAATATTGATTGTGTTTGATAAATTGTGTTTAGAATTGAAGATCCTTTAAGACATGGACGTTTTATCACCAATATAATAAAAACCATCAAAATAGGTGGTCTTCGATGGGCTGGACGTGTCGCAAGAATGGTCGAGACCAGAGCACCCAAAACGGTTACTATATAATAAACCAGATGGTCTTAGAAGTCCAGGGCGGCCCAAGCTCAGATGGTTGGATGGCGTAGACCAAGACTTAAGAACTGTTGGAGTGAGAAATTGGAGAGAAAAAGCCGTAAATAGATCTCGTTGGAGAAATATACTTGACCAGGCTAAGGCCCACCCGCAGCTGTAAAGCCTTAGATTATGATGTTTTATCACACAGACCATGGGCTATTCTTGTGAATTTTGCTATACTTAGGCCCTATTTATTCACTACAGTGTTGACGCTGGACACGTGTATGAATATAATGATGATGCTTTTCATCTCAATTTTGCTCTGTTGTTGTTATTGATGATCCTCGATGAATAAATAACAAAGAGTTCTACTCTTTGTTATTTCGGACATTTAATAAACATTTAAGCATTTTTTTATGTCGGCATGTGACGTGTTGTATTTATTTGAGGACTATACTCCGTCTAGTCGCGTCTCGCGTCGCCTGCGCGTCCGGTCCGGCTCATTTATTTACTCGCCCTAATGGCGCAGACAATAGATATTTACTGCTCTGTTTACTTCCACATTTAGATATCGCATACTTAAATCGATATCAGAGGTACGACAATGAAGTGTTCGTGAAACATCGATATGCTCGTAGCGTGATATACATAATTTCCTGTTCCGTTCAGTTATATCAATTGTAATATTCTCCCAAAACAAATACCTAAAGCTGAGAAAATTCTCAGTCCAAAAGTACAAGAAAAGATTTTTTTTTCAAACCGATAAACTAGTAAAACAAATCTCATCCGGTGTCGGACTTCAGTAAACTGGTTTAGCTGGTCCTTAAGTTGAGTCTACATCTGCTAATTGCTTCCGAACTTGTTTTTGAGCATAATTTTGGCTAATTGCAGTCGTGCACTTGGCGCTGTGCCAACTACTAGTCACAGGAAAAGGCACCTTAACTCAAACACTTTAAAAAATTGAACGTGCGTTCAGCTTTGATTTGTTTACCCTACTTACACTTATTGGAAGCTTCTGCTATTCATTCATAGATTTCTGTTTAATGAAACCATGATCTGGCAAGGATTTTAGCTGCGCGTTTTTATTTTCATCTGTTTTATTAAGGATTCGAAATGCCGTGTATTCCCGTTCGTCCCACTGGCGTCGTCCCACTGGAGGGACGAACGGGAATTTAATCAATTATATTAAATTTATTCCCGCTCGTCCCACTGACTTTCTCAGTGGGACGAACGGGAATGATTTAGTAATTTTATTTTTATTCCCGTTGGTCCCACTGAACAATTCGTGTCTGTTTGTTGTTCAATTATACACTTATTTATCCTAACTAATACTATAAATGCGAAAGTGAGTTTGTTTGTTTATTTGTTAGGTACACTTAGGAATACACGCGAAATGCAAGCAGACAAATTGAAAATTCCAAATATTTTCTATCTTTTATATTGAACAGAACCGATTCTTCCATTTCCCCATAGACGTACAATTAAACTGTCAAACATTAAAATAGACGATTAATTGCAAAGGATTAATGACCTCAAAGTGGTTGAAGTAAAGAAAATGACAAAGCGTTGTCTGTGAGTGCAACAGCAAGCGGGTGGCGTCTAGCGTCGAGCTGCGAACGGCGGGAGGTCCCTGCCTCCTCTGAGGAAATTACTCCGGAATATTGTTTTGTATTGCACTTGTTACAGTCTCCCCGACACCGTTCACTCTGCCGCGCTGCAGCGCTGCCACGCTGCTGAACTTCGCACGGATTTATAGAGTACACACGCGACCGTCTTATTGCTACGTGGCACCGCGACAAATGCTGCGTTCGATTGTGTTTTACGTTTCAATAACGTACGATTGGAGTACCGTTGAACGTAATTTAATATATATTCACCAAATTCAATACTGCCACTAACAAAAGGTAACTATTATTGTTTATTAACGTCTCTTCCATTTCAATGTAGAGTTTTCGATATACAGAATAACATTTGCTTCATTCACCTTCTCAATTCTCTGGGGAACCATATTTTGGCAGAACGGTGTTATTTATGTACTGGTTAATGCTTCAATGCATTCACCTGATTTAATCCCATAGTGGCCTCTTACACCCATGACACCCATGAGATGGGGTAGCTTTTTCTTAACCGGAGATCACACGAATGTTGCACATACCTATTGCAGTTTTTTCTATAGAACAAATATCAAGTTCTATATAAAAATCATTTGTCTCAAATGTGGCTATAATAAACCAAACGGAGGTAATAATAAATACGTATAAATGACACGATTTATTTGGGAAGCGCGAACTTTTCCATTGTGTTAACTTTTTGCTGCGGGCCGGAATTCGCGTAGCAAAACATTGTGATCGCTTCACGGGTCATGTTTTGATAACGCCGTGACATTGTTATCTCGTTTGATGAATGGACTTTTTGTTACAAATGGACGTTGTTATTTTGCTAGTGAACTCTCTCGCTGTGAATGTTTTCCGAAGCGGGCGTGAATCGTCGAGACTTGAACACTTTTAGTTGCTGCGAATATGAATTACTGAGTTTTTCTAATTTTCTACGGGTCGCGGTCGCCGTAAGCGAAATGAATCTAAAGAAAAACACACAAATTCAAAGTAAACTCAAACATCTTCAAAAAGATTATCTTAACTAATTGTTACAAAGTATATTTAAATAGAATCTAAAGTTTAATTAATATCAAGTGGATTCTAACAAAAAGTTAGGTATCCATAACAAAATTCGATGAATTGTATGATGTGAACTCATTTGAAACAGTCTTAGAAACAGATTTCGAGTTAAAATTGGCATGCTGGGAACTTTACTTGAGCAGAAGACTTCAACGGGGAAATGAAAATTGTTGAGGAAGTCGAAGCATCAAAGGGTTCGTTTAAGACAAAGTGTCACACAGCTATCTTTGATATTGCTTACGCGTGTTATTGGAGAAAATAATATCCTACCCTGAACAATCACTCTCTTTATAACTTCTGAACGTCACGAATAAAGACGTCGACTAACTTTAGGAGCTTCTGAGTTATTTCACGCTTTTGTTATAATCTTTTATTTACTAATATAAAAAAACTTCATAGGTTTATATTTCATAGCGCTTAAAAATTAATATCCCGCACTCCTGTTCGAGTACATTTTCCTATACCTACACACCTTTAGGATTCAATTCCACATGACAGCTGACAAATCGCACGGTTTTGGCCGCTCCAATTTCCGATGACAAGACCTACATTAACCTTAAGGGCCCTCTGTCACCAGCTCCCAACACATGGAAAGAATAAATCCATTTCAAGAATAAATTAAGGTCTTTGTGTCATAGAATTGTCCGGAGTTTTCAATAAAACCACCTGGAGACGGTATTGCCAGGTACCGCCTTTCACGTACAAATAAACATATGATTTACGGATATATTTTTCGGTTCCAACGACAACTTTCGGTTGCGTTTGGTGTTTCTATGAGATTTTTATGGTTGTATATGTTTGAGTACGTATATTCAAGCGTACGATTATTTGGTTACCGTATACAATAAGAAACATTAGGTAAGGTTAACCCGCCTTAACCTACGTTAAAATAAACAGTATCTTGTTTGCTTACTTTAACTTACGTTAACTTAGAAAAATGAAATTGTAATAAAATTCCATTCCATTGCTGTGTGAAATTTCATTTCTTTTTTAGTTCTGTCTGAATGAATGCCGATAAAATATAAACACCGTTCAATGCTATTACAGTTAAATTCATTCGAATAATAAATTTTAACTTCAACGAAGACAGATGTTCGTTAATATCGCCGCATTCATCCAATCATTTCCTCTGCACGGTTTATGAACGTAATACTATCGCGATATAAAATTTTCGGCGCCGTGATTTTATGCCAATTTTTATGGTATTGTCTTCGTAAACGTTGTCCGAGTTTTATTAGACACTAAAAAAGAAAAGCTGTGGGTACTATGATTATATTGCCGATACACGTCCCTTTTCGTTGATACAAACCCGTGTTTTGACGTTAACAGGTGAACGCAAAATGCAAATCGAATCAACGTTTGGAGTCAATTAAATCTACGCTTTATTAAACCAATGGCTGATTAAATCATGCAAATGTGTACGTAAGTTATTATAATATAATAATATTGCCGGCGCGTTGCTGTTGGGAGCAAGCGAATTAATTAAGTTAAAAAGCAAACAAAACAAAGCTGGGGAACTTTTGTTTCGCTCACCATCCAATCACCGAGCACAGCGCTGCATTATAAACAAATCTGTATTCCTGCACTTTTTGTAAATGTCCATAAAGCTTTACATGTGATTTATACTTCCGCGTGTAATCCGTTAGTTACATATACGCTCGTAAAAGCATTCAAAAATTATTTGCTTTCGTTGTATTAATAATCGTATTTTACATTTATTTAATACAACAATGACAAAACAGCCATGTCTGGTAATCGTCAATTAATTTCCATTGTTATGTAGTCCGGAGGCTCTACAATAACAATTATAAAATGGTTAGAACTAATAACATTAGTAATAAAGCATTTCCTGATTATTGTTTACAAATAAATTAGAAATAAAAACATGAACTGTAATTGCCACAGTAACGGGTCAGAGAGTACGTGAGAATGGTTGGCAATGCGCCACATCTAGTGTTGCAAACGCTTGAATACATTTACTCGAGATTGCGTTAAACCAAAATATCTGTAACTCTTTACACTTTGTGTAATTTTAGAAGGCCAGCTAAAGAATAAGTGCAATCTGCACAGAAGACAGGCATCGAATGAAGTCCCGTACCAACCGCTCTCAAACACGACGTACATTCGATTCCAGAATTTCACGCTACCGTACGTACCAATAGGTACGGTTATTCGTGAATGCGAGCGCTGCGTGACAACACAACAGTCGTGTCTTTGTCAACGGACTCGACTTGGCTTAATCCCAAACGACTGAGGAAAGGTAACATATCTCTTTATTTACGTTATATTTACTATGACAGTAACAAATGTGCCATACATACATACCGGTTCATACTAGTGCCTCGTATCACAATGAAAATCAGAAGAATAACAGAAATATTGGTCGTGTTTTAGTAATGATACTGGCACTATAATGTGGTTGTAACAAATGTATACTAATAATTATGTCCGCATAATAATTGCGCGTCGTTTGGTACATTGAGCTTGCCTCTGAACTATGTATTCAATATCATTTTTGGGGGTAAAATCGTATTGAGGTTAATTTCTGAAAGATAAATTATTGCTACTCCTCGTAGTGGCAGTTTTCCCCTTAATTGGTGTCTAGATGACAGATTAAGGGTGGGAAAGCAGTGACGTAATTGACAGGCCAATCTGAGCCGCGGTTCGGTGATGGATCTCGGTATGCTACTCATGGAACAGACACCCACCTTCTGGAACGTATTATATTAAAATCATTATAAATATACGTACTCGGGAAATAAAGGTTCCGGATCATTTCTCAAGTCCGCCGCAGTTCTGATTACGTTTAGTGCTAACGAGAGGTTAAAATCTTCTTCGTGTTTTTTCACAGGATTGCGTTTATTCAGACATTTCTCGATTAACACAAAATAATAATTGCGCTTGTGAATTAAGTGTTTCTTGTTCAAAGAAATCAAGGCTGGATTCATGAACCTAATCTATGTTTTTCTTCTTTATACAAAACTAGCTGCGCCCCGCGGTTTCACCCGCGTAAGTCTCGATTCCGTGGGAATATCGGAATAAAAAGTATCCTATGTCCTATTCCAGGTCATGGTCTACCGCTATGCCGAATTTCATCCAAATCCGGTCACCCGTTTTAGCGTGAAAGCGTAACAAACAAACTCACTTTCGCATTTATAATTATTATTAGTTAGGATGCTGACCGGCTCCAATTTGAAATGGTAGAGCTAAAAGGCCAAGCTCTTATAAATAAAACTGAGTACAACAGAAACAATAATAGTCTGAATAATACTGAATTTCTAAAAGGACAACACAAAAGTATAATGTGAAAAGAATACTTGTTTTAAAGGAAAAAATCATAAAACATGTTACAACAAAGGGGAGATGAAGGAGTGGCTCGGCTTCCGCGTTCAAGCGTTTGATATAACGCGGTCTATGAGGACACGCCTCAATGGACAGTGCGCCCAACTTAAACAATAATCGCAAAGTTTAACTTTTTACGTCTTTAGGGACGGTGGGGCAAAGGACTGCCGTCATCGCCTGCCCTCGTTAAATGTTCCGTTATGAAACTTCATAAAAAGCCCCGTCAAAACTTTTTTGGTATCGTCCACAGGTCGATTCCCTCGATCTCGTCTTTTACTTTTCGCGTGAAAACTACTCCGGGAGAGTTATTGCTGTAGGTATGGCGGAGTAAAGTGCGCAGTAAGTCTCTATTATCTACGCCGTTAGAGTCGCGTGAATGAAGGCGAACGAACGTGGTGGGAATCTACAAGCTAACTCAATTCTCACCGTTCCGTTAATACATCTAGAATGGCACGAGGTTTTTCTTCGTGCTCTACTTGCATTCAATTAGTTTCAGGCTTTTGTTTTGCCCAAGGAAATTGTGTCTAATTTCCAAGATACGCATTTGATAACGATCCGGCCCATCCGAAAAATAGATCACTTTCTTTCCGTGGCTTTTAAGAAAATCCTTTGCCCTGTGTAAACCTCTTGATAGTTACGAGGATCATAACTCTGCACTGTTTAAAACTCTCGTTTTAATTCTCGTAAAATAAAAATTCTAAACTATCGTATCAATATTGGTAGAAATATGTCCATTTTATTTAATAACACAAGATTTTTAAATAATCAAAAAAAAAATTTAGTTTAATTCTTAATTACTTAATTTAATTCGACTTCACATTGAAAATAAATAAGTAATCCAAAGAACACTTAATTTTGAAGGACCTCTTTCTTCTATTAGATGTATTAACAATAATTATAAACTGCAACTAATATTCAAACAATATTAATAATACAAAATGATCTTATTTATTTTAAAAAGTTTTCTTGCAAATATGATTTGCTTAAGAGGCTGTTAAACTCCACAGAAACTTATATCATGATGTTCTCCGTATAGCAATGAAAATAAATTATTCGCTGTACTCGTGAAGCTGAAAAATATTATTTGATATAGCTGAAGCCGTGGTTGTTCATGTTCACTATACGTACGATCGTATCTCACATCTTTACCTAAGGAGGCGAGCGAGTGAATAGGGTTTAATTTGTTCTCTAGAAGGATCCCGGATCCCGCTGGCCGCCTTTCAGCTGATACTACACTTTCATGAGAAAGCCACACAAGTTCTAAATTTATGTTAGTCCATCCAAACCATAGTTCAATTATCTTTATTTGCTCCCTTAAAACTCTAAATTAAGTTGCGAATTATCGATTGATTCTGAGAGTATTTACAATTCTACATACGCAAGCACTAACATCTTTACGATTACGGTAAAATACTAAGTACCCACATTATTATTCATATCTACGTACGTAATACGAGTACATCGTAGAATTACAGATATTATGGTTTGTTACAGTACGTAACATTCAGCTTATTCCAGCCCTATAATGCTTCTCGTAAAATTTTATGGGGAATCTTCCATAAGCTTTGATTGCACGATCAGTGAGGTAGATATCTACATATGTATGTAGATTGATATTAGTTATTATAATAACTTTTCTATGTTTATAAGTATATCTGTTTGAGTTCGTAAATGTGCTTAGTATATATAGAAAAATTTCATACATGTTTTATTATAAACTTACTCAATTCAGGAAACATAAAAATAAGAAGGCTTTTTATAATTGGCATTATCGTTCGTGGGTAGAAGTTAGTTAAACCAAAGCTTAAGGTCGAAAAGTCGGGGAACAAAAGAAGTTAAACTCTAATGACAATCTGTCTCAATGCGAAACTGTCACAAAATCCAATGTATCACGAAGTGAATTCAAAAATGAAATATAGAAAAGTATCCGACATCGCTTATTTCCTTTCTTGCGTAAACAGTCTCAATAAATTCTTCACGTTGATCCGAGGATGAACCCTTGTAACGTATGAAAATAGGGGGTTAGAGTACGTGTGGTGTGTTTGGGAAGGATCTGTGATTCGTTCTGGCCGGAGGCCGGGGGCCGGTCGGCGCGCGTCGTCGCGGCCGCCCGCTGTCTCCGCAGACGGTCGCAGCATCGCTCACTGCCACCGAATAAATCACCAGACATGAACTTCATTTTATTGCAACCTTAAAAAATAACTCACATATATCCTCGACTAAACAACCTTACAAAGTCTTTACTTTGATGTATGAAACTAATTCAGTGTAAGTTACCGCTGTCAAAGTTAGTTGCTGGTTCGTCGATCTTGTGGCTTTCGGGTATAAGTGTTTCAAATTGAACTACTTCAATACCAATCGGTCCAATCATTCATCAATGACTATTCAGCAAGATAATTTTATATATTTTTGTCTATTCGGTTCTATTATTTACTTTCTGGGCTAGGACCGTTGCCATGAAATTAAGAATGGGTCCTAAAAGTTTTATTAAGATCTACGTATCTATATGAAATGACTCTAAAAAGATATTTGACAGTCTAGACAACGCAGGTATTGGCTAAGTAAAATTCGATGTAGGGATCAGAACACGTCGTTCGGACCAGGTGCTTAAAAATATAACTTTTTGTTCACGTTACTTTTCCAGATTAAGTTCTTACACGACTCAGATGGAGAGTCCGTGGATTTTATTATTTAACTTGGACAGAAAGGGGAAACAAAGACAGTTTTCGAGAAATTCATCAAAACTTTTGATTGTATTACGTACACTCCGCCCCGAATGCTTGTTAATCTTTCGGTGCCGCTTTTGGTGTATCCTTTTTTATACAAACTCTTGACGTGACAGTCGCTTAACAAACTTGGAAGAGGTTTCAAAATATTTTAAATACCTTTTATGAAATATGAATGAAGTGGTCACATTTTTATGTGAACAGTAGTCGAATATTTAAAACAATTATGCATAATTGTAGGTACGCACACAAGGAACTCTGTGTTTTATTTAATAATAAAACATCTAGTCAAAACAATTATTCTAGTCCGTTCAGTCACTCAGTAATCAAACACCTTCTTAATGAAGTGTGTTAACAAGACAATACGGCGTAGGAAGTACATAATGAGTACGGCAAGACTGTCGAGGCGCCGGCGCCGGCTCTGTTACACATGTGTTACAATATGCGTGAGTGGCTTGCCGGGATCGTGGTCGGCTCCACTTTAATTAATCTGGATTTGATGAGGGATTAAGTTTGCGCGACGCGTGACGGATCGAGAGCTCTACGCGTCCTGCCCCGTCTACTGTGGTTTAAAACGGATTTACCTCTCATTCCCCTCCGCACAATTTGTACACACGTTCAAGAAGTGTAATTTGCCTTCTGAGCTTATTAAAGTGAATTGTGAGGAAAGATGATGGGGTTTTTGTTGCCATTGCGTGTTGGGTTTGACTGTTGTAATTATAACAACCTAAATTAGCGTTTAAAGTGTCTTCGTGTTGAAGAAACCACAGTAACTTAAAATGCGTAGTCTTGGACGATATGACTAAAATATGCAAGTTAAGGCATGCATAAGCCTTTGAGTGCATGAGAGCCCATATATGTATATATATAAGGCATTAGCCAGTATATTCACAAGGCACCTCTTAGAAACACTCAGTTTAAGATTTTCAGGTGGTGTGTTACACAAAGCAAGAAGCATTCTGACGTCCACCTGCACACAACGTAACTTCACAATGGAATTACTGTTCAAGCACCCAAGCTATTATGTTGAGACGTTTCAGGAAACACGTGAATTTAAAGTTTTACTCAGAAGCTTTGTGTTTATACAGACCTCAACCTCGTCTTTTCTGGAAAAGTGTTCTTCTTCAGAATAATGTTATTATTGTTGCACCGTTTCGTTGTAGAATAATCTTATGATAGGTAACTTCTGATTTTTACTCCAAAGTGAAGAATGATGCCCTGAATTTGGCTTCTGATATTATTTTACACACTTGGTCCCAATCAATAAACACATTATTGCGTAGGCAGTCTATACATATTGTAATGTTCACTTCCAAACCATTAACATAATTCTATGCACGAATTTGGCACATTACCGCCAGTATGCTACGAATGTGCTACGGATGTGCTACGGCGTAGCGCTGCTACGTCAAGTGCGACGTGGTAGCCGGTAATATTAAGCGCTTTATTGCCTCCTACACTGTTTGCGGCCACACTAAGGTAGATACTCTATATTATAGCTGGCTATTCGAAGCAACTTAATCATTACAATGTGTTTGGATTACGGTAGGTAGAGGTAAATTGAGGTACAGGGCCATCTTATAATAACTTTGTCATGGGTGATGTTAGTTATTTCCTCCGTTATACTTTTCGGCTCATAACTCCCTCGTGAATAACCTTGTTATACTTTTATTTTAAAACATGAACACCCTTAAAATTAACATTCTATCAATGTAACATAAAATAAAGCCAAAAGGTCAGCTGATTACCCATTCTATATGCACGAGCACTTCGCGGTCCATCAAAAACAAGTAATCAAACCCCGAGATAGAACAACAAAAATTTAATGGATAAATTAATCAGATCGTAAAATATGCGATAACTTCCGCAACATGAAACAAAATCCATTACATTAATGTTAAAGAAGAGCAACAATACGTCACTGTCAGAGAGGAGAGTGGGGCCGGGAAGTGATTTCAAAGGCGGAATGCCCGCAACGTGCCGCGACTCCCGATTACACCCACGTGAACTACATTAATATTTCGAAGAATTAGCCGACGTGACCGCTTCATCAAGTTTAACTCCACTATCGAGTTTAAACACGAATTCAACTCGTACTTCGATTCAATTACATTCTCCTTACTCGCCTCTCAATGAATTTGACGATGAATACTCATGGAGTGGTATCCATTAATGCGATTTAGCTGCGCTTGCTTCTGTCTATTACAGTCATCAGTCAGGCAGATCAGTTGGGTGACTGGCATGACAAATAGATTGAGACGCTTTGTGTTGCTCACTGCTAAGATAAAGTTTTACAGTTTTTTGCATCATGATTTTGCTTGCATTATGATTTTTGCCGATTAAATAATGGGTCAAGGATATTATGCTAAGCCAAAGGTGTAAGCTTCATGCGAACAGGGTATTTGATTTCATGTCAATCTAACGCTTTTTGCACACTAATGCCGCGGCCCGCGTAAATCTGCGTAAAACGCATTAGCCGAAGAGTTACTACAAAATGGATCGTGAAATCTCGGCAGAAAGCGTCCGTGTGCACACAGCGTAAATGATAGCATCATCCTTAACGGTCCTATATAAGTAGCTAAATTCGAAATACTTTCATTGAATCACATTCACACTTATTGAGAATATTGGCTCCCGTCAGCGTCAGCGCCTCATCAAAACTCGGCTACAGAATCAATTATTATACAACTGACACTTCAATTCATTAACACTCGCTGAACTGTCCGGTTTGCTAACAACCGTCTACGTAAACTAAATACAATGCAATGCAGTCTTGTTATAGGCTACTAGCTTTTGCCAGCAACTTCGCCCGCGAGCAGGTCGCATGTTATCCCTCGGGATAAAAAGTATGGTATGTGTAGCCAGGTTATAAACTATCTGTGTGCCCATTCACATCCATTCAGCCATTTTTGTGCGTGATTAAGTAACAAACATCCAAACATACAAACTTTCACATTTATGATATTACTAGCTGTTGCCCGCGACTTTGTCTGCGATCCAAGATGAAAAGTAGCCTATGTCCTTCTCCAAGTCATGGTCTACCCTTGTGCCAAATTTCATCCAAATCCGTTAAGCCGTTGTAGCGTGAAAGCGTAACAGACAAGCAAACTCAATTTCGCATTTATAATATTATATTACTAGCTTCCGCCCGCGGCTTCGCCCGCGTAGTATATCCATAAAAAGTATGTCCTTCCCCGGGATGCCATCTATCTCCTTGCCAAATTTTATCGAAATCCGTTCAGTTTAGGCGTGAAAAGGTAACGTACAGACAGACAGACAGACAGAGTTACTTTCGAATTTATAATATTAGTATGGATATGGATTTAGGATTAGTAGGATTTCATGTGTGATGGGTTCTCGTATTTACTTGAATAGGACGTACGTACGTGCGTACAGTTCCCGGAACTGTAACACAGGCTAGATACCCAACAGATAGCTTTCATGGCATGGCTACGTATTTGAAATTGTACTATATTGTCTACGATCTGAGCAGGCTTGTCCTCTCTATAAGGGATTAGGGCTTTTTCTCCGAATGTTGATGAATGAACTCTACTTTAATTGTTGATCTTTGGCAGGTTTTGGTGAAAAATCTGCTGCCTGACTGACGACTCATTTCGGCTTGAGTCGTCTCTTCAAAGATGAAAATATGTTGTAACCAATGCAAATGATGGAATTCAGCGTACACAAATATATTTAGGTTCTTCATTCTGCTGATAATAACAACAAGCTCAGCAATCGGTCTAACGAATGAATTTATACTCATTCAGCTCATCCTTGATAACGAAAGGCCTATTCCTAGCGAAAGTCTATTTATACACATTCCAGTACACAAGCAAAGCGTAGCCATGTTTATTCATTAACTAACAACTAAAGAGTTCAGGCACAACTACAGCTAACTAATATTCGAACTGACAAAAACAAACAAATTAGAAAACAAGCGCTTTCCATAGTGTTGTTTTCCAATACCTTAGTAATGGAGAATATTCATTTCCCAGAAATCTTAATTGAAATTAACCGTCTATAAGGATAGAGTAATTTATTTAGTATTTTAATCTAGTTCGATATCAAACATCAGAAACAGGATTAATATTTAACGTAAATACGTTTGATCTTTACTTTTTAATCAGTGCTTAACGTTATTTAAGATACGACAATGAAGTCTTTGTCTTTGCCCATTTAAGTGAATAAGGTTAAAAATATCATGTCTGAAAGGCAAGTGTATGTTGATTTAAAAATATTTATTCAAACTCAAATTAAATCTTTATTCCGAAAATTAAAGCTTTTTAACTTGAGCTAATAATTTAAAAGCCAAAGTTATCAGACGCTTTTTACTCTTTACAATAATGACTTGCCAATGGCAATCAAACATCCTATGACACTGTTCGCGGATGACAGTACAATAACTATACCTAGTAATCAAGGGGATTTTTATAAAGAGGACATAAATAATACATTACAAGAAACTATTGACTGGTTAGACAATAATAATTTAAAAATAAATTTAAATAAGACTGTAATTATGCTCTTTCCAATCTTGACATAACATACAATGACATTAAAATTGACACAGTTAACACAACCAAGTTTCTAGGACTTACAATAGATCGTAATTTAAATTGGAAGGCGCATGTAGAGGCCCTGACTAAAAGAATAAGCAGTAGTGCGTACGCTTTGTATATTCTTTCACGCACTGTTAACATAGATGCGTTACTAACTGCTTACTACGGGCTAGCTGAATCTGTTCTCAGATATGGTGTTATCTTTTGGGGAAACTCAACTAATAAAGAAGTGGCATTTAAAGCACAAAAGAGATGCCTCAGAGCCATGTTTAAGTTTTAAAACAACCGATAGTTGTAAGCCTTATTTCATACGCTATAAAATATTGACATTGGCATCTCTGTATATTCTAGAATCAGTAATGTACGTTAGAAATAATAGTAATTTATTTTCGCGAATGGCAGATAAATTTCCTAGAAACAGGCGAGATCAAAGTCAGCTCTGTCTGCATAGTAGTAGGACTGCACTTATGCGCAAAAGAGTGTTTTGCATGATAAGTTACCGAAAACTTGGGGAGAGCTTAATGATATACAATTGAAGAAACAACTAAAGTCATTTCTAGCTGACAAGGCATACTATAATATTAAGGAATTTTTGACAGAACCATTTATTTTGACATAGATTTTCTGAATTATTTTTATTTACTGTTGACTATTATAATTTACTAAAGTTTGCTAAATTAACATAATGACTTGACTACCGAAATTTTATTATAAACAATCACAATTATTCATATTTGCACGCCATAATATGTGGCAAACATGTCTGAACCTGTATTTTTTAAATGTTGTCCTGCATGCACGTTTTTATTTCTGTATGTGTACACATGTTTGAGCAAATAAAGGACCATGGGAAGAAACGTCCCCAACCACCAACACGCTTGAGACTAGTGTCATTCGAAGCGTCTGGTGGGTTCGATACTTTTTTACTATGGCGACATTTTTCAAAAATGTGGGGTTTTCCTGGAATATTACATTTTTTATTCAATATTAGCATTATTTTACATTTATATATTTTCTTAGTTTGCACTTAAGAGGCATAGAATATAGCGACCTAAATATGGTTCTCATTCATGACAACCTTTCTTTTTATCAGGGACCATTTTTTTTGTTCTCCAATCTATCTATATTCTATCTCCATGGATATGTGATATTTTTTTGTTCTGGACCATACCTGAGATTATGGTTACGAAGATATTGAAGGTCAAAGTTACAACTTTTTCAGGTGTTTTTTAAAGAAATCAAGTTTCAAATGTTAGAATTTAATTTTATACCCCCACAAACTCTGAATCGTTGCATGGCTCAAAAATATTTTGCGTGTTTCAGAAGATGGATGAAGCAGAATTAATACTACATGTATATTTATAAGATATTCCCTTATTTAGTAAGCTTTCGAGTGTCAAAATTTTATATGTATCTCTAGATGGTGTTTAAGGAAAGGGTTTTATGAAGAAAAGCACAGAAAGACAAGACTAGGCATTTATTGATTAGGCTTGTCGGTTAAATACGGTAATGAGAAAACTAGTTGTCCGTTCCGAATCTAGGTCATCATGGAGAAGAAGGACAAGAAACTCCATGGCAGCTAATTTTAAAGTCATTCAATTATTGAAACTCTAAATAAATAAACATTTGTTTTGTTTATTCAAAAACCACCAATCATAACATAAGTTTGATGACCTACTTTTCGTCTAGAATCCCTGTTTTTGATAGTAAGTAGTCTTTTAAGTCACAATAAAAACCATTAATATAGAACAACATAAACATCGAAAAAGTATATAAAATCAAGGATATATTTTAAGTAAAATATAATTCTGTTATCATTAGTTATTTATCATATATATAAATAACCTGCCAAATGCTACGACTCAGCCTATGACACTATTTGCTGACGACAGTACTGTTACAATAGCATGTAAGGATAAAGAACAATATAATTTTGACATAAGTAATTCACTGACATCTGTAATTTCATGGTTAGATAATAATAATTTGAAAATTAACTTGACTAAAACAAATATAATGCATTTTGGACAACGATCGCAAAATTCTCTAAACGTCAAATTAACTTATAATAATTTTTTTAATTGAAGAAGTTACTTCTGCTCGTTTCCTTGGCTTAATTATCGATACTAAATTAAATTGGAAAAATCATATTGACGCTCTTTGTAAAAAAATTAGTATTTTATCATATTCCTTATATAAACTATCTTCAACCATAAGCACAGATGCGCTACTCACGGCATATTATGGCCTAGTGGATTCAGTCTTGAGATATGGCATTATTTTTTGGGGCAACTCAACAAATAAGGACATGGCATTTAAAATGCAAAAACGATGCATACGTGGTATGTTTAGTATTCGAAGTGATGAAAGCTGTAAGCCTCTATTTATTAAGCATAAAATTCTGACACTACCATCTCTTTACATACTCGAATTGGCTCTATTTGTAAGAAGCAACTCTCATCTGTTTCCCCTGCTATCCGATATTGTACAACGAAATCGCCGTGATAATAGCAAGCTTTGTGTTCGTCCTGCCAAGACAGCTTTGATGTATAAAAGTGTAGTATGTAGAGCCTCCATAGTTTATAATAAAGTCCCTAAACATATCAAACTGCTGAGTTCAAACCAATTTAAGAGAGCACTAATAAAACTACTGGCTGAAAAAGCCTATTATAATGTTAATGATTTTCTGACCGACTTATCTTTGTGAATGTTTGATTATTATTTTGTTTGATTATTATTATTTTTATTTTATTATTTGTTTTGAATTTAGATTTTATTTTATAATTTTTAATAATTTTTTCATCACATTTTTATATTATTAATTATTTCATTTTATTTCACTGATTTGTACACCAATTATGGTAAAACATGTTGAAACTAATTAAACTTTATCACCTTTAGTAAATATCTCTGCAAGGTAATTACTAATGTACACATGTTTATGCAAATAAATTATCTTTATCTTTATCTTTATCTTTATTAAATTTTAGGTAAAAGTCAATGTTTTTGTATTTATTTAGACCAACTCACAGATCACAGGTTTCGTTCGAAATTGATTGTTCATCTAGAAATACTGCGAAAGTTTAGATTATGAATTAAATCGAAGATTATTTTTATACGGGAAGATTTTTTAGTCACCGTCCAAATTTTGATATATTAATCTTTGGCGAAAACCATTGAATACGTGTTTTTTCTTTTAGTATAAGATCGCACCATTTCGTAATACTCGCGGTGGGAATACATTTTATGCAAATTCACGATAGCCCGGGGCGCCGGCGGGATGCGCGGGAACACGGAAGTAAGCGCTTGCGCCGCGAAAGGGTGCGCGGGGCCGACTGGGGATAACGATAGATGTTTTGCGCAGGTGTAGCGGGGCGGGGGGCAAGCGTGGTGCGCGCTGCACCATCGAGAAAATGATTTAATATGAAAATTTTACGTATCGATTTTTTTTCAAAAATGGAGTTAGTGAATGATACATAATGCCTAGAGAAAATTTGGACGGTGACTAAAAAATCTTCCTGTATAATGCTACATATTCCTGACACGTGCGTTACGTTGCCCACTACCGTAAACAGCGATTTTTCACACCAAAAATAAAAGTCGTTTCCCAGCAATCACTTTTGTGCAATGTTTCTAAATTTGATGTACAGACTGCAGAATGCGTAGTTGAGGGCTTTGGGCTTGTGTCTTTTTACACCCTGTATATAATTTCAAAATCAAAATAAAAAAAAATCAAATCAGTTTATTGGAAACATGTTGTACAGAGGTTGGAATAAGATAATAAGTTTCAAACATGCACCCTGTAAGGGCACTGCAAAACAAAACAAACAAATCAAAAATTAATAAATAGCATTTCAATAATACATTACATTTTTCATCATAAATTATGTCATTGTTACAAAATATAAAACAAAACTGGTTCAAATCAATAGAATAAATTATTATTGTTGTTTCCGATACCCCGCGAGCAAATCCAGGAGTAGTACCAAATTCACTGCAAAATGCGAGTATGTGCCAGGTTATAGACGCGATATTACAGCCATTATGAAACATTACGATCCCATAGGATCAGGTACTATAAAGATGATAATGGCTGAGGATTTGAATAACCCCCG
Organism: Lithophane socia; assembly: GCA_947522985.1. NCBI lineage: Eukaryota > Metazoa > Arthropoda > Insecta > Lepidoptera > Noctuidae > Lithophane > Lithophane socia. The sequence goes on along the minus strand of OX383255.1, from coordinate 7,294,865 downwards.
AGTACTTGCGTTCGCGCTCATGCCTCCCAGCGGGATAAGCAGAATTCTAAATGGTGGCGACGATTATGAAGATAAAGAAACTATACGGGGTTGTAAATAACTTAGAGGGTTGAAAGTTGGAAAGAAAATAGAAAATATTACCCTCCTTCTAAAGCAGTCGGTTCAAGAGGTTGATAAACAGTCTTTCTTATTCCGCAATGATGTCAAAGATAAAAAAAGGAATTTGACATTATTATAATTATAATATGCCATGCGTCATGTTCGTGAACGGGCGCCATCAGTTGGGACTGGTCATCTCTTAGCTGCCACGGCTTATTATAATTTATTTTAATTTTTGAATTGTTTTGTATCTTTTTTATCTTTTATTTACGGACGCTTTTAACCTGCACGTTTTTCTACATTGTACTCACATATATAATTCCAACATGAATGATGTAAACAATATATTGTAACAATATTCTGATTTAAAAGAGTGTCCGTGGAGTTTCTTGCCCGTTCTTCTCCATAGGAACCTACTACGCTTTGGAATGGGCAACTAGCTTCATCTTTCTGACTGACCGACCCCTTGACAATTCAAAAGTGCCTGTAATTGGTTTATTTGAAATAAATGCTTTGAGTTTGAGTTTGAAAATAATTTATAAAAATATTGTGGTTCAGACAATTCTTATTTCGACTTAAATTCTAACCTAGACAAGCGACTTATTTTAACATATCACTTGAAACAAAATTAAAGAACCAATTTCTTAAATCTACATCAGAAATTCCTTCAAACAGTTATTTTAAGACCGAACTTTCGTACGTTCATTTCATACAGTGAAGTTTCACTATGTAAAATTAACGTATCTTTGGGTACAAGCAAGTGTGGTGGCGCCTTAACGTCAATGTCGCAGCAAATTCGGGTCGTATATATAACAAACACAACTTTTAAGCTTCGGCTTACCCACAAGGGTTCAGAAATGATCGGACGTAATTAGAAGATGTGGCACATTTAAACTTTCCTCGTATAGTAAAACAAACGACGCATTCAAACAGAGTATGGCTTTGGCTTTGTGGAGACGCCCACATGCACACATGTACGTATATGTTACAATTTGACGATGTTATTTTGTTCTGTAAAACATATCTGCAGATAACGATGTCAATTGTTCTTCTTACCCTACTTTCATGTCCACAAGAGTTCCACTAAATCGTATTTAATATCGTTAAGGTAAAATACGCAAATATATCTTGAGAAGCATTTGTAGGAACTACATAGGCTAATGCTAGATTATATAGTCTTTGTAAAAAAAAGCATCGTCATGTTTGTAACGTTGGTGACGCCAGTGCGAGAGGGAAATGAAGGATCGGACATTGACGTAACTTCCGTAGAGTCCCTTTTGGTTCGAGCACCATGTTCCAGGTATATTTGCCCAAATCTCCTTTGTATTGTTATCCTGTTAGCCGTTTTCCTCGAGCCCGCGCACGGTGGAAATGGGTTTGACGCATAGCGAGTGACGGTAAAGGTACATAATTGACGTGTAGAAACGCTGACAGTTTGCCTTTAGGCATAGGCATTACACGATTTTTTTACTTTTTCCAAGAATATTGGGTTCAGCTTCCGGGACATAAGGTGTCATCATTTAATTCATTTTAATACGGAAGTACCGTATCAAAGTCAGGCACTCGACCTTATTATCTTATAATGTAAAGAGCTCCGCGTAAAACTTGTTGAAACGAGAAAATTTCAATTAAAGCAGTGTTTGCATGACGCAGAAATTAAAGAAGAGCGAGGGAGCGAATCCACTGTGTCAACTAGCTTATAACTGCAACGAGAACAATGTGTAAGTACGTGTCTACGCATACTAGTGTCCCAACTGAAATATCGAGCAAGGCCCGCTTTAGCGCCGCGGCCCGCGCCATAACACAAACAACACGTAGGTATTAGAATACGTTGCAATACTTTGCGACTCCTACTTTATTTGAAATACAACGCAATATACAAGAATGTTAAATTCGATAATACGATAAAGGACAGAATCTGACTTCACATAAAGATTTTAATAAAAATGCTCATACAAACAAACAGTGCAGTGGAATACTTCAACGTTATAAGAAGTAACATTATGCGACCCAGAAGCGAAAAACATAAAAAATCAACAAGCAACATGTTGTCGCAAGTTCTTTTATTTCACGACCTTTTTATTTTCAGTACAGTCAAAATTCGCCGAAAATAGGACGGCCCTCTTTTCGATGAACTTTTTAAATAAAAGTTTTCATTCACTTCTTTTGAGTAAAACCCCAGACAAATATTATTCTGCACAGTATTTGCTGCAAACATAAAGTAGATTTCGTATAAATACAATATGTAAATCGAAAAATATGTGCAAACTTGAGCGAAAATTTATTAAAATTGGACACTACTAATAGTTACTCAAGATAAGATTGGGGTTTACTCAAATGTGGCAGGAGGGAAAATTTTAATCTAAAACGAAAAAGCGTATAAATAAAATAAATTTAAATCGAGACAGTTCCTTATCGTAGGCCTCGGAAAAACAAGTCGGCAAAACTGTTCGCGACGTTCGATTGTTTCTATCATAAGTTTCGAAATGGTAGCGAGTTGTAGGTTGTACCGGTTTCGCTGGGACGCCTGACTTTACACAGAGTAGCGACGAGGACACGGGCGCAACTGCGACCAGTCCCGGGGTACGTGACGTTGAATAACTCACAGCTGTAATACCGGCAACTTCGCTCGCTCACTGCTCTCGGCGGAGAATTTTATGCGCATTATTATAACGGTTTACGTACCTACGGGCCCCGCTCAACCACAGTAGAACTCAATCCTAAATGTCTTTATGGCCCACGCTAAGACGATGCCATTTCCGCTAAAACAACTAATTTATTACAGGGGTAGTTCAGTGTTAGCGGTTCAACTGTGCTATTTCGTGGTAAATACAAAGTGATGTTTATGTTAACCAGCGTTTTTACTTCTTACTACAGGAATTACGGTACCAACCACAAAATAACAAAATGAAAGTGGGAATTCAGTTCAACTAGAGTTTAAGAAAATGAAATTTGAATAACTCAATACACTTAAGAGATAGAATTTAAACTAGCAAAGTTGTACGAAGAACGCGGATAGAAGCGATTTAAGAAAACTTGATTATGCAGTGTTTGTGGTAGCACAATAATAATACGCGAAGCGTGATTAATATCATTAATATTCAAAACATGGAGTGCCCGCCAGCTGTTTGATTATCTTCGATGGAGCGCAAAGGAAAAATTTAAATTCCTTAGACGTTGCAGCGAAGCGACGGCTGAAACTAAATTGTAGAGCAACCTTTTATTATCGACTAGCTGCCGAACCCTACAAACGACGTTGGTTAGTAGGTAGAAATTTAAAAAAAAGTCACACGCTGGAGTCCATCATCCACATTAAAGAGTCATGCGCAGGAAACACATCAATGTGTCTCCTGCGTATGACTCTTTAATTTCGTCGCTCTTTTAGTTTTATATTATGTAAATATGCATCAAATTCAAAAGCTTGATTTAAAAATTATAGACTTCGCTGAATATGAATAATCTGTTAAAGCTGAAGATAGATAAATGTAATAGGTGCATGGAACTTTTGGAAATAACAAACAGAGCGTGCTGATTAGTCGTCGCGCTCAGCCACCTGTAATTAACAGTTATCAGCTATGTTCACAGTAGCAGCAGACCTGCACGTCAGTGCGACAACTTTTTGACACTATTTTATTATGTTTGTACTAAGTTAATTAAGTCGCTTGTCACCGGCAACGCAGCCTCGTTGCTTAATACTTTAAGCTCTTAAAACGCAAACTACAACACTACACTGTATTATATCCTCTTAACGAGCTCTTTTAGAGAGCTTACTTCAAATTTAATTAATGGCGATTCAGTAAAAACCCGGTCCAGTTATTAACATTAATTAAGTTTAGAGACAATATTTTGTGAATGAGAAACCACTTTAGACGTGGATTAAAAGCCAGGAGGCTTACACCCATTTTGATATATTTAATACTAATTGAGTAGAATGTTAAATAGACAGATAGATGGTACAAGCAACACAATAGCGACGAGGTTCTAAACACTGAGAACATCTCAAATTGCTTATTACTAAGACATGGGCTTGTTAACCCAAATGTAAACTAATTAGTTGTAAATATATTAGAGCAACAACCCAATTGGCCTGTATTCATATTTCTGTACTAACTTCTAAAATATAATATAGAAGCAAACTATCTAAAAAATAGACCAATCATATGTATGGATGATGTATGAAGTTCTTACACCCAGTCCGAGAAAAAAAATGCTGATCGTGCTTCTGATCATTATTATTTATTTATTTATATATACCTAACTTATAATATATTTAAGCCACTTTATAAATTATATAGCGTGGTTTATGTACCCCAATAGCGTCTTGGCGGAAGCGGCACTCAGATTCGTCTTTATCCACCGCAAACCACCCGTAGCCCACCGCATCTACTGGCTACAATCCATCATCCTGCCTAGATCAATTAAACCCGGGCTTGGCCTGCCACGTAATGTTCCTTGCGCGAGGATAACACGTCTAACTAATGCAATCTTCATCGTATTCTACGAGTCCTCAGACTGTAATTACGTATTATAGGCAAATAAATCACGAGACAGAGATCGCATTTTTAAACAGCCCTTTGGTCTCTGTTCACCGTGAGTTTCACAAACACGCTGTTCGTATCCCGCCAGAGGATTCCTCTCTTTTGATATGTATCTATAAATATTCAGACATAATCCGCATATTTTAAAGTATAATCAAGGACAACCCATGAAGCTAATTCGGGAAACGTTTCACTTGAATTGTTTGAAACATAAAATATTGTTAACAAAAATAATACATGTAAAATGCAAATATGAGAGTGCAGTAAACGAGATGTTGGCGGTAAATGTAAGCGTGGGCCTGTAGGTGGCATCACCCAACATAAATATTCGGCGTAACTTATGTGCGCTGTGTCGCGCTGTTCACAGACAAAAACACCTCTGAAACGGAGCTTTGATTTTAAATTCTAATTTTATGAATCGTCTAGTTTGCATATCGCAGCATATTTTGGTTAAAACGACACGGATGTGTAGCCCCTCCCTTATTAATGGCTGCTAATTTATAATAAACAAATCTCGCATGTGTGCTCGGGGCGCAGTGAACGTTTGCTACAATTATATGACACATAAAAAGTATGTGAACGTCGGCGTCGGTATAATTTGGATGATTCGTGTCTTACAAAACCTAATTCGGTCGGATTACTTTCAGCAAGTTGCGTAACTAATGAAGTAACTTGTGACACGGGTCGGGCCCTGGGATCGACGTAATCAAATTAATGAGAAAACTTCACTTCAATTTAGGGTTTCCTACCTCAATCTTTAGGATATTTGGTTGCGGTCAAGTGCTCGACTTGACCGCTACCAAATATCCTAATGGGCATGTTGATTGCAGTTTGAATAACTTGCTTTGACCTTCTTGTGTTCAAGAACATGGTTATGGGAAGAAAAGTAACTGAAATAAATAAAAAAATACTATGCTGTAAATTAAAAAATACTATGTGTGTGGAAAATACTATGCTATAGGTACTTTTTAAAACGTACAAAAAAAAAACAATCTAGGTAATCAAGTGAATATAGAACAAAGGACAGACACAAGAATAAAAGTTACTTATCAGATAAACCACGCATTGGTGACTAGCCAACTCCAGATAACACTGGACTTTTGATGTTCGTTAATTTAATAAGTAGTGAGCTATACAGCCTTATTAATAACAAAAAAATTTGGTAACAAAGTAATACCTACATCTAATTCTATCTTTGGATGCAAACCGAAAGTAGTTTCAGAGGCTGTTAAACCTATCTATTTAAATTTTATCCTCCCTATACTTAGCAAGACTTGTCTTGTCCCGGAGACAATAAGAAACCCCAAAAAATAAGCTCCAATCATGTTATAATTTAATTTTATAAGGCTTTCTAAACTTCGCTTCTGGATTAAATAATGCCACCACCAATTTAATTAAGCAATGAAAAAATATGCAAAAAGATTACAGAAGCCTTCAGATAAAGACTCGACAGGCACAAAGTTTTAGAACAATGTCGGCATGAAAAAAGAGTTTCCATAATCGTCGGTACCTAATTGAATTCTAAAGTTGGAACTGTTGGAAGCCTGCTGCACTACTCCAACTTCTAATCATAAATTCCGCTGTTATAACATTTAACAAAGTTTCCTGTCATCTACAGAAATTGGCTTTACTCCAATTATCCGCTTTTTTCTCGCCGCCTTTAATAGCGGGTGCTAACTGTAACAACAATGTAGGCATTTAGCTTTTGTTTAAACTCCACTTTGCCCGTTATGTTTATGATCTCTCAGTAATAATACGCCATCTTTAACACAAAATATTAAGTTTTTTGGTTTCATGCCAAAGTGCAGAAAGATTTGTTACATGCTGGCGTAACACTTACCATGTTTAGAGAAACAAAATGAATATTAATGTCAACATTAAGTATCACGCTGGTGTACTAAAATTAAACTTTTTCATATTTATCAGAATAATTGAATTGGTACCTAAAACATTATTCAAATACTTAGAATGAATACTTTGAATGTATGGGTATATAAAGCCTGTGGTAAAACAAACACAAAACTTTCTTTTTGATGAATTATATAATACTTATATAAAAATCCTGTCTGCATACTTACTGAAACATAAGTAGCAAAATGCTACTTATATTTGAGTAAACATTAAAAGTATCATTACGTGTGCGTATCGTGTTCACAAAACGTTTGATCACTCCAGCAATTGTTTCATATCTACACATTTGAACGCATTTACCTGAATAAAAGGGTTGTTTCGTTCTATTGTTAAAAATATATTCTGCACACATTTTTTTACCGTGGATGATCACTCGAAAAGATGTAAACACAATCGCGTCGTCCCCACGTTAAAGCGGGTATTGAAGTGTGAAATTCAAAAATCAACTAACATTTTCTAGCCCAGTGAATCACTCATCCCTCCGTAGTCTTTTGCTCGAGACGTGTTTGCTTTTCGCTGAAGAGATTTCCCTTTAGATAAATTCATCGTGTTGATTCGACATTGTTTACACTGGAATCCTTTTAGTTGCGTTTGAACTTTGTTTGTGTTTTTTCTTAGGCAACAAAGTAATGATGAAAAATTAAAATATGCCGCGAAATATGTGTAAATAGATTTCGACTTGTCTATAAATATTCAATGTTTATTCTGAATAAAAATAAAGAATGGATGTAGAGGATATTGTGTTATAGGGCTTTTTTATCTAATTAGACTTAATAACGAAACAAGATTACTGCCAGAGGGTACAAATATGTCACCCTATATTGTTCTTGATTGCCACCTACCTACTTGTCGAAAGGGAACGTATAGCACACGTAAAAAAGGGTCTACGCCACTGTGCTACGGCGTAGCCAACGCGGCTACGCCGCCGCCGCCGCCGCCGCCGTGGCATACGGTGACACAGTCTACACAACAGTCAAATAAATTAAACATTGTTTTAATATTTATAATGTTAAATAATCATAATTAATGAACAGGTGAAAAAAAAAAAAAAATGAACAGGTTCATTCTATTAAAAAAAACATACCCAGCTTTTTATGTTCCGCAAATTAACGATATATTTGTGCGATATTTTTCCAAAGAACTTTCGCTAATGTTCCCAAAATAAAAATTATGAAAGAACACAGAACTTCTGTTTCAAGGCTGTTCCGCGCGTTTATAAATAAACGTTCAATATTTATTATTATTTGTTCTGCTCGGGCTCTCCTTGTTTGTTTGTTTGTAAAAAGACGTTAATACTTGGTATAATTTTTGTTTTTTTTACAATATTTGGTAGGTACATATTTAATACATATTGAAAGATGAGTGTAACAAAAAACCGTATCTATTTGAGATTTGTTATAAAAACATAGGTAATAGGTCTGTATAGGTTTACCACAAGGATTTTCATAGTCCAACATTCGCCTGTGAGGCAATCTGCAATAGCAATTCTTTCTGTGAGTCTGTTGAACATACAAACCGCACATGCACTAACACCCATTGCTTTCAACAAATACCTGTGGGCAATGCCAAAGTTTTTCCCAATATGGGATCGCTCGTAAAACAGTAAACATGTAGGTATTCTATTTTTGCCAATCCTCGTAGTGCCGATTAGGAACTCGTATCGTCGATTGGATTCCCGTGAATCCGAGAATTGATTTCGAAATTGAAATCCATACGCATTTTTTCAAATATTGTAAAACTTCAATCCAAGAATAAAAAATATAGTTACTGTATTACATAATGTAAATTGTAGGCAATGTTTGAGTATAAAAATATGACAAGCTTATTACTGGTACTAAATCAAAACTTTTCTAACATTCCCAACCTCCCAATGCTTATCTAGTTCATACATAATATGTACATTACAGGGCACAAAGACAAGTCATAAACATAGTCGTAATGGATTTCATAAAAACACGTAGAAGAAACAAATAGTTTGTTTATGCAGAAATATTACCCTTTTAAGGTTATGGCCTGGGGATAGTTCGCGTATGACCATAATGTTCTTTGGCGAGCTGTTATTTCCATTAAACGCTTATCTTGGAGATTCATGGCAAGTCCCGGCAAAAATGATGGTCGTTAAAGAAATTGAATACCCTTTACTCATGCTTAAACTTTCTCATATCCACTTGTTCTTAAGTTTCGGTGCCCCGGCGACTGGGGGTCGAATTGCATCGATTTTATACTGGGTAGGTGGTTTGAAACTTTAATACTTACCTATATCATGAAGCACTTTTTGTATTTTAATCATTTATTTATTTATTTATTGGTTCACCAACAATTGTTTACACTGGTATTTTGCTAAAGGTAACATGCAATAAAATGAGTACAATAAATAGTGTAACAATCACTTACAGGTAAACTCCGCATGCTTTAAGGATAAGTAACATATGAGAAAAATAAAAATATATCAAAAAAGCGAACTTAACTGAACTAATCTAAAACTATTATTGAAAACTCGCGACATCATAAATGTCTAATCCAAGTCGAGATGATATTTATAGATATTGGAATCATGAATAGTGTATGCTTATACTTTTTGATCAACGGACGCCTGCAAGCAGCACTAAATAAGTTGAACAAAACACAAAGAGTACTGCTGAAAGGCTACCGTTTATCAAAGTGGTTATTACAAAATGTGTTACGAACATCAGTATCGACCTTTATATTTTTGGGCCCATGTCTCCAGCAGAAAAGACGGTTTGAAAATGTTTACTACGTACCGCCAGAGAATAGTTCACGGACAGATTAACGTCAGTAATTGCTGTGCATCTAGAGGTATAGTGCAACCTACCTACTGTCTAGAATATTCTTATTCATTTGTATGATTGGAAACTTGTAATTGGCTTTCATTCTAGTACTAAAAACTGTAAGAATTCCTAATAAAATAAAATAAATAAATGGTCCAGCAGGGAAGACCTTCGCTTCTCATTAAGTGGTCTGACAGCGATCGCATAGCATTGTATTCCATCTGTCCTTATCATATTCTCAGCTACCAGTCAAGAAATAACTAAGGGTAAGTAAAATCTTTCAGCACATCGTCATATTCAACAATTTCATATACTTAACGCCAATGAAACTCGCACAGCAGTGCACCGCAGAAAGTTTTAGAGATTGTATGAATATGCAGAGCCTTCAAATTGTAAGCGCAAACTTTGACTGACGGATTTATGTATACCTACTTGCTCTTTACTGTTTAAGAGAATATATATAATAATTAACCTAAGTATATCCTTACCTACTCATTATAAACGCTATATTTTTTTGTCCGTTAGTGTGCGAATTATCCGATACACCTTTATTTTCTTTCAACTACATTTTAGTACTTAGGTACTTATATTGTTATTTTAAGTAAAATTAAGCAAAGCGAATACGTACTATGTTCATTACATATTTGTATTCTGCAGATGTTTGCCGTTGAATGTGAGCCTCTACTAATGATGGCTTCAACTAAATTGGCGAGGGTCACCATAACCAAAAGTTCTGTACAAAAAAGCACACTGGAATCGTTACACGTGGAAGCTGTTGACCATATAAAATTTTGTATGTAATTCTTTGTATGTATTTCTCTCTTAAACCCCAATTACGTACTTCTCCGGTCGTAAGTGGACGACTCTTTGGTTCCTGAAGTCAAGTGAGAAATGTTATACCTACATAAAATCACGCCTATGTTCCTGAATTGACTTTTATTGGGGTTCGCGAGAAAACAAAGCATAATTTTAAACCGCCTTTGATAAACGTAGATTTTTTTTGTTTATCATCATTATCAATTCGAAAGACGTCGATTGCTAAACACAGGTCTCTCCCACGTCCCAAGAATTGACGTAACGACCGGTCCACATTCCTCAAATTCCCGCTTATGTTCTTACATGATTACTATTTCAAACAACTACCTTAATAGACTAAGCGCCCTTGTACATGAGCCCTTAATATATTAAGCTCATCGGGCAGGCTTTCAACTCACGTCAATCAACGCTTCAGGCAACGGCCTATTGTCATGTTGCCACTGGATATCAACACTCCATTGTGTATTATAATCGCTGTAATCGTTACACTCTACTTAGTTGATAAGTGAACATTATATTATAGGAAGAAAGAAAAAATATTTATTCTGCACAAACAAGACGCACATAAAAAAAAAGACATAAAATAAACAGACTAATACAAAGTAGCCAAAAGCCTCGTATTCAGCAAATAAATAAAAACAGTGAAGCTGAAGAATAAAAAAAAGGTGAAGAATGCGGGAATACCTAATTTATTCCGAATTCATGATTATAACCTTTTTGTGGACAGCGCGCGGTGTGTGACTGGGAAGATATTATAATTAGGTATCTGAAAATATTGTAAACAGTAAAAGTTGTACGAACCTTTGTAGGGATTAAAAGGCGTTTTGTTAAAAACCTAATTGCGAACTAAGATCATTGAAAAACACCTAATCTTGAAACTTACACAAATAATTCGCATAGACCTATAGGTATCCTGCCGTAAGTGAGTAATGAAACGTAAGTAGGTATAGATCCAAGACAAAATGTTAGTTCGAGAATTTCAGTCGAAATTGCAACAACATTTTTCCAGAACTTCCTTTGCCATCTAGATAAATCTATAAGATAGCGACCCTCGAGCACATTATGTGAAAATATCGTCGGGTGATGGCGAAAATGAACTCGTGTGTTTGAGTAGGGAAACGTAATTTATAACTAGTGAGATATCAATCGTCATTCCTGAGAAAATTGAGCCACGTACCACCCGCCTAGACGTTTTATAAAACATTCATGTTCTTAATTAATATCTTGGCATTGTTCACGTCGACATAATTACAGAATTAACGTTTATGACGCTTTGTGTAAAATTAGGCATTTGGGTAACAAAAGATATTAAGTTAGAACATTTAAATAAGTAGGTAACATTAAAGATGTACGCAATTGTGTTAATTGCCTGTGTCAAAAACAGGGGCTCGGTTTAAAAATTTCTTATTTATGTGGCACGAGTGCACGACACTAACAAATAAGTAGGTACGTCCATTATAATTTTATTTTATTCAAAATGGCCGTTTCTTTGGTTAACCTCTAAAATATTTCTGTCTATAACGGCCGGTTTGGAATTTTACTTTTGGCAATCTTTTAAATAACTGATTTATGATGGAAGGTCTAGTGGCTAAATAATAATTAACAGCCGTACGGATCGATCGATCACGCTTGCCGCGGTTGGTCGGTGGATGGGTGACTATTTTTACATATAAATACCCCTCCATACCTCGGAAAGCACGTTACGCCGTTGGTCCCGGCTGTCATTCGAGGATCTTTGACAGTTGTTACGGGCCATCAGAAGTCCGAAAGTCTGACATCCAGTCTTACCATTTAATCACATGTATATCGTCTTACCCATGAGTAAATGGGTTGTGAAGGTCAGATACTTAGGCAGTCGCTCCATTTAAAATACTAGTATTCAGTTGCATGCGGTTAGACTAGAACCCCAACATAGTTGGGAAAAGGCTAGGCTGATGATGATTAGTCTAATTTATGATGTAGGTATAGGCGCTGCGTAAACGTACACACTTTTTGTTTCCAGTTACCGACACCGAACACTTTTTAATCGTCATGAGTATGTGTTAAGTGGGAGCAACTGGTGACAAAATACTGCATGGTTCTATAGAAATCAAATATTCATTGGTAGCTTGTATCTGACACAAGACACAAAAGTGTCCACTTTGCGCCCTGCCTTAAAGGTGACTTTTCTTACATCTGGGTGTCAGTGTAAAAATTTCAAGTACAATTACAGTGGTCTTAGTTTTATGAAACTTTTGAACTTTGAAGACGGCTAGCGATTATTATTTTGGCCGCGCTTCGCTCCTATTTCTCATTTTTATGATTACTATTGTACAGTTTTTATTATAGCCGCGGAAAGAGTTTATTATTCGCGACGATTAAATCCAAAGTTTTGATACTCGTAGTATAAACGGCAGTATTCTGGTGAACTGACCCAATATTTCGACTTTATGGGGAGTGAACAAAGGGTACTTAAATCTCACTGTTTCTTTGTTTCTGATCATGATACTGCTCAAATATTAGAATTTCCAGAAAACTAAGAAAATTTAAGAATATTGGTGCTGTCACAAACAAGATTTTAGTGATGAAACATAGATTCAAGATTCAAGATTGTTTATTTGTGGAAACATGAGTACACATACAGAGCATGCAAGTTATTAAATTATAGTATAAGATCAGTCATGTTTGGCCTTAGTGGCGTACAAATATTTAAATTTCAGTCATAGAAGTTATTGGATAAAGTATTAGGTTACATAATTTCGAACAAATAGTAAATGTCAATTTTAAAAACAAACAAATTAAATATATGGTCATAGTTACATAACAATAATTAAATGTCAATTAAAATTATCATCCTAGCAATAATAATATGTTGCTTTATATAAATTATGTCAAAGATGTATCGATAATATTAGATGTTGTCATTAAGAAATTCTAGAATACTGCAGTATGCTTTCCCTTCCAGCAGTATCTTTAATTTATTTTTTAATTGACGGACATTAAGCTCCTTCCAACTATTTGGGAGTTTATTGAAAATTTTAGGGGCCATACAAAAAGTATTTATCACAACTATATTAGATACGTATCACAACGTACAATATATTACGTATCACAACTATCCTGGTAAGAAGTTTAGTACACAAAACCTGATGTTTAATAAAGTATTCCAGTTATTTTCATCCAACCAACCTATACCAACATAGTTTCAGACTTTTACATTTTAGTCCACATCTACTAAGCTGCTGCAAGTGTAAAAAGTGACTTCAAACTATCTTGTACACCTGATGCCGATAGTACATCCTACACGAGTAGGTACCTACTTAGGTGTATGAGACAGGATACATATGAAAAATCTTAGTGGATACCTATGTAGTTAGTTTAAAAAATCGTACTACGAACGTATTTGTATTCCATGCTTGTATTTTAAAAAGATGTTAATAAACAATAACATTACGAATCGCAAACGGGCGTGGATGGAGCTAATAGATAGGATGACATGACATGACGACAGGTAAGCCAAACTCACGGTCAAAGCAAACATCAAAGGAATGGACAGTGAGATAGATAACCCGCCATAGTAAAGATATTATTGCGACTGACTGAGTAGGCTCCCATTAAATTAGTGGTACCTACTGGTACAGCTAAAATTCAACCATCCTTGTATGATAGATATACCCATATCTTAGTACACGCGCCAAAGGAGATAAGTAACCAGTCACGCACACTACAAAACTAACGCTGCTGTGTAGACGATTCATTACGTACTGCTCAATGACAGCCACGCGCACGATAGTATATCATAATTTTGCGATGAAATCTAAGGCGTTCGTAGCCCAACGAATAATACCAATACTTACGAGTACTGCTGAGTGTGTTCGGTTCTCTGAAAGTGTGATTCTTTTTGAGATTTAAAATTTTAGGTTAAAGCAATTGGAATACTGTTTGTTAAGAAATGGTAAAATAGCTTAAATAAATAAAACCATTTTTATTATATATCTTAATTTAATAAATAAAAGAACATCACAAGTTAACATGTTTTATTATAAATGCACAATATATTTAGAACATAATTACCATTACATCTTTTTATACAATTGCATAATAAACAATGGACGGAGTGAATAAACATGTCACATAGATAAATATATAAACTGATCCAGTAACAATAACATCACTCACACTCCAGTACCGCCGACTTATTTAATAATGGCTAAATATGCTGTAAAGTTTTGAAGAATACCTAGTATTAAGATTTCGTCTATTCAGTTATAACAACAAACCGCAAGTAGTAACAGACAGTAACACACAAACAACAGTAACAGTGGCAGTAATGTCAGTAGTTCAGTTGTAACATAATTATAAATTACATTTTAAAATATTAATGTAAAAAAATAACAACATTTCAAAATATAAAATATAGTAACCCACCGGTATCGGGAACAGTATTATAATTATTACCAACACAGTTTCTAGGAAAATATTAGATTTAAATTCGTTAAAATGTCTGAAATTTAAAGGCAATATAAATATTACGATAAGTCGGCGGTAATTTTCGATATTAAACTTTCTCAAGATGATCCGTAATTAATTTTCCGTGTATTGGCCTCCTTTTATTCTCCATAGTATTTTTCGTCCATCCTTATCTGATTTGAAACATTTTTCATCAGTAAATATGACGACATTGTTTTGCCAATCGAAGTTCCGATATTCCTTCGATTCGCGATTTTGACGGTGCACGGTGGATAATAAAAATGTCCGCGTAGGTTTGCAACATGACAAGCCGTCCGCTCGCAGGTGGTTCCGTACAGTTTGCATAGTGACGTTGTGTGCTGCTGCTATTATGCTAGTCTTAGCGAATATGTATGGGTGGCAACAATCTCACGGTGCCGAGGCGAAGCATTTGTGTAAGCCAATAGTGTCGGTCCAGGCAGGCGACGACGGTTTATTTAGCCTGTCTCAGCGTGACGATGCACCCACAGTCGAACAGTTTTTCTCTAGAAAAAAACGTGAAAATATTAGAACTAAACATACACCTCCCAAATGATAAATTAAGAAATAAAATTCCTACACAATATAAATAAAATTAAGAGAATATATTTTATAAAGACAATTCATATATAAATTCTACATTTTATTGAAATTATTTATACATTTATAATAATAATAAAAAAGTAATATTATATAATATAATTATGACACATATTATTCACTGTATTCACATAAAAAAAATATTTTTATCTAAATCTAAAAAGTGTTAAAAAAGCATTATTATTAATTGCTGAATGCTGCATATATTTAGAATTAATATCCTTTGATTATTATCCATATAAAATATGCAATTTACATTTTTAAATAATTTAGACAAAAAAACATTTCAAAATTGTTATTATTATCTCCTATTCATTTACAAACATAATCATTATATTTTTGAATATTTCGTTACAAAATACAGATGAAACATTTATTATAATACTGTGTAAAATGATAATGGTAATTATTTATTAATTATATCGATATAGTGACTGGGTATGCAGTTAATAAATAAATACTCCTGTGTAATTTTCTATTATTTTCAAATACTCATCAATCACTACAATTCGTTAAATGAGACACAACGGACAATCTCATTGAAATTACTGGGTAACGGTGATATTATGTCACCGATAAAATACAATATTTTTAATAGTAATTTTACTTACCGATATGATTAGGCGCCTTGCGATTTCACTAACAGAAATGTTTTGCTCATGCAAAACAATAATCTGAGCTTTTTGAAATATTGTTAAATGATGCATAGTCTCAGTTAATCAATTTATCACAATCATAAACTTCGTAAAAGTGCAAAAGAAGGAGTGTAGGTGTAGTTGCTAATGCGAACTGACTCATACTTAAGTTCACAATTGAAGGTAAGAATATATTTTTAAAGCGGGTAGTTAGCTTCTAAACTGGCAAATAATTTTAAGTAGGCGAGAAACTTGTAGATTCTCAAACCGGTCAGAATATCACTTTATCAGTTAGTATATTAAATTCTAAGTTACAAAAATAATATTTAAGTATAACCTTGGATTGAACTCAAACCGTTTGTTACTGTAGGTTGAATGCTTAACTATTACGCCACAAGAGCGTTAATTTTACATCGCGAAATTATGATATACTATAATTTAGAAGACATTAACACACTCACTCTACGAATGCTATGTGTGCGTGACTGGTTACTTATCTCCTTTGGCGCGTGTACATAGGTTACGTAGTTTTATACGTTGTATCATCAAGTTTTTCACCGATAAAACCAAATAACCCACTTAGGTACTTATTTTTTTAACAAAATCGTCAAATGGCGACGTAAGTAAATGTATTATTAATTAAATATCTAAGAGCAACATCATCATGATAGATAGATAACAATTTTTTTTGACCTACCAATAACTGTTGTTACTTCGTTGTTACTGCATATTCCTGAGGCATCACAAGAGTATTGAGAATGTAAGTTTTGTGCACTTCTCGAAACATCTTGAATATCTTCAAAAGTAGGGAATAAAACTTTGGAACACATTTTATCAACTCACAACGTACGTAGGTACTCATGTTTATGAGTTTCAAAAGTGCATGCTTGTAAAGTAAGCAAGCTTCGGGTAGAACTTTAAAAGTTCAATAATTGGTAGGTACCTTCGTTATACCTAACTACTAGATTAGTCGGGCCAAATATTAACCATCACAGTCAGCGCTCTCCTCAATTTCAATTTCAAATAGCCTTTATTATTATAAATTGATTTGATACAGGGTTCTCCTATGTCGCACTAAAACATTTGATTTGATTGAACAAAGCATGGATAATGCAAAATTAAATAAGAATTTTCACAATTAGGGAATTCATTCTCTTACCTACTTCCACAGTACAACTTGTAACTTAGAGTAAGTACCTACCTGCGCCTGTTCGTAGATTTATGCATTCAAAGAGCAAAACAAGCCGAGATTCACTATTACCGGGAAGCGATTTAAAGTTGAGTATCGTTTTAGCACGAAACGAAGCACATCGCAAGTTGCCAGGCGTGCTTGCGCACATGTGGCCAAATTTTCGCCCCGCTTGCCTAAGTGCAATGCATAGAAACTCGGCACCTACGAGCTGTATCGTCTTACCTCCACTTTCTAGTAATCTAACACATATGCACTACCGCGGGCAAAGTTCGTATTTAGTAGATTCCTAGACTAGTTGCAACGCCCCGGGTGTTAGGTATTCACCGATTGTATCAACGCTGCATATGTAGATATTAATAATACACATCATGTTTCATGACAAATTATTATATATTTGTATCGCTTGTCTGTTGGTTATGCTGCGGAAACCAGTTCTGCGATACGTTAGAAGTAGATAGGTACCGACCTATGTATGTAAAAACGAAAGAAAACTGATACCTATTTACCTATGTACTTGTACAGAGAGGTTTTTTTTGCACATCATGATTAAGTATAGGTACATTAAATCTTAATCGTAGTGACTGTTCTAGGGCATCGTACCTAATCAACCTAATAAGCATCTGGTCTGGAAATTCAGTTACCTGACTTTTTCGTTGTCGAACTTAATAAAGGTTCCATTAGAATTAGGTAGCATGTTCTACACAAAAACAAATACACCTTTCCTCTTCTTCTAAAAATACAAAGCCATTTTCCATTTTCCAATCGAGCGGCTCAGGTCGGCGTGGCGCCTCATTTACATACATCGTTGAAACTTTTGTTCGATTGAAGTCCATCCTGCCAAAATGCGGTCGGTGCGAATTTTTAGAAGAACGCGCCGTTGTAATTGTTATTCGAGTTCGAGTGGTTAAAAGCTTTTCTTGGGAAAAATCTCGACACGTCCGGAAAAGTCGAACTTTGATTTTACATTAAAGATAACATTTCTTAAAGAGAGCACGAATCGACCAAGTGGTACTTAGGTATATTGGGTGACTGGGATAAATCAGAGGTTTAGCACTTCCCTAAACTAGGCAAAAACAATATTAGCAATAGACAATTTAATTTGGAATTAGGTATTGTTGATTAATTAAACGCAGGTGAATGAACGTTTATACAGTTTTCGTAATGTAATTTTCAAACGTTGTTGGAAACACAGAATGGAATTATGCAGTTTACAACGAAACTCGAAATTTCTCCAGGGATCACTAGGTACCTACCTCTAGAAAAATGGGTTCTCGGAGATAAACATGATCTGAAGAAATTAATTTAAAAATTGTTCTGTTTGATTCCCTATCCTCTGAGCTCTGCAATACCAAGGGACTACCGTATAATTTGTCTTTAGTAGGTTTCTTACCTACGTTAAATTTCTACTTTCTTAAATACTTAGATCTAGATAAGTTGGAAATTATGGTTTTATAAATAAAGTACGAAGTAGGTAGATAAGTATTTTTGGTGTTTTCAACGCGGTCGTTCCTGTTCGTGGAACTATTTTAGTTGGTAACCGCCGGGCCCCTCTGGGTATTGAGAGGTCTCCTTGTTGATAGGTAAGTACCTACTAACACTTACAATTCAATTGCACTGTGAGAGAGCTATCGACTCGAGCAGGGATTGTTGTCGACACGCCCTCACTGCCAAAACATTTCCTTTAGAGAGTGTGAGAGGAACTTACAACAAAATGGATTGATGTGCCGGCCATATGTTAGTACCTACCTACCTACAGCTAGGTACAGCAGCGGTCTGAAGTGGAATCCCAATCATACAGACGAATAGATTGACGCTTCGGTTTAAGTTACGACCTTCTTAAAATAAGTCATTTCTATACTATAGACACACACACTCTCATTCGTTTGCAAATGATTGTATTTCATAAATTCAACCACTGGAGTATATGGCATAATAGCTTAGCGGTTATCGTATGTGGTTTCATGCATAACAAGCCGCGGGTTCGAATCTGACGCGCGGTGATAGTTTTTTTTATGTTTTAAAAATTACTCGAATGATCACGCTATTGACTATAATGGTCTTGTTCACTAAACTCGTAATTTTTTTTTTTTTTTTTTTGTTATGATCTCCAACAAAGAATACACCTTACATGCTAAAATAAAAAGACAAGAACAACAATCTATGTGCTCCCTCAATTATAGGAGATCACATCATGCAATAAAAACAAGCGAACAGAACGAAAATTTTATGATTATACCCACATAAATAATTATAAGTTAGACGAATGCAGTAAACTTACAACTCATTCACCTGATTCACCGCGACTAAGTATAACGTTGTTGGTTGGTTGTTATCACAGACTACCTAGAGAACTGACGGTTGTTATTGTCATTGAGGGATAGTGACGTGTGTTAAATCTATTAGCTGTGTTGTAGTTCATTTTGAAAAATGCAACCAAATTTAAATATTGGAATGAAAGCGAATATTATTGCGCTGCGTAAAAGTGGACTTAATAATACATTTATACCTATATCACAATCTGACGAAACCGAACTGAGTGTGAGTATTATGATTTAATTATTTTATCAAACATTTATCTAATTAAAGTAGGTACAGCTGCTGATCTTTGTTATTATTTTTTTAACTGTTTTATATTTACCTTATGGTCTAATCTAAATACAGGAAAAAATAAATAGTATCAAAGTAAAGTTATTTACTTAGATTATTGAATAATAAAATAACATTTTATTAGATAATTTAAAGTGCAATATCTAATTTCAATAATTATAATTATGTTTATAGATAGTAGGTAATATTAGTATTTTGTTTAGTAGCCTAACAGTACTCCTTTTTGTTTTAGGGAAATACTGTGAGTCGGTGGGTCACAAAATATGAAGAAGAATAGCCTTGCCAGTCGAAAGTGAAGTGGAAGACCCCACCCGTGTAAAGAGGCGCAACGAGACATGGTCAGCGAGTATGAAACAAGTGGTTTCATACCGACAAGACGTTTTTCCGACTTATTCGACACGTCGTTACGAACCGTGAACCGTGCACTCCACGCTGAAGATTTTAATCACCGAAAACCAGCTCAAAACAAAAATATAAACACAAGATTTATACAAATATTATATAGTAGCTGCACCCCGCGGTTTCACCCGCGTAAGGCTCAATCCCGTGGAAATATCGGGATAAAAAAGTATCCTATGTGTTAATCTAGGTAATAAACTATCTGTTTGCCAAATTTCAACCAAATCCATTCAGCCGTTTTTGTGTGATTGAGTAACAAACTAACTTTCACATTTATAATATTAGTAGGATGATTCAATATTGTAGGATCCATGCGTCAACGTTTACTTACTAAGTAAAATTTTTTATTTCTTACTTTTCTTACTAATAATGGGGTTATACAAAGTATTATTATGTTATAAATAAATTACAAATTGATTTTAGTAATATAAAAATTATATTGTGTCATATCCATAATATGGACTATTTTAAGGTTTAGTTTCAATCTTCTTTTCGTAATGAAAATGAATACTTAAGCTATAACCTCAATAAGTCCTTTGTTAACTTTGAGGTTTGAGATAGAACGAACTCACTCGCAGTAGAATAAAAGTAGTATTACTGAGTTATTTGTATTGTGACAACGAGTCCGCACTTTTTATATTTACGTGGGTAGATTTGCTAAATTTTTTGCATGTTACCCACACACAGAGTAATTAAAGCACAATATTATTATATTACTAAGATACAATATTTTAACCTGATTGTCATAGATCACTGATTAGCTACTTTACTTCAATATATTGTTCTATAGGAGAAAATGAACTGTTTTAACTAGAAGTTAATTTATTTAAACTTCTTATAATTATATCGAATAAAAAATTTGTAATCACTTATTGAACATTTTTATTCTTAACCCCATTATTCAATAACAATAAAGTAATTCTTAAATTATTATTTTCGTTTTAATAAACTAGAATAATAATATAATTATTATTATATTTATATAATAATAAAAGAACAGATGAAGATTATTGTTGAAAAGAAAAATAAAATATCATCTCGAGATTGGAACCCAGACCTATATGTCTCACAATCCAATACGTTACGCTATCAGCTATTAGAACTTAATAAATTATAGTGAATTTTAGCAATGTTATGAACCTATCAAGGTCACACGTAATTACGTACTCTTGGGTGTGAAAGCGAGTGTATATTTTTTGTTTCGTTCGACGCCAGTTTGTGAACACATCACTTAAACACACCGTTGCAGGTACCGCACACAGACGTAGGTACGGCCTGCGGGTGTTTGAAGCAATACTAATCCTTAGCGTGGGATTGCAATTCTGGCCGCTTACTGTACCTAACTGTTCTGGCCAATACCTACCGTGCTCGTTTTGCCGATGTTTCTGCTAAGACCATGTCTTGCAATCAGAGGCGGATTAAATGTCGAGAGCGCCCTAGGCAAGCACTTCATCGACGCCCCCTAGCGGCCATACATCATTTTTTTTTTGGGTCTCCAGCTATCTACATGGTACCAGCTGTTTCATCACAATTGGTTCAGTCGTTTTTGCATGAAGAAGTAAGATATACCTCCCTATACCTACACACCTTCGCAGTTATATTAAGTATTATGGGATGATCGTTCGTTATCATTAATTTAGTACCTATCTTACCAACTTCTGTTATGGAATCAGGCGATGGAATAATCTCGAAGGCGGAGCACGCTTCGGAAGATCTACCAATAACTATAGGTATAGAATAAAATAATCTATTACCTATATTGTGTACCTAAGTAGGTGCATACTTACTTACACAATTAATTATACGTTAGGTAATTACTATTATTTTTGTTTAAAAACTTCCGCGCGCGCTCCTTTGTATAATCTCGCGCCCCTAGGCATGTGCTTCGTATGCCTTAGGGATAATACGCATCTGCTTGCAACATATCCTAGGCACATAGCTTGGTGCCTACACCTACCTACTTCCTACTTAAGTAGCATCATCAACCTCTAAATAAAAAACTTGAAACTGACAAAGATTCTTGCATTTCTTAAAAAGGTGCAAGTAGTTTCCTGGTAGTCATCAGCTTATCTCAACGACTCGCCGAAGAATAATCAAAGGAAGTGACGCCATAATCGAAACTATAAGGAGAGCATTGCTGACGTCTGCACAACGCTTAGAGCACGATGTTATTAGCACCGGGACAGGTTCCCGCTGATCGCCATCCTCTCGATATAATCGGTTGGGTGATGTAGGTACTTGCCAAGTTGCCAGCAGTGAAGGTAATGGGAAGCTCTAGGTATTAGTAGAAAATGCCACACGATGAATGAACCATAATACAATTTTCCTAAGTTCTAGTTATTTGGTCTGAGGACTCTAAGGTTCTAGGTAGGTACAGGAACCTAAATCTTCATAAAAGAAATCTGATTTTGCTCACTCCATTTCAACGTTAAAATATTTTTAGAAAAAAGCACAGTGAAAAATCATGTTAACACACCTGCAAAGTTATTTTGTAGAAACTCCGGAAACAAAAATAAATTCCCTCTTAATTCTATTAACAATGGCATGTAGGTACGCGAATTCCGGCTTAGGTAAACTTTGAACTGTGCAGAGATTACTTAGTTCTTTGGTTGCGTACACAACACAACTTTAGGAGAACGATATCCAATTTATTACATGCGAATAGGTAGGTAATCTCAATTAAAGTAGTTTTGTTCGAAACTAAGATCGTTTAAATCGTATAGGTATGTGTGATGTAGGTACTTACGTCTACACAGCAAGGGACTACCAACACATAAACTGAAACTGTAACTGTAAACAAGTCTTAACAAAGTTTCGTGGTTAAGTTGTACGGTCTCTTAGTGTTTCGTACAATTCTATTGTTTAGTATGAATAACTAAGCGGGAAGATAATGTGGCCACGGTTATTTATTGGCTATTAACGTTCCAACTTCATTTGCTACGATATAGAATTTAACACTGTTTCAATAAACATAGTTTCGTTATTTATAAATCGTTTATTTTGGTGCTTAAAATCATTATATATCGGTCCCCCTTTTTTTTTCTTTATTTAGGTAGTAGCGTCTACGAGGTTCCACTCCCTCGGTGACGCTGTCATTTTTTAGGGTTCCGTAGTCAAAAAAGGAACCCTAACGCTAGCCGTATACGTACAGTTTCCTGATTCGGAAACCTGAATACTTGCTTTACATACAAAATGTTCAAGTAGGCGCACATGTTCCGAACGGAAAAAACCTAACGTTCGTTCGAATCAGGAAACGGGACGTATGCCAGCCTTCGCCATGTCCGTCTGTCTGTCTGACCGCGGGTTAGCTCAGAGACTACCTATTAGTAGGTACAAGAAAGCTGTAATTTGGCATGGGTGCCTATATTTATTAACCACGCCGACAAAGTGGTAAAATAACATCATGAAAAAAAAATATGGTAGGTACGTCCCCTACACGTAAAGTGGGGATGTTTTTTTTTCTCGTCTGTCTCATGGTGTGAGAAAGGTCGTTCAAAAATATTGTAGGCTTTTCCAAACCATTTTTGGATTCATGGATCCGTTTGCGAAATATTAAGCTATGTTGTTAGAGTCAAGTGTCCTCTGCCAGCTAAATGGTTGTATTTATATTGACTGGATTGACTCTAGTAAGAGATAAACAATCATTTCAATAATAAAAAAAACAACCGACTCGACCGAAAAAAACACTAAAATAGTCGGTATTCTCTTTGCTTTTCAATTTTAGTTTTTCGCCACCGACTTCCGAAATTCAAGTTATTTTTCACTTTTTTTGTTTTATTTTGGGAGTCGGATGGTTTTCTTTTTTGGAAAAAGTTTACATTTTTCACTTTTTTGTTGTGTTACCCACCCCACACAAATTCTAACAGTGACGGAGTCACATAGTCAAAAACTACGCTAGCTAAGTTAATTTTAAGTATATGGGACCAACCACCTCGGGAGTACACCCTTTCGAACTAAATCGGTTAACAATTGGCGAAAATATCGACGAACTTATACAAAAAAAAAAAATACACGAAACAAACGAACGTGGAACCTCCTCGTTTTTGGAAGTCGGTTAAAAAAATGTAATCTACTAATGTAACCAAATTTTGTTTTCTATTGACGTAGTTCTTTAGAAATAAGTCTGGCTCGCCAGTCTCGTTAGATATTGGTTAACAGTTCGTGTCCTATTTTGAGTATATGTAACTGTCCTTTTTACCTTGAAAAATAATGTGTTCGTTGTTTTATATGTGGCAAATTATGTCAACAAAAATGTTTGTGAAACAAGTATAGGTACTTTGGGATAAATCTTGCACAGAAGAATAAATAAGTATTGGATGCCCCAAATCGTTTGGAAGTCTTGTGTCTGCGATACTGGAGCCAAGGACATACCTAGGGTTTTTTGGAGTGCTGATGATAACGACTGAGGCGAACCAATAATTTTAATTACCTACTGTTACTTTTGTGCCTCTGTCAATGTGAAAGGTATGTACCGGTTCAAAAAACGGACTTGGTTTTATCCTAATGTGGGATGGGCTAAGCCCCCAATTTTACACATTAACGTATTCAAGGACACTGAACGAGACATAATAGAAGTTATAACGTTATAACGCCTATTTTAGTGTGCCTCAAAGTGTTAAAAATTTGCCAATTCCAGTGTTTTAAAGATCATCAATTGCAGCAGACTGCCTCATTATTAGCCGTTCATAAAAATATGTATTTTAATAATACGGTAGGTATGGTACTTTAATTTCGGAACAACCAAGCTCTTTTCCTGAGTCAGCTCTAGTGTAGCACCTGTGGTTTGGAAACTTTCTGGCGAATGCAAATTATTAAAATGTAGAATTTTAGTAGAATGTCTAAAATTCTACATTGCATTGCACCTATTGTTTTTAGTTACTAAAACAAATTTATTTAACATGTTTTGTATAATTTCAGTTGGATAACTTTAAATACAAAAATTATTTAAATAAATAGACTACTATTTACAGAACAACATCATTCATTTAGATTCATTCTTATTTTTAATTTTTAAATGAATATCGATAACTACAGTTTTCTTAAATAAATCAATTAAATCGCTTCGAATGTGCGACTTGATTTGTTGTAGCCTACCACCGCCGGCGCCCGCTATCAACCGTGATAATCTCTCATTGGGGCACTCTACTGATACTGAACAAAGAATTTTCTGTTGCTCCTCAATATCTTCATAGTACTCAAGCTGTACATTTAGTTTGTATGGGATCTCTTGCGCCAAAAAGTCTAAGAACTTAGCCCTGACTGCTTCTTGTATCAATGACTCTGGTTTCTGGTCAGTAAATTCAGTAGGAGAGTACTGGAAGCCTGCGGTTTTGGCGTTGCTTATGAGATATTCCTGTAAAATAAAGAATACAGAATAATTAGAATTAGATCCTCAGTGATGTTGTAAATAGAAAATTCCCTTGTGCGGATCATTGATGCCTTCTTGTATAATAATAATTTTTGCAATTCTTACCTTAATATCTTGCACCCCATCACCATTCAATGCTGATACAAGAAAGACATCAGAAAATTTACTGTATCCTTTTTGTAAATTCTTTTCTGATTTACTTCTACTCTTATCAGCCCCAGGGATAGGGTTGCCAGCAATGATACCATTGGTAAGGTTTCTTATTATTGTCAGCAATTGATTTTTAGATTTCAATTTATCAACCTGTGGGAAAAAAAATGTAGGTAATAAAAAAAGGTCCTTTAAAAAAAATTGTTCTAGAAAATTTAGTGACTTCCACTTACTTTATTGATTATTAAAAAACTAGGTGCATCAGCTATGATATTTAGCATATTGACGACATCAGAATGAAGAAAGTCCTTCGTGTATCTGTTAGAGACATCATGAACAACACCTACAACATTCGCGCACCTCAAACTTTTATGACACGCTCCTATCATAGAATCAGGCAAATTGTATCTGGAATAAAATTAAATTAATTGAATCACACAAAACTTTTAAGCATTACTTATACTTAAATGTACTTCATTATGAATGTGTTGTTTCAAGTGTTATCCATACTAATATTATAACTTCGAAAGTATCTCTGTCTGTCTGTCTGTCTGTTACCTTCTTTTCACTCCTAAACCACTGAACGGATTTCGATAAAATTTGGCAAGGAGATAGATGGATCCCGGGGAAGGACATAGGCTACTTTTTGTCGACATACCACGCGGGCGAAGCCGCGGGCGGAAGCTAGTCTAAAATAAGGTATAGTTATTATGTTTAGTTTAATTCAGTAGTTTACTTACTTCTTTTGTTCTTTTTCAGTTACAATTCCAGGAGTGTCCAAGAATATAATCTGTGTGTCATTTTGATAACACATGGCTCTCACTAACTTTGTGGTTGTGTGTACTTTGTTGGATGCGGCACATATCTGCAATTATAACACAATCCTTTTATTTTAGGTTTGGGTTTAAGTTTCTTACCAAATAAAATGTTGGAGTTGCCAATTGCCCGACATTCGTTTACAGGTTATAATATTATCAAAACAAAGTTTCACCATACCTTTCTTTCCGTGATTTTATTGATGAGAGTACTCTTTCCGGAATTAGGAGATCCAATAATAGCTACATTTACAACTTTGCCTAGATTTCTTTCGTTCGCACGTTCTGGTTGTGATGAATAAAATACTGCTTTAAAATTCAACTGGGTTCTTTGTGATAAACGTAAGGAAGACAATACAAATGTCGTCATCTTGCAGCAGTATAATTACATTTAGTAGGTTTAGGGCAAACGCAGTTATTGCAGGCCAATTATTTACAAGATAACTAATTATGTTTGTTTTCTATTTCCAACAACACAACACGCACAGGTGATGACATGTGACACTGACATGCACAGACTATTTAGCTGATATGACATGAACAATGATAAGTTACTATAAATATCAATTCTGCCATAGTTTGGTTTGAAACCTGTCAAATCTTGTAGAATAGGTACTCCAGTAAAAAAATAAAATCCGGAGTCACACTTAATCTGTACGATTTATGCCGTGTTACACCGGATTTTTAAAGTTGTCCATTTATATTTTCAGGCAGTTTCCTGTTTTAATTTATTATTTAATTTTTAATAGTAGCAAATACTGCAAAGAGAAAATAGAGATAATTATGTCAAAAAATATTTTATAACTTATAATATATCATAAATTTATTAATAATAAATTTATGATATATTTTAAGTATAAATTATAAATTATATTTAGAATGTATATTCACCACTTGATTTCGATATAATATATCGAAATCAAGTGGTGAATATACATTCTCGGATACATATACATTCACGGATATATTCACGGATTTCGGCAGATTTTGGTTTACGTTTAAAAATTATACCATTGCATTCAAATACACAGAAATGGTAGATGCAACGCTACAAATCAATTAAAATAAGAGTTTCTGCATACGTTGATTCAATTGTAATCTGTGCCTGTGTGTGACACTGACTTTAGTATATAGGTATGTTATCTGTGGCTGATACATTCACACACTGTTGATTGATGTAAATGTGAGCCAAAGAGTAAAGTAACTATAAAGGGAATGTGATTATGTGAGCCTAACAGTGAGTGTGTGAGTGAATGGGTCAGTAAAAATTTTTGGACAGTGTGATGTGAGCGTAAGAGCGGAAAAAATAGAATAATAAGGGTTTGCTTGCATTCAATCAACTGGATTAAATTTACAATTGGATAGGATCTCAATTAGTTATTGTAAAAGGAAGCTGCATGCTTGGTTAAAAATCGCCGGCATGATTTTGTTCAGGTAGGTAAAGTTTTCAAACACTCAGTAAAATACTTTCCCTATCCTTATAATTTACGTTTTGAATATTATTTGGCTCTCACTAACTTTGTGGTTGTGTGTACTTTGTTGGATGCGGCACATATCTGCAATTATAACACAATCCTTTTATTTTAGGTTTGGGTTTAAGTTTCTTACCAAATAAAATGTTGGAGTTGCCAATTGCCCGACATTCGTTTACAGGTTATAATATTATCAAAACAAAGTTTCACCATACCTTTCTTTCCGTGATTTTATTGATGAGAGTACTCTTTCCGGAATTAGGAGATCCAATAATAGCTACATTTACAACTTTGCCTAGATTTCTTTCGTTCGCACGTTCTGGTTGTGATGAATAAAATACTGCTTTAAAATTCAACTGGGTTCTTTGTGATAAACGTAAGGAAGACAATACAAATGTCGTCATCTTGCAGCAGTATAATTACATTTAGTAGGTTTAGGGCAAACGCAGTTATTGCAGGCCAATTATTTACAAGATAACTAATTATGTTTGTTTTCTATTTCCAACAACACAACACGCACAGGTGATGACATGTGACACTGACATGCACAGACTATTTAGCTGATATGACATGAACAATGATAAGTTACTATAAATATCAATTCTGCCATAGTTTGGTTTGAAACCTGTCAAATCTTGTAGAATAGGTACTCCAGTAAAAAAATAAAATCCGGAGTCACACTTAATCTGTACGATTTATGCCGTGTTACACCGGATTTTTAAAGTTGTCCATTTATATTTTCAGGCAGTTTCCTGTTTTAATTTATTATTTAATTTTTAATAGTAGCAAATACTGCAAAGAGAAAATAGAGATAATTATGTCAAAAAATATTTTATAACTTATAATATATCATAAATTTATTAATAATAAATTTATGATATATTTTAAGTATAAATTATAAATTATATTTAGAATGTATATTCACCACTTGATTTCGATATAATATATCGAAATCAAGTGGTGAATATACATTCTCGGATACATATACATTCACGGATATATTCACGGATTTCGGCAGATTTTGGTTTACGTTTAAAAATTATACCATTGCATTCAAATACACAGAAATGGTAGATGCAACGCTACAAATCAATTAAAATAAGAGTTTCTGCATACGTTGATTCAATTGTAATCTGTGCCTGTGTGTGACACTGACTTTAGTATATAGGTATGTTATCTGTGGCTGATACATTCACACACTGTTGATTGATGTAAATGTGAGCCAAAGAGTAAAGTAACTATAAAGGGAATGTGATTATGTGAGCCTAACAGTGAGTGTGTGAGTGAATGGGTCAGTAAAAATTTTTGGACAGTGTGATGTGAGCGTAAGAGCGGAAAAAATAGAATAATAAGGGTTTGCTTGCATTCAATCAACTGGATTAAATTTACAATTGGATAGGATCTCAATTAGTTATTGTAAAAGGAAGCTGCATGCTTGGTTAAAAATCGCCGGCATGATTTTGTTCAGGTAGGTAAAGTTTTCAAACACTCAGTAAAATACTTTCCCTATCCTTATAATTTACGTTTTGAATATTATTTGGAATAAGTTTTTTGTTATAACCACCAGTTGGTTTATTTTTTGTTTTCAATATCTCGCTACTTACTTTTATCCTACTACTTACCTATTTTATTTTTTTTGTTTTCCAGAAATGTCAGAGATAAAGTATAAAAATCAGATTTTGGCCGCTATTGATCACTTGCGTTCACGTAAATCGCGTCCCGATATAAATAGAATTTGCAAGTTTATGTTAAAGTGTTACAAAGTTCTACCTAAAGACACTAAAGCAGATCTCAAACGTTGCCTGAAGGAGAAAAGTATTTTTAAAGTTGATTATAAAGATAATGTAAGCTATAGGAACGCTGCTAAGTGGCGAAAAAAATCAAACCAAAACAACAGTGAGTTGAACCTGTATGAGTCTATTCAGCTTTCCAAGTTTCTCATAACTCGGTATGAGAACAAAATATCCCATGAAGTGTCCAATCACTTCTATCCATGGCCATATACAATTGAAAGTTTTTTAAACTAATAATTATACTCAATAACATATAATTTGCTTCTTTTGTTTTTAGAAATGTCTACATCAATTGCAACAAGTGAGCGAAGAGTAATAACTTCTGCAATTGCTACTCTAATTTATCAGGATCAAAGCTATTTGGAAAATGGCATTGCTTTTGATGATCTTGTGTCAGCAGCAGGTTCACAGGGAACAAAGTATTCCAAGAAACAACTGGAAACTATTGTCAACAAAGAATTATCATCAGGAAGTTTAGTTAAATTACAGAATGGCAACTTGGCATTGGGTCCTGCTGATCATGATGGTGATAGCTCTGATAGCTTCAAATTTGAGTACAATGCTGATTTCAATAATACAAAGGTATGATTATTTATTTTTATTCTTTAGATAACTCTGGGACATTTCAATTGTTTGAAGAAATAATCAAAATATTTAGATAATTTATTGGCCCTCTAATGCACTACTTGTGATCATGGCATACAACATGAACAATTTATTGTTCCAAAAAGTAGATACCCATTATTATTAATATAATTTGCTAATAGGTACTTTATCTTCTTTTCAATTTTAATATTTAAAAGGATAAAATTTAGGTGTTTTGTACTTAAAAATTTCTGATAAGCTATTTTTTGCATGCTGAAATTAGTAAGCAAAATATGTGTAACTGTTTATTTAGACCTTCTATGAACCATATGTAGGCAAAATAAATATATTCTATCCTATTCTATTCTATTCACAACCATGAAAAAAAAAAACATTTATCAACATAAGTAGGTACAATGTATCAAAATAGTCTTTCCATAATCTAAAGCCATATAAAAAAAAATATTGCACATTTATACAAATCTTTGATTACAGTATTTAAGTAGTCTTTATCTAGTCCTGAACTAGGGCTATAATTTTTCTGGCTAATAAGAAAATGTTTACAACTTCTTACTTACCACATTGAGATTAGATTGCAACTGAATTTTGAAAAATTGAGTCCTCTCAGAAATAAGTTTGTATTTCACAGTACATATGTCTCGAAAAAACTATGGAAAACTAAGTCATTTCTGCAGTTGTAACCGAAAACATCCCATAGGTACGTCACAAACTATTGACATAAGTACCTACTCGTAACATGACTGAAATAATAAAACTTTTAACAAAAAAAAATCAACCAACTTCCAAAAAAACACTACTTACCAAATTTAAGTTTTTATTTTTCACTCTTTATTTGTGGTGTAGGTACACAACTAAATTCGAATACCACTAAGTAAATAACAGTGACGAAGTCAAATAAATTATCATCTACATATTACTAAGTGCGAAAAAATACGTAATTATTGAAGCTAACTCAAAAACTACGCAAGCAAAGTTAATAAAATTCCAACAGCTTTCAAATAAAATCATCAAAATCGGTTCACCCAGTCGAAAGTTACGAGGTAAAAAAAAATAAAAAAAATACAGACGATTTGATAACCTCCTCCTTGTTTGAAATCGTAATTTCACTACATCGCTGCACCGTTGTTTAGCAGTGCACAGAATACACCTTCTACCCAATTTTTAGAGTGCCAATAGTCTCCGGTAAAATGCCTGTTTGGATTCCGGACAGAGGACAGACACAATAATTAATTAATATTTTTTGCAACATAGTTTAATTCTTTCCAGGAAAGAGCGCTTTCACATTGGACGATAACGACACAATATCGTCGGACTGGTAGTTTCATACAATTACTACCAAACGCTTTCACACTGTGTCGGTGTAGTACCGGAATCGTCGCCGACATTGATTGTCGTGCCGATATCGGCGGGCGACACAGTGCACTTGTTGCCTGCTGTCATTATAAACTCGAAGTCTCGAATACACTTTAGGAATTGTGTGACGATATGGGCTTTTGCTGGCGCAACGCGACTGTTCGAGGCTGCTGTGGCATACCGCATTACGATAAGCTCTTGGTTACATCGTGTTACATACCGATGTCGTCCCGATATCGGCTCGACAGCTCGATCGGGACGATATTATGTCGGTTTCGTTATCGTCGCAGTGTGAAAACGGCCAATAGGTGATAAATTACAGACAAGTTCATTTTCGTAATTCAAACTTTTTTGTAAATTAATGCTGACCTTTAAAAAGATATTGTCAGCTTTTCTGAATGACATTTGACTGACAAAATTCCAAAGATTTCAATCGATTTATCATTCCAAAAATCGTATTAGAAAGTGCGTTATTTTAATATGTGACTTGTATTGAGTTGAAAAAGAATTAAATTAACATATTGCTGTTACTTCCAGATGACTTCATCAGCAAATTCTTCATGCAGGTCTTCACCTCAAAGAATGCGAGGAAGGCCAAAGAAACGAGGCGGTGGATCGTCTAGCAATGGACTTAGCGGCAGCACCTCTCGACATGCGGGGGTGCGTGTCGGGGAAAGACGTAAAATGGCTAAAAAGGTTTTCGACCCATCTGATAACAATGTACCAAGCAAACGGAAAAGAGGTCGCCCAGTGGGGTCACTTAATAAAAGTACAATTAAGAAACGACTTATTTCTGCTGGACTCCAAAAGTCTGATGTTGAGGGAACACCATTATCTGAAAGCCAATTATCTCTAGATGGAAGTGGTGATGAACTGGAACAGGAAGACTCATTGCCACATGAAACTTCAGGAGGTGTATGTTCAGTTTGCCTTGTGCAGAAACCTCGCGGTTCTAATGACAGACTAGTTGAATGTCGAGATTGCAACAATAAGGCACATTTGAGTTGTCTCCAATCAGGGTCTGGTATTTTAAAGCCACGACCTGACAACACTTGGCAATGTCCACATTGTAAAACTTGTGTGGTCTGCTGTGAAACCAATGATGCTGTAAGTTTTAAATTAAAAATGTTTCTTTATGCATGATAACACAATTTAATCAAGATTATCTTTTTATCAATATACAGGTTCGATTTTCGAGATGGGGCAGCAATGCCCCATGATGTACCTTAACCGCTGTAGTTACAGAAAGATCAGGGAATGGGCATCAAAATTTCTCAAAAAAATAATAAGTAATATACTTCTCATCAGAAAAATCGAAACACCTTGCAAGTTTATGTTTTGTAAGAATTATCATAAAAATGTGTATATTTAGGAATATATGTCAAAAGAAACTGAAGTGTCGATTTTCCTGATGAGAAGGGTATAATGTAATATAAGGTCTGTCTTCTAAGACCGTTTTCCTGTAGCTACAAGGGTTAAGGTACCTGCCCTTACAGCCCCATCTCCATCCTGTATAAACAAATTTTATATTTAAATACCTATCTAATATTTTTGTTGCAGGGCATTTTAACAGTGTGTAGTATTTGTTCCGATGCATATCATGCACTTTGCCATAGTCCACGCATACCAGAAAGACTGAAAGCTTGGGACCAATGGGAATGTAATAATTGCCTGGAATCTCGACCTGCTGTAGTAGGATCCCCTGCTATACGTCGAAGTATGGAATATAATGCACAGAGTTCGCCTTCCGTGGACCCATTCCTGAAACCACATGAGCTGGACAGAGCTCCTTCAAAACTAGAGGACTTGCCCATTGATCCAAGTATACCAGACATAACTAATTGGACAACTGATGATGCCTTTGAATATTTTTCAAAGTACTTGCCTGAAGCTGCTCCAATTCTTAAAGAACAGGTAACTACAGCGAAATAAATAACCCAACATGAGTTCAATAGCAATAAGATGGGAGAAATAGGAGATAACAAAAAAAACGAATGACTTCAAAAGCTTCGCAAGCATGTTTGATATTTTTGCCATGATTTTGGATAGAAGATTTATTATATGAAACTGTATTTTCAGGAATTCGACGGTCAAGCATTGAGCATGGCGCGGCGTGCCGACATAGTAAGAGGATTGGGACTGCCTCTAGGACCAGCTTTAGCCCTATATCGCATCATTGTTAAATTACAAACGAGAAAAGACGACTGGACGATGTGCTGGGGTTAACGACTTACGGCACGGCACCCAATATTCATGAGGTGGTGTTTATTTATAGTAATTAAGGATATTATTAAATAAATTCTTTATACCTATCACTTATATGTATGTGTATTATACCACTCAGATGTGAATTTGATTAAGGGTCAGTTCAGACCGCTACGTGAAGCGACGCGACGCTGCGCGCACTTTTTAACAATTATTTTCTTCACGAAAAGGTACTATTTCAGTGCGTGTTGACACGTGTCAAAGTACGCTGAGATGCGCGGTGCTGCGCAGCGCGTGAACCTTATTGTGTAGTAAATAAATTCGATATTGTATCGGATCATAAAAAAGTGCGCGTCGCGTCTCGGTGTGAGCTGACCCTAACGCTCGGCTCAGCTCCGAGAGTTGAAATTCCAAAAGCACTCTTTTATTTAGGCAACAATTTAGGTGTCGCTTATTGTTAGTGAAAACGGGCATTAGCATCAGATTTGGGTTCTCAATTATGCTTAGCATTTTTTCAACTAGTTATTGGAGCACTTTATAAAATAATATAATTTCCTTACTCTTTAGTGCACACTACAAAAAAAATTACATTAAGTATAACTGATACAATAGACGGTCTTACCGCAAAACGAAAGAGCGATCGATATGGCAACCTTGCAATGTATTTTTTAAATATGAAGTAGTTTTGCCTCAACAGCCAAAAACTTTGGGATCGCTTGTGAAACCTTTCCATTTTACCATATTCGTTTCACCATTACCCATTGCCGAGGACAGATGTGAACGCACCTCAATTATTAGCGAAAAAATCTGAATCAGGAAGCAGATGCGTCCGACCTTCACAACCTAAACGACATGTCTCAATAGGGCAACAAATTAATTTGCTATTATTCAGTGGGTACTTATCTCGTTTTTTACTGAGGAAAGTACTAACGTTTTTACTAAGTAAATGAATTTCCAGTAAGTTGGTTGATCAGGGAGATCAGTGTGCAGGGTAAAGTCAGAGATTCTTCTCTACATAAATGAAACTCATTTATTATTTTATTGTCTTATACTTAACTAAGCAGCATATATAGGAAAACAACTGTAAATCTTACTGTGTTTTGTTTGGGGCTCAAGCATTATGGGTCTTCTACCAATTCCATGAGCTACTATGCTCTGTTTTGGCTTGCAGTTTAACCAGAATGATGCAGCTGAATAGTTTTATTATACTCAGAGCAACTTGACTGCCAAAGCACAAACTCTGGGTGATACCAAAAAACGTGTCTTAATCTGTCTAGCCCTCACAGCTTCCACAGGTACGAACAATTAGGAGCACCAGCTTGTTTTAAATAAACCCACACTGCCTAACAAAGATATTTGAGAACACAACTATAGAGGCTGCAGTTTAAAAAAAAATCTTGTCAGTAGTGTAAAATAATGAGATTATTTACACTTTGGCTATTTTTTTATTCGAAAGTGAGTTCGTACAGGAAATAGTTCAAAAGAGGATCCGCAGTGGTAGCCCGCGTGTGCCATAAGAACTTCTTAATAAGAGATTTTTTCTTATGGAACAAATCTAACTTAGATGTCTTAATGATTCTAATTCTGTAAATACATATTTGTTATGGTCGCGAATCCTATTTTGATCAAGATACTGACACTGACCTGCTAATTGCAAAAAACGTAAGAAAATTTGAATTTCACGGGCGACCACTGTGGATTCACCTTAAGTTAATGTAAGTTGGGCCCAAGACCATGAGAAGCTCAAGTTTACAGTTGTCTTGCTATAAATTATTAGATACTTCTAATAGAAATACTTACTATGTATTTCATTTAAAAAAAAAAAATATTTACATTTTTTATATTACGTCACAAACCTATGATCATTTGTTGTTTTGATCATAATGTTTCACGAATGATAGGAAGATGTTAAACACCATAGTTGCTAAATTTATGTATATAACCCTGTACTGTGGAGGTAAAAAATAGAAGTTAATAAATTGCACTGGTGGCCAATACATACAATCCCCCTGAAACAAAGAAATAATGTTCAGTCTTTAACGTAATTACTCACACAAAACAAGCACAACATGACACACTTTTTTCTGGAAACAATTTGTTTGCTATTTTTTTTTGTGTTGGTTTTCGTTCTAGGTGTAGGGATAAGGCTAAGCGTATGCTGAGACGCAGGTCCGCGCAGCGCAGAGCAGAGAAGATTTTGTAATGCATGAACGTACTGACAGCCGCGGCGCAGGCACGTGGGTGGCAGACATGTGTCCTGCGTCTGGTTGTAGTAGAGCTTTCTGCGCGACGCGTCCTGTGTTGTGCTACGTACCTGCGTCTCAAAAAAAATTGACGGCCAGCTGTCAGTACGTTCATGCATTACAAAATCTGCTCTGCCCTGCGCTGCGTGGACCTGCGTCTCAGCATACGGTTAGCCTAACCGTGCGACTGGCGAAAAATGTTTGATAGGAACTAGAGATTTTAACATGTTTTGTTGTAATGTTTCGCCAGTGCAAACGCACGGTAAGAAGTAAAACCATCACAATCTGTTTAACAGGGGAAACTGATTGACTGATTGCTTAACATATCAACGCACAGCCGAAACTTTTGGGCCTAGACACGTGAAATTTGCACAAGGTTTACTTTTATAATGTTTAAGCATCGATCACTAATAAAGAACTAGATACACAATCAGCGTCAAAAAATGTCCTCACCGAATGACCGCCCACTTGAACATTTGGGTGGTCTTTTCATCTAGTAGCATTCGAACGCTCCGACGGTAAACATGCCTCAGTGCTCGTTTAAAAACTGCAAAAATCACACGTCTAGGACGCTAAAAAAGGATGGAGTTTCATATTTTTGGTAAGTATTAATATTATCTTTATATAATTGTTAACACTGTATTGTAAATACTGATATTTTGTCAAGAAATCATCGTAAAAACTTTATTTTAAATTAAGTCGTAACAAATAGCAGGCGATATAATGCAGCTAAATTGTAAAGACTCTTACTAAACGTATTAATCATACTAGCGCATGCCCACTTAAATTGTTTGGGTTATCCACGTTGACTCTGTTCAATTTGTTGGAGACGCTATATATAATATTTTTTTTTTTTTTTTATGCTAGATTTGATTTTCGATTTTATTTACCCGACTGCGCGACGCAAGGAAGGGTAATGTGTTTATCAGCCTATGTATGAATAATTGACCTAAAATAACTGCCACCAACTGCATCAGACTACTTGAAAAGTGACTTGTTTGGAACTTGTTAGTTGTTTTTTATGAGTCGGGTTTTTTGATATTGTATTTTTTTTTGTGGTTTTTTAGTAGGTTACTGTATTTTTTTTATTTTTTAAGTAATTTAGATTCATTAATAAGTAAATGTGGTGACATTTATTTATTTCACCACCATTTATTTATTTTTCCACTTCACGAAATGATATTTTCTGAATGTGAAGATCTGATTTGTTACAAAAAATACCAAAATCGCTAATTGTATGCCTTTAATATTTAAGGCGTTCCCTCAATTCCTCATAGATTCCATCATCAGAACAAGGATTAGATGTAAAAAGGACCAACTTGGGAACAAACCTAATGTAATACCGTTTGAATCATCTCAATCGGTCGATCCGTTTTCGAGTTATCGGTGGTGTGCAAACATAAAAAAAAAACCTATATATTTATAAATACGCGACGCATTGAGTAACCTCCTCCTTTTTTTGAAGTATGTTAAAAATATTGTTCTGGTTCGTCTCCATTCGTTCCTTGTCCTAGCGGCGAGCCTCGGTTGTAAAATTTATTACTTTTTTTTGGCACTTAGTAATTGTTACTTTAAAGCATGCGTATAAGGTTGAAGTTGTTTTGATGTATCTTGAGCAGTGAGTACCGGTCGTAAAATTTTATTGCTTTTTGTAATAGCTTTGTGAATACGACTTTAAACGTTGTAGGTAAGGTTGAAATTACATTAATGTATATTTATTTTAACTAAACACAATTGGCGACATTTTTAAGAGAAATTTTGTATGAGATTGTGTATCTAGTTCTTTATTAGTGATCGATGTGTTTAAGTCGTGTATTAGAAACATACCAAATGTTTTTTTTTTTTTTTAAACTAGCCCTTTCGTGGTGAAAAGGCAAGATTAGTTTGAATTTTTTTTTTTTTTTTTATCTATAAACTTGCTTTGGCCTGAATATTTATGTGTCAAGATCGTTCGTTCGTTCGTCAAGATCGTACATTTTTAGTGGGAAGTACGAAATCCTCGCGAGCGAAGTCACGCGCGAAGTGCTAATTTTTCTATAAAAAGGTTCAATCAGATAAGACTCACCATGTACGCATATAAAATCTTCTTTTTAATTTCTGTTTGAATCTCTGGTATTGATTTTTTTTCTAGAATCCCCATTGCAAAGAAAAAACATATAAGAGTTGATGGTGATGCAAGTAATTGATCACACAATACTTTTATAATCACTGTTTTGAGGTTTACCTTTGGTAACATTTTGTCTAAATTAACATAATAATAATGATGCAATGGACCCATTGCCATTCCCACTGCAAACATTCGAGCTGAAACAAATGGTTGTAGGTATACAGGGTGGAAACTTGAAACGGGCCCTGGAGGTTGAAGTACCCCTAATACTGATGCTACAATATTTAACTCAAAGGTTCAAAATTTTAAAAACATACAGGGTCTTCTTTTGTCGCATTTTGGTTTTTTTTATACCCGGGTGAGACACATGACTTCAAAACACATTCGAAATAAAGGAATATTTCCTTTGAGTAAAATTGATTAACTCCAATATTTAAGGTCCATTCCTCCACAGCCCACTCCAACTTTGCGGTTCCTGAATACCATTAGGTACAGCCAACTGCACTTCAGTGGTAACTCTTTCGACTTTAAGCTGGCCTAGCATAGTGAGGAGTTTCAATAGAATAAGAGGCCAGCATAAACTAGTTTTGTTACCACTGATAACGTTGTGTCGTGTTATCACTGAGGCTACATTTTTTTTTTTCTTTCGTACCTTTGTCAATATTATAGGATATAATTTAAAATACACTTCAAATAAAGCCTTCAGAAATACAGTAGGAACAAAAAAGGGGTAAGCAAAGTCATGTTTACGAAGTATAGTTACATAACAAAATCATTATGTTGTTCATTTTTTTCCTGAAAAGTTTAATGAGATGCTATAGGTTTACCTACCATACTAAGTACCTATAAAAATATAATAAGGCAATTGAGGTAGGTATAATAAAGATCTGAAATATTACATAAAAAAATTAAAAACCTGATCTTTCCCAGTCATATCTTGTTGATAAAACTTTTGATTGGAATTCAAATTCTTGCTGTACCAAATCACCAACAGCCATGCATATTCCAGATGTTATACTATTTGTTAACAATAGGTTTTTCTTAAAGAAGAATTTCACACCACGGTGAAATATGGACGTATGTTTCGACATTTGTAATTTAAGCAGGGTTGCTTGGTTTATTCTCATACAATAGAAGCATGATAGCGAATAGGAACATGCTACAACCTGTAAACCAAAATAAAAATTAAAGCAAAAAGTGGCCTATTTTAGGAAAATTACTGTTGTTTTTTTACTCAAATAGTGAGCTGGGATTGTGAGTAAGCTCATATTTTATCAGTTTTAGTAGTAATTGGATTACATCATGAACTATGTACCTGGTAATCATTGAGGCAATAAAAATTATTTCATTTTTAAATTAAGTATTGCGCCTCCATCCGTGAAAACTGTTTTCTGAATAAAATTATTTGGTGAACAAGTGAACAATGTCATGTCACATGGTGACACTGACAAGTTGATAGTACTGTCAATTGTCAATTTGACTTCATAGTGATGTTGAAAACAATTTTAGTCGATACGTTAGTAGATTTATGCCGAACCTAACAAATACAGCAATCAGAAAACGATGGACATGAAAAAACTATAAGTGTGCGTTTGCACTCGCGAAATATTCACAACAAAAACTGTTCGAACGAGTTGAGAAGAACGTTAATAATTTATTGACTTTTCCATTAAAACTGCTTTTTTTACAGTGTTAGACGATTCTATCTTGTCCTTAGTTCGTATTTTGATAGAGTCTGGCCAACAAAAGTCTGTCCTGAAAATACGCGCGAAATTAAAAAAAAAACAACTTATAAAGTCTTAATTTAGTAAATTTCAAGCATAAATTGCGTACCTTATTAATACAGAATTTTTACTATTGTCTCAGTGATTACTATGATGACGATTCTTTGACATAATAATATTTATATACTCGTAACATATAAATTCTTGACACACATTATAATATGCTTGACTACTCTAATATTATAGTAATTCGGTGGATAATGTTAATTTTAAATAGTTTTCTTATCAGTAACGTAAGTATATTGACATCTTATTTATTTATTTTTGAAAGCATTGCATTTCGTTAAATATTTTCATTAGGTACCTTTTTTTTTCTTTTTTCTTTTTTTTTTGTACTTTGCCACTGATTTATTATAAAAGAATTCACGTGATTGGCAAAAGCCTTCCATACATATATATTTGTACGCCATATGGCCATATGGCAAAACATAGAGAAACTATACTATAATAAAACAATTGTAACATCTTCTACACTTCTGTAACCTATGTTTACAAATAAAGAATATTGATT
Source organism: Lithophane socia (assembly GCA_947522985.1). Lineage (NCBI taxonomy): Eukaryota > Metazoa > Arthropoda > Insecta > Lepidoptera > Noctuidae > Lithophane > Lithophane socia. The sequence goes on along the minus strand of OX383255.1, from coordinate 7,254,405 downwards.
GATTGATTGAACAAGACTGTTTATCCCTGTACAATAGTCCGATAACACGTGTTGATACTTGAAATTTTATTTTAATGAAATTAAATTTCAATAATCAACACGACAAACAGTCTTGTTTTTTTATTTTCGCGCTTGTTTTCAGAACCGACTTTCCTTGGCCAGATTCTAGTGGTACACTCCAAATCGAATAGATATCTACAATAACTAGTTTTCGTGATCGACTCAAAAGTCAACAACACAACAATGTTGGTTTGGCGACTGACAACTGTGCTGCCATCTATGATGAGTTTTCAGTTTTTAACCCCATTCAGCTAGCAACGGAATGATAATTTGTGTGAAATCGTGGTTGAGTCCTTCGCTAAGCTACCAGCCGGACAGCGCGCGTATCCAAAAAACACCGAAGCTAATTAATAAAATGTAGACCTGTGGTTCCATAAAGTATACTGTACTCTGTGCCTGTGGACGCCTGTGGCATGATAATGACAATGACAATGACACTGACAATTCTGAATATTTGAGGCGACCAGGCGACAAGGGAAAAAAGAAAACATTGGAATTTTTGGCAATAGTAAAGTTGGCTCTTGGCTTGGCTCAAGTTGGCTAAAATGGCCCTTCAAAGTGAAAATTTAGATTTTTCGGGTTTATTTAAATTAGATGTTTTAGTACATCTAGATATTACTGCGTATAGTTTTTATGAAGTGGGGCATAAAAAGTTATTTGCCTTTACAAGTGATAAAGAATTCATTTTCATTTATATTGATCCCCAGTTAGAACGATTTGAGAAAACTTATGATTGGGATTTTGTAGATAATCCAATTTATTGTATGTGTTTCGAACCAAGCGGAACATGGGCGATCATTGTTAGTGAACAGAAGGTCCTGTTGGTGCCATTTCTTCCGCTCTTCATTCCTCAGAGTATGTTTGATTATAAATGGTCACTCTCAAGAGTTACTGTTTTGCCACTAGGACACATATTAAAACCAACATCTCTGGTGTGTTGGCTAACTAAAGAATCAGAGAATGTACTAATAATTGGATCAAAGGTAATGTTATATTTGTTTTATTATGAAATCATATTATGTCTATAACAAATTCTCCTCTCCTTTATATTGCTGTATTAGACGATACATAATTAATATGATACAATATCTACATTCTATGGAGTTTCCCATTCAAAGCTTTTTTAATGTGTCAAGGTTACCTAACTAATGCAGGTACATGGTAAAAAAATTGAAAAACAAAATGAATATTTTTATCAACTGCACATTTTATTTACATATCTAAGTAGAAGAGTGATCAACTATGTTGCCTGTTGAAAAGTACATAATTATCACAGATTCTTATTATTTCAGACGGGAACAATAACATTTTATTCCCTGGACTCACAAAGTATTGTAGGAGAGTGTAAAGTACCAGGAGAAATTACAGATTTACAAATCTGTTTAGATGATTCACTGGATTTATTAACACTTCTGGTAAGTATTTAAAACGTGTTGTTTGTGTAAAGACCAGTGTGAACTTGGTAGCTTAGTCATAATTATAATAATAATCCTACCACAGTATCTCTTATGTTGATGATGTGGTGGGGCTTGCATGCTCCGAACGCTAGGTCTGTGCTGGTAGAGTTTACCGGAACGGGTCTAGGATGAGGAGGCAGACCAAGAGAGATACAGAAACCCGCAGGGCAGCTTGTGGTGAGCTGTTGGGCAGTAGCTACCCTACGGACCCTATCTCCTGGGAGAAGTCTTGTTCATCACCTATGGCTTTGGGCCTTTGTTGGCCGGCTGGAGTGAACAATGACAAGGAACAGAGCTCCCACCTCATTCTTTTTTTTCTCACGCCTTTATTGGCTTGCTTGAATGGACCTTTGCTAGAGCAAAAATGCTAGGAGAAAGGACGTATTCCAGTAAGTGCTTGAAGGGATCTTGACCATCTTCCAGGCTCTGGGATTGTTTTAAAAGCTGTGGAATACTTCTCCACCCCTCAAGCACCACAGGAAATGTAGCCCCTTGTTGCGATGTCACCATGTGGTAGCAACCATATTTGGGGGCCCATTTTTGAGTGTGCAAGTCACCCCTTAGTTATAACCTGGATCGAGACTTACGCGGCTGAAACCGCGGAGACAGCTAGTACTAATCATAAAATTAATTAAGCAATATTTGAAAAATTAACATAAGATAATAAATTACATTCCGTGATCATAAATTACACACCTATTAACAGTGAAATAATGTCTTCTAGGTGAAACGACCCGCTCTTGCTTCGCACGGTTTTAACGACTTGTCAAAACATCGACATTTATTTGTTATATGTAACCTTATTAGTAACATATTATACACATAAACCTTCCGGAATAAATTCTCAAAATGATGGTGAAAATCTTATCAAAATTTGTTGCGTGGTTTAGAAGAACAACGCGGACATACAGACAAACACGATACGCTTATCGTGTTTTTCTGTATGTTCACATGAAATAATAAATCAAAGTCCCTGACTTTGATTTATAATATTTAAAGATACCATATTTCACTTGAGTAAATGAATATGAATGAGTAAAAAATAATAGAAACTAGAAAAAATATTAAAATTCTAAGAAACATTTTATTATGTTGCCAGATAACGGTGAGCCCGGCACAACAATGTAAGTTAGTGTTGGAGCACAGATCCTTTGGGTACAACTGGCTGCAACAAACAAGAGCACAAAATGATAAAGATAAGAGGGACAGCTTTATGTCATACATCAAACAACTGTCCAAGGATAAAATTACATTCCTTATACAGGGTGGTTCTAAAGGTAAGGAATATAATATTGTTTTGATTTTATTTACCTTTAAGCTCCAGAAAAAATTTATAATGTTTGTGTACAGTTTTATTGAGAGAAATAACTCAATAAAACTGTATCATTGTTATCATCAAAACCCATCAATCTGTTGCAACTTCTTCAGTAATATATTTGAAACTGGTTTGGACAGATTTTTCAAAAAGAGATAACAGTAATTCATCACAATCATCTTTTTCAGATGACAGTAAACCACAAACAGTGGAGTATGTTTTGAAGCCCACAGAGTATTTACCATTATTTCGCAAAGGTTCCAACAACTGGGCACTGACAGCACAGTATGTGAATGGACGACATTTCCTCACAGCATTCGAATTAAATGAAGGAACTCTCATCGTAAGTTAATGCCCTCTAGTGTAGTTGCCTTCCTTATCAGATTTTTGTGTTAACATTTTTTCACAAACTCAATAGAACTATAATTAGCTAAATGCACAGTAATGTAGAATTTTCCACCTAAATACTACTTTTATTATCCATATTTATGTAGCAGATTTGAACATATAAACATAACTTATCTTGATTATGACCTTTCAGTTAGAAAGCCCTGAAGAAGATACTCCATCAAGAACTCTTAGGCCTCATATTAAGAAAGATGGTCAATACATCCAAGGGTTATGGTCCCAGAGACTTGTTTACCTTTTGAGGAAGAATCAGCTAGAAGTTCATTCTGCAAGCTTTTCTGTCATTCAGGTACTTATGATACATTTTGAGGAGATAAAATACGACCTTGACGAATTATAAATATTGAAAAATTACAGTAACTCGAAGAATCCATTGAGAATATGCTATTGAAGCTTCACTTGTTGACCTAAAAGTTGTCGTTTTTAGCTAATGCCACATTTCATTTAGTTGCATTAATGCGCAATAATAATGATTTAGTCACTTTTCATGCTATGGCATAATGGCATTCTAGATTTTTTAAACTTTGAACTGAATTAAGGAACTACTATTAAGTATGCAATATCTCCATGTTGTCTTTTACGATCATAATTATTAACCTAATCAATTTTTATTTTGAATCATATCTTTTACTAAAATGGTAAAAGTCTTTTGTCCTACTCTGTAAGTGACTTATTTACACAGAAACTTATTGTAAATGGTTAATCTAAATATTAATTTGTAAATACATAAGGTGTTGCTTATAAATACATAAAGTCATGCCTTCTTTCCATGATGGGGGTAGACAGAAACTACAGAACGCAAACTGCTACGATCCTTATTACTTTTGCTTCGTTTACGTTACATACTCGCAAGCCAGTTGCGAGTACTATGCACCTGACCTTTCTGAAGAACATCACCAATAAGGTCGTTCAAATGGCCTCTCGGTGTGTTTCCACTCACATCTGCTTTGTTAATACTTTTTGTTAGTCGCCTTTAATTCATAAATAAACAAAATTCTTTGTAAATACGACAGGGTGAGGCCTTACTAGGCGCTAAAAGGGAGTCCTCAGAACTATGGCGCGCGGAGTTAATCGGTGATGTAAGGCGAGCGCACTTGATGGCGGCGCGTGAACCTCCCAGCATAGCGGGCGGGTGGCGCGAACCAACCTTCATGTGCGACCTGCAGCTGCCGCGGTTCGGTCTCGAGTCCTGTCTAGTTGTCACCAACAAGGGAGCTTACATTCTTAATACTGTGTAAGTGCATCTTCTACTTGATAACAATCTTAAATTCATTCATTCACTGACAGACAACGCACAGCCACTGGTCTAGAAGCATATAATTTTGCACATTGTTTCTCATAAAACGAAGGTGAATAATACTACAAATTTACACAAAAAATACGCGGAGCCCACGGGAGTTTACGGTGGAGGGGGGGGGGGGGCGGTTGTCTAGTCAAATTTCACACGGGGTGTCGAAAAATCGCCCCACGTAATTAGTGTATTAAGTTAAGTAAAAATGTTTGCATTCCAAATGGTAGAATGTAACTGGAAACAAACAATATTTTGTAAAAACTCATCTGTATACCATTCTATGCAATTAACTATTCAGGAGTGAAGCATGTGAATGGTTGGTGGGCGTGATAATGCGCGGCGGCGTGGGCGCGGAGCAGTCGTGCGCGGCGCTGGGCGCGCCGCTGCCCGCGCTGCTGCGCGCCGCCGCCGACATGCTGCTGTCGCGCGCCAAGCTGGCGCCGGCGCATTACTTGTACTCGCTGTCACAGGTACGACTTACCGAAAGGAGGCCATTTATCAAAACCCAAATCATGTACAGCCTAGTCTCTAATATCTTCGTCGTCATCAGTTTTCAAATTCTTTTAGTGCGCGTCTCGGTGTGAACTGACCTCGGGTCAGCTCAGACCGCGACGTGAAACGACGCAACGCTGCGCGCGCTTTTTAACAATTATCGAACTTATTTTCTTCACGGAAAAGTATAATTTCAGTGCGAGGGTTTTACACGTGTCAAAGTACGCTGAGATGCGCGGGGCTGCGCAGCGCGTGTTTCTTATTGTGTAGTAAATAAATTCGATATTTTTTTATTTCGAATTTCTTTTATTTTATTTTATTTACATACATAGCAACAATGGTCTATCATGCGTCCGTCCCATTTATTTATTTACCAGTCTTTTATTTTTTTATTTTGTTTTACACACAATCACACTAATTATGTATACTTATAAGTATGTAGTTCGTTATTATTATTATTATATGAAACTTATTTTATTTTATTTAAGTAGCTATGCATACTCACATTACATTATAAAACTGATTTGCATCCGTCACCTCACACTTTCGGGTCCGGTTGAAAACCAGCGTCAGGCACTAGTTGTCTGGCATTTTGCTGAACTGGGCCTTTTTGACGCAGCCGTGAGGCACACTCCCTTGATAATATCCTACATCGTACTTTTACACTCTTTATTTATGTTTTATTTTTTTAAATTTTATTTTATCTTATGTGTATTGTGTGCCTCTTAGTCTGTGCTGAATAAATGTATTTTCTTTCTATATTGTATCGGATCATAAAAAAGTGCGCGTCGCTTCGCGTCTCGGTGTAAACTGACCCTTAGTTTATATGGATGATGTTATAATAAATTTTTATCACTGTTATTTACAAAGCAGGTAGTGATATTCGACTTTGTGTGGGGTAGGTACCACAACTAAAAAGTGAAAAATAAAAACATTTTACAAAAAAAAAAAACAACCGACTTCTGAAAAATTTTAGGTATATAAATTGCAAGCAACGCCTTTAAAGAACTTATTTTGCATAACTGAAGTCACGCTATGGAATATGACTACAAGACTTCTTGTTAACGAGTAACATCGCGCGGTACGATTTTAATTGCCTGTAACATATTGCAGAGTCAGCCTGACGGGTGGGTGGCACGTTTGGGCGTATTCGGCAAACTTAGCGAGTTGTCATCGTACAAACAAACCGGCAACACTGGCAGCCTGGGCGATGCCGCTATTACTGTTAAACTTCTAGCTACGTTACTCAACATGAGCACCGGTGCCGAGGATAAGTTTGAACCGTAAGTTTTGACTTTTGTTATATGGTTTCATAAATAAGAGAGTTTGCTTTTGACAATGAAAAACATACTTTCTAGTCAGAGTAATAAAGTGCAAAGTCCCACGAACTTGGACAACACGGCTTTAGGAGCATGCTCCAGGGTGGTCGCGCGGTCACGCTTGCACTTTAAAACACTCGGCTTAGAGTTTATTATTCAATGCCACAATAAGAGCCTCTGTTTTGCGCTTCCTTTGGGGCTTTGAATATTAGAAGAAAAGCTTATTACATGTGTTTCTATTTTAGCGACGCCAAGTTAACACTATTGAAACCAGCTGAATTGCTGGAGTTGTCGTCTTTTGCCGCTGCTGTGGGCCTTTGGGATCTAATACCTATGTTCAGTATCCATCGAGGACACCCCCACTTGATGCTGTCTGCATTGAAATCCCGAAGTGAGATATGTCGTGGTGCTATCGATTGCCTGCTAGAACAAAGGTGTTTAGTACCGCTTTTACTGGAAGAAAATGGACAGTGGTTATTTGACTACATCATCGAAAAGTGCCATAAATTCGATACTACGGTTTTGAAGGTAATAATGAGTATTTGATGCAGAATAATACTATCCTTTTGCGAGATATAATAATATGTTTTAACTAATGAGTGATTTTATGTTACAGTGCCTATGTTTATGGTTGAACCCATTGCAAGACCAATTACGCCCAGTAATGCGTGATTTGAAGCAAGGGATAACTTCGGTTTATGTGAGTAAATATTGGTTATACATATAATTGTCAAGCGCGTGTCAGTAATTGTATTTTAAACCTTATGTCAATGTGCATAAGAGTAACATGACGCGTGCTTGTGTTTTGGTCCTTTAATCCTTTTATACAGGTTGAAATTTAATTCATGGGCATCCTCTGAACAACTTTCACTATGGGACCATTAACATTAAAATCGCGAGAAAAAGTCAGCTATTCCCTACATTTATACCAAATAGAGCCAACATAGCCCACGATTTAAAAAAAAAACATACTTTGACCTGCAAATTGGAGAAATCGTGGGAAAAATGGAATTTCGCGGGCTACCTTATCGCTAAAAGAATTACCTTAAATAAGAACGAAACCAATTTTGTTTCAGACGACCAGACTGCAGCAACTCATAGCGACATTTATACACATCGCATGTGTCATAGACGCCAGAGATCCGTGTCCAGAGATACACCTAGAAGTGACACAAAGTCCTGAGACTTGGAAAAATCAGTTCACGCCTAAGAGGACAGTGAGCTGTGGGCTTGCGCACTGGGGTGTAGTCGACGAAGGAAACGCGAAAATAAAGATGACGACTACGCCGATCAACAGTGAGCTGATCGGGAGAGTGGTCGATATAGCGTGTGGAAGACACCACACGCTGGTGTTGACTGAGAATGGGGTATGTCTCGTTTATATCATTTCTAGCGCCCTGGTTCTGGTGGTTTTTACGACATGACAAAACATCGACATTTCTTAGTTATATGTAACTTGAATATTAACGTATTATACACATAAACCTTCCGGAATCAATTCTCAAAACGATGGTGGAAACCTCATCAAATTCTGTTCCGTGGTTTTGAAGAACAACGCGGACATACAGACAAACACGAAAAGCGACATTAATTTATAATATGTATAGATATAGATTACCAAGTCATAGTTAACGTAGTTTTTTTTTTGTGTTGTTTTTTGTTTTGATGAAATGGTATTAGGTCGATTTTTCCAAGGTATATTTGTTTGCACTTTGTGGCAGTCGTTCCATATCTACTTCTGCTTATGACGGCTGCTCTGACAGCAGCGTCTGTCCTTGTCGCGGCGTGCAACTTTTCGACTGCACGCCGCGCCGTATCTACGGTGCAGGGCGCCAACAATCTTATTTTAAAGAACTATCTGCTATGGGCTTTCATAAAATTAATATTATGATGGATAGATCTACGCGGCGGGTGACAACTCGTTCGGCCAGCTAGGTGTAGGATCTTCATGGGTGGGCGGCGTGGGCGAGGGCGCGGTATCGGCCGGCTCCCTGCGACACGTGGCCGGCCACTTCACTGCGCCACTCGCTGCGATATATGCGGGCCACTACCACTCCGCCGTCGTTGATGTTGGTGGACGACTGTACACGTGGGGGTGAGTGACGAATAACTATATACTTACAGCAGTATTATTTTAATATTTCTTCAGTGTAGGAAAGAGATGAAGCTCTAAAGGACGTATAGCTCCATCTCTTTCCCCCACTGAAGTAAGATTAAAATAATACTGCGGTGGTGGTACACCCCCAGGTTTCTAAAGAAAAGTATGCGCTTCAGTAATCTTTCCGAATTAGCATGAAGGGCGCGTAACACAGTAAGCCCAGAGACAATGCGTCTTAGTCTTGTACAATCAGGCTTGTACGTATCATTGCGCGTTTGTATGAAGTTCTCTCTCTGTCGGTTGTTACCTACTCCGGTCTGAGATCGTCATTAGTCACTCAAGTTTTGAATAGTTTTTTGAATTTTGTAAACATGGTAATACAAAAAAAGCAAGATGAACACTACAATATTTATTATTATTTTTCCTTATGAACCACCTGTTGGCTAAGGTGCCACTCATTGTCTTTTCAAAGTAAATCCAGTATTATGTAGTAACTTGTAACACCCTTAAAAAGAGTTTCCTACTTTCCCCTCCTACTTTTTACCAGGTAACCAAGACAAGTCTTCGTATTTTTCGACGGTTTTAATACTGTAAGCCAGTGACCAACGTGCCCACGGTTGACATATCATATGTAGATAAGATCCCTATGTTATTAGAGATTTCTATGTTATTTATTATTCTGAAGGATGAGTCAAGCATACCAAAAGCTAGGCGTACACGCAGAATACATTCACTTACTTCATGCATGTTTTATTACATCCAAGTAGGTACCTATCCCGCATAGCCTTAATACCAACTTACTGTTGTCTTATTTCCTTTTAGATGGGGCGTCCATGGTCAGCTGTGTCACGGCACCATAGATGACGAGTGCTCACCAAAGTTGGTTACCAAATTTCAAGGCAGAAAGGTGAGGGTGATACTTTTTTTTCTGCTTTTCAATAAGTTAGTGACACGATTTAGCGTTACGTGTCAAAACTTTTCAAACAACGCTACTTTTTTTTATCGGAGCGGGAATTTTACTTCTATTAATCAAATCAAATATGCCGTGTAACATCTGACATCAGTTGACGTATGTATATTATGATTATGATATAAGAAATATTTATCATCACCATCATCGTCATCGTCATCGTCAATCATCATCATCATCTTGTTTACAACCTTTTTAAAAATGGATTGGTGCCATCTGATGGCCAACTCTAGCACCACGCGCGCTCATTGGTCAAATCAAATAGACCGTCCCTTTTCACGAAATCACTCACTCAGATTGCAGTAAAGCGAGAGAAAAGATGTTACACATCAAAAATAATTACAATATTTATGTTTTATACAAAATTCGTTTAAATAACAATATTTACAGTTTTCAGATGTACATCATAGTGATATTGATTTAAATTAAATAGTTATAATATTTGTGTTGATTTCATTGATCTGATTTCTCTTCTTAACTTTTCAACTGCTGCTGCATTTTATGATTAGAGCGGTAGTTTCTGTTCTTTGAAGCTTTTGTCTATGGTTCGGGTTTTTGTTTGATGCAATACCTTTAAAATAATATCCTTTTTTACCAGGTGTTGAGTGTAGGCCTTGGCGCCTGTCACACGGTTGTGCTAATGAAGAACGGCGAGGTCTGGGCGAGTGGCGCGGGCGTGTTCGGGCAGCTGGCCAGCGGGGCGCGCCACAAGAGTGCGCTGCCCGTGCGCGTGCACCTGCAGGATCCCGCTAAAGCCATCGCCGTGGGATACTTCCACAATGTGAGACCATACTTTGTAACTAAAAGTCTATTCAAATCCCTGTTCCCAATTGATGTTATTTCCACCGTGTACCCTGGCCGCCGTGACCAAAATTCGGTCGGGGGGATATTATTATGGAGTTATTCTTTCTTACGACACAAACAATTAGGGTGGGCGCCCACGAGCAACTTAGTTGCCCAGAAACTTTTTGTGTCCGTCGCTGTCATCTCGCCGAAATTGGACGATGCGCACACGCGAGCGACAGCGACGCTACGTTTACGTACAGTCACGGACTTTAATTGATGAGCCACCTGGCACTGTTCGTATTTTAGCCGTGTAATGCAAATCGGGTGTATTCGGTTCCCGACACGCAAAGTCATGTCTTCGTATTAGAAGAAGAAAATTATATTTCATATCTTTACCGGTTGGCCAACCTGAGAGCCAGAACTACAAACTTGACAGCAGAGTGATTGCCCAAAGTCAACCAATTGCAGGTCTAGCAACAGTAACCTAGCAACGATAAACAATCGTTGCTAGGTTACTGTTGCGATAGTAACGTTAGCGTACGGAGAAATAATAATAGTAATTTCGACAAGTTCGAAAGTACCGTCTCTGACATTGATATTTCAACTGTCACTGTCTTCAGTTAAGTTTTCAGAAATAACGAGTTAATGAGCTATGATTCAAAGGAGGTCGGTATCAAATAGATTTGAGAATCGTAATGCAACATTGTATTTATTTTTAATTTTTTATCATTGAGAACTTATTAGTCAACCTCTATGGATAAGAATATTTCTGATTAAAAGTAATTTATTTGTCATCTTGTTTACGAGCGTACGATTTGAGTTCGTGTTAATCGTGTAATCTTGAGAATGTATGAAACTGCAAAATTAAAAAGTTTGAAGGTGGCTCATCAATTAAAGTGCGTGACTGTACAATTTTGCTGCATTCATCAACATGGATTTCGAAGAGACGGTTGTGGTCTGTGCGCTCGTCCTAAGAAACCGAAGACAGTAGCGAAGGTGCACCCAATATGAAGTGACAGACCAATATTAGGAAAATTTCATACAATGTTTAGAAAATTGAGAGCATTTCCAAAAAAAATCTGTATTTTAGAATGAATATCGAAAGTTTTGATGAAATAATTTGAATATTCAGATTTGTCTGAGTATTCTTTTAAATTTTTATTGTATCTCTCTAGTCTATTATTATAAAGATAGATAATAAAACAAATAGAAAAAAGATAGAAGACAACCGAACGAAAGAAAGAACCGAGAGAAAAAATCTCTTTCTCTATTTTGCAGTATAGTAACGTACGCGAATAAATAAATACGTTCGGTGAAGAGAGGCGCTCTTATTTATAACATAATGCCCTGTGCGCGCTCTGTCTGGCCGGCAACTTGCGTGCACGCACTTGCATTGCAACCAATAGAAACGGCGACAGTTGCGTTGTCGGCCTGTCAACCCTGCGGACTAAAAGGTCTCCCTGCAGTCGCGTCGCTACATGCGCGCACTTTCGTACAAACCCGTAGACTTGAAGTGAGAGACAAATTAGTTATCTCTTATGGCGCAATTTCATTGGTCGTTAACTCGTTCGGTATACAGCATACGGGGAGTCCCCGCAGGCGAGATAACAACCAATGAAAGTTAACAAGTTGATACGTGTTCGTCACCGTCTGCAGGGATTGCTTGCTTTATACCGATCGTGATATCGACCAATGAAATTCATCGGTCGATATACAGCTTGCGAGTCGTGAGTCAAATACTTTTTCGGTCCCCTGAATGCGGACCCTGTGGCACGCGTTCCAGAAATCTCTCGCACCTGGCATGCGGGCCCTATCGACTAATGAAAACGGTTCACCGAATGCGGGCCCTGTGGCAGACGTTCCAGAAATCTCTCGCACCTAAATGCGGGTCCTATCGACTAATGAAATTGCGCCATTAGTGACGACTGATGTCATATTTACAGTTAGCACTAACAAGCAAAGGCGACGTATGGCAATGGGGGGCGAGTCCACAGCAAGTGCGCGCGGCGACGGCGCGGCGCGCGGCCGACACGCCGCCCGACGCGCCCGCGTGTGCCGCGCCCGACCCGCACCTGCTGCCGCAGCGCGTGGACACGCAGCATGTGCGCGGGGAGATCGTGCAGGTAACATAATGTATTAGTCATCCCAAGAAATGTATTTGCTTCGGGAACCATCGTCTATCTTCGGAACGAAGACGGAAGACCGCGCGAAGATAAGATCTAATAAAGATAGCTCGATACCATGGAAGTACCTGTCTAAAATTATAGATTAAGGTGCATCCGCAGTGGTAGGCCGCGAAATTCAAATTTTATTACGTTTTATCTTGTTTTATATTTACGGTTATATCTTGTTCAAAATAAGATTTGCGACCATAAAAATATTTATTTTCAGAATTAGAATCATCACATCTCCCTAAGTTACATTTTCTCTCAAATATCATGATTTCATAAAAATCTTCTCATTCAATGGAAAAAATCTAACTTAGAGAGATGTATTAGTGACTAATGATTATAATTCCGTAAATACATACTTTGCTCTCTAATACACTGCGGTTCCACCTTAACAACTCTATGAAATGGAATTGGAACTTTGTTATAATTAAATTGAGTAAGTCATGCCGGTCGTAGAAATATTAGAGAATGTGTTCTCTTTTTTCTTGGTAGCCTACGCTGTCCCATTCCTGGGCAAAGGAAATTGCAATTATTTAATCATATTTTTCATCTACTTCTATAATATTTACAGCTGTTGACATATTTGATTGACAGTTGTCGGCGGGTTGGCACCACTCATTCATACTCAATAACGCTGGCACCCTCTATGGTTGGGGCCTCAACTTCGATGGGCAGATAGGTTAGTAGAATTATGAAGAGTGTTAACTGCGTGCATATTTACTATCGAAAATATATTTATATGTTGCAATTTGTTATATTACAGGAAGTGGCGATCGAAAGCTGATTTCAATTCCAACTGAAATAAAAATACGCACCGTTTCTCAGACGGATATTGTTAAAACCAGTAGCGCTCAAACACCAGAAATTGAAACAAAGGACCTTAAAACAAACGCTATGGTTGAATGTGGAGGAGACTTCACAGTTTATATCGATAACGACGGGAGAGTATATGTCTCGGGCAACATACATTTACAGGTAAATTACTGCAATCCTTCATTTTTTATGTTTTGTAGTTTATGCACTCAGATTCAATAATAATAATTTGATGTACTTTTTAGTTCCTCACTGAAAAGGACAGAGGCGTCAGTCGCGTTATCATGATGAAGACAACAAAGCGCGTTATTAAAATACCAGCAAATCGGAGCAGCAACAAATTCCAATTCCAACAAGTCGATAGAATCGATATCATGTTTCCTTTTGATGTTGACGATTTGCAAAGGAAACCAATCGAAGCCCGATTAAACCCACTGGCTTCTATGAATGATTTTAAAAAGAAATCGTGGGCTGATGATATGATCCTGATACTAAAACCGTGGCTAAACGAGGAAAACTTTAAAGGAAATTGCAACTTGGCTGCTAAGTTTGCGTACCACAACAAAATATATTCAGAGTGTTTAAGATTGTTATTAGACAATTTAAAATATGAACTACAAAATGACCCCACTTACATGACGCATACCGCAGTAAAAGACGGAGATGTAAATAATCAGACAAAAACTTTCCCAAAGAAGGAAGAACTAAAATTAATAATTAAAAACATTATGTCAAAGCGCATCAAAGAGGTGTCTTTGTCAATTCTCAATGAAGAGCCATATCCTGTAATAGATCCATCTATCTACAATGCTCTGCCATGTTGCTGCGACGAACTAAAATATCGCAAAACAGGAGTATCTTCAAGCACGGCCGTAAACATTGTGGAGTGTGACGTTTCTATAAAAGCAGCTCAAATAATAGACAAATGTATGAGTATTTTCCCTGTAGATACAGAGTTATGGGAATTATGTTTCAGGCTTTCTAAGAACTTCTTCATAGAAAATCATTTGTCCATATCAAAGTTGGAAGTAGTGTTGCGTAAGTATATGGAGTCTAACGCAACAACGATGGCTGCGGCCATTATGTATTCCAATGATTGTGCACAATATAGTAAAATATTGTCACCGACATTTTACTTGAATATGTGTAGTCAGGTGTTGGATACTTGGGGTTGATTCTCTTGAATATTTCGACTTGGGGTGCTTTCAATACAGTTATGGCTGTAGCGTTGGTGACAGTAATTCGATGTGACTAACTTGAACGAGGGTCGATGAATCATAGACTTCGATTCCAGGGTCGCAAAGCTTGCTCATCACTTTGAAAGCACTCGGAAGTTTCTGCTAATAGAATTTAGTGTTTTAACTCAATCGGCTTTAGCGTATTAAAATGTATACATAAACTCAATCGAATATTTTTATATACTACTTATACTCGCTTGTTTGTGGTAGCGCCGTCGTAGGAAATTGTAATCTTAATTATTAGTAAAATCTTCCGTTATAAGTAGGTATTCCGTTACAGGAAGGCTGTTAAACTTTATGCACAGCTTTGAATCTCTGTTATAATAATAATAATTCAATCATGTAAACCCAAGAATGCCCAAGATACAGTTACAAATTAAACCAAATGTTAATTTTCTGGAAATACATTATTACACACACACGCAGGGTTATAGTTACTATCAGCCTGCAGTCTCCCACTGCTGGGCTAAGCCTTCCTGATGAATTCCAGTTATTTCGTTCCAGGACGAATGTAGAAAATTGCTTGATGGTTCGATGGTTGACTTCATTAGAATTTACTTCATATTTGGGTTGTCGGTTGTCGTGTACTTTTGTTCAATACCTCATGCACGTTGTGAGTGCGTATCGTAAAATTCTAGGCACGAGTTTAAAAAAAGTTCAGCATTATACAGCTGTTTCAATGATTATTCGTTAGTAATGGTTGTTCTTTTTTTGTAGGCTCTTTACTTTGTTAACACTCATGTTTAAAATAAAGTAAAATAATACATTTTAATATGAATGTTTATTATACCTACTCGTTTTGTATTGGTAATGTAGGATCAAATATCTTTTTTATAGAAATACAAAATGATTCTTGTTATGATTCAATGATTATATTATTGATAGACTGTTAATTTTCTCTTGAACTCGAATTTATGTACAAGAATATACCGTCCCGACAGCGAAAAGTTACAAAATCGAGATAATTAGGGCGTGTCCTATTTAAAAGAGACCCTCGCGTGCATTTTTCACTGTTTGTCCGGTGAACCGGATCGCGTATTCGCGCCGACTGACGACGCTTTCCGGTTATCCGAAAAAAAGTAAAACGCGACGATCGCTTTTAAATAGGACGCAGGGTTTAATTCCATTCGGTTACTTACTTTAAAAAAAATCTTATCATCACACCGTAGAAATAAGCTTTTTATTAATGTCTGCATAATAACTAAGATTCTGAATTTAACTACGTAACTACGAGTATAATATCAGAAAGCGCAAATTGACTTTTGTGACTTTTCGCTGGTTTTACGCTTGTGACAGTTATTATTTTGTAATTTGTTGTTTTTATCTAGTCATTCGTTTAATTTTTTAACTGTTTATAATTTTAACGTAGGTATCTGATTTTATTACATATAAATTACTATTATAGTACAATATCGAATGCTGTATCTGAGATTGTTTGTGTTTTATTATATTACTGTTTTATACAATACCCCGGCTACGTTCGGGTGCGAGCCGCCTGTTATTATTTGTTTGCGCGCAATCTTATCTTTGTTTTATCTCCTCAATATTTAAATTACATTTTGTAAATGGCAGTTTGTTTACATTACATGCCTACTAAATAAATTATATATTTTACTATTGTCTTTTATTTTAAGGTTACCGCAGTTAGAGTAGCAAGACGCTCAAGTAGTTTTCATTGATTATTAAAAAACATACTAAAATAGTGTTGGACATAAACTATTGGAGTTTAACTTCTTCTGTTCCTGTCACTGACTCTGCAGGGCCACCATCAGGGATGTTAATTTTGATTACACAAAAAATTAGTCGAAATTTGTCGCTAATTAGTCGAAATCTGTCGCCAAATATCAGAATTTGTCGGTCACTGGTAAGGGTTTATAGGTGGCCGATCAGAGATGGGGAGTCTCCCCAGCAAGGTCACATTTATATCTCAAAAACTAGGGCACCTAGTGAAGATGTTTTCTCCCAAATTTAGTCGCTAATTAGTCGGAATCAGTCGCCAAGTCACAGATTTATTCGGGTCTTAGTCTAGAAGATATGAGTTAAATTTTTAAGGTATAGTCCAAGAGCTAGATCGAATCTTTTCCCAAAATATGTGAGTGATACTGTGTGTAAAAAAAAAAGAATACCAGGCTTTTATTTTTATTATTTGTTTAGTAGCTGCGCCTGCGCCCCGCGGTATCACCCGCATAAGGCTCAATTCATCTTTATAATAAAAGACCAGTACCGCTTCTCTCGCCTGGCCCCATCGATACGACGCTCGATTCTGCACTACCAGACTGGTACAGCTGGTTTTGGTCGAGTAGTTCCGTCACAGCTTGAAAATGACGATAGCTAACGGCATGCCACAACGGCCGCGCAATACAGGATCGAGTGTGTCTGTGTATGAACGAGATCCTCGCTGCTCTCGAAGAAATTATTTCTCATGCGCTGCACAAAACCACTGGCAGCGGGGACCCAGCTCGGGACCCCGCAGCCGGATAAAAAAACCATTATTTTTATTTTTGTAAAACTATATTTACAAAATAAATAAATATACAAGGTACATACAAATTATTTCCTTTCAAATGCAGGAGCACGTCAAAGTAATCATCACCAAATATAAATAAACCAAAATCGGAATGAATTAGGTACATTAAAATAAAAAATCCAGAAATAAATTAATAGAAAAGGCATGTAAACGTATTCTATAAATATTCAATGAGTGCGGCTCGTTCTTTAAAACATTGCATTAAGACGTGACGATTACATGACGAACGGGATAGAATCAATGGTATACATGTCAATACCCGAAGTACATTCGAATCAGATTCACACACGATTGCTTAGAGCGAATCTATAATAACTGATAATAATGAGACCGGATTACATGCAACTTAAACTGGTCGATATATGCATGCAAATATGCATCATAAGTCTTCTCCGTTTCGTTTGGTCATTTTAAACATATGCATCAGATTATTTGCTTTTACAGAACTGCGGAGAAATGATCTTGCCTACAGCTTAGCAAATGACTTAGTACATTGTTTTTGCAGTTAACTACAGTAAATAGATTTTACTTATTCCTTACTAATTTTTTTGTAACAAAAACTTTCTTTCTTCTATTGTTTCTTCCAAATATGCAAAAAAAAAAGCGCCAAAACATGCAGCATCGTTTTTTTATTTTTACGAAGTATGAAGTATGATAGTATGAAGAATCAGAACAAAGACAAGTCCAGCGGTTGTTGTCTGAAATGGAACTAGGGGATATGAAGTCAGCACAATTACTGCGGCGCATGAAGAATCTTGCTGGTGACAACATATCCGAGTCGGCGCCGCGTATCATGTGGACAAACCACCTGTCAGTCAGTCCGTGCTGCCCTTGCAATCAGCAACAACATCGCCAAGATGTCTATCTACGATTTCGGAAATATGGTTGACAAGATTTAAATAGAAAAATCCTTAACTTCAACGATATAAATATGTCTAGCTCGATAGACAGTCAAAGCTGTGTCGATAAAAAAACGTCCAACTGTTGGCCGCTTTAAGCACGCACACTAGAAAAGCACAATGACATGCCGCGAGTTGGCTTGTTTTATTTTATTGCTTTTTCAGCGCGACACCCTAACTAGACATATAA
Source organism: Lithophane socia (assembly GCA_947522985.1). Taxonomy (NCBI): domain Eukaryota; kingdom Metazoa; phylum Arthropoda; class Insecta; order Lepidoptera; family Noctuidae; genus Lithophane; species Lithophane socia. The sequence goes on along the minus strand of OX383255.1, from coordinate 7,236,371 downwards.
ATAATCAGAGAACGAGGTATTGATCATTTTTGTTCTTAAAAACGTAAGAAGTAGCACTGTGCCAAACGTACAAACAACTCGTGAAGTTAAAAATATAGAAAACTAGCCTAAATATGGATAATCACTTGATTTTAGGTAATATGCAATAATCTGAAAACACTGCTAAAATATGCAAATTTATGCATATGCATATGCAAACATACGTTTGCATTTAATCCGGTCTCTAATAATAACTAACGTATTCCAAGCCCTGTTGTTATGGGGTAGAATTAGAAATTGATGGGTTTTCCAAAGTATGCCGCCAAGTTTGCTTCACGAAGAGCTTCCGCACATGTCTAAAACAAAGAAGATTAGTGTTATGAAATATCTAATATCATACAAATTATGATCTACTTATGATTTTTTTAATGTATTCAAGCAAACTTACGGGATGGGCATGGCACACTCTGGCGACATCCTCAGCCGCCGCTCCGTATTCTTGCGCCAATACAGCCTCGTTGATTAGCTCGCCGCCACCCTGTGTTTTTATTTTATTATTATTATAGTTTTTCAGGCCAGATCGCAAAGTAAGGAGTATACAAGGTCAATAAGGATGTATGAACCTAGCTGACAGGTTAATCTTTTTACGGCATGAGCATTATTCGTGTGACTTGCGCCCCACGCACGTTTTATTGTAATAAGGACAGCCTCGACTCATGTATTATGGTATGAAATTAATAACTTACGGGTCCAATGATGTGGGTGCCGAGGATGACGTCAGTCGCTTTGTCAGCTAGAACTTTGACGAAGCCATCTGGCTCGCCATTTGTTTTCGCTCTTGAGTTAGCCAGGAATGGGAACTTGCCCACTTTGTATGCCTTGCCCTGTAAAGTACAAGTTAATCCTAACTATAATATAAATACGAAAGTGAGTTTGTTTGTTATGCTTTCATGCTAAAACGGCTGAACGGATTTGGATGAAATTTGCCACATGGGTAGATCATGGAATAGGACATACTTTTATCCCGATATTACCACGGGATCGAAACTTGTGCGGATATAACCGCGGGGCGCAACTAGTTTATAATAAAAATTAAATGCTGTTAGTTGGTAAGCGTATCACTTCAGAACGGCTGAACAATTTGGCAAATTTTCGTTTTAAAATGATCGTATAACGATCATTTTAAAACGAAAATTTGCCAAATCAGGTTCTTACGAACGTCCGAATCAGGTTCTTACGGAAAGAAGAATTTGAAAAATTACCGTGAACTTTGGAAAATTCTGGAAAACTGAAGCTGCATGTCCTATGGGATTTTTGTTGGACAGGAAAACGTATGTCAGGTCAGCTAGTTATTAATATATTTATGTATAATTAACTAGCTTCTGCCCGCGACTTCGTCCGCGTATTTCTTGCTTTTATATAAAATATATCCAATCTTTGTAATCGCGTGTACTCCAGAGACGACATTTTACCATAGCCTTTTTTTTACAAACATAAACAAACAATTTTTTTCTCTTCATTACATGATTCAGATTTTTTAACAAACAAGGATTACATTAACTTTTCTGTTTAAATAATAATAACATACCTCTTTCTTGAGATCCTCCTCCGATTTGCCGACCCAACCGACTTCGGGTGTCGTGTAAATTACAGATGGGATGGCGTCGTAATTGAAATGCGTGGCCATGCCCTGAAAATAGGAATATACATAAAATATTACTATAATATTATACTTTCAAGGTTGTTTATACATAATATGTAGAAAGAACCTTGACAACAGTTTTGGAGTTTACTGCTGATAAAGCATAATATGCTTTATCAAATTTGTTGCTTATACAAGAAATGCGCCGCGAAAGTCAAAAGATAGTCGTGATTAAAAGATTTGGAGAATAGTAGCAGATTTTTAGTTATATCACTCATATTATTGCATGTGTGCATATTACAGTGTTTGTAAATAGTATTAACATACCTTTATTCCTTCCACACATACGATTCCTTCATCTTCAGCCTTGTGGGCCAACATGGGTCCATGAATGACATCACCAATAGCATAAATTCTGGAAAAGATAAATTACAGCAATTATGCTGAATTTGAGCGGGAGAATGGAAGAGGAAAGCATTTTGCGCCGAACCCAAGTAACTTGGAAAAAGAGCGGGCAGAACATAATGCTGAATTTGACTATGAGCTTTTTATTCAAACTATATTGCAATATACTAACCCGGGAACACTTGTGGCGAATTTGTCGTTAACAGGGACTCTGCCTTTATCGTCCAGGGCAAGATTGATGTTCTTAAGACCGAGATCCGTGGTGTAAGGGCGACGGCCAATAGAAATTAGCACAACATCACAATCCAACTAAAAAAAACATGACAGTTTTATTAAATCAGTTTCACACAAACTACAAGTCACAAGGAATAAGGTAGCTATGCAAAAAAAGCTTAGCAGATGATAATGAATGCCAGTAGGATTGGCAGAACGAAGTTTTAAGGGATCCGTTTTTGCTAATTGGCTATGGAACCCAAAACAGCACTGCAATGTTTTGAATTTCTATTTGGAATTCTATTTTATATTATAAAGTGATAAAATAAAACTGTGAAAAAGTTACATTCTCTTTGGTGGCAGATGATAATGAATGCCAGTAGGATTGGCAGAACGAAGTTTTAAGGGATCCATTTTTGCTAATTGGCTATGGAACCCAAAACAGCACTGCAATGTTTTGAATTTCTATTTGGAATTCATATTTTATATTATAAAGTGATAAAATAAAACTGTAAAAAAGTTACATTCTCTTTGGTGCCACCCTTGGCCGGTTCAACTTCCACTTTAACCACACCGCCTTCCTTCTTTACTGCAGTTACTTTCGTACTTAGTTTGAACTTCATTCCCTGTTTGGCTAGGATCTTATGCAATGTTTTAGCTACTTCGCCATCAATGCCAACACCTAAAATTAATAATAATATTGTAATATCTATATCTCATTTTTTGAAACATATTGTTATCACGTTAAGTGTTCCCTTAACGTCATAACAATAACATTTATATTTTGTCTCTTTTGATGTAGTTTCTCTTACCTCCAATAGTGTCAAGGAATTCAATCGCAATGACTTCAGCTCCAAGCCTTTGGTACACAGATCCAAGTTCCAAGCCAATGACTCCTGCGCCAATGACTAACATTTTTTTGGGACAAGCGCTAAGTGAAAGAGCTCCAGTTGATGTAACAATTTGTTTCTCGTCAAACTGTTAACACAATAAACACAACTCAACTAATGAACTATTCTTACAACAGCTTTAAAGTAAATTTTCTGCAGTAAATTCTTTTACTAACCGTAACGCCTGGGAAGGGCGTCACTTCGGAACCAGTAGCAATTAAAATGTTCTTAGTGTTAATTGTTTCTACACCGCCTGCTGTTTTTACTTGCACCTTCTTTGGGTCCATAATTGTTCCCACTCCACGGACAAGTTTCACCTAAAAACAGGAATGTTTGTTAGACCTTTGCATACAATTGTGCGTAATTTTTTTAATTAAATTAGTTTGTTGGGTATACACGACGACATATCAAGCTGACGTCACATTTTATGGGCATACAATGAGAGGTCAGCTAATTCGGAAAATGTATAGCTTGATATGCCGTTGTGCCTACATACAAGTTAACAGTTAATAGCATGGACTGTCACACAAAAGTATCAACAGCAGCATAAATAATGATACTGTATAACATCCATTATAAGCACTACCTTTTCATGTGTCACAATGATTCATTTACAATATTATACAAACTGAACCAGGTTGATTTTATTCAGTCGTTTAAAGTAGAAAAGAATGGAATAATACAAAACAGTAAAAAATCTGAGAACAGATACGTATATTTAATTAATAATTCAAATTCGAACCTTATTTTTTTGGAAAAGCATGGCGATCCCACCGGTCAGGGCCTTCACGGCATTGACTTTGTATTCCATCAATTTGGGAAAGTTGCAAGAAACAGGGCCTGTTTCAATGCCTCGCCGTTGGAAGTCATGTTTAGCTAAATGGTATAAGTGAGTGTTGTGAAGCAGTGCCTTGGATGGAATACAACCAACATTCAAGCATGTTCCACCAAGAGTTGGATCCTTTTCCACAGACACTGTCTAGAAGAACATAAAAAATGTAATGATAATTTATTTTATTTCTGCAAGTATGTTGTGTATGTAGTGTTTCATAAACAACTACTTGTAACAAACTTAGAGGTGACAGTCTCATTTTTCAAGTCCAGCCAGACATAATCTTAATTTGAACATGGGAGACCGGTATAGATTAGTGACTGAAATTTATTTTTTTTTTGAGTAGATTCTAGTATTTCTACCTTCAAAGACAATTCATTTTTATCGATGTAATAAAAATGTTTTTTTACATTACCTTCAAACCTAATTGTGCTGCTTTGATGGCAGCAACATAGCCGCCAGGGCCCGAACCAATCACTACTAAGTCTGCTTCATGTGTAGTTGCGTAGTTTCTTGTTGCATTCCGTACAGGGCCGCCTTTCTGTAATTGAGAATAGCCAATAGATCAAGATCAAAGTTAGATAATTTTGTGAAATTAATTACTTTTCAGCAATGTTTTTTCATATCTAACTTTTAGCAGTAAGGTTGCAATTTTATTGAATGAATTTCAGTAAGCAGCTGGATTTAAAATGATTTGATAAAACTCAATTTCTCAAGATGATTAATTTATAAATTAGGACACCATGATTGATAAATTTTTGATATAATATCATTTATGAAAAAACTCTCAGTCTGGTTGGCGACAGTTACGTACGTAAACGTAGAAAATCTCCTAGACTTCAAGTGAAGCTACTTAAAACAGCAGATTTATTATGTCTATAAGTTTTGCTTATTGTAGAGAGAACCTTCACCACAAGGAGCTCAGCCTAATAAATAGCAACCACATAAAATAAGAAAGCCATTTTGTCCAGGGAAAAAAATGCGGATATGTAAGTACCTACAGCTAGAACTGTGTCAGTTTATTGCAAGCATGATGTTTGAAATCAATATAGATAGTCTACATAAGCTTAGAATGATAATATTCACCGAGATTGCAAATCAATGTCATACAAATCGAAGATTTCTTGTTTTTCTAATTGATAAGAAATATTGATGTGACAATCGGTCACATGTTGAAGGTCAGTGCAGTGCAGGTTATTTAGGACCAAAAATGTCTCACAGTATTGTAATTTTGTTTTCTATTTAGTGTAGTATACGCATAAAATATTGTTGTTGGCATCCAAATAGTTAGAAACCTCTTTCTAAATCGTGCTATGAACCATTGCATAACATTAGCAGCTTTTTGAAAATGTAATTTCTTCATAGTACAATAAAAAGTGAAAATAATAAAAGCTTACCCTGTAGGCCGATGAGGCAATTTTAAGTAATGTGTAGCCCATTCTTAAAAGGGGAGAATACCCTAATTGTTAGAGGATTGCTCGTTTTATAAAAAAATCGGAACCCTGGCGACCGACAGTGACAGACAGAACCAGGCAGAACGAACAAACGTCAAACGGTCAGTCAAACCGACGTAGGACGTCATAATTAGTCATAAAGTTTCAGTTCTAGTCTATGGTTTCAGCAGTCATTGCAGTCAACCACAGAGTACATATTTCTATTTGATTTTATAGTCTGAGACTCGTAGACTCTTCAAATGTCAAACTTCAAATTAAAATAAATTTAAGTAAAAACCTTTTTAAAAGAAGCTTTTAATGAACTAAAAAGGGTTTTCCCAGGGCCAGCTTCCAGCTCTATCATCAGACCCTGAACACCACCTAGTGCACTTGTTACAACCTACATGGCCATTGAGTCCAAACACGAAGGTGCTATCTTGTTTCATTGAGGAGTTCCTATGGCCAACTTCCGGATTCATCATCAGACCAGTTCCATGGTATCATTTTTTCAAAATATCTCGGTAATTATATAAGTATGCCAATTTTCATCTCAATCGGATGCCAGGAAGTGCTTGAAAAATGGATGACAATTGGAGTAACCGGAAACACATACGAACAGAGCAAGCTAATATAAAGCTTGTAAAAACCTAAAAACAAACTACTTACATTGAAATCACTGAAAAACAGACTTTAGTACCAATCGTGCGGCAGAATGTCTCTCTGCAGTAGCGATTTTTATTTGATTGTCATTTAGATTCTCTTTCAATCATTAGTTAGTCGCATGGGTTTTTTATTTGGTCTGAGATGGCATGGGGTTAGATTTAGAAACGTGCCGCCTCGCTAGAAAGAATCTGAGGTTATTTGGGGGTTCTAGAGGTCTCCTGAACCCTGCAAAACATTTTTTTTGTAACTGTACTAGTTACTATAAAAATACCCTAATATTTGAAGAGTTCCCGCGATTTCTCCTGGATCCCAACATCCGATCCAAACCTGATGGCAATGGGACCATCTCGGAAGCATACCCTTTCAAACGAAAAAGAATTTTGATACAACTTGATACTGACCTGCAAATTACAAAAAACACAAGGAAATTTGAATTTCACGCACTTCAAATCTTTCACTGACTTCAAATCTTTCTGATAATACAGTTTGCGAGACAGAGGTACCTATTGTATAATACCAAGATTGAATAGAATAATTTTATTTGTGTAGTAATAAAATTATTCTAAAATATTGCATTGAAAAATAATACCAAATGGCTCAACAGTTTTCGAGACTAGCAATACTAAAATGCGCGCGCTGCTGGAATGTGAAGTTTGTTTATCAATCAAATCAAGCGAAGGACGGTGTCTGGTAGTCTGGTAGTGCCTATAAACGTGTGAGCGAGCGTTTCTTACGTAAATCGATTTCAGAATACGTTTGCTACTAAATAATAATACTTGTTGTAACCAATTAATCCGTGGACAAATAAAATATTTAAAAAATATTAGTGTTGTGAGACTTTTTACCCAAGGTAAGATTTTTTTCTGCTGAATTTTAATTTCGCACGACCTAAGTACATACCTAACTGCATACGTTTTCAGTGTTTGTAACCACAAACATCCTTTTTCTATGTATGTTTAAAATACTATTTCTTTTTTCGGTAGAATCAATAAATAATATTTTAATTGAACTAAGTAGGTAGGTACCTACCTAATTGCGTCTGTTTTTTTTTTCTAAAACATGTTTTTTTTTAATTTTGTGGAGCCAAAGAACCCGATTCATTATCAGTTAGAGGGTTAATACCTTACTGAAAGTTCTAGCGTATAGGTGCGTATGTAATAAATATTTTTTGGAAAGGATTAAAAACCTCAATATCTACGATTCTACAGAACAGACCGCTAATAATCTTATCGTTAAATGATTTTTAATCATAAATAGAATTACATGCAAGATTGCATGGGGCCTCAGACCAAATAAAAAAAACTTTTTTTCTGCATTGGCATTTTCTGGTCTGAAGCATGGGGCACATTATTATTCCATAAAAATAATGTTGACTTGTTATGAATAATATCCATGCTGATTTTTTATTTGGTCTACTCTGAGCCTTGCGCTAACATGGTTTCTACTGTCAGATCCATGTTTTCTGGGACCTATTTAAATCACTGACTCTATACCACGATCCTGAAAAGGTACGAGTACCTACTAAAACACGACGCTACGACGTTTTAATTTTCTATCAAATTGGTCAGTTTAAGCGCGAAAACGAATAGGAACCGGAAATAGTCAATCGTCTAAAGAGTTTCGTAGTTCCAGGCCTACAAATGTTACTTATTTTTTCTGCGGATACCTAATAACTTCGCAATTTGGTTACCGCCAGATTCAAGTTTATATAAGTAGGTATCAGGTCCTAAGTCCCTGCTATACTTAAACAAATCTTGGAATCTCACAGCTGGAACGAAAATCAACGAAGCGCCAAACTCTAAATTAAACTCATGTAACGTGATCTGATTGGCTGTTTATCATTCAGTCAACAAATCATTTGTTAGCAATTTTTGTATTGATTTTCATACAGAAATGGGTGTAAATTCTCCCTAATGCTACTTTTAAAAATTTTAGACCTATACCTACTACCTCGCGTTAAGTAAATTTAACTTAGTTTACATACCAATACCTATTTCCTAAAACTCACTTTAAGTAGGTACTAGACTCGCGGAAGTCCCTTTTGACAGACAAAATTGGTTTCTCATAAACTGATTCTCGAGACATATCGATTGAACATACTTAAAGAGTTTGTAATCGAAGACTTATCTACATTGCTTAAAACTGATTCTCAAGGCTTAACGTTTTATTATAAGTACGAGAACGAAACGTCAAAACGGACTTCTTAGATTGTCGCGAGTCTAAGTACTAAACTATTGTCTACATTCCTTTTTCATAATTTCTACTTTCGCAGGTCAGCTGGAATAAATTTCTTAAGACATACGCAGTACCTTTGTATTCAATACTTATAGGTCGTATCTGTTTCTATTTTACTGTGTGTAGTGTAGGTAGGTACTTAAATAATAAAATAAGTATTATGAATAAAACGGTAGGTTACCTACCTAACAACCTGCATAATTAAAATTATCTTACGCACTTAGGAACCGTTATCTACTCTTGGGACCTGATTCATTTAGGTACTACTGGTATTACTATGTAGGTTCTCATCTAGGCACCATTCTCACATTTCTTACCCACGTTATTCATTGAGCAAAAAGGCTCGGGTTACCTAACTATAACGAATAGTAAACCTGTAGCACGAAAGTAGATCATTGAAATGTATCACAAGCAAGATACGATACATAGGAACAGGTGTACCTGTTCCTATGTATCGTATCTTGCTTGCTTACATAGGTAGCTTAGGTAGGTATCTAAAGTACCTGTAGGTACTTTAGATACCTACCTAAGCTACCTATGTAAGCAGTAGGTAATTTTGAAACATCAGGCGTAAACACTACGAGGTGAAACAAGATAAATATTCGCCCCAGAGACTACGTAGTATACCTAGGTGTCACAAAAGCCAAAGTTCAAGCACATAATAATATTACTAGTTCAAGCTAGGTATTACGTTGTACGAAATACGACTGTTGTACGAAATATGACGTGGTAGAATAGGTAGGTACTGGTTACTGACGTCATTAATCCTCTGAGTGAATGAACCTAATATTTCCGAATGAACTGCGACGGAGACGAATCCAACAAATACCTGACCTAGTACAGTCGCCAGCACATCAAGCTACTAAAATCTGTCAAATTTCTTTAGTAGATTTTAAACTTTATCGCTAAAGCATTAGGTTCAAGGTTGATTGGGAAAGTTTGACAGATTCGGGTAGCTTGATGTGCTGGCGTCTGTACATAAAGTTATGCAATAATTAAATTATTTTACACTAGCTGCTGTCCGCGGCTTCGCCCTCGTAGACCCCTAATTCTTTTTCTAAAATAAAAGTAGCTTAAGTTACCTACTCCCTATGACATCAGCTCTATTTGCCATTGAAAGTCCCGTCAAAATCGCGGTCCAGCCGTTTCGGAGATTAGCTGGAACAAACAGACAGACAGAAAGACAAAAAATGTAAAAATTGTTTTTTTTTGTTATAAGTATCTACCCGCATATACTTTCATATGCATTTAGTAAAAATCTGTTAGTTTAGCAAACAGACACTTCAATTTTATCTATATTGTTTATAGTACTTATGTACCTAACTATATATATTCCAAAAATAAACCATAAAATAAATATTGCTATTACTTGTGAAATAGCAACAAAATCCGTTGTTGTACTAGTCCTAACTCGTACTTAATCTTGTTTAAATGTAAACGATGCTCGCCCTGTTCAAAATCAAACTAATAGTCATAAGCTGGTTAAGTTATAAGATATTGTGGACTTGTGGTTAGTACGAGTAGTTCAGTTCGTTTTACCTGCGTAGTAGTAGGGCAGGTAAGCTAATCCTGTTAGGTGGCCGTGACACGTTGCCCGGCTTCTGTATTGAGGCATTTAGTCGTCGCAGCTCGGCCCGCATCCGTCCTCGCAATGTGCGACGCCAGACCACGTAAAACTGCACCTGCCATACAAGAGAAACTCGCCATTTATGAAAACGGTATTCTTATCATATCCATACCTCATCGTAGGCTCCCGATTAGGCTTACCTTACAATTTACGATCGAAAGTATCATACATACATAACCCTGTCCTGTTACAACTATGTCATTGCATTTATTTGGACAAGGTAGTGTTCACCACGGCTAGTTGTTATTTGGCACACGTACTAATATGCGCGGGCTAAACAAAAGCACATGTCCACCGCTTTCACACCGCCTGGTTGTGATATCTAACCACGTTGACATACTGCACCAGTGCTCGGTCACCTAATACCTTTTGTTCTGTCCATCTTTTCATAATAGTTAATGTTTACAACATCCACTGCAATCATACTAGGCACATACGCAGTTAGCATTTTTTACGTAGAATAAAAAAACACTGAACTCGTTATTCCTTTATTTCTCAATTTATTGTTTTTTTATCTCGTGCTGTTATTAAAGAGTTTGTGTTGTGTTTTACCGATTAAACGGGAAATGAAATAGTGTTCTTTGTGGTTCTTATCGCTTTCAAAACGCTGCGACCATAGACGGCACTGCGTCACGAATTCATGATCCTCAGCTTTATATGCCGTCAGTCATGCAGAGTACAATAACACTTTGTTAACACGTCCTCACATGAATATGGACCAGAGATTAGCTTCGCTTTGATAAAGTAACTTCAGAGGTGACCGTCTGTTTTATCTTGTAACCGTTTATCATTCAAACAACACACGTGTTCGAGATACTTGACTATTATGATGATGCACCATACATTTCCATAAGTAGTAAAGGCTTCCATAACACAAAAGTTTTGTTTTGTGTGGAATGATGTCATGACGCGAAGATTTAACGTGTAACTATTAGAGCCACATGTGAAAAGCCGTAAAGGACGTTTGAATGTTTGAATAGATAGAGCCAATTACAAGCATTTGGTAACGATTTAGCAAATGTGGCGGAAGCAGCAGAACTGCCTAGCTGCCTACTTACATATCGTTACACTTTGATAAAACTTGCATAATGCTCGATGAAAGATTATAAAGGCACCCATACATTTCGTACGTGCGGTGGTGACTGGTGATATGGAATGCGGACAGTATAGACACAGTTAGATTTTTGTGCATCGCATGTTCAAGTAGTGTAGTGTTCAAGTAGTGTGTATTGTGTGGGCGGTTGCATTAACATTATGTATGCAGCAAGCGTGGGACATTTGGCACGGGAGCAGGATAAGGGGGACTGGGAATTCTGGATAAGGATCCAACGCAATGGGTGGCTTCTGTACTGCCTTCCATAGTGAAGTAGGTTATAAAATGCCACCAGTTTTATTGTGTAACTCTGTAATAAATAACGAAGTGCGGTCTTATTTCTTGTAGTATCTGCTACAATTACATGCCTACCTCTAGTATGAATTATACTAAAGACTGCGGCTATAAGTTATGAGAGAATGAAGCTGCGTAATAAAAATACATGCCATTCTAAAAATTCGAATGAACAAGGCATTGACATTTTATAAATATGTACAATATTTATGAATCTAAGGTTAAACATATTCATATCAGAATCAAGACGCATCTGAAAGACATATTAATGACATTAAAGTTTACTTATACCCCATTTATGTGCATAACTTTTCACATGATACTATGGCGTGTTACGTATGCACGTACATACACAAGTCAATTCAAACCTCCTACCTATATAGATGTATTTAGTTGTACTGAAAAAAATATTCAAAAGCAAGGGAACGTGTGCGCTGAATCAATCGATTATATTCATGTATCTATGTGATTTCAACCCAATTAAAACAATAACTAGATTTCGTGCCACCAGATGTTAGTGAACAAAGAAGTAGCTATTTATTCATACGAAAATAATCTCTGTATATGCAATTGAATGCCATGTGTATCGAAATAATAAACAAACATTCGAACAATGAAGGAGTTGAATGTCGAAATAAATAAACTATCGCGTGATAACAATGTTTCAGTAACATGAATAGGCGCACCATATATAGAATTAGCAAGAATTGTATATGCTAATTAATTATTATCTGTTTCCTTACTTATTTTCTCCGCGCGGGACTAACAGTGGCACACAGTGGAAGATCTTTTAAATATTCAATACTATTTTCTCGTTTACCCCAGTAAACAGCGATATTTATGCATAACAAACATGCTGATAGCCATAATAAGCCATTTCCTCCCAGCAAATAATGCCGCCCAAACTTATTGATACATTTTTTGTTCAGTTCTACTTCCTTCCTTGAGGCAAACATGAAAAGCTGTAATGTGTGTATGTATTTAACGTACCTACATTACATAAATACATTACAGTTTTTATACAAATACCTATTTGTATTGACTCTAGAAAAGCTCGTGGCTAAGTAATAACAGCCGCACGGGTCGATCCATCAGGTTAAGCTACGCTTGCCGGGGTTGGTCTGTGGATTGGTGACCATATTAACATATTGAGACTCCTACGTGCCTCGGAAAGCACGTTAAGCCGTAGGTCCCGGCTGTCATTTGTGGATCTTTGACAGTCGTTCGTTACGGGTCGTCAGAAGCCCGACAGTCTGACAACCAGTCTTACCAAGGGGTATCGTATTACCTAGTTACGGGTTGTGGAGGTCAGATAGGCAAGTGCTCCATAAAAAATACTGGTATTCAGCTGCATCCGGCTAGACAGGAAGCCGACCCCAACATAGCTGGGAAAAGGCTCGGCAGATGAAGATGACTTATTTGTATTGACATTAGTTTTGTGGGTGAAGAAGAAAGACTGATAAACCAAATGATGCATGAGAAAACTTAAATAATATCTAGGTAAGCACTACTTTCCGATCCATTCCCATCCATCAATACATATCGTTGAAGAGCTAGATGACATATTTGAAAGCTAACTCCATTATATTTGTCATACGAGACAATATCCGCAAATATCATCTTCGTCTTCATAAGAAAGTGGCGGAATTGTCTACTTACGACACGGCCATTACGCATTTGTCGTAATTTCTTACGAGAGCGGAGCGAACCCACTATTCGAGGTAAACGCATTTTTCACTTTTAGTTTTATACTTTTATGTTGCTTATGACGTTAAGTCGTTAACTTATGCAAGTAATTACATTTCGTGTTTATAGAAATAGGTAGCTGTTCCACTTTGAGAAATATTTGATTGCATACGAGTGGAAATTCGTAATCTGAAAAACGTAACAGTTGATAATATCCTCATACAAAATAAGTGCGTGAGTCACCGACTTGACTTAAGTTTCATTAACTAATTGGACATCCATTTGTTAATGAAAGTCGGTTAGCATTGGCATAAAACATCGCCAACTGTCGGTTTACAAGATGTAGTAAAATGTATCAGGTAGTGTACAACTAGAAACGTTGACAGCGAACAGTTTGTCGCTGCCTGGTCGCTGCATGGAAAGCGAAAGTGCAATCAAGTGCGGCGCTTACCGTGCCGGTGACTCCAACTAGTGCATCACACTGCCTACGCTTAAGGACAAAGGAAGTCCGACGCTGCCTCTGTTTTACAGTAACAATGGAATCGCAGTTTATACCTAACAATTGCTCTATCATTGTGATGCAGATTAGGATTTTGATTTAAAGACGAGTTAATTATGTGTAATAATGAAGAAATAAACAAGACGTCTAATTAATACAAAAATCCTTTATTCTCGGATAGCGATAATGGTTAAGAGCCTCTACATGCTTGCCTCATTGTTATTTTTTGTCTCCACTTCAAAATGTTCTCATAAGCATTTTTTTTGTTATTTATAAGTGGGTGTAATAACACTCGAATACAAGTGTGTATTGTGCCATGGAGTCCTTGAGCACGATTTTTTTGGCAGTTCTTTACCCCAAAAGAAGGCAAAAAATATTTACATATCGAACTAACAGTTTTAACTCTTGTAGGAATATGATTTCTATGGCGTAATTGTGAAATTTTCTTGAAAAATACTCGCGCGTAGGTATGGGATTGTGTTGGGCGGGCGGGCAAGTAGGGCGAGACGCGAAAAGCTCCGTCTGCTTCTAGGGGTCAACGCCCTTCGAGCCCTGCCCATGAACGCAAAAGCGAGGGACGCCCTGCACTATTGTTATCGATACTATTTGCCGACTAAAAATTAATCATTTTAATAACTTTGAATTTCAGCTCGTAGGTCGTTGATCTATCTATTGAAATGCGATCTTGCATTTGAAGAGTTAAGGGCCTGTTCATACTTTATCGAAGTTTGGTTAAATGCTCTAACTTTGATTTGTTTTTTCTAAAAAGTTTTTAATATGCTCATTTAAATTGGTCTTGAGAAGAGGTAAAATAAATTTAAATGATTACCACTTAATTGTCTTCTGAGAGGTTGATACTTCAATTTCTTAGTATTTCTGCAACTTTGCAATAATAGAGCGGCCTCTAACGCAACATCACAGTGCGCAAATGCAAAGTAGGAGCGAATGAATGGATGCAGTCACAGTTAGTTTCACAACAACTGAAGCTTGCAGGTTATGCAGCCTGAAAAGTAGAAGACAAAATACTATCTCCCATAAAGTAGCGACTTTTTACTTTGTGCCATCACTTGCTTTTTCAGTTTCATTTGCAAAGTGCTTTGACGGCTAGCAGTTATGGCTATTTTACTTATATTCGATGATAACTCAACGGTTTCTATAAAATCTCAGGTGTTTTCGTGTCAGAACGAAGGTCTTGATAAATAATGGTAAGGGAGCGGTCAAGGTAACTGCTTGGCGTGATAAATGCTCGAAACGGTGCTATGGGTGTATTGATAACAAGCTTATCATGGCATGGCATGGCCGACATAGATTTACAAGGCAGGTACTTCACTTCTCATCATAAGTAGCTCTTATATGGGTTTATATGTGTACTTTGCACTCTTGATATTTTAATACACAAATAAAAATGCTGATAAATGTACTTTGTTTTTTTCATAATTATAAATGTTTTAAGTGACGAAATGTTTGCATCACTCGTCATCATTGCAGTCATATATGAAATCGTTAACAAGAATATTTTGATGATTGAATCATACCACAGCAAACTTTAAACGTTAACAAAAAAAATATCGACAACTCGAATGCCTTCTTTGCAAGGCATTTGAGTTGTCGATAAAAATGTAGGAAAGACAATTTCAGGAGATTTATTATTATGAGAGTCAGAACATCAAGACCACCAAAGGGAGATATTTTAATATCTATGTATCCATACTAATATCCATACTTAATATTATAAATTGTAAAGTAAATCTGTCTGTCTGTATGTTACCTTTTCACGCCTAAACCACTGAACGGATTTCGACAATATTTGGCAAGGAGATGGTCACACCGCGATCGACATACCGCGCGGGCGGAAGCTAGTAACTATATAGGTACATAACATAATGTTGTAAAAATGTCTTTCTGTTTTCTTTCGTGTATCACTAATGGGTTTTCTAAAGTAGATTTCGACTTTATAAATGAAAGGTTTTGACGATCTTCAACTGCTGAAGTGAACTGCGTCATTTTCACGTGAGTTACTTGCAGTTTATGTCCTCGTTCAATATTTTTTCATTCATGTATTTTAAAATTTAGCGGCGTCATGTGTGGTATATCGTTATTATTCAGTAATGACTAAATAGTGTCCTTGCGATCAAACAAGGGGTCGTCCCCTAAATCGGTGTGAACCCTTTACTAGTCACACCCTACTTATTTAAAACGAACGTTAATCTGTAATGACAGGCCATCATTTGTACCGACAAAATGGTCAGTCGTGTTATTTGCATCATGTAAAGGATTTACGCTCCTTAAAATGTTAAGCCGAATCGATTAGCCAACTTTCTATTCTTTCTAAAGTCTTCTAAAATAGTTTCCAGTCGTTCGTCACCTATTAAAACAATGAAGTTCTATTAGTTTTATTGGACTTATTAAGAGAATGAGCACATGTGTGCTGCATCTTCTTTGGTCGAATCAGTTAACCTCTCCCATTGAGGCACACGGGAAAATTTTGTATCGTAGTTATAACTGTCATCAACTGTAATAACCGATTCGTGTGCGCCCGCATGAGGAAGTGGCTTATTGATCGTGTCACGGAGGGATCATTCATTCGTTGTTGATTGGTCTACGTCATCGGGACAGTTAAGACTTTTAAATAATCCCCGTCAGCGGACCGCGTTGGTCTGCATCATATTTGTGTTAGGTCAATGTAAATCGACGCGGTGAATTGTTTATTTTTACTCACCTTTATTACTTCGACCTGACGTGATCGTCAGAGCATCGGCTGTTTTATGGATGTTTATTTAGTTAGAGAGCTTGTGTATTTGACGGATCAAACATATAAGCTAACTTATTTATTTGATGTATTTCACCTTGATCGGTGCGGTGTTCAATATAAATAGTTTACATTAAACATTTTTAATGCTACCCTAAAATGTGTTAGCACTTTGCGTTATAGTTTATGGGTTGTAAACACGCCGCCCCACTAGCGCACGTGTCTTGGGAATCATATATCTGAAGCAATAACATCTTCCGTGCCATTACCGATGGCGAAAATAACCCTACTGCTTTATTGTCTAATGGTCACGCCTGTTTCATAATGATTGCCCAAATCATAAACCAGATACTAGAATTCCCATTTAAAATGGCGCAATAAAACGTGCACTATGCGATTGAAGTTTGACCCCTTTTTGGATTCATTTGAATTTTTGCCAGATTCGATGTAGTAACGGTGAAGGCAATAAGAGCAATAGCTTGCATATATTTTATTCAACGATGTCTGATGAGTAATTCTTCGGAAGAAATACATCTTATTATTGTTAGCTTGCTTTTGGAAATAGGAGACTTTATACTATTTATTGGTTATTTTTTGTCATTTATTTATTAAAAATACTAAATAAGCTTACAGTTTAAGAACACCAAATTTAAGCTAAATGAAAAAGAAAGAAAAAAAATACATAATAGAATAAGTAAAAAAAATGTCATGTAGGGTTGACTTCCGTAACATAGGTTAGGTTATGAAATCAGCGTTTTGTATGGGGAATTTTAAAGAAATTGCATTTTTCATACTAATATTTTCTTAATTTTTATAATGATGAACACTAATGTTTTAACACTTTTATGCACTTTAAAAACTAAGATAACGTTTGCCACTGAGATTAAGCGACAAAAATATTATTTGTTGAGTTAATAAAAAAAAATAGTGGTCATTTCTGCTAACAAAATGAGGAGTCATTTTTAAGGTATTTTTTATGTTTAGAATACTATAAGTAATGAGGTTTTTTTACTATTGGTAGTAAGTAATCTATGATGGTCATTATTCAATATAATACCAAGCAATTGATGAATATTTTAAATCATAGAAGTGACGAGGTTCTCTATTTGTGAGAAAAAAACGCCAATTTCATAGGTGGGGACCCGATATTAAACTATGACAATATTATATTTAATAAACGTATACCTAGTTAGTTTAGCTTGTTCAAGTTACGTTATCTACCTGCACTTAACTGCGTCGTTACATCCATTCTATTGACACAGTTAGAATGTATGCTGTGCCTATATGGGTAACATAACATTCATTAGATGGTCCGTCCGACACAAATGCGTCATGCTCATTATTGGAAAATCTATTAACATTCATTATGATATAGATTGGCTATGGAACTACGGAACGCATTAAAGACAATATGAGGAAAATATAAATGTAGAGAAAATAATATTTTATCGTTAAAATGCATTTTAAAATGTTGAACATAGCTCGGTTATTTGCAACGCGGTAAAATTTTTGCAACGTCAGTTTTGCTATTTTGTTAGTTACTGTAATTGCCATTAGTTAACAGCCATTTAACTTCGCTCGACTCGGAAACGAGCTCTGACAGGATTGCAATTTCATTAATTAGCTCTAAAATTGTACTGACATTGGAATCTTTAGGTACATATTATTTATTAAAGTCGCTTTTCGTTTTTGTCTGCATGTCCGCGTTGTTCTTCTAAACCACGCAACAGATTTTGATGGGGTTTTCACCATCGTTTAGAGAATTTATTCCGGAGGGTTTATGTGTATAAAATAAAAATAATAATATTAAAATTACATACTTACAACTAGGAAATTTCGATGTTTTGTCAAATCGTAAAAACCGTGCGAAGCAGGAGCGGGTCGCTCGTAAAGTAAAAAACAAATATTATGCTTTAAAGGCCCCAAGTTATAACGTAGATAGCTAATTTACTCAATGCTTTTACGTAACTGTAAATGCTGTACCTATGTATGACAAAGTGTAACTTGACCTATAAGGACGATCATAATATTAATGACGACTGTAAGACATCGTGATTGAGTTTGATGAGTCATTAACGCGCCACAATAGTACCTACATGCGCTATGTTTGACATCAATTCTTTTTCTATTGCAAAGTTTTATTGTTACTACGACACGTCATTCGTGCAGCGAGTTTCTTAAATTGATTGATTGAGTATTATTCTTTTGTCAATGTGTGAAATGTTCTGTCAGTTATAGCTGAGTGAGTAAGAGAATATTAAGCGTTAATTAATGAATGACATTATACACAATATACCTATGTAAGCCTATTGTTTACTGTCATCATTAAATTATCTCATTGAATGACCCATATGTTCTCTATTAAAATCGGTAAAAGTTAGATGTTAAAACTCCATTATTCAGATTAACAATAATTATCTAAAGAATCATCGAATCTAGTTACAATTTTCATTTACTTCCCTTAAAAAATTAATGAACCTGAAAATATACCTACTTTCCAAAATTATAATGTGGGAATCCAAATTGCATTGATAGGTGAGTTACATATTACTTACTTAAGTATTAAATCAGGTGACTACTCACTATCGTTTTGTGTCATAAATTTCATAATACTATCGAACATGAGGTTTCTTTATAACTGTATGATAAGATAACTGTTGATTTAATTCTTACAATAATAAACACAATAATTGAGATGGCCCAAGATTGAGGAATAACTCTGTGAGACCGTGTGAGCTAAGAAGCTCGGGGGAAGCGAAATAAAAACTGCAAAAAGTACGAAAGAACGCAGTCAAAGGCATTTTTCATATGATGAAGAACGCTGAGCATTCTAATGAAAACGTTTTCAACAACATTGCACATACAATAGCCTTCAGCTAGTCTATCCACACATTTTAAGTAATTAATTAGTCTCAAACAGCGCAGTTTCCGCGAATGTCGTATTATTATCTGTTTAACGAAGTAGAATGAATAATGTGGCAGCCTTCAGACGTGCTGACGTCAATTGTTTCAGCAAATAAGTGCTG
Source organism: Lithophane socia (assembly GCA_947522985.1). NCBI lineage: Eukaryota > Metazoa > Arthropoda > Insecta > Lepidoptera > Noctuidae > Lithophane > Lithophane socia. The sequence goes on along the minus strand of OX383255.1, from coordinate 7,217,105 downwards.
AAACAACCTTGTAGCAGCGTATGGCTAGATGGAACTGATGGAAGGCTAAAAATAACCATAGGTCAGGGGTCAGTTAATGGTGCGCGAGTGACCTTTTGGTGAACGATATTTCTAGCAAAATATTGATTTATGCGGATACATTTCAGATTATCAGATGGCGCCTTGACCTTGCAAAACAAAGCTCTAAATTAATGTTATGTGATGTTAATTAAAGAAGCTATTAGTATTCATGGACACAGCGTAATATGTAATATGTATTTATCATTTGTTTTAATTTGTACCATACATATTAAAATAAAATAAAACTCTATTTCTAAGTGGCCATTACCTCAGAGCCTCTCTTATCTTCCATGATATTTGACGAGGTAATCCCATTTCAAAACAGTTAATCTAATTATCTTTCAAATATTTAAGATAACGGATCACGCGCTTCATTAGAAAGAGTCTCAAAGGAGATTTCGTTTCAGTTTCATGAATAACCTTGAAACATTCCCTGCGTGTAGCTGTAGCTCGGCCTTCATAGACGGCTGGTTCGATACACGAACACGGGCACCGACTTTAGCCCACAGTAGATATCCTTTTCAAGGGCACTCCCTGCGGCGGGTTATTGGTAGCTAGTACCTACACCTACCGAACATAATTTAACGTCCAACTTGAATTTTACTATCCCGGCAACTCTTGCGTTATCGTAGTAATTATTGGCTCTGCCTGCAAATAGCCAATATCCAATCTAAAGCAAGTTTGTTTACGTTCAGTTCGTGCTGCACTGCGGCTTGTGGTAGCTAAGCTGTATATAAAGTGAAAATACTTTTATTGCTGTAAATATTTAGCTTTATTGTGCTCTATGAAATGTATTTACTGTAATTAATTTGTTATTTCGTATATCCGCTGACATCCGGGTCCGCGTAGTATGACATTTCCCGGATTACTGCGTTGCGCTGCGTGCAAACGACTTCTAATTACTTTATAGTGGTAATGCAACACACTAGCTAATGAGGTGTTAAATTATAACAAAGTGAAAGTATATTATTGCGTGCATTATTTTTGAATAACTATCATCGCTTAACCCTATTACAACTTTGATAGAGCTACCGTTACTGTCGATTCTATGTTATGTATGTACCTATTCGGTTAATGTTTATTGCCAAGCAAAATCTAAAGCCGGTTTATCACAGAATGCCAGTCATTATGACACCTGCGGTGACAAAGACACACATATCCCTCAGTTGCGCACTAGAAGGTACGATACCTATGTAACCAAGTGGTACCTACCCATATACCTACCATAGCTAGTAAACTGTAAAAGATGTTAAACAGTTGAGACCCGCGATCTTTCAATTGATGTTTAAGAAATCCGAATGATTTATTGCTATAAATATGTAGCTAAATGTTTACTTTGTATGAGTCATTGTTTATAAACGTAGGAAGCTGAAATGTAGCTGCCTTACGGCTGCTCTATATTTATAGCTCTTATAGGATTAAGGTGCCCGAGGGCAAACTGTGAATACGACGGTATGATAATTAATCATGTTATCATTTTCAGCCCATACCGATCCTCTGCTGGGTTTCAGGGTATAGGCTTCTTCTATGTGCAAATGCTCTTTGATCTGCGCCGTTCATATACAGAGAAGAATTTTATTCTCAATCACTTAAAATGAATTAAATAAAAGCAGCAAGATTAAAAATAAAACTTTTGACTTTACACTGTGATAAATAAAACTTGACTGTATGTAAATTGTAAATCCAAAATTGCTAATGAATAGAAACTTAAACTAGAAAATTAAGCAATAAATTCATGGTCTCAACGATCTAAACTTATGTCACGGCTTTCTTTTACGTCTGGAAGTCAAAGGCGCACCTTCTGGTCTGGCTAGATATTGAGGCGCACATACTGAGTTACTACATGTACATAAGTATGTAGCTTGTGCTGACTAGAACTAGTTTCCCCATACACATTATTCGTTCCTTAGCAATAAGGAAGGAGATAAAGTAGGTAATAAACGCAAAATTACCGCACATGTCATTATATTATCAAATTAAATTGTAATTATGATTACAGAAGGATTTAATTTTTACTCGATATTTTGCTTGATTAGTAATTACTACATAAATACTATGACACAGTTCAAAGTCCGCATGTGCAATCATGCATAATATCTTGACGGTTGGTGGAAAAATACTTTTTTTTACTTTGGTATTTTTTTGTGTTCCGATATTCTCAGACACTTTGATATTAAACGTGTAGCTGATATTCGATAACGGTTATCTGTAAGTGGCTAACGTTCTTCGTTATTGGCTCACAGTTTCCTTCCACAATTTCGACAGAAAGTAATAAAAAATAATTACTTACTGGAATTGTGCAATTGAACGCTTTTGCACTATATTCATTGAGAGTTATCGTTTTATGCGATGACTCAAGCTGTTTTTGTTAGGTATACCTATTTACATAATGCTAATTACTAATTAGCGGTCATAGTTTATTAATGGACGTGTAAGTGATCGTCTATTAGTTAATAAGATTAGTAGCCTAGGATTACCACAAAACATGCCAAATGATAAATACCACTTACCTACTTACATCCAAGTTAAGACGTCCCATTAGTTTTTTCTACTCGCTTTATTTTATATTTTTGCAGATTAACCCACTTATTTTAAAATATAAAAACGTATATTGTATTTATCTACTAATTGAATTACACCATATCCAATGTGCCAATATCGGTCAATCAATATTGCACCGATAATCTTACGCAGCAGATTTCTTCAATATCGCGTGATTTCATTATTATTTTTCGTTTATTTATTTAGTTTCTTATATATTTACATTTTTAAATATTTTTATTAAAACCTAAAAAAAACATTAAAAATATAAAAAATAGAAATAATAAATCCTTGATTATCAGTCAAATAATCATCATTTATCATTGTTATTTAAATTGTCAGTCTCTTTATGTCAGTTTCTCTGATAATATTTAGGTGTTTGTTATTTAAATAATTATATGGTTTTTTGTATCGCCTTGCAATATTAATCGAGTAAATATGCCTTGTCTGCGTGATCCTTGATTATCAGTCATTTAATTATCATTTTATTATTGCAGACATGATTGGTAAATATGTACGTAAAATGTCTACACGTTTCTTTCAATAAACTGAAGTAATAAGCCGAGTGAATAGTTTTGAAACCGGGAATTAGTTTTGAAAATACTTTCTAAATGTTTTACTCGTATTGCGCTGTTGATGTTTTCAATTGTAGATATTCTGTAATTAATAACACATACTCGTAAAATAATATTACTTCTACGACCAATCCATGCCAGAACATCAATATTTTTCATGAGTTGGCATCGATGCTATATAGGACAATTCCGTTGTCTACTCGTATCAATGAATCAATACGAGAATACATCCATTATACTTATGAAATACCACTGATATGGTAAATATCAGGATGGCCGTTTAAGAAATATTGTATCTTGCAGATTGTATTGAAATGGTCATCATTCTTTAATATTTTTTTTTTATTGTTTATGTCTAGTAACAATTAAAACACTTAATTGTCTTTATTGTTATCTTCGACGGGGTGATAAACTTTGAGCTGTGTATAATCTTTATTTTGTATTTCAGCTTTATTTACTGCGCATAACATAATATGATTAAAAATTATCTTTGATTAATAAGACGTAGGTTAGCTCAGTGTATTGGATCGGAGATTCTACGATTTTTACCTATGGCATAAATATAGTTAAGTAGATATTGTATATTCCATCTCTATACATCTGAACTTCTGCGCAGAGAAGCTTTCTAGAGCCAAATCATACTAGTAAATCTATACAGACTAGCAATTAACTCGAAGGCGTGTATTTTCAGTTATGTTCAATGTTTCTTGAGAGAAAACCAGCTCCGATAAATATATCCAGGTCTTTGGAACACAAACATGCGCCCAATAACTCTACAAGTGTTCTATTTTGAACCGCGTCGTTAGAGAATGTAGGTATTTGCTTCGTAACACAATGCAATGCTGGTAACAAGGCGTGCCTTTCAGCTTTTAATCTGAATTGAATTAAAAACCTTGCAGAATTATAAAGCAGACGAATGTATGAACTCATAAAGATAACTATACAGTTTCCGTTTGTCTAAAGTGCCTGAAATGAGGCCGTGGCGTGAGATAACGAGCAGGAACGAGAGTTACGTTTTAAAAAGTCGAGTTGGGATTGCGTTCCCGCAGAAATATTCATCATGTAATGCTCTGTTATTTCCCCGGGAAGGAAGTGACGCCTCGGCACTCGGAGCTCTTATTAACCTGAGGGATCGCAATCATGCCTCAGATGGGTTCTCGTCGTAAACCAGGTCACAACCATGAAACAATACTGCTTCAGATCTGCCTTGCCTGCTTTAGATCTGCCCATAAAATTTTAACAACACATGTATGGTAACGGCACGAAAATAAATATACAGAATTGCAGATATGTGTTTAGTATCACGAAAGAGGGAATTGTGACATTGACTTTTGTTTGAGATGCAACAAAATAAAAACAGGGCTCAATTTAAACTTCTTGATGATGAAGATGACTTTCGTTTTTTATTTCGGTAATAAGATGGATCCGCTCAAATTAGAAGTTCATTATAAATACCTAACTTACTTTTGCAATACTGCAGGAAACTTGAATTTTAATGAATTGTTTTACAACACGAATCCTGTCAAAAGCTAATTAACGACTTTTGGGAATATGCATAATGGATTATCTTGCAATGTGTGATGGAACGTTTGCCAATCTTAAAGTTTAGCTCCTTTGTAAGTGTGACCGGTTTCCTAACAGAAATAGTTATAAAAAAGTGTTATTCTTACTGACTAAACAACGCATAAATTATAAAAGAACGACCTTTGAACTCTGTTAAGTTAATATACAATATACAGACACTCGTAAACACAAAGCTACGTGCATCAGTGAAATATTATTAGGCAATGTAACATTTCATGTGGACGCCGTATGCTAATATTTTTTAACAAATTGCGCTTATGGTTACATTCTTAAATTAGTATGCTTAGAGTGTAATAGTTGAATATGATGATATCATCAGTGATTCATGAGATTTGTATAGTGTACCCGACACCCGTGTATATGATCTTGACTCTTGGCTAATTATCTCGTGGAAAAACACGTTTTATAACATTAAGAACCGCTTGAAATTGAAAAAAAATATCAGCATGGACAGTCCATGGTGATATTTTTTTTTCAATTTCAATCTATTAGGTGTAGAGACATAAAATGAGTTTCTGAACGGTCACGAAGTGCGTGATTCATGAGCTATTATTTATGCTATTCGTTTTTAATATACGACCTTGTTATTGACGGGAGCACGTGGCGGCAACACAGGATGAGGATAATGATGACGTATTTGTAAACAGTGAACTTCCCTGTTGGTCTAGTAGCCTAATCAGGTGTTCCCGCGCAGCTTCTGAACGTTGGGTTCTGGGTTAGATTTCCAGGTCGGGCAAGTACCTACCTAATTTTGTTCGGTGTCTCCGCTTAGCGCCCGGTTTTGTACGGTTCTAATTGAGTATGCTTGTCACACAAAGAGCAAAGCCCCGAAGTAGGGTTACCATTTCGAAATTGGAAAAGTCCTCACAAAAATCCGGACATATTAAGTTTTTTTCAATAACTTTCTTATGAAGTCATTTAAGTTTATTTATAAAAAAGATATCCCTTTCGTCGAAAAGTCCGCAAAAGTGACAAGGACAGACAAAGTCCAAACGGGGGCCAAAAATCCGGACATGTCTGGACTAATCCGGACGGATGGTAACCCTACCCCAAAGTGTCTTCATCATAGGCGTGATGTTATGTTATGATGATGACGTATTAGTAAACAGTATTTCGTTTATTTGCAGTGTTATCGGCGAGCGAATTGAGCGCGGGCGGCGGCGTGGGCCCGGTCCCCACGCTGGTGTCGCAGTTTACGCTGGGTGCGGACGTGGACATGGTGCAGGAAGGCGGCGGTGCGGTGGGGGAGGGACATGGCCTCATCGCGCCGCGCCGCGTACCCAACCCTTGCCTGGAGAGCCCCCAACGAATGGACTTACATAGGGAGCTGCTCTTTAATCAGAAGATGTAAGTATTCTTTGTATTGACCAGCTTTCTCAAAAGCAAAATTGGAGTAATGTTATGGTAATCTTGGATGTCTTTATGAAATATCGAATATCACCAAAAGTTAGTATGGCAAACGCCAGTAGAACATTACCCACTGCATTCGTCAGCACGACGTTTACGACGCGTAGGCATAGTCGCAGACGCTGCGTTGGAGTTGCGTAGCGGAGGCGTAGCAGTCGCGTAGCAGAGGGGCCGCGTAGCATATTCGTAGCGGAGGCGTAGCACGCGTAGCGGAGACGTAGCACGCGTAGCGGAGACGTAGCATTCGCGTAGGATTGGTTTTGCCGTAACGCAGGCGTTGCGTAAACCCTGCGTCTATGTTGTCCGTATTAGTGGCGTAGTCTCTGCATAGTAACGCCAAGTAAGCGCTATATCATTCAAATACATTTATTATTTAACAAAATGGATTCCGTCGAGGATATAAAATTATTAAGTATTACTGTTAGCTTTGTATCTACTAAAAATTGACTTCAAACGCGAAAGAGTTTTGAAGAAAATCTATGGCGACGTTAACGCTCCGGATATATTCGAAGAACGCCTATAAAAGCCGAAAATAATAGCCATGTTTATTTACGTAAGCGATCGGCTTCATTGGTCACTCAAAAATGTCTTCATCGGATCTGACTCAGATGTTTTTAGTAATTTGGTTCAAAGGAAGTGTGACGCGCGAACAACGAAAATAAATATAATAAACCGGAGTACCTACATATTTCATAATTTTAAGTGAGTCAAGAAACACCTTTTGTAGTGCATTCTTTACTTTAAGTCCAGAGCTTGCTATCATATCGGCTTTCTCCAACCTTTGTCTGTTGTTATAATAAAGAACGCGGCTCTCAAAAGCACTTTGTGGAAGCGACAAGTGTCTTTTCCGATAAGGATGCCACAGGCAAATGTTGGCGACGACCTTTTCTGTTCTACCTATTCTGGTTTTAATGTATTCTTACATCAAAGGAACAACA